>OW804098.1:1402382-2617991 GCA_942159475.1 Sthenelais limicola
TTTTCTAAACTATGATCTTTGCGAGTAAATAACGATGTATTCAAACGTAGAGTTGAACTTGAAATGACTTTGAAAATTGATCCATGATAACGTCACAGGACCACCTTATCACTTATATGTAAACACTGCTTATCTTGAAAGTTGAAGGTGAAGTATGTACAAGGTGGGGACATGTGTCTGACACATTACATGAATCAGGACACATTAGTTTAAATGTGTGGGTGTATCAGTCTTATTATTATTTCAGGTATCTATATTTCATTTCATAGTATTTGAAGGCAACCTATTTATATAATCTACTCCACAAGTTTAAATTTAAAGCGCAATGAGAAGCCTATACTAAATATAACGATGTTTGTTGACTTAACAGAATCGCATTGTATGAATACAGTACTACAGGGTGGGACATTATATTGACCAGAGACCATGACTTTAAGTCTGTGAGTGGTTTGTAAAGCCTTATTATTACCATAAGACCCTTTGTTATAAAAGTGGTGCCAACCCTCCCCCCCGCCCCCCCCCCCCCCCCCCCCCCCCATTTTTTTCATGTTTATTGGTAAATATTGATGTGTTGATTCTGATCTTAACGACAAACAAATTGACTAGATACATCCATACATCTGTCTTGAGATTAGTTTCAATAAATTATACTAGCATATACCCGTGCTATCCGCTGGATTTGCTAGTGGGGCAGTGTCCCATCTCCCACCATCTTTTACTTTCAACTTTCCTCTGTAAATAAGTACTTGTACTTGTCTTTCATACCTCAAATGTGATGTGTTTCAGGGAAATGTGTCATAAGACGGAAAAATAATATTTTTCAAAATGTTTATTTAACAAGATCACTTTATTTGAATATTCTAATTTTTAGAGGGTTCATCACTTAGAGCTATATTAATCAATGTCTCAAATATCAGGACAATCTATGTAATATATCCTATCGTTCTAAAGGTCCTCATGTGGACTACATTTAGTTACTTTACTGCTTATTGACCCCCAGAAATATTGGAAACTTTTTCTTTCAAAACGAAAATATGAAACTTAAAATCAAGAAATATTTATTTGATTATTAGACTGTTTACTATCATTCGAATTGGCTTGATCTCATCTATTTAAATATAATGATATCTGAAAATCTATTTTTTTGTGACTTATGACTTATTGTCCTGAAAAACATCACAAATGGAACCATGTTAAGATGCTTCTTTTGGTCATTGTTGTGTTGTGGCAAGGATACATGTCATTCCTACACATTATATCCCTATACGATATATATGTCATCATTTCAGCTAATATTTCACCTGATCAGGTAATCAGTGACCATAATCTGGGTATCATACCAGGCGTCAAATGCAGACAAAATCACAAGTGATGAAGTCTTAAAGTTGATAAGTGACATTGATGAGAGTAAGTTGTGTGGATATGTTATTGTAATGTTTTTATTATTTTGTTAGGTACTGTGAGGTATCGATATTGGGAGTTGTGTAGAAATGATTAAAGAGTCATTTGTTTATATTCTTTATTGAGCCTCGCTCTGTCTCAGCTGAGAAGGCTTGGTGCAACATGGGTTATATATGGTTACAAGGCTTAAGCATGAATCACCCTAACACAGTGACATGTGTCATTAATTACATCTATATAATGAGACCTGTTAAGGGTGATGTGTCATTATGTACCTATAGGACAATAATAACATTACCTAACGTTTCCTAAGTTATTGTTTATAATTAATACCTACTTAAAACTTATACTTCATAACTTATAATTCATAATCATTAGCTCATATTGCATAACCAACTAACACCTAGACAGTACCACTCAATATTGCCATTGTTTTTTGTTTATATTCATGATGAATCTTAACTAATATTACTTTTTATTACATAGTAAAGTAATTTTGATGAGTAAGGCCTACTATTTATACAGGATGTAGTAGTATTATATAAATAAATATATAAATAACCCAAATTTAAGATGCAAATCAAGTTCAAAATACAGTTCAACATAACCAGACAGATTTATTGAATGAATACAATACAGAATACACTCAGATATACCCAATGTTTATCAATTTTTGCTCTGATTTAACAGAAATTGATCCATGTGTAGAATTGTGGATTGTGCATTCACTGAAAATCTGACCCTTGTAGAAAAGAGCATTCTGTAAGTGAACCTAAATTAAATAGAAGAGCTCACACAACGCCAACTGTTGTTTTACATAGCAATTTGAATAAATACATTCATATATGAAGCAGGCTTGTATGTTGGTGTCCTGCATTTGGGCAAATTTGTCAATGTTTTAGATTGGGTTCAATTGTTAATGTTCTGGATTGAGGTCAAATGTTAGTGTCCTGTATTGGGTTCAATTGTTGGTGTTCTGGGTTAGAGTCCATTGATCATTGATGGTGTCCTGTATTGGTTTCAATTGTTTGGTGTCCTGTATTGGGTTCAATTGTTGGGGAGAGTGACAGAGAAGGCACATACATGCAGCGGGCCTGTAAGCTGGTGTCCTGTATTGGGTTCAATTGTTGGGGAGAGTGACAGAGAAGGCACATACATGCAGCTGGCCTGTAAGCTGGTGTCCTGTATTGGGTTCAATTGTTGGGGAGAGTGACAGAGAAGGCACATACATGCAGCGGGCCTGTAAGCTGGTGTCCTGTATTGGGTTCAATTGTTGGGGAGAGTGACAGAGAAGGCGCATACATGCAGCGGGCCTGTAAGCTGGTGTCCTGTATTGGGTTCAATTGTTGGGGAGAGTGACAGAGAAGGCACATACATGCAGCGGGCCTGTAAGCTGGTGTCCTGTATTGGGTTCAGTTGTTGGGGAGACTGACAGAGAAGGCACATACATGCAGCGGGCCTGTAAGCTGGTGTCCTGTATTGGGTTCAGTTGTTGGGGAGAGTGACAGAGAAGGCACATACATGCAGCGGGCCTGTAAGCTGGTGTCCTGTATTGGGTTCAATTGTTGGGGAGAGTGACAGAGAAGGCACATACATGCAGCGGGCCTGTAAGCTGGTGTCCTGTATTGGGTTCAATTGTTGGGGAGAGTGACAGAGAAGGCACATACATGCAGCAGGCCTGTAAGCTGGTGTCCTGTATTGGGTTCAATTGTTGGGGAGAGTGACAGAGAAGGCACATACATGCAGCGGGCCTGTAAGCTGGTGTCCTGTATTGGGTTCAATTGTTGGGGAGAGTGACAGAGAAGGCACATACATGCAGCAGGCCTGTAAGCTGGTGTCCTGTATTGGGTTCAATTGTTGGGGAGAGTGACAGAGAAGGCACATACATGCAGCGGGCCTGTAAGCTGGTGTCCTGTATTGGGTTCAATTGTTGGGGAGAGTGACAGAGAAGGCACATACATGCAGCGGGCCTGTAAGCTGGTGTCCTGTATTGGGTTCAATTGTTGGGGAGAGTGACAGAGAAGGCACATACATGCAGCAGGCCTGTAAGCTGGTGTCCTGTATTGGGTTCAATTGTTGGGGAGAGTGACAGAGAAGGCACATACATGCAGCAGGCCTGTAAGCTGGTGTCCTGTATTGGGTTCAATTGTTGGGGAGAGTGACAGAGAAGGCACATACATGAAGCGGGCCTGTAAGCTGGTGTCCTGTATTGGGTTCAATTGTTGGGGAGAGTGACAGAGAAGGCACATACATACAGGGGGCCTGTAAGCTGGTGTCCTGTATTGGGTTCAATTGTTGGGGAGAGTGACAGAGAAGGCACATACATGCAGCAGGCCTGTAAGCTGGTGTCCTGTATTGGGTTCAATTGTTGGGGAGAGTGACAGAGAAGGCACATACATGCAGCAGGCCTGTAAGCTGGTGTCCTGTATTGGGTTCAATTGTTTGGGAGAGTGACAGAGAAGGCACATACATGCTGCGGGCCTGTAAGCTGGTGTCCTGTATTGGGTTCAATTGTTGGGGAGAGTGACAGAGAAGGCGCATACATGCAGTGGGCCTGTAAGCTGGTGTCCAGGGTGTAGTGTGAGGGTGACATAGCAGGGCACCACATCACAGCTGCACTCATACATGTAGTTCCTGTACACCTCACCCAGTGTAGAATACAGGTCACATGTGTGGGATCTCTTCAACCATGCGCTCCCAGCTGGAAAACAACAATAATAATTAGATATATTAAGGTTGGAGCATAACAAAATTGTTTTACTTAAAAGAACAGAATATTTGTTATAATATATATAACCTAATTCCAATGATAATGAACAGTAAGACACCTAGTAAGTATTTTCATATTCTAATTACAATATTTTTTGGGAAGAAATAAGTTTACAACATTTCTAGAGGGGCAAATACCAGTAGAGTAACTAAAGATTCTGCTAAATTAGAGTAAAAAATGATAAACACTGAGTATATCTGAGTGTATTCTGTATTGTATTCATTCAATACATCTGTCTGTTTATTTTTGATTATATTTTGAACCTAAATGTTATCTTAAATTGTGGTTAGTTGAGGAGATTGGTTAAGGCCAATTGTACATTTTCAGACAGTCTGACCCATACCTGGGGTGTTGACCTGCTCCTGAGTGCCGGTGGTGGTGGCTACTGTGATGTAGTCACTGCTGAAGCCTGCCACCACATGTACAGTGAAGGTGGCGGTGGCTACTGTGATGTAGTCACTGCTGAAGCCTGCCACCACATGTACAGTGAAGGTGGCGGTGGTGCTTACTGGTGTCTTGTACTGCAGCTGCAGCCTCCTGATGTTGAGGAATGTGGGGGTGATGTCGGTGCAGTCTGGTGGGTAGCCACTGTATGTGGGTGGGATGAGCAGCTGCATAGGCTTGTTCCACTCACCTCTTACCATATCTAGGGTCTCATTCAGGCCTGTATGGGAAATCACAAGGCATTCAACACATATTCATATGAGTTTATTTCTCAAAGAATAATTTGGTGTTTTACTAATGTGTTTGGTGTTTTTCTGTATACAATATTGTAGTCCTACAGTTGGGGAAAAGGTCTGTACACTCCTACCAGCATAGAAAGTAATAAAGTTTCATACCTATATACATTACAGTTTCCATACTTTTATTTCATTTCAACTTTCTAGTCTGTACCATGTATTATACTTTGTAAATCTTTATGGAAATAACAATGTATCATTATTATAAATAACAGTAATGTAAATAATGTGAGGGAGCCAACTCACGTTCAGTGTGGAGGGTGGTGATGTGGTTAACCAGGCCAGGGTCAGAGCAGTTGTAGACCTGTGACATTCTGCCATCACTGAATATGTTGCCATTGACTGCCCTGATTATGACTGTCTCACCAACCACTGCCTTCCTGTAGGCTGTCCCTGAAACTAGAGTAGATCTACCATGAGTGAATATGTTACCTTGGGCGGCCCTGATTATGACTGTCTCATTCACCATTGCCTTCCTGTAGGCTGCTGGCGTAACTGAAACTAGAGTAGATCTACCTTGAGTGAATATGTTACCATTGCCTGCCCTGATTATGACTGTCTCATTCACCATTGCCTTACTGTAGGCTGTGCCTGAAACTAGAGCAGATCTACCATGAGTGAATATGTTACCTTGGGCGGCCCTGACTATGACTGTCTCACCAACCACTGCCTTACTGTAGGCTGTGCCTGAAACTAGAGTAGATCTACCATGAGTGAATATGTTACCTTGGGCGGCCCTGACTATGACTGTCTCACCAACCACTGCCTTACTGTAGGCTGTGCCTGAAACTAGAGTAGATCTACCATGAGTGAATATGTTACCATTGCCTGCCCTGATTATGACTGTCTCACCAACCACTGCCTTCCTGTTGGATGTACCTGAAACTAGAGCAGATCTACCATGAGTGAATATGTTACCATTGCCTGCCCTGATTATGACTGTCTCACCCACCACTGCCTTACTGTAGGCTGTGCCTGAAACTAGAGCAGATCTACCATGAGTGAATATGTTACCATTGCCTGCCCTGATTATGACTGTCTCACCCACCACTGCCTTACTGTAGGCTGTGCCTGAAACTAGAGTAGATCTACCATGAGTGAATATGTTACCATTGCCTGCCCTGACTATGACTGTCTCACCAACCACTGCCTTCCTGTTGGATGTACCTGAAACTAGAGCAGATCTACCATGAGTGAATATGTTACCATTGCCTGCCCTGACTATGACTGTCTCACCAACCACTGCCTTCCTGTTGGATGTACCTGAAACTAGAGCAGATCTACCATGAGTGAATATGTTACCATTGCCTGCCCTGACTATGACTGTCTCACCAACCACTGCTTTCCTGTAGGCAGTGCCTGAAACTAGAGCAGATCTTGAGTCACTCATTCAACAACAGTAATATATTCTTTTACCGGAAAATGAGTAACAGGTCGCACAAAATGGATATAGGCTGTGTAATTTCAAAATGGCCGCCATCAGGTTTGTCGCGCACTTGCTGCTTCTTCCAGGAAAGGATGTGATGTCGCTCCCATTAAAAAAGCCAAAATGTTGGACAAAAATGTTTATCCTGTTTGTAGATTTCTCCAAGATTTATTGTAAGTTCTCACCACTGGATAGCCATATATAGGGTAGACTTATTCTATATATGTTGACCAGAAGTTCTGGACATTGCTGGGTGATGGAGAGAGGGGATATTTATTTTGCTATATGCATTGTTTATGGCTGTGACCTCACTTCCTTTCCCGGAAGTGATACATAGCAAGATTACAAAAATTAAAGCGGGTGACGGCGGCCATGACACTTACAGGTCCTATTGGGATATCATCATGAATAACATATATTGTCCTGGAATTTTATAGATCAATCAACACAGGTGATAAACTCTCCAAAATTCAGAACATTCCAATAAATGTGATAAACACTTTGAAAAATATAATTTTTGCGACTTATTACTCATTTCCCTGTAATATATCACATATATTTACACAAGAACTGATACATGGGAACATTGTGGACATGTGGAGTTGAAAGCAAACAATATACTGATACACATTATAGCATATATGGAGAGTGTTTAGTGTTACTTCATGGCACTACACCTACATATAACTCAATACATTTATAATTAATGTACTTAATATAAATATTAATGTACTTAATATAAATATTCAATCCGCCATGTACAATACATGTGCATTGTTTACCTCTGTTGGTACACCCGCTTGCTTATTAATAAGCCTGGCCAGACTTGTCTGCCTTTGTTACAACTGGAGGCCATAAACCAACTGGGAATGTTGAATGTGACAACCAAAATACCGCTGCAATACTGCAATACTGCAATACTCTCCTATGGTAATTACACATATTATCGCTCACCGGTGGCCTTTTCTATCGATTGATTTGACTCCAAACTATTGGATATTAATATAATATCTCATTCCTGGTATCTCTGTCCTTGATTTCATTTAGTTGCTTATGAACTGAGGAATTAAAGATCATACCACTTCTCAGGTTTGAAGTGAAACAGGCACTTTTATGACTCATAGGGTGTTTTAATTATCGCTATTGTTGAATTCAATCCCTGATACCAAGTTATGACAGGTAGTTGTGAGGGGTAATGAATACTTTAGTGTTGTACACTGATTAGGTGAGTTAAGCTGTAAAAGGCAGTGACTGGCTCTTATTTATTAATGTAAGGCCCCCTTTAATATGTAATGACTCGGTTTCAATTGAGATGGAGAATAAATAACTAAGACTGACATAGTGGCATATTGGTTATATTGGTAAATACAGTAAAGCTTCTCTATTGAGACTGGCCTTGTAACTGAATGATGTGTGGTCTTATAGCGAGGTGGTCTCTTTAAAGGGGCTAATCTAATAATAGGTAAACGGTTGGGGACAGAGATCTAATAGAGGGTTGGTATGTATAGTATAGTATAGTGCATGGTAGAATAGTAGAGAAAGGTAATATAAGATAAGGTAAGATAAGAGTATAAGTCCACCAGAGATATTGACAACTCTTTTCTCAAGATATCGTATCCTAAAATTTCATTAGAATCAGCTTGATCTCATCTTTTCCCAGTATATAAAGGATATTTGAATATTTCCATTGAGCTCCGGATATTTCCATCGAGCTCCGGATAGCTTCGCCTCCGGCTCCAGTTCTGGGGACCTCCGTCTTTGGACACATCCTCCTCCGGACACCTCTGAAGTTAAGTAGTACCTCTGGACACCACTGGGGTATACATTGCAATGCAGAGTGATATTTGAACTTTATATAACTGAGTAATGTATTATTAATTAATCATTCATGTCATTTCTCATACATTTCACCATTTATGTTCAAATTTGTACTTGTGTAATTATTATATTTATTTCATTATTCCTGTTTTATATTGCAAACATAATGTTATTGTGTGTTAAAATTCATTGATTATGTTGATGTACCTGTTCTTAATCAGGTTGACGTCTTCAACCCAGCACATAAGGAGGAATAAAGTGCATATAGAAGAAGTATTTCACTATTGATGTTTGGTTTATATCACATATATATGCTGTACGACTTTTAGTATAGCACCCCAGAATCACGCACTCTAAATCACGTACGTATGTAATAAAATATATAATTGACCTTTAATGAAATCAGAAAATGGATAACTTACTGTTTCTCTCACACAGGGGCTTGTATTCGCGGGTAATCGCAGGCACTCGGGTCACCTTGAAGTTGTCCTCAGGGAAGGCAAGCACTTTAATCCAGGTCCATCCATATGAGTAGGGCTCAATGGTTGAGATGAAGACAGAGGTGACAGGTGAGCCATCATACCAGGTGAACAGGTCCTCATAGTCACCATCCTCCACACCTGTGGGTTTGTTTGTCCCACTCGTTATCACCCTAAAGTAGAATTTCACAGTTTGAATTTAGGCCATAGAAAATAGGTGTGTTTCTGATTTATCCCCCCCCCCCCCTCCCCCACCTAGAAAAACCTTACCCTACCTTAACATTTTGTTACCATACCTGATTTATTTTTTTACCGTATCTTACTTTTTTTGGATTCATTTTTACAAAAAAGCAGGAAAACAGGTTTTCCTGACCCTGAACTGTCAAAAAGCACATCTCCTATGTTAAAAACAACTCTTGTTATGAAATAGACAGTTTCTGGGAGGTGGTTTCCTAAAAAAAATTAACAAAAAAGGTTACCATCCTCCCTCCCTAGTTTTCAGCCAGATAAATCGGAAACACACCTATTAATTTGTTTGGCCTTATATAACAAACTTTATTTCCGACATATATAATATAACAACTAGATGCCATTTAAAACCAGAAATACTTCTCAGCATGTAGTTTCTATTTAATTCCTCCATTATGGGGCGCCGATTGTAACATCCACTCATTTGTTTTAAAAAGATACATTATGTACACAAAATTATATTCTTTAGACAAAATACATCAATTCTTTGCACAGAAGTCATTCTGTACATATAAATAAATAAATTTGGTGTACAGAAGTCATTCTGTACATAATACTCATTGATTCTGTGTACAGAAGTCATTGTGTACATAAAACTCATGTGTACAGAAGTAGATGCACACTGGAACTCCAATAGCTTGTAAGGGTGGGGGGCTAGTTAGGAGAGGAGAGTAGATGCCTCTACCTGTATTAATTACCATGTAACCTTTTTATTAGAAGACATTTATTAGTAGCACTAATTACTCATGCTTGATTATCAATTATGACTCTCTTAATTACTGATTAATTAATAGAATCCTAGTTATTTAGTATTGATTATCAATTATAACTCTTTTAAGTATCTGTAGTCTTTAAGTCACTATTTTACTGGTAGTTAACTATCTATCACAAAGGGATACTAAGTAGGCCCCTCTGGCTATTTAATGGGTTTAGTCCTCTTTCATTATAATTCATCATGCCCCGTCTGGGCACAGGTGCTGGGTGACCATGAGTGGCTTAATGCTCCTCATGTTACCCCCACCTGCCTCTCTATGCCTCAGTGGCTATTTAATATGTAGCATTGTGTATTCTGGTTTCTAACCTTAACTAGGGGGCCTAACCCCAATCTCCATGTCTAACCCTTTTCATGTAATTCAACAAAAGGCTTTGTGTGATTCCTGGAACAGGAGAGGAGGGGTGGGGTCTCCCACCCCTCTGTCCACCAGCGGGGCGGGGCTGCTCTGTGCAGAGGGGGGCGGGGCCAGACCTGGCTCACCTGGATGGACTTGACTAAATACTTTTTTGAAAGCCAGCTAAGAGTGAGGTTGTGTTCTGTTCACTGCTAAGATTCTTATATTGAATTAACTCTAAAAGTAGTCTCAAACTTACAAGCTATTCTGACAGGGTACCTGTATACAGAATGAATGTTTCTCCCTATGCTAATACATTCTGTAGGTGGGTTCCTTGTCACTCTCAATGTTTTTACGACCCAACTTTTTTTTGACCAATTTTTTTTTATGACCAATTTCTTTTTAAGACCAAATTTTTTTAAGACCAACTTTTTATGACCTACTTTTTTAATGACCAACTTTTTTCGACCACTTTTTTCGATTTTTTTTTCGACCACTTTCTTACATTTTATAACCTTTTTTACGCCCCAACTTTTTTTACGACCAACTATTTTTCGACTATTTTTTTAACAACCAACTTTTTTTCCCAAACAATTCTTTTTACGACAATTTTTTTGGGGGGACGCAGCTTTGTTTTACGACCCAACTTTTTTTTACAACCAACTCATTTTCGACCCAACCTTTTTTTCGGACCAACTTTTTTCTTCTGACCACAAATTACTCAATGAAATCATCAACAGAGGAAGTTGGTGGAAAAACAATTTTCAAGCATTGGCCCATAAATCGCCAAACCAATTTTTGTTCTATCTCTCCATATTTCATGAATAATCATATTTGGTATTCTCAAAATAATTTGGAATTTTTAAAGGTCTTGAAGACTAAAAGTATCTGATTACTCCAGGGGACGATTTTGCATGCATCATGCACCGCAAACTAATAGGACTGCACTTGTATTGGTATTAGTTCTTGTTACTAAACTGATAGACTGATATCACTGCAGTAGCTGCACTAAGTATGGTCGATTCGATGGGGTCAGTAGACCCTTAACAGGCATGTTAAATATCAAAACTCTGTATCACTGAAGAACAGGGGACCAGTATACAGAAAAGTACTGTGTGAATAGTTCTTACTTGTATGAATGGTTCTGTACACAGAATTCACAATTTATGTAGACAAAAAAATTGGTTGTAATTGATTTAATGTACAGAATGACTTTGGTACACAGAGTTTATGTATTTTATGTACTGAATGACTTTTGTACACAAAATTGATATCTTTTATGTACAGAATGACTTTTGTACATAGAATCAATGTATTCTATGCACAGAATGCCTTTTGTACACAGAATCAATGTGTTTTATGTACAGAACGATTTCTGTACACAGAATCAATGAGTATTATGTACAGAACGATTTCTGTATACAGAATGAACGAGTTTTATGTACAGAATGACTTCTGTACACAGAACCAACGTGTCATATGTACAGAACGATTTCTGTCCACAGAATTGATGAGGTTTTTGTACAGAATGACTTCTGTACACAGAAGTGATATTTTTAAATTACAGAATGACTTATGTACACAGAATTGATACGTTTTATGTACAGAATAACTTCTGTACCAAGAATTGATGTATTTTGTCTAAAGAATATATTTTGTGAACAGAATTGATTGTTCTACCACACCATTCAGTATTAGTTGAAACAGAATTGATGTTAATGAACAAAATAGATATTTGATTAATTTAGCTTTAAAATGTTTGTCTTTTGTGACAGAATGTAACTTTTTCAAACAAAATAGTGGATGTTACAATCGGCGCCCCATACTCCATCCCTTCTTTTTCACTCCCAGCTTTCTCTGTGATATAATAGAAGAGGGGCAAGCATCAACAAGTCGGGTCAACCGGAAGTCTGGGTCTCCTTGAAAATTTGTGGGACATTTGAATTGCATATTGCCAGTTTGAACAGAACCACCACACAGTGAGCAAGCAAGCTTGAACTGTAAAGGAAGAAATCTGACTGTTTCCCCCTGCGTCTTTAGGAAGAAGAATTCCAACCCATCTAAGAGCCATTGGACCAAAATTGTGGACAGCTTTTTCTGTTTGTTCTTGTTACTAGGGTTCTATTTTTAAATGAGTTTTCATTTGTAATTAGAGGACCCACTGGAATCCCTTTCCATGGTGACTTCACTTATCATCGCTCACTGGCAGCCTCTTTCTCATGGTTTATTTACGTTGAATTACTTCAAAACTTTTGGAATAGATTTACAGTACTATGAGATAATTTTAAGTTTGGATTATAGAGAGACAGTTGTTATAGAGAGATGGTCCTGTTAATCATCATAAACTGGTAGATCACGTTGTAAGATTGAATTTTAAATGACAGTTGAGTTACTACGTTAGCGATTAAGAAATGTAAACTTCAATCTTCTAGGACACTGTAAAAGATCTAGTGTGTAGAACCGTCTGCCCCATTCATGAACATGTAAATGGTCGATTCCAAATGCACACCTAAATATTGAATTAGTGTACAGATATTTATTATCTGGGAACCTCTTAAAACACTGAAAAGTGCTCAACATATACTAGCGTATGATAGATTACAAATGACATGTTAAACGTGCTATTTCTGAATAAAAAATCCTCTAGAATTAATTTTCATTGCTAAGAATATCTCAAAGGAAAGAAGTCAGAGAATGGACTTGAATTCTTTCATTAAATAGCAATATTTCTCATAGAACTCCACAAATAGAAAAGTACAGATTGATTACGATTGACATAATTGATTACAAAAAGACACTGGTAAAGGGATATTTCTAGAAGCAGGATTAATCATCGACGAATCAATGAATATATATTACTTTGAATAGATGGAAAGAAAAATAGAAGAAGAATAACAGAGGAATAACACAAAACTTGTCTTGAAATAGAATTTAACGATAGATTACGTACAACATGATATCCAGCCCTAGATATAACCTTTAATGTGCTGAAGTGCTTAAAGCGACCAATCTCACTCACTCCAATGTGCTAGTCCCAAAGGGAGTGCTATCAATGGGGGTTCCCCAACCTAGTTAGAATGAGGCCATGGGAGACTCGCTTCAACTCACTCGCTGGGCTGAGCGAGCCAGAGCTCATCCGGGTTGTCCAGCTTGGCTAGACGTCCACCCTTGCTCTCACAGTAGTGCTGAGACTCAGTATAGTTCATGGCTGACGGTCCTGTCCAGAAGCACACATCCCCATACTTCCTCTTCACGCCTAGAATTCAATTATTTAATTCAAACTATTAAATGAGAGTCTATAATTATAGATAGGTACCTGGTCAAGTCCGCGTTGGCCCAAGGCAGCTCGGCCCACCCTAAAAACCAAGTCGGCCCACGGCTAAGGCCAGGTCGGCCCACGGCCAGACTCATCTATTCATTTCACTGACTAAGGATAAGCAATTTTAGGGTTAAGTTTAGGGTTATTTTTGGTACGGAATAGGGTTAGTGTGATTTTAGGCTATTTAGCTCATACATATTGTTATTTCTTTGTGAATATAGAGGCATATAAGTTCTGGGCCAACTTGGCATTGGGTCGACTTGTCTATGAACCTTATAGATGTACTCATTGTTTTAATCTGTTATTGTGTATTGTATCTGGAGTAAAACAATACAATATATATGCCCGGGTTCTCCACCAGTGTTAAGGTATGAATGGAAGAATAGCAAACGAATGTGTGGTCTTCGTGAGAAGAACTAAGCAACTGATTTAATGATCTAGCATCTGTACATATGTTCCTTCAGGATGTGGGTAAAGAGTAGGGGGCGGAGCCCTTACGTAATACCTATGGCTTAGCATGAATAAGTAGACTTGCACAGTACTGGGTAGCTAAGTATAATTAGCGATTTTAGTAATGAGATAATATAATTAATGGGTGATAATTGATAGTTAATGAGGTTACACAATGTTACGTGATGTTTTGAATTACATACATTTGCTCATTGAGACTAGTTTCTAGAAATATCTGGGTGTATAAATGTAATGTTAAATAACAACTTCTTTAACAGCTTAACTGATGCTTTTTCACTGAGATCCATGAGAATATTGTTATATTGTGGGAAATAGACTAAATCCCAAAGGTTGGGGAGGATGCTAAGTACAAGAGCAACTCTACAGGGGATGGGGCGGCACCTGAGCTGCACACCAGGTCTAGATACTCCAAGGGAGAGTGGGGTGCAAAATAGTTATTCATAACTATATTAGGAATGGGTCTCCAATTAGTGACTAATGAGAGGGGGAGGGGTCAATACAATTCCTCTCTGCTAATTAATCATAATTGATATTAAGACTGATATTTGATATAATTAAGGTTTGATTTGGATGTTGTGTTTGTCTAGATGTAATTGGGGAGTATAGCCATCATTTTGAATCCTGATTCGCATGGAATTATGGGACTAATGGAAATTATGCCATTTTCAGCATGGACTATTTATCAGTGTTCTACCATCAATATTCATTCTGTTATACATGTTTCCATAATACTAGTTCCCATCTTTCCTATCATGCATTCGGCTTCCATAGATCATTTATACAAGCTATAATATTGGGGAAAGCATTCTTGTTTTTTTCTACAGAAATGTTGCCGAATATGTGTATGTCAGATTTAAACAGAATCTATCCCAGCATGCACTGCAGGAGACATGCACAGTGAGAAATGCAACTCCCCTATTGGATCTATTATGTTGCCCTGGCACTGGTGATTATTAATGAGTATGTACTGCTGTGTCCTACCTCTCCTCCCTCCTACTATAACAAAGTAACCCAAGGAGAGGAGAAGGGTGCAACCAATAAGGCAGGAAGGGGACTCCACGCCAGCCAGGCCAGAATATAAGCAAGTGTTTTCTTGAGATTAAAGGTCGTTCTCTGACCACAACTATTCTTTGATTTCCATGCCTAGAATCTTACAATATGTCAAATTTGACTCAATGAAATTCATGAAAAAAAACTCATTTATTCATTCCTATGGTGAATCTACAAATAAGAGCCATACATCAGAAAAAGGCTATTCTGGTCGTCCAATATGCTCCTTGATTAATAGAGAAAAGGGGCCTTGCATGTTTTTGTTCAAATCTGACATACAAACAATTAGCAACACTTTTTTTAATGTAGCAAGAACATTTTTCACTAATATGACCGTTTGTATGAAACTAATGATATATGAAAACCAAATGTTCGAATATAATATATGGACATTGACATTTGAATATTGATACATATTCCATGCTCAATATGACATGATTCTTAGAATGATTTTAGAGTGGAAAACATAATTCAAAATAGTGGCTATGGTAGTCTCCAATTGACAGGTCCCCTATTGCATTATAACAGAACAAAACAGCCATATATTAAACATTCCCATGAATGCCTCCTCTTTGAATAATTATCATTTGTTGTTATGTAACATTACGTAACATTGTGTAACCTCATTATATTTATATTATTATTAATTATCACATATTATCACATTACTTTAAATCACTAATTATACTTAACTAGCTAGGACTGTGCAAGTCTACTTATACATGCTAGGCCATGGATATTACGTAAGGGCTCCGCCCACTCATTATTATGCATGTACCCTCCTGGAGGAGCCTGTATCTTAGTTACCATTAAATCAGTTGCTTAGCTCTTCTCACGAAGACCACACGTTCGTTAGACTTCTTCCATTAGACCATTACACTGGCGGACAACCCGCTCGATCTTGGACATAGAGATTTTTTTTCTCACAAAAAGCGAGTTCATTTGCAATTTGAAGCATGTTTTTGAGCGATGGAAGAGGCTGCGAATACGCCTGAGTTGGCTCTGTTCGACAAGATTAAACGTTCCGTTGAGCGTTTGGCAGCGTTACCGCAAGCAATAGTAACGAGAGGACAGAGACGAGAGAATAGAGGCAAAATCTTGAACCAGCAGCCGAGGCAATTGGACTTTGTTGAAGACCCATACGAGGTGCCTCAGGACATGGAAAATGTCCCAAATGTGAATGCAAGATTAAACCCAGGAGCAATTCCATTACCTCCACCACCAGTTCGTCAAAATCAACAGGAGGAGGTAGTGAACAACGATATTAATGTGGACTTAATTGACGAAATTATTAACAGAAACGTACAGCAGTTGGCTGGAAACAATATTGGGCACGAGGAACACATAGAGGACGTGTCAGACGAGGAGGAGCAGCTCGTTGGAGATGAGCAAGACCAGCACGAAGGAGTTGACCTTAACTTAGAGGGAGAGCTGGAGCCTGAACCAGCTGTGGAAGCAGCTAATCCAGTGGAAAATCAACAGGAGGAGTTGCAGGAAAATCAGCCTCAGGTCGGTTTGAATGTTGATAATAATATTGAAAGAAATGTTGTGGAAGGAAACCAGGTTGATGAAAGGGACATAAATAATCACAGAGAGAGAGTGTTAACTCCTAGGGTGCCAACACCTCCTTCTCCGAGGATTAACCCAGCTAATCAGATAAACCAAGCAGATCAAGCTAATCGAGGGCCTTATTACCCATTCGAGACCCCTGGTTTAAACGACAACTTTCAAACCCCTTTACAGACCCCTGCAAAACCAACTTTGAATCAGCTTATGCAACAGACACAGAGGCCTATTCTGAAGAATTTCCCACAGGCCCCAGTGTTTAACGTGAATGGTCCAAGACCCCCTGTGATAACCCCCCATCACGTACAGCAACAAATCCCACTTAGACCTGATCCATATCAAAACTGGTGGGATATGGCGAATAGACAGGGAGGTTTGCCTTCTCCCAGGCACGTGCAGGATGATGGAAATGCTGGTATACATGAACAGTTCTATACCCCCTACCAGTATGTTCCACCACAAGGACAATATCATCAATACGGTGAAAATGTGGCACAACAAGGACAAAACTTTGTGCAACAACAAGCACAAAATGCAGTGCCACAACAGCCTCAAAATATCGTGAATCAGCCACAGCAAAACCAAGTCCCAGATCCCAACGTTAATGTGAATCAAGCTCCCCAGCCAAGAAACATTGATCAGGGGGTCCAAAGAGGACGACAAAGACAGGGAAGGGGTAGGAATACACCCCCTCACAGACGGTGCCTAGGTAGAATTATCCTAGGAACCAGACCCCTAACAGACAGCAACAAAATTTTCAATTGCCAAACGTACAACAAGGGATGTACAGACCACCACCCCCACCCTATGGTCAACATCTCTACGATTTGGTGGATGAAATAAAGCAGATGAGATTAGATCAGACTGCTTTTCTGGATGTGTCCCTAAGAAGGCAAGCAGAGGCTACTGGCCTCACTTCGACAGCAGCATTGTCCAAGCAATACAGAAAGCCCCCCTTGGTTTTTGACAAGCCCACAGCTATGAGACCTGTGAATGAATTCTTCGATGAATTTGAGGCATTTACAGTGCCTATTCGCGAAGATAACCAGCTTATGGTTACCACTCTGGTCCAATACTTGTCGGGGAGGGCTAAAACCTTCTATAATCAAATAGTTGGTGTATATGGCGACACATTGCCATATAATCGCATTAAAACTGATTTTATTGCTAAATTCAGTGAGCTTCCTTTAGCTGAGGTGTTGAGGGATTATTCCCATAGAAAGCAGGGCAGGCACGAGAAGGTGATAGATTATGACAACGATATGTTAACCTTACTCTCTAAGGCAAATGTTCCCTTACATGTACAGATCAGATTCTATGTTACGAATCTGAGACCAGAATTGGCTGGAAGAGTGGCTTCTGAATTTCCAACCACTTTAGATCAAGCCTCAAAAATAGCAGCCAAACATGAGGGGATGATAGCCTCCGACAGAGCCCCTAGCCACATGCCTATGGAGGAAGCAATACACATGATGTATTCGAAGAAAGAAAAGAATTATACAAAGAAATACAGCGAGGATAGTGATCGTAAAAGAGAGCAATATCACAGATCTCGAGCTGATAAGTATAGAGAGGCTAGGAAAGCTCAGGAAAAGAAAGGAGAAAAGCCTCAGAAATACAGATCAAAGCACAAGAATTATGATAGCTCTGACTACTACGATAGCAGCAGAGAGAGGTCATCCAGTCGCCACAGCAATTTTAGCAACAGAAGCTCCAGCAGGGAGAAAAGTGGTGATGAGAAAAAGTATTATAAAAAGGACAAAAAGCATTTTAGAAGCAATAGCAAAGATAAATCGGTTTCCTTCAACAAGGACAAGAAACATAGATCTAAATCGCCAAAGGGAGGTGAAAACAAATGGAGAGATGTCACCCCCCACAGATCATCCTCCAAAGAGAGTGATGATTTAAACGAATAGGCTGTGTCTGGGAGGGCGACCGACACAGCATAAATGAAATTGTTGACGAAATAGGCAAGCCAATGGACATTCCCAAGGAACAAGAGTGTGTTTCTCCTAGTAAATCGGTAGCAGAAAAAGACAGAATATCCAGAATTAGAATAGGCAAGTTTGCTGGTACAAAGAAAAACATTATTTCTTCCACCAACACAGACAAGGACGACGACAATTGCCAAGCGGTGCTGAAGCTGAGGAAAGCCAAACATAAAGGTGAGAAAGTTTCGGTCACTGCTCCAATTGATAAAGGTTGCATAGAAATCGAGGTAAAAGATTTGAATATGCCAGTTCTTGTTGATACAGGTGCCACTATTTCTTGTGTTAGTTCTGCATTTTTCAGGAAAATCCGAAGTAAAATACCCAATGGGAAGGTTTTACGCTGTAATATTAAAATATTTGTTGCAGATGGAGGAGCACATCATTGTTATAAGAAAATCGAGTTAAATTTCATGATAGAAGGCCAACAATTCACTCATAGATTTATCGTTCTTCCTGCGTTAACCAGAAGCATGATACTGGGAGTTGATTTTTTACGAAAGTTTAGAGCAAAGATTAGCTTCAAATCAGGACAAAAACAACAGGTGTTCCCTATCAGAGCTGCACGTAGGTTTGTGATAGCTCCGGGGACTGAATACACCACTGTCGCGGCAATCACTTCTTATGAAGATATGTTAAATTCAATAGGAGTGACTGAGAATTTGCAGCGACAGAGGCCAGTTTCTTTCCTTGTTAAACATGCGTTAGTTAAGCCATTTGGAGAAAATAAAGTGCATATAACCATTTTTAATGCCTCCAAGGCAGCCACAACTATTGAGAGAGGAACAATTCTGGGTATATATACGTTGGCTCACGAGGACGAGTTTTATTCCCCCAAAGAGGTAGAAAATTTGAATGAATTGGTTGCACAATCGAGTGAAAACAATGATAAGGTAGTTGATTTTCAGATCGGCGAGGATTTGAATCCTGAACAGAAAAAGGAGCTACTAAGTCTATTGCATGATCATGAAAATTCTTTTGTCGGTAAGGATAAAAAACTAGGGTTGACTACAGAGTATGAACATGGCATTGATTTAAAACCAGATTTTAGTCCCACAATGAGACAGCCATACCGAATGAACCCAGTCATGACCAAGGTTATGGCTGGAATTCTGAAGGACCAGGTAAAGCAAAATTTAATCGAGAAATGTGTGGATCCTGTAGAATTTAGTTCACCTTGTTTTTTGGTACAAAAACCAATGACAACAGACGGTAAAAGGGCCTGGCGTCTTGTGATTGACTATAGGCAAATAAATCGCTCTGTAAAGGACGAAATAAGACCTTTTCCACGCGCCGACAACACTATCGAAGCTGTGGGGCAAACACAAGGTCGATTTTTCTCTCGCTTGGATGCATTTGCTGGTTTCCATCAGGTGGGTTTAAGGGAAGAAAATTGATTTATTACAGCATTTAATACGCCTCTAGGAGTATATAGATATAAAGTTATGCCAATGGGACTTAAAACTTCTCCAAAAGCATTTCATTCTCTAATAGAACATGTATTGAGAGCAGTCCCAAATGCATTCTATTACGTAGATGATGTGGTGATCGCATCACCTACATGGGATTCTCACGTGCAGGATATCAAGAATGTATTCACAGCTTTTGATAAGGCAAATATCAAATTTAAAAAGGAAAAGTGTTCCTTTGGTCTCAGTAGAGTCCCCTTTTTAGGGTTCATCGTCGACAAGGATGGGATACATCCTGACCCAGCAAAACTAGACGCTTTGCGATCGTTTCCAACCCCAAAATCAGTGAAACAAGTACGTTCGTTTGCTGGGCTGGCTAACTATTATAGGGTATTTATTCCTAATTTTAGTCAGATAATGAAGCCCCTATATATGCTGACCAAGGCAAAGGTTAAATTTGTATGGACGTCTGCGGCAGAGAGTGCTTTTAATAAAATTCGAAATGCAATTCTGGAGGATGCAGTTTTGGTATATCCAGATTATTCAAAAGAATTTATTTTAGCTTCAGATGCTTCTAACCAAAGTTTAGGGGCCTGCATTTCTCAAGCCGATATTAATGGGAATTTGAGACCAATTGCCTTTGCTGGGAGAGGGTTAACCCCAGCTGAGCAAAAATACAGTGCCACAGAAAAAGAATTGGCAGGCATCCGATTCGCCCTAGGAAAGTTTAGACATTATGTTATGTCTAAGCATTTCACGATTCTTACCGATCATGCAGCCCTTACTGCAATTAACACTAAAAAGGATCTAACTGGTAGAATGTTTAGATGGCTAGATTTCTTTGGACAGTTTGATTTTTCGGTCAAATACATCAAGGGAAAATTGAACATCATCCCAGACGTTTTATCGAGAAGGATATATGATCCAAATATACCAGCAGTCCCACATGTGGAGATGAAGAAATCAGTAACATTCAATCCCATCCAAGCCACTAAACACTATAAACAGGAGGATCCTTGCGAAAATAACCCCATCATGCTCTACAAGAGCAGAAAAATACTTAAGACATCAGGACAGGTGCAGGAATTAGATAATGAAGATTCACAAATTCCTGAGTTTCCAGACCTTCCAGGAAAATTGCATAACGATGAGCCAGCGATAAACACTGTAGAGGAAATCCTAATTGCTCCAGTGGAAACGAGAGCTCAAAATCGTGCAAAGCAATTAGGGAATGTTGATACAAGACCCTTGACTAGCAAGCCAGATGGGATTAGTAGGGATAAAGTGTCTACCCCAGCTTGTGTATCTAAGGGAAGCAACATTCAGAAGGCTAGGAAAACAAAGGCAAGACCTGTAATCAGACCAGGAAAATACACTTCCAGGAACAGGATAAATACCCCAAATCCTGGAGATGGAATGGCGAATAAACATACGATTGAGTTGCCATTTGATAAGCTGAAATTACAGCTGGCGCAGGGGGATGATTTGTTTTGTAAACTAATGTCAGGTTACATTGAAGGAAAACAATTGCCCAAGAATCATGAGTTGACTAGGTTAATTCTGACCACACACGATATGTTTTTCATTCAGGATAACATACTCTGCAGATTACCTAAGAGGACTAAGATAGCTCAGATGGCAAATTCCTTTCAAGTGGTAATTCCACAGACATTACAGGCCCCCTTGATCGATTATGTACATGGTAATTCAATTAATGCACATGTTGGCTATGCAAAGACACTCTCTTTACTCCAGGCCCGATTCTTCTGGAATTCGATGGCTAGAGATACGAAAGACCATATTACATCATGCCATGAGTGTCTTCAATCTAAAAGTGTAAAGCATCCAAATAAGCTCCCCATGAAGATCAGAGAAACGACTTTCACACCTTTTTCAACTTTGATGATAGATGCAATGGGCCCTCTACCTAGAACACAGAGGAATAATTGTTACATCCAGGTAGTGACTGATCATTTTTCAAAGTTTTGCTTTATATGGCCGACACCAGCTATTACAGCAGAAAGGGTAGCAGCTGAATTCCATAAATATGTAATAGCATACGTCGGTGTCCCTAAGATCTTGAGGAGCGATAATGGCAGCTGTTACATAGGAGAAACTTTTAGAGAAAAATGCAAAGCTTGGGGAATAAAACAAGTGCATGGTTCGCCATATTTAAGTCGATCACAGGGAGAAGTAGAACGCCAAAATCAGTCGATTATTGGTTGTTTAAGGACGATGGTGAATGAAAATCAGACGAATTGGGATTTATTTTTACCTAATATTCAATTTGCTCTGAACGCTTCAGATCATTACACCACTGGCATATCGCCCTATCTCCTTGCATTCGGCAAAAACCCGATCATTCCCTCAGAGGCTCAACTGCAAGATGACATAGCCCACACTCAGCCAGTAATAGATCAATTATTACAAATAATGAAAACAAAGGCTGAAGCGGCTGAAATTGCAAATAAAAGCAGAAGAGAGAGGGAAAGAAAAATGAAAGAGAAGCATGATACGAAGGCCAAGCCCCACACATTAGACGTTGGATCTATAGTCTATGCTAAAGTACATCGTTTGCTAAGGCAAAATACAGCAAAGAAATTGCAGCAACAATTTGCTGGACCATTCGTTGTGTGTGGGTTCCCATCCCCATATACTGTGAAGATCAGGAATTTGGAGACTGGGGTAGAGGTAAAAAGGCCAGTACATGTACAATTTATAAAGAAATCCAGTGCGATTGATAACAAGCTTATCAAAATACTAGAGACAGCAAATAAATAGGAAAATAATTCTGGTCGACAGGATATATCTTAGAGTAAATTACAAGGATCCGGGGTCCCCGTGGGTTGAACAGATGGTATCTATTTTGAGTCAGATAGGCGGCATTATTATGCAAGTCCAGTAGGATGGAACGATGCAATCGTATTATGTAAATGATGCTGAGTGATGGTGGCACGACAGCTCCTAGTATACGCCCCCCTTGCTATATATGGTGTGGAATGTCTTCCTCAGGAAGAGCAATTCCAGGGTCCTAAGCTGCTATTGGTCAAGATTATTCATGGCTTGAGGCGGACACTACTATATGACCAGCCGAATTCAAGTTCTTCCTTAGCAGTGGCCAAAACCATCGGGGAGAGTTGAGCTGCTCGTTTTATTTTTCACTGATAGTGAGCTGCTTCACAATAGGCACAACGATTTATCACCATGTTCCGTCTTGTAATCTGGTAAGTGTCGTTTTGAGACTTGATTTATGATTGCTCTGATGTTTATACTTATGTGGATACCCATCAATGCCAAGGATTTACTCATGGATTACACCGGAATATTTTTTCTTTTATCGTATGTTGTTACTTATATGTGAGCATGATAGTGGAGATAAGTCATTTAGTGGCAAGAGGCCCCAAAATATGGCCTTACTCTGGGAAATAGATTAAGCATAAACCCAGTCGGTAATATAGACGGGATATACTTTCTTGGGAAAATATCGCTTTAGTTTTGAATTCTGAACACAAAAGTTTACGAGAATTTTTCTTTTCTTTCTTACCTTCGTTTAGGCTTTTATTCCTCACTGTATGGGTAGATGCGGACTCTGTAGTGAAACACAACTACGGGGTTGCATTTGCTGGAACGAGGAAACCTATCTTGACGGACGTGGAAAAAACCTATGTCCAAATAGCAATACCAACAGTGATTTTGCCACCTAATGGAACAATCGTTAGGATGGAAAATCACTACAATACAACATCAGACATGAGACTTATTAGAGATAAGATCCAAGGCCTATTGCAGCTTGTTTATGGGACAGCACTTGAGTTATTTGATAAGATAGAGAATGTGGCAAACGACAGATACAATAGGTATAAGAGAAAAGCCTTTTTACAGCCTATAGGCGATACAGTTTCTGCAGCCCTAGGCTTAGCTACAGACCCCCATTTGGCTTTGGTGGAAAGCAAGCTTGATGCTTTAATAGATACTTTATCACTGGGAAAATTATCCGATGTGAACAGGGATAAAGTAGTTTTAGGTCTTACTAAACAATTGAAAAACTTGTTCAGGCACGCTTCTAAACACAATAGTGAGGTAGGGAAATTATTTATAAACTCTACCGACGAAATTAAGGATCTGACGAACCAGATCGATGCTTTTGTAGCTAACTTAACTTCAGAAATATCTAACACCATGGCTTTACATGCGATGCTGCATGAAGCAACTTTAAATTTGTTAGTACTAATAGAATATATAGACACAGCTAGAACATTATTGAAGGGATTGGACGATTTAAAACATGGTGTTTTGTCGGATGTATTTCTTCCGATGGGAGGCCTAAGGGAATTGTTGAAACCTTTAGCAACCAAGTTGAAAGTCCAATCTCCCACGTTGAGGATTTTGGACGATTCCTTGGACAGCTCCTACACTAGAGTAGAACATTTTTCCTTTAAAAACAATTCTCTGTTGATAACAATTCCACTAATAATTTCACATAATGACGATAACTGCATTGCATATCGACCCCTGAAATTCGGCATACCTATTCACAGTAGCTCGAACGATTCAACAGGGTATACCATGTTAGAGACTGAAATACCCCATATTCTGGCAAAATGTCCCCTTCAGGGAATTTATTTCGAAATGAAAATTCATTCGTTCGAGCAATGCACACAGCTAAAGAATTCAGTGGCATGTTTTACTCCTCCGACTCATATTCTAAAGGGAAAAGAAACTTGTTATTCGGCCATTTTTAAAGATAAAGCTTCTGAAATTGCTCGGTTATGTGTATTCCACACATATCTGACTAAACCAACCCCATTCTTTCATTTAACTATGAATAGGATGCAACACCTACTGGTTGGTCGTACGACCAAAGTGACTTTGGCTTGTCACAAACGACCCAGAACTAGGATGGCTTTGAGCCTTTTGGCTATAGTCAAGGTCCCTTGCGACTGTGCCCTAGTTAGTGGATCTTTAGTAATCTCTGCCCCTAGGGATGGATGTATTACTTGGAATCAGACCAGTATATTTGTTGAATCAGGATTTAATTTAGCCATAGCAGCAATTTTTAAAATTCCATTCAAAAATCTAACTGGAGAAACCAAACATGGATCACGAATTCATCTAAATTTGCCCACACCCCAAGATATGCATGCAGCATTGTCACATCTACCCAAATCGATTATAGAGTCAGGAATGAACACAGAGAGGCTGGCTAACGAGCTATTAGTGGCTGACAAAATGGCAAATGATCGGTGGGAAACTCTGAAAAAGTCAGTTAGTACCATGTCGACTCATCCAGCCACTATAAACATAGCGTTGATTATCAGTCTTGGTGTGACAATATTTTCATTTTATTTATTTTATAGGATTCACAAACTGGCAATTATTTGCACGTTTGTGAGGCCCATTCAAGCATTTAGATTAAACCTGTCGGCCCCAGTCTTCGAGGACATAAATCTAGGCTTCGATATCCCAACCCCACAGCCTATGACTCAAGACCTACTGCCATACGAGCCCCCAAGCCCAACACAGGCAATTCTCAAAATAGTTGCAGCAGTTATTGCCTTCAAGATCCTGCGATTCCTGTGGAAAAACAGGAGATGTATCTGCAATTATTTGCCTAGATGTTTCACGTGTAAAAGGTGTACGAAAGATGTAAACGATGAATCAGCCTCTTGGATCACTCTGAGATTGCACTCGGATGAGAGTCTAGTTTCAATACGTTTGATGCAAATCCCATTTGAAGTGAATTCTATTCTTGGATCTTCCCCAGCCCCGCCTCTAAGGTTGGGAAAGTCTCATGTCAGTTGGTGCTGCTGTTGCAATCTATCATTGGACCTCCGTTGGAAGGCTGCCCTATCCCTGAAAATCCATAGGGCCAACAAACAGATCTTGCTTCCAACCAACGTAAAGGTGGATAGGAGGTACAGAAGCGAACTGGCAGCCATCATGGAGCCATCATCAGAGGCAATGTATGTCCTGGTGATTGAGTCCAGGAACGGATCCTACCAGATCCCGTGGATCAACGACCCCAACGGGTCCAACGTGAACATGTAAGTCTATATATAATTAATATATGGACTTAAACAATAGTTATTCTTGCCCTTATAGACGTGTAGGGTGTTCTTTTCTCACGAATATTTTATATCCGTCTTTTCTTCTTGTTAATGTATATTGATGTTTTACTTTCTGTGATGTGGCTTTCATGGGAAATATTGGCACAAAAGAACTGTGAAATTTTAAAATAATCATTTACAAAATACCCAAAGTATTATGCAACCTGTCATTGGTATGTGGTCGATGCTTTCTTACAGGAGCACGGCGGCATACTTGTCGGCAAGAGAAAGTGGCCAAGAAGAGGAGATGCTTATAGTTCCCCACGCCACGAATGTGACAAGATCACCCTAGGAGTGCCAGATATAATTTTACATTACAAGGACATTAACATTTTATTTAATATTTAATTCAAATGGCAAATGGATCGCCCCCATTTGTCAAGGTGAACAGCAACAGCACCTTTACTAAATAATATTGACTTTAATTTCTCTTGAATGAGAGGAAGGACTTTACTTGTTTATACAAGCTAAAATTTTTTTTTCCTGGGTTCTTTGGAATTCAGTCGATAACTTTAAATGATATTTCATGCAACAGACAAGCGTTATTGTCTGATTTTATTCATTGCATTTCTTCTTGCTTTTATTTTTTATTCCCTTACTTGTGTGTGATTTATATGTGTTGATCGATGACGACTTTATGTACATACAGGATTGGTTAGGCCATTAATGCCTACGATTAGGTCGTATCATCGACTCTGTTTGCTTTGATTACACTGAGTAGGTACTCAGCTCTCTTGGTATATGTGTAGTTTTAGTGTAGATCTAATTATCAGACATAACAGTTAATATGTTTAGGGGAACTACTTTGAGTTATACATTGAGGATTGAGATAACCCATATGGCTCTCTCAAGTGTTTTGTTTATTTAGCGCCACACGACAGTGGCATATGGCTGCATAGTGATTTACTGCGCACTAAGTACTGTATACGTAATAGGATACCCCCTGAGGATACGATGCGATGGCCATAAGCCAGGGTGTTATCACACCAACAGGGGACGACTATGTAAGTGCAGACTCTTAAAGGAGTCACTAGATCTGTTTCCAGTAAGGACAGATGGTTTCTTTTTACTGGTGTAAATAGCGTGAGTAGGATTGACATACCATAAACCAAGAGATTTATATGATCTTATGACTAGGATGGATATGATACGTCAGCAATACTAAGTCTAGCGGATCAGTCGCTTTATTACTTGAAGTTGTAGTGTTATTAGCTAGCCATATGTACCCACGGGTAATTATTTTGCATGTATTTTACTGCAAGTAGATGCAGTAAGAAGACATTTTTGCTATGCGATTGAAAAATCGAGCGTAGCGACGGGGTGAACCGTCATCCTTGTAGGAGTAGAAGGGGATGGGGTTGACCTGTTACATAATCAGCAAGCGAGGCCAGTTGATTACATATCAGGCCTTGCGGGATTATTGAATTTATTTATCTCCGGGTATTTATTTGAAAAGGAGATAACTAAATGTATCGGTAAACTTTTTGTATATTACTAGATTAGACAAGATCTAATTTTGAATAAGGAATAGGCTATGGACCAGGAATGGGAAGCGGGTAGTTGGAATATACCAATACTCTTGCTCATTCGGCAATGGATCCTTGCCTATGTGCGTGTAGGTAGACAACAGTAGAATATAACAATCTCTTTCTGAAAAGCTTTGTAGCCCATAGTACGGGTGTGTGTTCGGCTCAGCGGTGGCGTTCTCAATGGTTCACCGCACAAATGACCAGCTATTTATACTTGGTAGGTGTCCGGTCCAAAACCGATTCGACGGTGGCGCCGGCTGGTGTCACTGTTTGGACCGACCTATTGGGAATTTAACATAGGAAAAATTAAAACGACGTAGTTTGTTCCTGTTTGCACCGGACTATTTAGATTTTAACATAGGATCCCAATATATTTCAGGATTCCACGCGTGTTGGTACACTGAAAGCAAAAACGTCTTCATTCTAAACAGTCGTGAAGACGCTTTTTTTGCCCCCACTTTTGAGACGTTTTTTTCCCCAAAACGTTCTCAAAAACGTTTAGAGGGAAAAACGTCCTCAAGCAAAAAAGTGTTTAGAGGGTAAAACGTCCTCAAGTAAAAAAGTGTTTAGAGGGTAAAACGTCCTCAAGTAAAAAAGTGTTTAGAGGGTAAAACGTTTTCAAGTAAAAAAGTGTTTAGGAGTTAAAACGTCTTCTATTCAAAAAGTGTTTACAAGTAAAAAGCGTTTTCATTGGTCATATGGAAAATGTTTAGGTCATTGTTTCTTGTTTGATTATGGGTATTCTATATGATGGACTTTTTAATGCTTTCATAAAGAGATGTGGGAGCTGGAACAAAAAACCATGACAATGGCAACTTCAGTTAATCAGTATTTATTTAATTCCATTCATAGGTGCAGAACAATATAAAAGAACAAAAGGTTGATGAATCGCCTGAAATAAATTTTGCTGGTGATATATTTAGACTTCTCACATTTCTCACCAGTATATCAATGTTTTACAAAGCTCTAATATGCCAAATATTTCCAAACATTATTCCCTCTCTTTGAGCAATATGAACTCAATAACTTTGAGCAAAATACCCTAATCGAGTACAATGTAACATATTTATACATTAATACTACTTAAGACAAATATTCCAGTCATTAGAACTTAAATGCTACCGTGCAATGCAAAATCACCACTGGCAAAATAATTAACAATACAATCAGATCAAATACATCTATCCATTCAAGTATATCAATACAAACAGTACAGTCAGGTTCAGAAGGCAGTTTTGGTCAACTAAGTCTCAGGGAGTCATTAACACTTTAGCCTTAGTCTTAGCCTTGCGGTTAAGCTTATCGCTGGATATTGGTATCGAGGAATGTGGGTGTCTGGACCTAACTGAGTATCAATATTTCTGACGTCCTAGGGGGCATATATTCGATGAATAGCGAAAACGTATCTGCAGGTGGGAGGAGATATTTATCCCAACAAAGATCAAAGTTTACACATACATGCATCATAGCCTTATAGCTTATAATAAATGTAGATATACTAAAACATCAAACCGTTCAATAATACAACAATATTACAGATTTCCAAGTTCAAGAAGACTCAAACCAATGAATATCCTGTCTGTATTGCTTGAAATTTAAAATATTAAAATTTTTGCTAAATCGTCATAGAGAAAATGAATATAATTAGAAGAGTAACAATCATCTACTTCTGCCTATTATATTGAAATATGCTAAGGTCTGGGCCTTATCTGCTAAAAATAACATCATTATCGGTGGTCGGCGACATGGCAGCTTGAATGCATTGAAACCATATATTTCCAAACATTCCTTTCTTCCTTTGAGCAATATAAACTTGATAACATTGAGCAAAATATCTAAACCTTTACGATATAGCATATACATAAATACTTCATGAAATTTAAACTATTCCAATCGTTGATTGCAGCAACCTACTGTGTCATAGGCTTTGACATCAAATGCAAATGTTAGATGAAATAGAGAAAATAATTTAACAGGAAATATTCAGTACTCAGCTACCTGACAAAAGTGAACCATGTTTAGGCCTACTCTGTTTCTTAGGTTGCGGGTGCCATGACCGGAACCTCCCGCATCTCAACCAAAAGAAAAGCTAGGTGGCGTGATGGTCGGATAGCTTATTTTCGCGCTATCCAGGACAGGGAGAATTAGGTTGTAGACAGTCTCAAGGAAACTATTTTGAATGAAATTGAGCCACCTCCTTCAAAAATAGCAAAAATTTTAAAGTGACTCTTGTTCACTTATTCTGGGCTAGAATCACGAGTAATGGAATTTCTTCCCAATATTCTGTTATGTTGTGCATCCGAACATAACAAACAAATCCGAGGGGATGCGGAAATTATATATTTCATACTTTAACAGAATCATGTATGTCCTACACTAGCTTCATCTGTCGCCATGGTGACATACACATTTCCATCTGCTCATGAAACATTTGTACCTTGGTCTTTATATCACATAACCTTTGAATTGGGGTAAAGGTAGTTGAACTCCTGGTTATTATACCACTTGTTTTGCACTATATTGTAAAGAAGACTAAGGGTTTTTAGCCCATAGGTTCAGTAAGATGAAGAAGTGAGACAAGAAGTCCGAGGTTGTAGTTCGTCTGGATTCGGCCTAGGCGGTGGTGACTCAGCGAGTAACAGAGTACCTAGGTCCGAATGGTCACTTTATTTTATACTCCACAATCATGAATTATTCATACAATCAAACCCAGGAAATATTCCACTAGCTCTTCCCCTTCCCTCTAATTGGTTGAGGGAGAGAGAATCTTCCTTGCCCACACGCCGACCTCTGCTCCCCAGGCAGAGACCATAAATGGAGTGCATGCAGGTCGGATCCCTCTCCTCAGCCTTCCCCCTCCCACCCCCTTACTCATAGATCCCATGGCTCGTGCCAGCCCCCCCTCCCTCTTGGCCCTTCCCCCCTCTTGATACCCCAGAGCAGTGTATAAGTAATTAGGTCGGGCTGGGGGAGGTGGGGTGAGCCCTGAGTGGCTCATCCCCCCCTCCCTCCTGGCCAGGCCACGTGTGGCGTGCGTGCCCTGACCATGATCAGGGCTAAATAGGTCGGGTCTGGGATCCAAAGATGCCAATTCTTTACATTCGTCCCATATTTTATTTTTGTTGAAAGCTTTCTTTCGAACAAAATATTTAGCCACTGATCAACCCAGTCCAACCAGACAAGAGAAATAGAAATAAGGTTACATAATTTACACACACAAAATCATAGAAAAGGGTAAAGTAAAAGTATTATAAATTATTATATCTGTAGACCTAACGGGTCAAGATAGAAAGTTTCCAAAGGGAGTGGCTCTATTAAAAGGAGTGTTCATTTATATCAGAGGCCATCACCCTGCACTAAAAAGTCTTTTAGTCGAATATTATGTAAGAGAAGTCTCTGTGTTTTTAAGTGTGCTCCTGAACACTGTTAAATGTCTTCCTTTGTACTGAGCTAGTACTCACAAAGTTCTCCAATACGGTCGTCACCGCCGTCTCCTCTGCCCGGCCGGTCAGCCGAGGCCCCCGCTGGACCTCGTCGCTGACCGACAGGACGCCCGTCTCTTTCTCTCTCCTCCTTTGGCCATGGAGAGTGAGAGCGGTTGGGTAGTCAACACTACAATATTTCCATTTTTAACCTCAAACGCTACAGAACACATGTCGACTTTACTGTAGCATCACGTATAAACTCTTATTATTTGGAAAAATACCTCTTCAAAGCAGAATGGTCGGAGACAAGGTGAGGGCTTCGATTCCATGGTGCTTCCTCTCAGGCTCCTCTGTCTCGACCGATTCTGTTTGTGTAAAAACAACTTCTCACAATGAGAGTTGAAATAAAAATACCTATTTGGGCTGGATCCTTGTTCACGGATTCCACCATTTCCTCCCGAGAGAGAAAATGGATTTCACCCAGGTATACTACTCTGTGTTCTGTGATCTCCCTCGCACCCGAGAAGAGGACAGAACAAAAATTAATAGTAAATATTAAACAAGAGTAAGTTACAGACAAGTTCAAAAGTGTTTGTTACCCCAGAGAAACCCAATAAACATTGGTAGACTAATTATTTCATCCTGGTCAGTCCGAAATTGGCAGCGTAATATGGTGAGGCGGGGGAGGGGGCAGGGATATGCTCGAGGGAACGAGAGCCAGTCCTAGCGCCTGGAGTGGCCTCTCCCTCCTCTCGATCTAGGTCTTGGAGGGCTAGGGCTACAGGGCGGTGGGTTGGGGGTCCTATTGGGATATTCTCTCGGGGCTTAAGGTTTCTCAGACAACACAAAAGGTTGACTTTGCCTCTTGGGGCGAGCCCCTTTCGGCGGAGGTAGATTATTCCCAGGGTCATGACTCCTAGGAGAGTGGGGATGAGAGTGGCTATACCCCAGATAGAACTTTCGGACCAAGGGGTGGAGGAAATCAGGGGGGAAATGGGTTTAGGAAAATCTGTCAGGGCTAGTAAGGGTATTTCAGCTCTTGGCAGGAAAGTCAATTGCTGATCTAAATGGGGGTAAAGGGATAATTTGCCATAAGTCAGATTAAACCCGGGGAGGGGCATAATCTTGGGGATGGGGAGGGTTATATGGGACTCATGGCGTTGGATGCTACTCACACGCCAATCCTTTCCGACCAGGAGACAACCGCCTTCTAAAATCACCCTGGCATGCCGATGATACGTTTGTATCACTGGTTTTTGCCCAGGGCACCTCAAGATTGTTTCCAGAGGTTCATAAATAGCCAGAATTACAGAAGAAATGGACTCTCCCTCTCTAAACACTTGGTTTGTTAAGTTATTTCTTTTTACAATCTGCGCCTTACAAAGGTCTGGCTTTTTACCTAAAATAATATTTGTTTCGCAGGTCGGGGTTAGATGCTCTATTGCAGCTGAGCAAATCTGGGGTTCAAACCCGATACAATGCTGAGGAAGAAATGACGCGCTGGATATGCTATCTAGGGCCACCTCCTCTTCTCCTACCAACTTTCTTAGGTGGTCAGCACCATATGGGACCGGAAAATACTTTAATCTATAGTGTAAAAATTGAGTGCCTGAAACTGCCGGAATTACTGTCTGGTATATTAGCTCCTGTTCGCCGTCTAATAATAGTCGAACGTTCAGGTGTCTATAATACCAGCGGTTATCTTGTGGGGTGTAATGTTTCCCTTCTTGTAATTTAGACAATATTTCTGATAAGTAGGCCAGTGGTAAAATCTGGTCTGTTAAGAATCCCCTTTCCAGCTGAATGCGCTGGCGATAAAATAATTCGTTTTGACGGTGGTAATTTTCCACCGCCCTACTCACTCGCTGCAATAGAATATCCACTTCCCTTTTCATATGAATTCTATGAATATCTTTACTGAAACCATTTAACTGTGTTAGAATGTCTGTCACTTGGCGGGAGATGTTACTTGCTGCAGCTTGGAGCTGCGCGATGTCCAAGCGGTTCTCTGTCATGTAGAGCCTTGTCTGATTCAACACCGACACCATTTCTTCCTGACAATGGGCCAATGCGCTCTCGCTAGCCTGAGCTTCTTGTACTGCAGACCTTAATTCGTTCACCTGTCCTACAGTAGCGGTGCCAAACAAGGCACGGCTTAGCGAGCCCACAAAATTGAATAGGCCTCTCTTCCTTCGGGTGTCTTGTTGGACTGGTGTTGGAATCTCTGCCTGGAGGAAACCCATGTGCTCCTCCCAGGCACTGACATCTCCGTCTCCCACAACCTCCGCCTGTCTGAGTTCTCCAATTCGCCTTCTTAGGACGGAGACCCAAGCACTGACAGGAGGGGGCGTGGGGGGGTGTAGAACGATCACTGTTGTCCAAGTCGCGGTCAGGGCTCTGACCTCCCCTTCCTCATACACCAACACCCCTTCCTCCTCAAACAAATCGCCATTAGCCATCATAGCCAGGGTGATTATGAGGAGGGACTGGAAGGTGTAGGTTGAGAGAAGTCCGTCACTGGTGGTGCCCCTGGGTCGAACTCCCATGGTTGGGGCTGTGGTGGGGGTGACGGTGGGGGTGGGGGTGTAGGTGGTGGTGATGGTGGTGGCGATGGTGGGGGTATACAGGGCAGCTTCCTCGGCCTCTGCACGGGTGAAGTGGGCGTGGCTGGGTTTGGTGAGGAGTCAGGCCTTTCCCTCTTAGTAGAGCCTAGAGGGTGGAACACTTTGATCCTCTTTTCAGTGCATTCAGAGGTGGTGGTCAAGGCCTTGGGTTTAGGGCACTTGGTTGGGGTCTCTATCCTCCCTCTTTTTGCCCTTGACCTTGTAACAGGACCTGGTGGTGGTGTGCGCGGGGGAGCAGTCTCCACAGCAACGGCTGGTGGCAGGGGTCGGCGCAATGTAACTGGCTTGGGTGAAGCTAGTACTAGCACCTTCTCCCTCAGCGGTCGCTGCTGGGGTGGGCGTGGCACTTGTTGTGGTTGAGGTGGGCGTGGCACTTGGTCCTCGTCCTCCACGTGCATGTGCTCGTCCTCTGGTTGCTCTGCTCTCGCTTGGTCTTCCTGTTCTATCTGAATTGGAGGAGGCATGTTTGGTATGGGTAAATAAACAGTGTCGGGCACTGCCCTAGGCTGGGGTGGGGGAGGTGGTGGAACATGAACTTGTTGAGCTTTTTGGGCTTGTCTCCGAGCCTTATTTCTCTTTCCTTGACCCGCCCTCGGTTGCCTAGTTCTCAGTATATCCCATTCTATTTCCCCAGATACCATTTTTACCCTATCCCTATTTATACGCCTGCGTTCACCCTGGGGTCCCCTCATAGTTAGGGTGGTACCCCTTATCCCCGTTATTACATAACCATGATCCCACTTGGGATCTAATGGAGCGCTGGTGCCTGATAGCACCACCACATGATCCCCTATTTTTAGATCCTTTGCATTTGCTCTGGCCCTTAATCTCTCATAATTAGCCACTCTACTGGCCTCAGTGCGCTCAGCAGCTTCTCTGAACGCATCTGTTAAGGCCTGTAGGCGCTCACTGAGTACGGCATCTTCTGTTCCCTCTGGAGTGGGGAATATTTTAGAAAAGGGATATCTTGGATTGGTGCCAAAAGTTAAAAAATATGGTGTAAAACCAGTTACACAAGAAGTGGAGACTCTATGTGCCCAGAGGGTTGGACCTAAATGGCTCTCCCACTCTGCTGGTCTTGCATTGATGAATTTTCTTAGTATATTTTTAAAAGTTTTGTTAAATCTTTCGATTTTACCGTTTGTCTGGGGGTGAAAAGCTGTAGAATGCCTTACTTCAGTGCCTATGGATTTAAGGTACCCTTCCACTTGCTGGTTCATAAATTCAAGTCCCCGGTCGGTGATGAGCACCTCTGGGGGGCCATACCTAGGGACATATTCATTAGCCAGATAATCAGCAATGTTTTTAGCTGCTTTGGAGGGTATGGGTTTGACTTCTACCCAGCCAGTTGCGTGATCTATTACAGTCAAGATGTATCTATTACCTTTATCAGAGACTGGGAAGGGACCACAGAGATCCATTCCCAGTATCTGACCAGGATATTTTGCTATTGGCATCGCAGTAGGAGGTACACGCGCCCTACCCACTCTGTTTACAGCACACCTAGCGCATCGGATTAAGACATTATAGGTATCTCTTCTCATGGTGGGCCATTTATAAGCCTCTTGGATCCTATCTAGGGTCTTCCTCATGCCCTGGTGGCCTACTTCAGTGTGGGCGCGCCTCACTACTCTATGCCTAGCTGAGGGTGGCAGGACCAGGCGGGGGTAGGCTGGCTTGCCTGGGGGAGGGGTGAGAGTAAACAGCATGCCATCAATTATGGTGTAATCCCCCTCATCCTCCATCCCCTGTTGAAATTGTTCCAACTCCCTCTGTTCTAAACGTATTTTGTCTTTCTCGAGTTTATCAAATTCCCAAGGAATCTCATCTATCTCCTCCAAGGCACAGACTTCAAGAGAACTGAGAGTCGGCCCTTCCTTCTTGGGGTTTGTTTTTATTCGAGAAAGCATGTCTGCCCGGATATTGTTTGCCCCTTTTCTATATTCAATGGGAGCCCCAAACTCTGCTATTAATACCGCCCATCTTTGAATTTTGGTGTTTTTAACTTCTCCCACAAACAGAGACTTTAAAGGCTTGTGGTCAGTGTAAATTTTGAATTCGCTACCCTGTAGATAAGGTCTGAGCTTGTTTAAGGCATACACGATTGCATAAGCTTCCTTTTCAATCGTAGCCCAATTGAGTTGTGGCCCAGAGAGTTGTTTAGAGATATACTGAACTGGCCTCTCTATGCCTTCACTATCAGACTGGACCAATATGGCCCCTATTGCGTAATCACACGCATCGCTATAGAGACGATAAGGCTTATCCAACTGGGGGTGCGCCATTACTCTATCTGAAGTTAGTAATTCCTTCAGAGTTTCAAATGAGCTTTGCTGCTCTTCCAACCATTCGAACCTGGCATACTTTTTGGTAAGTTTGACCAAGGGATGAGCTACCTTAGCATAATCTGGGATACATTGACGGTAATACCCAGTCATTCCTAGGAAGGAGCGAATTCCGCTCACATCCTCTGGAGGCAGCATATCCCTGATAGCGCTACATTTATCTGGGTGGGAATTAATTCCATCTTTTGAAACTTGGTAGCCGAGGAGATCTACCTTTTCTTGTTTGAAAATACATTTACTCTTTTTGACTGTAATTCCGTATTCTTCTAATTTATCAAACACCAGAGCCAAATGGTGATCATGCTCCTCTTCAGATTTGGAATAGATTACAATATCATCTATGAAAGTCATGCAAAATTTGCCAATAAATTCCGAAAACATTTTGTTCATGGCCCGTTGGAAGACGGCTGGTGCGTTAGTGAGTCCAAAAGGCATCCTACGGAATTGAAATAGGCCCCTATGACACACAAACGCTGTCTTTTCCATGCTATCCGGGTCCATCTCTACTTGCCAGTAGCCGCTTTTTAGGTCGATGGTGGAAAAGACAGTTGATCCTGCTAAACTGTCAAAAATATCTTGAATATTTGGAAGTGGATGAGCATCCTTTTTGCTTACAGAGTTTAGTTTTCTGAAATCGACACAAGGTCTATTGCTCCCATCTTTCTTTGGGACCAACAATATCGGGCTTCCCCATGCTGAGCTGCTGGGTTCTATTACTCCCAGCTCCAGCATTTCATCTAATTCTTTATCTACAAGTTTTCTCTTGGCCAGGGGCAAACGATAGGGGCGTTGATTAATTGGACGTGCATTTCCAGTATCTATGTGCATTTTCACATCTTTAAAGGTACCTAATTTTCCCTGCTTTCCTATGCCAAAAACAGCGGGGTATTTTTCTTCCCATGCTTCTGCCTCTGTGTGGATAGAGGCGAATTCTTGATCTGCACTACCCACTTGTTGCCTTCTGTAACTTTTTCCTTCCAAAATTACCTTTCTTTTTCTGAAGCTAATTTGGGCATCTAATATAAATAAGGCATCATCCCCCAGAAGCAGTTCATGGTGAAGTTTTCTTACAATATAAACTGGAAATGAGCTACCCCCCAAGTTAACTATCGCCTGCCCTTCAGTTTTAAGATCATGACCAGAGAGTGATTTAAGAGATTCCCCCTTTGTCAATACGAGAGGCCGATGATGGGTTTTGCAAAAGGCTCTCCATACATCCTCCCGCATTAGACTCCTTGATGCGCCGGTATCAATGAGGGCACGCATCTCCATCCCCGCCACTGAGATGGAGAGGCAGAACCTCTCATCCGGCGTTTCTATTCCCCCTGGTTAACATATTTGGCTGGCTTTTGAGTGGTAGAGGCCATCTGCATGGCCGCCACCACTGCAGCCTGTACATGTGCATAGCGGTGGGAACATTCTCTTGCGAAGTGTCCCTCCTCCCCACACTCATAACAGACATTTTTACCCCTAAACCTCTTCCCTCCTCCCTGCTTATTTTTTTCCGGTCCTGGATTATCATTTCCCTTCCCCTTCCCTTTCCCTGGGTGATTTACTACCTGAGAACTGGCGATCGGGGGTGGGGGATAGGACGTGTTGAAATATGGGGGATACATAGGCAACATGGGTGTCTGAAAGGGGTACTGGGGTGCTGCACCTGATTGGGGAACGATCACTGTGGGGTTGGATGGTTTCCCCGTCTCCATCCTCTCTACTAATTTCGTAAGGTAATTCACCTTAGACTCCAAATCAGCTATCAGCTTCCAATCTGAAGCATCTTCTGGATTTGGCCCAGAGGGGGCCATTTTCTTAGGGAGGATAGCCCCAATTTCCATTGGTTCATCCTTCCTATCCCCTCTGGTAGGTTGTCCTGCCAGAGCGAATGTGTGAGCCGCAGCTGAGGCTTGTCTTATTGCCTCAGCCAGGGTATCAGGGCGAGCAGCAAATACGTCATGACGTATTTGCTCATCCCTGAGTCCCAACACAAAATTCCTGACCAACGTCTCTTGGACTATCTCGTGGTCCAGGTTATCCACGCTGTAAGCCCTCTGAGACGCTAGTTGGAACTTGCGTCCGTATTGTTTTGCATCCTCATATGGGAGCTGATAGAGATCGGTGAGCCTTGCTCGCAGCTGCTGTTCCTCCTCTTCATTCATGAAGAGGCGGAAAATCTCAGCCCTCGCCAGATCCCATGTCCTATTGGCCGGTACCTGTAGGAATCCTGCCACGCACCTCGCTAGAGGCCCGCTGGCAAGAGTTCCCAAAAGCTCTAGAGTGAGCGTATCATTCGCTACACAGTAGGCTTTTGCCCTGCTTATTCCATCTAGCCACTCTCTCAAAGTGTCCTTATTGGACCCATCATTTACTCCTAGCATGGCGCCATGGCGTTCCATGCGCCTTCTGACCTCCTTAATAGCTGCAAACCTGGCCCTCCTTTGACCCTCGTCAAGCATGGCCAAGTCCGCGGCATTGAGATCCCAATTGATGTCCGCCATGTTTTACACTTTGTTGAGAGAGTGAGAGTAAAGAAAAAAAAGAAAACTAGATGGCACAAGGTACAGAGTTATAACCAACAGAACCCAGAACCTAGCAAAGTTTTTGCCCCGAACATTGCTCACCCACTCTCCTTGTATTATGAGTGTTTGAGTGTGATCATTCTCCCAACCCTATACAGTGGCCCAGATCCACCCTCCATACATCCCATAAATACAATTTATAAGCTCAATCAGAGTTTTTAGAGTTCCACTCACCTACTCTTCCAGCTCATCCTGCCTCTCCTAGGCTATGTCTCACTTCCAGTCAGAAGATTGGGTTGTTGCTCAACTTAGCAACAAGTCCCAGAAGTGGTTCGCCAGTGTAAAGAAGACTAAGGGTTTTTAGCCCATAGGTTCAGTAAGATGAAGAAGTGAGACAAGAAGTCCGAGGTTGTAGTTCGTCTGGATTCGGCCTAGGCGGTGGTGACTCAGCGAGTAACAGAGTACCTAGGTCCGAATGGTCACTTTATTTTATACTCCACAATCATGAATTATTCATACAATCAAACCCAGGAAATATTCCACTAGCTCTTCCCCTTCCCTCTAATTGGTTGAGGGAGAGAGAATCTTCCTTGCCCACACGCCGACCTCTGCTCCCCAGGCAGAGACCATAAATGGAGTGCATGCAGGTCGGATCCCTCTCCTCAGCCTTCCCCCTCCCACCCCCTTACTCATAGATCCCATGGCTCGTGCCAGCCCCCCCTCCCTCTTGGCCCTTCCCCCCTCTTGATACCCCAGAGCAGTGTATAAGTAATTAGGTCGGGCTGGGGGAGGTGGGGTGAGCCCTGAGTGGCTCATCCCCCCCTCCCTCCTGGCCAGGCCACGTGTGGCGTGCGTGCCCTGACCATGATCAGGGCTAAATAGGTCGGGTCTGGGATCCAAAGATGCCAATTCTTTACAATATAATTTCATATGATCATGTTTTTTTATATAGTTCCATTTGCGTTTAGCACCAATAGTATGGATTGAAAAGAACTACCCTAATTATCATTATTACAGTGAAACATTCTTTCTAGGGCAGGGTCATTAGTCTCTACTGTGAACGATCACCGATTCTGCCATTTGTATCCTGGTTGACCTGGTAGTTTAACTTGGATCCAGTAGCCCATAGGTTGTTGCATATAGCAATGGGTTTCACTGAATCAGTGTCCTTCTTTTCATTTGGCCCAGTGTTCTTGACTGCCTCTGCAATATGATGAAAAGGGAAATATGACACTCAAATTGAATACATTCTTCAATAATTGTTAAACATATGTAATGCCATACAGTGATCCATATCTTACTCAATGACCATATACTATCCATATCTCATACACTATTATATTATCTTGAATTAAATGTCCATATGTCACATATTAGTATTTACTGGACTGGTCAATAAATGTGACCAAAATTTAAACAGTGATTCTCTACATTTGTATAACAGACGTTCCAGATTTCTGGACAGAATTTAACCACCAAGTGCTATAAATCTGGCTTGCCCTTGTTGCCAAGTTTATGGCCAAAACAACTTACCCGCACCAATTTTTACTTCGCAAATAGGGCAAATTGTGATTTTGAATGCTGAAACCATTTTAGGATTTATATTTATCATAGTAAGAACTTACCAAAAAACTGCACAATAGAGCGATTAAGTCTTGAAAGACCTACCTATAGGTTCCACTTGATGAACTTCATCATGTTGTTAGTTGTCTCAGCTTTAGCAATGGTACCAGTAACATGTGCCAGTAGCTCTACCTGAAACCAAAATTAGAACAGTATATTAGAAAAGTATTTTGTATGCATTTCATGAGGAATTTGCATCATTATCACATCAGGTTTGGAAAAGTCCTGCAGCTGGGTTGTCCGCACCACCCAGGTCAGCCATGCAGACAACCAAAAATGAATATTTGGGCGTCCAACGGACAACCAGGTTTCACCTCTCATTGGCGTGAGTGGACAACCACATATTGCAGGGGCAGTACCAGAAGGCAGATCTAGGTGTGTGTGTGTGGGGGGGGGGGGCAGATGTCACACATGAGATCATAATGTTCTGAATCTGTCTGTTCGAATGTCATTGCAATGGATAACAATTAATTTGCCTAATGACAATGAAATAAAGCCCCACAACTCTACGTTGTCAAACTAAAATGACAACCCAATTTTCTTGCTTCACAAAAAAACTTTTTGAGTAAATAGAATTAACAGAATTAATTTTCTCTATTGGGACCCTCCTGAGTGCTCACATTTGAAGCATATATAGGTTTATTTTGTCCAGAATTTAGATCTTACTGGACCCTGTCATGTTTCCTTTGGGAAACGGAAATAAGTCAAAACAATGAATTTTACAAATTATGAACAAATCATAGCTTATAATTTTGAGGCCGTCTGAAATTTCAGACCCAGTTGAGACATTCTATGTATAAAAATGCTTTATGAATAGAGGCCCTGAAACAACAAGGCAGTTACCACCGGGAAAGGGTGCTAACAGTAACACCTACATAGGCATATTTTACAGCAAAATAACTTATGTGATAGATAGTAAGTAAAATATAGTTTAATGTCATATTATTTAAGAATTTATAGAATTCCTAAAGGTGTACAAATATCAATTCTGACATTAAATACACGCTGTCTGTATATAAGAAGCAGATACCGTATTTCCTTGAATAGGTGCCCCCGAGCGCTAATTAAGTCAAGGGACTTTGTATGAGGCGCCTATTCAAAGAAGGTACGTAGAATGAGCATGGAAATTATAGATTTACTTTCCCAGAATTTCATATATAGGGCCTATAGGTTATTTGTAATTTATAATTGTAATTTACAAGTCCAATTTACAAGATTAGATAGGAATGGCTTACCCTTAGGTCTGAACTTAATACCAAGTCCACTTGGTAAATGTTTTAATTATAATTACCAATAGCAGGGTTCTTGTCAGCCTTTTTGAGCATAGCAGCCCGATAATTTGATTCAAAAATACTAATCGCATGTCAGAAAATATCCTCCTGTCACATATTGGCATTTACATTGCATATCAAATACTGAATAATCACAGATATTTAGATTATTCAGATCCACATTTGGGTGTGTATTTTCCCTATCAAAATGTATCGAGAGAGAACCGTTTATATTGAAAATCAGTAAGACTTATACATGATGAAACAGGACGTCCAGCATAGCGGAAGTAATGTGCCCCAATATTAAGGATACTCCTTACCTTGTCATCATACATACCCACAGACATGCATAGAATCAGATAGTTTTCAGATATTCTATTTAGATAAATATTGCCTTTTACTTTATTTACTGTAAAGTAGTAACGCCAATATCTCTTAAGATTTAAATGCATTCGGAATGAGATGGTAATAAGTATGCTATTATTTGTTCTATTTCAAATTATTTAATTGTGTAATGACGCTATGCTACGTTATTAGAAAAATGATGTCTCAAAAATATTGTTAGGGTGAAAATTAAGTTTAATCATGTAAACTGTGAAACTAACATTTATTGTTTAAGGGATTGACCTGATGGCCTTTAAAATCAGCAGAACGCACTAAAACAGCATCATTTTGCTCAAAATTTTCCTGTCAAGTATTTCTGGTGAGAACCCTAAATAGACTAGATATTTGTTTTCTTTTCATCTAAAACATACTCGTCTTAATTTGCCATGATTATATTCCAAATCTGTCAGAAGAACGTCATAAAATGGTATATAAACAATTTAAATTCATGCCAGTGTCTGGTTACTGTTATCATAACAGTAAACTCGAGCTAACCACCAGCATGAAACTGGATACTTAGGTCTGCTGGCGGGCATCCTAATTAAGATTGTTTGTTTAATAATAACCTAAAGTGACATTATATCTACAACAGAAATGACACTATTGAAGATAGACAAAGCCAAACCAGTGATGAATCATTACCACTACAGCTAGTTATGGTGACAAGTCCAAATTATATGGCATCATTTGTTTTGATACATGCATATAGCTTAACCCCGGCTCCTATTCAAGGCCTGGCGCTTATTAGTAATTCATGCTCTTCCCCAGGTGCCTATTTAAGGCCCAGCGCCTATTCAAGGCCTGGCGGTATTTCAAGTAAATAAGGTATATCTAAGCCCTATTAGTATAAACAACTTCCCCATTGGTAGAGTTCAAGTTCCTATGACAAAGAAAAGAAGGCCTCCATGTGGATTCATGTTGAAATTGAGAAACATTCATTAACTATTTTAATATCTACAATTTAAGCCTTCAATAGTAAATATTGGATATTTGACTGAAATGAGAAAAGTGCACCTACCAAAAACGATGATGTGCCAGCAGTGCATCCTTGATGCTAGATTTCTATTAGCCTATTGATGGTGTTTGTTGAATGTAAGTTACCCGTAAGTCCCCTCATCCACCTGGGATAAGAATGTCCTCCTAAACAAACACAAATTTGATTTTAATACTGGTAGGCATTGATACAATACAGAGGCAGTAACAATTGAATAGACCTTATATCTTATGCCAGACAATATTTAACTTGTCAAAAATAGTTTTCTGCTCACTGAGGCATGTTGAGGCATGCTATAAACAACATCATATTACAGAGGATGGTCGGAAGTTTATAAAGTTGTTATTGTTTTTATTTAATATTATAATCATCGACAACAAAATTCACAGATCTCATAGTTTAGTTTTAATACCTATACCAACTATGAAAATATTTACAGGCTTGGAAAAATGAATGTCAGCCAGACAACCAGGTTTTGTCTATCACATATTTTGTGATATATATATAGGTCAGACAACCATCTTTTAAAAAGTGGTTGTCCTGAGGACCACTACTTTTTGAAGCGATTTTTCCAACCCTAATTTACATTAGGAGGTAGTTACCCACACTACTAGTAATTAACACTTACCATATATTTAAGGGAACATGAATCAAACATGAGCTCCAGGATTGTGGTGCCTATCTCTTTTCGTTCATGTCTGTCCATCGTTGCTTTTGTAATCAGCTTGGAACAGAGAAGATGTCTGCCACTGATATGCTGTGTAAAGGGAAAAAAGGTGTTACTGTAACTGGACATTGCCCAATGTATTTGCCTAATACAAGTATTATTAGTGGCCGCTGAATTCAGAACAAAAATGATAAGATTCACTAAGTTATGGCTATTTCATTTATCAGGGTTAAATCTTAACTGTAAAAGCATTGTATGTCCATGTATACATGGTGCATTTAAAGAAAGTGTAATCATTTCATTTTTACCAACAATGCTATTCCAATTATGCTAAGACAAACCTCAGATTAAAAATAATATTCTCAGTGGTGTCCCTCCTTATCACCTGTATCAACCTGACAGGTGCGGGCCCATATTTTGAACCATTTTTCTGACAATTCTTAATACTTAAATCACAAAAATGTCCGTTAAACCCAATGTGTTGTGCCAGCTTCACCTAGCCTGGGTCTAATATTAAATAAATAATTAGTACTAATGCTTAGCATATTAACACAAGTTACATCCATGCATCATAACTATTCAATTCTTTAATAAATTTGAGTTGAGTTGTCTCCTCTTATCAGTTTATGTTAGGACATTATGCAATTTATGGTAGCTGAATCCCCACCCGGCCACCTCGACCCAACTCATTCAAATTTCCACACTATGATTATCAATGTATTTGTATATATATTATAGAAAACAGTTGATAGTTAAAAATGAGTTTAAACTCCCCCACCCCCACCCCCACCCCACCCACCGCCCGCATTTTCAGATGCGAAACAAAGGGTCCATATGCATGCAAAGTTTGGGAAGGCTGGGGCAAAGTTTTTGATTCCTAGCCTACACCTTTCCTTCGATCAGATACCCTCTTTTTGGCCTATTATTTTGCCTTACTTTAGTTATATTAACTCCGATTCATCAAATGATTTAGTGTCGGATTGAGGTGAATCACCCACTAAGTGAATCACCCACTAAGTAGGCTAGCAAATTCAAATGAAAATCCAGAGCTAGAGACTTGATATTGATCGGTAAAAGAGGGCCTGATTGTAACCAGAGAAGGGGGGGGGCAGTGGCAATTCCCATCACAAGTATACAAATAGGTATCCCCGAAAGCTCTCGACGAGGCGGATCTGCTGGCATTAGTTTCATGTCTATATCTATTATAATAACCAAGTTATAACCTCAGACGCCCAAAGCAGATAGTTCATTAGAAACGACCATACATGGAACCTCAAACATGCGGGAGTGACCACTCTGACTCTGTTTCTTTCAGTTTTATCCCGCCGGCCCCGACTCCACCTCTCTGAATCAGCTGGTCTGTTTGTGTATCCCCGGTGACTATTTAGGTCAGTCTGTGAGGACTGAGGCGGGGGGAAAAAAAGATAAATATAATACCTCCCTGCTCAGGACTGTTACCTATACTAATTCCTCATATTCCACCTTGGACAGGTTTAAAACCATATTCAAAGTGTAAGGCGTGGAAGATAAGTCAATAAGAATGATACATTACTTACTGTGTGGGAAAAAATGGCCACCAACCCGACCAAACACCCCATTATCGCCCAAGCTTAACGGCTCACTAGTAACTTAGGATTTGTACTTGATTTCCAATAATTGAAGTCATTATTGATATGTACAAGATACAAGAAAGTACTTACTTGTATTCCTTGGGCTTCTCAAATGTAGATATATAAATAGCTGTGATTCATGAGTTTCGTAAACTTCCAGAATATTTCAAGTCTTTGTCTTTGTTGCTCTTGAAGGAAGCGAATGGAAGTGTTCAAGTGATGACTTTTGACGCAAGGTGACGCCAATGGTCATTTCTGCTAATCTTGTGGAGCCGTTACAACCGCGCCTAGCCTTGCGTTGATTTTTGTGTTAAGGCGAGATTTTTCTATTGTCATTCATATTGACAACTAATAATTGTGGCGAAGGCAAATATCAATATATGAATAATATAGCTTAATATGGACATAATCAAAGAACAATAGCAACAAACCTAAGAAAAGTCTCACAAATAAATCCAGTTTCGTCACATAATTAATAGGCTACTTTATTAATGTCATTTTATTCATATCTGCTACTTAGCCTAACTCTTATACGGTATTTTAACATTATACATGTACAAGGGGGTATACACATTATGGTAAGATTTGGTAAATTGTGAGATGGTGGACGGACAGGGTGCGTTATTATTCTGACATTGTGAGATATGATGTTAAGCTTAAATTTGTTCAAGCATCTGTTAATTCCTACTTTTAGATAGGCCTACAAAGTCAACGAATTTGTATTAACGATCCGTTGCTACCACAATGAGTGGTCAATAAGGTGGCCTTACTGTGACTATGAGGGTCGGTATCCCAGTCAATTGGTTTGTTAATGTTATGAAATGGTTATTTAAACTGCAATGATCAATTGATTGTTAGTAAACAAAAAGTCGATAGTTGGACAATGATCAAGGTGGAACTAGTAAACACTACCATTAGGAATAATGGATGAGATTATCCCAGAACCCCATGAATGTCAGGAACACAGCCCTGCTTTCAGATCTATAATCAGACGATTAGTTTCTTCTGTAAAAAATCATTTCCGTCGGCCGCACCAAGTCGTTCGAATCAATATAAAACGCATTTTATATATTATTATATATAAATATTTTTAAATATTTTTAAATATTAAGTGATCATTCACCAGATCACTTCGTTTGATTGTTCCTCTTTTTGAAGGGTGTACCGCATCAAGTCATATAGATATGTGTATCAAATCTCAAGAAATTGTATTGAATATATCCTTGCGTTTTGAAGGTTATCCTATAGAGTATATTTAGTTATAATATATCAAACATGGAATATAGCTATATCAAGAGGGAGGTACTATTTAAGACAATGGCTAGGCAGGCCTTCCCATTTTGGCGTGCTTGACGGATTGCGTAATCCTTGCATTGTGTAATCGAACACACTTGTTGGTCAAAATATGCATAAATTGCTACACAATTTCGTCTTGTTTCTAGGGAGATTTCTTAGCGCGTATATGCATAAAAGTATTAGAATGACTGAAATCATGTTTTAATAATATGCTCCTACACTTTCTGATGGTATTTTCGTAAAGCACATGTAGATGCACAGTTGAAAATAAAACAGAATTGACATATTTTAGAGGAACAAAGGGGGAAAGTATATGTTTGTTTCATGTGGGGCTGTTTGAAGGTGCTGAAGTTATATCAGGAGATTTCTCTCATGTATCAGGAAATCAGGAGAATTAGTTTAGATACCCCAAATTAAAGCCAAAGGTTTACGCGGCGGGCAGCACCCTGAGGGACGCGAAAACCCAGGCATTAGGCCAGGTAGTGGTGGGGTCAGCCCATCCCCGCCCAGAGAGTGCATAGGTGGGAGCGAAGAGGACGTCATGGTACGGGATTTGCACAACTAGTTATGGGACCATATTTCCAGTGAGAATTAACCCAAAGTTAGATAAAGAACAGGCAAATTCGCAGTCCTATAACTCATATATATACCAGGGACAAATGGGCGCCAACCTGGGCTTTAAGGCAGGACATATAAATACCAATATTGTCACAATATAACATGGCCATCCAGGGTTGATTATTAAATATGGAATTATTTCAATCATATGGATTTGTAGGTCTATCAAGGACATGACGAAATATAGGTATGAAAATTAATGTTAATATTTTTAGAATCAAATAGAGGAGAATATGTATATTTTCCAAAAATAATACCCCCAAACCTCTCATCTTGATTTCCTATTTTTCCGATTTCTAACCCTGAAATGCAAGACTTTTCTGAGAATGGCCTGATATATTATCAATTAATGTGCTGCCAGGAAACCCTTTGCCACCATGGTCTTGAAGGTAATGAAAACGCACTGTTGTGCAGACTGTGTTATGAAAATAAAATCGTCTTCAAAAACGTTTAGATCAGTTGAGGTCACGGCGCAGTGAGTAGCAGCAGTGTCTCCATAGCATTATGCGTCCTCAGGAATGTGTTGTAAACGGTTTTGTAAACACATGTGTCTTTGAATGGACGGTTCTGAGTACAATTTTGTAAACGGCGCATTTACAGTGTATACGCGATGTTCTTTTTATTATGTGTGATTAGAGTAAAATTCTCAGATTGGACCGTACTATTGGGAATTTAACACTGGAATTTGGTTTTTCATAGGGTTAACACTTGCGGTGTTTGCAGATCTTGTCATTTTTTTTTTATGACATGGAACCCTTTGTGTAAGATATTAGCCAGATTTTTCAAGCTATTACGACCTTAGTATTAGCAGTTCTTTCACTTTCTGAGTTTACACTCTTACATGTTCATAACGACGTTTTTAAATCTTTATGAATTTATTGAAAATATTTTACAAAATGGTAATTAAATCGTATGATTTGCTTTATGTATTTAATATCTTTTTGCGCACAATGTAACCGCGCATATGGCTTGGTATGGATAACTAGGTAACAGCACAGCTATTTAAAAATTATTAATTCTTAATATTTTTAATTTTTCAAAAATTCCTAAAAATTTTCTTGTAAGTTTTTAGGGTACACCCTCACTCGATACTTCGTATCTGATTGAGGGCGGGGGGGGGGGGGCAGTGTTATGTAACATTACGTAACATTGTGTAACCTCATTATATTTATATTATTATTAATTATCACATATTATCACATTACTTTAAATCGCTAATTATACTTAACTAGCTAGGACTGTGCAAGTCTACTTATACATGCTAGGCCATGGATATTACGTAAGGGCTCCGCCCACTCATTATTATGCATGTACCCTCCTGGAGGAGCCTGTATCTTAGTTACCATTAAATCAGTTGCTTAGCTCTTCTCACGAAGACCACACGTTCGTTAGACTTCTTCCATTAGACCATTACATTGTCCAATATGTGGCTGTTTTGCTCTATTATAATGCAATAATGAGGTACAAATAATGAGGTACAAATAATGGATATTTGAATTGAATTGAAATCTTACCAAGAGGTTTTTCACAGATAAATAGTGAGCTACTACTGTGTGATGTTGTCATGAAAAGCTGCGAGTCATGCAATTGAAGGGTTGAATCGTAAAAATAAGCATTCATCCTTTCAATTCTGACTATTGGTAGTGTTGAGGCTACCTCTGTGCCATCCACCCACACTACAATACCCGATGCTCTCTTCTCTATAGCACCCAGCCACATCTCAGTATCCTCCTGTACAGTCTTTCTGCTGAAATGACATAATAAGACAATCAGTTAAAGGTGAAAGAAACGAGTTAAGGATGATCGTCTGGTCAAACTGGTCGAACTTGGACTTTGACATGGCATGTCAATTACTAAAATCCACTGTGTTAGTCCTAGTTTAATCTTTAATTCTCCACCAGTGATAAGTATCGATCCACTATTGGTATACTTACATATTATCCTAATTGTGAGGTAGCCTTGTTCGTCCTCATTGATTCCAATGAATGCTAATTAATCTCCAATTAGCATCTACTCTCTAATTAATGATTTAACTACTATAATAAGAAATATCTCTCTATTATTGGTAGTGATAATTGATTTTCACTACTGTGCTAATTAATAACTGAAATAACAAGGAGCTATATGGATCCTGAGTTGATCAAATCATCGACCAAAGGTAAGTGTTTATTTCTGAAACCCGACACGCCAGGTTTGTACTTCATTAGCATAATCAGTTGTACCCGGCTGTTCCGCCCATTGTCCAGTAGGGGAGACCAGGCATTACGTAACATTACGTAACAGCTGGTTTTCCAAAGGTAGTGGTTTCATTCTGTTTTGTTCACACTGTGTACTCCAAATCAGGCTGAAAACTGGGTTTCCGAACCAGATTCTTTTGTTATTTCAGTTTGAAAATAAAAAGTTATTTAAGGAGGCTGGCCACAATTCCGTGCTGAGGGATAGCGCGAGATTTGTTGGTCGGAATTTGTTGTTATACGGTCATCATATTCTCTCTTTTACAACATATGGAGTCTAGTAGTTAACAGACAACTCTTGACAAATCATATTGAAAAATGAAATATGACTAGGTTTATGTTGTTTGTTAAAATATAATGGTTTCTGCCATAGTTTCCAACATTCTGTCATATTTAAGACATATTTATGGTTTAATTACCAAGCTAAATCTCGCACTACTTTTTTTGTTGACAATTCCCCGACGGCCCAGTGTTACAGGGTAAAACATGGAAATTTTTGTTGAAATCAATATGTATAAGATATGCAAATGTTGTAGAATTGATCAGAAAAGTATTATTTAGGTCTAGCTGATCTAACTTAGTGTTGACAACAGTAAACAACGATGTAAACAGTCAAAGTTACAGCAAACTCGACCTCCTACTCAACCTTGACCTGACACTTGCAAAGGTGTCTACCAAAAAATCTAGTGCTAGTCTAAAATCTAGAAATATATTTTACTGTTTTGTAATCTAAACGGTTATGAGAATATGATATGTGAACTTGAAAGAAATCTGAATTTTTTTTTCTGTTGAAATATGCGAAAATGTGTTGAATTATGACATTTTCCCATAGCCGCATGTAGGCATCCTGCAGGAGATCGGCCCAACAGTGGGGAAATAAATGTGGAAGGGTCCTTAATAAATAGCATTTTTGAATTCAGGATACTTGAAACTATCACTGGAGCAATTTTGGCGAAAATCTGATGACTTTTCGAAATTGTGGTCAGCCTCCTTAATCAATTCTATATGGGCGTCTATGGGGAACAGGACGTTTTGAAAACGTTTCATCCATTTTAAACCATAAATTGTCATGACAGTTGGCTTATCATTTTAGTATAATCATAGTTTAAGGATATACTTTCTGAAAATAAGAAGAAAATTTGTGGTTTCGGGATTACTTGAGGATCTTGAGACCCCCTATCATGACAGTGCAGGGAGTGAGAGTGGATTCTGTCACTGATAGGTCGCCTCCGCCTGGATTGGCGATAAGGCATTACAATCCAAAACTGACATGTCAGCTTAGCATTTTCTCTTAGTATACTTTTGTCCATGTATGTCAGAAGCCGTTACCCAACAGCTTAACTTTTTTTCTTTAAAAATATGGCCCTTTTTTCATAAAAACGCTTAATGGAATAGTTTTGAATCTCATGTAAACAAGGTGGCTCATGGTTTCGTAAAACAATAACAAACAAGAAAAAAACCATATACTAATCTGTTCGAGCTTCAGAAGTGTTTCTTTTTAACTATTAAATCATATATATATATATGCATGATATGCATGCATGTTTCTATAGCCAGCCAAGTGGTTAGAATGTTAGACTTTGAAACGAAACATTGTGAGATCAAGTCCCTGAACAGATACCTTTTTTATATTTGTCACATTTTTTGATCATTTTTATTGATGATAGATTTTCACACAATTTAGTGCATGCAGTGGTTAATGTCATTCCCTTTCAATTGGTAAAAGAATTAGAGAGGCTACGATCAAATTAAATGAGTTAACTGGGGTTCTGGGAGATATAGTTTCTCCGGGCCAGAATGTTGTCACAGGTCGCAAAAGTGATATTTTTCCAAGTGTCATATTCACTTTATTCATTTTAACTGTACCAAATGTCAAGACCATCTATAGAATATATCTATGTATTTCTGAGGTCATCCTGTACAGTATTTAGAAACTTTACTAGTCAATGTCCATCTAGAAGTATAGCTAATTATTTTTAAAAAGAAAATTAAAGCTTAAAGTATAAAAATACTTATAAGATATCCAACTATTCACTATCATTTGCATCTGCTGGATCTCCTTCTCTCAGATAATATAATGGCTCAAAACCCTTACCTTATAACCATGAGTGCCCAAACCTGGAGCTGATTGGGTGCCATGGCAAGATCACCACCAAATTGTAGACAGATGGTGCGGGCATCGTTCCATGAGGCATGAAGTGGGGGCCTGAAGAACTGCTTGGTCCAGGGACAGGCTACCTCTGTATGGCCTGTGGATCAAATGGATGGTGTAAAACAAAAATGTTTTGTGTATAGGTGAGCAAGAGGCTTCAAGCCTCAAAAACCAAAAGCTGGTGTGTAAATCCTGGTCCAAAAACTGTAAAAAATGCACTTAGCCCTCCAAAAAGTGGAGTGCAATTGTGTACACTGTACGAGAGACGAAATATTATATTTGGTTTTATTTGTCTATAAACATGTAGTTAGAGATGTAGCTACAGAAGGTTTTTTTGAAAGAGCTGTCTGGGACAGAGAACACAAACCGATTTCCATGTAGAAACCTTTCATCACTGTCTGTATAACAAAATGGAAATAAAGTTTCTTATATATAAAAATGACATTTCTTATAAAGCCCCACATGCACTCAATGTGAACATACATGGCAATGTTTGCACTGTTAATCTGTACAAGTACATGTAGTGTACATGTAGTCTGTTTTTTTCCCTAGTATTAGGTAGACACAGCACTGGACGGAAGACTATAGATATTTTTTACCGAATATACAATTGTGAGCCTTTTTCTCTATGACCTCAACTGTATTATAACTAACAATTTACAGTGTACATGCCTTATTGTAATATCTTTGTATTGTCTGATGATTGCTGTATAACAAACTTAATGGAACAAAATAAAACAAAATGTTATGATTTCTTTTCATGATCTCATTATAGGACAATTCTTTATTTTCAATAAGAAAAATCTAATTCTTCAGGGATATTTTTTAGCCCCGCCAAGTAGAAATGAGAATTTTGATACCACACTCTACCAATCCAACACAACTGGATTCTAATCAGAAGTGTACCACCTGTTTTATATCTGTAGTTTCTTATCACACTTAACGGGTGCCGCCATTTATGGGTATGTTGGGTCAATTTTGTCTATTTTATATTCAACACAAGTTCTTCTCATCTTGGGAATCATTCTATCTACCTGGTAAATTCATGTGAACATTTTTCTCAAAGATTAAGCTGCTTTTAAAAGAATGACGTTCATTTATAATGTTAACCAACCATAAAAAAACGGGGTGTTCATACATTATAGCATTGTTATGATAACTATGGCATCCATATGTGACGACCAACGCTGTCTGGTGTCAGTAAATGACACAATATGGGATAAGTGAATTTGTTAGCACCTACCTGGAAGAGGGGTGAAGAGACCATTGTCCACTGCACAAGCCCTTAGCTGTCGGTATTGCATATCAGTGTTAACATCTGTTTCTGAAAGAAGAAACATTTACAGGATATAGCATCTGTGAAAGCATGTTTGCTGTTGTTAAAATAATAAATTGCCATCTCTTCATTTAATAGAATTCTTAGGGACCGGGTAAAGGTGAAAAACCAATAAGGCAACTATTGTTTGTATGTAGCCAGGGGCGCATTAGGGGAATATAATCTTGTGTGGCTTGGGTGGCTTGTGTGTCTTGTGTGGCTTGTGTGGCTTCTGTGGCTTGTGTGGCTACATGCTTGTCCCCAACATGTTTAGAACATGACCTAGATGTAATTTCGGGGCTAGTCAAGTTCCTTGGATACATACAACAATACCTCATATAAATAGACGTAGGAGAGTGGCCATAATAATTAAGGAAGGAGACAATGAATTAATTTGTAACCAGGAACAGGAAAACATCTCTGGTATATTGGCTTAGGCCCCACTCTCCTTCATGGGAATATCCAGAAATACTGTAACACTCAGCTCTCATTGTTGGTATTTATTATTTGACTTTGAGAAATACACTTCATACTTCTACACACTTTTGTGAGTGCTTTGACTTTGACTTTGACTTTGACATAGGCATTACCATATTCATAATTCTACACGGACATTATTAGGTAAGCATATTTAATAATATATCATTTAACCCTTGCCATCAGCATGGATGATCCAGAGCTAACCCCCCTGTTTAGATAGCCCCAGGGAGTATATAAGTTTTAGCAAAGATTGATTCTGGCATGATCAAGGAACCTGTCAGCCAGCTGCCTGCCAGAGAACATGGGTCTTGAGATCAGAGGCATAGGATTGCAGTTTACTATTGACTTGCTTTTTAAATTAGTAGGTATATCTAAGCATATGAAATGACATGGTAAATATAAAAAAACATGACTTACCCATATCTATCTCACAAATATAGTGGTTTGTGTCAGTATTTGATGGTGCATCTGTGAGTGTCATGTTATTACTGTGTGCATCCCGCTGCAGTACCATCACATCATATGACGGGTATGTGCGAGTGGCGCCCCCGCCAGGCACCACGCCCCAGTCCACCAGGCTCAGGTCAGGCCAGCGCCAGTCATCCCGCACTCCCTGCTCCTTACCACCCAGCAACACTGAGTACAGGTTTAACTTCAACCTGGAGCAATCATGAAGCAAAAAGTTGTTGTTCATCATTATACTAGATAAATCATGGCCCTGTGCAAAACCATTTTCGTCGAAAATAAACACCAGCTTACAACCACCACCTGTGCCTCTATAACAGAGAACTGATGTATCTCCCAAACCCCATCCAACAGACTTTTCTCCCTTAATTTGATCTTAGACTAGTTCTTTCACCAATCGAAAGGGAATTGCATCTATAACTACATGTGTGAGTTTAAAAGAAACCAGAGTCCAAGATGTGAAGATATTAGTGAAATTAAAAAATAAAATGACTTGAAAATAAGACAAATATATAAAGGCTGCCTTCACTGGGATTCAAATTCACAATGTCCAGATTGACAGTCCTAGATGCTAACCACTTGACCATAGGGGACTCTAGACATCATACATATTATAAACACTGGGGATAGCCGTTGATGCATCACATTTTAGGTTTTGTTTATTCCCATTCTCCTCATGGTGAATGAGGTGAATCTTTTCAAGCACATACCTTCTTTGATGACCTTAGACTTGGCTGTTTGTTTTCTAAAACTACATTGAGTATTATTTACTAATACAACATATCATGAACTAAAAGTGAATTTTACACTTCTCTAGCATTATGTGTGTCAGACCTGTTAAGATGGACATTAAGCAATATTTCTTCTATATAATCAACCTAGCTTAATTACATCTGAGTCAAGAGCTAAGATTACAACTTATTAAGGTGACATAGCAAGTAAGAAAGTTAGACTAATATAACATGGCAAAAGAAATTATGACTAAAAAAAACATGACAAAATAATGCAGCAAATCAATCAATGAACAAATGAACAACTCATGGCAGAGGACACTAATCATGAAAACATTATAAAAGTCATAACAAATTTTCGTCAGATTAATTTCAAGTTTGTGACTCCATCACCCCATTTCACTTTTGATGTATGAGCTGAATGCATGCCTGTCTGATATTTTATGTGCCTCAGTGCTTAGTTTGTTCCCTTTGACTTGGCATTTATAAATGGCATTAATGGTTTTCAGGGGTATTTTTTTTAGATTTTTGCATCCTGCATCATGACTTCTGGGTTTCAGATCTGTGATCAATATTGTTTGGATTTTGAGCTAGATGGTAGGCAATGTTGATAATATGTTTCTTTCTTCTTTCCTTATATCTAGCCTATTTTTATCAAATATTGTCAGCAATGCTGAATTTTGTAAGGATTGGAGTCATCATGCATGTATTCTGGTCCAAAATTATAGATGAAATCGCAATAATTGAAATGGGGTATAATAGCCATTTTATAAAGGTCGGGTCTAGCTAGAGGTTATTTAAGTCTGGTTTGAAGGAAAGGGTGTTATCTAACAAAAATCCTAGGTACTTGTACTCAGTTACCCTCATTAAGGTTGAGGCTTGAAAGGAGAGGTGCAGAAACTGTGGTACTTTGGGGTGATGGAGAAGTTCATGACACTACATTGATCTGCATTTAGAGAAATCTTGTTTGACTGACACCTAATTCCGATTTGCTGGAGATCTTCCTGAATCAATGTGTTCATTCTGTCTTTATGATTCATGAACACAAGAGTATTGTCAGCATAGTGCAGGACTATCGACAATTTTATTACAGCATGAAGGTTGTTGATAGAGAATAGGATGGGCCAAAGGATTGGCCCTTGTGGTACTCATATGTGATTAAACCTTTTTGTTAACCATTTCAAACCAAGTAAGCTTGTTATCCCTGATGCCATATACTTCTAACTTCTAAATTTGTGTTCTATGATGGACAGTATTAAAAGCCCTTTTGAAATCCAAGAATACAGTAGTGTTAAGTAGTTTATTGTTTAGATCTTGGTGAATGTCATTTAGAAAATCAATGTGTGCCTGTTGGACAGATCTATTCTGAAGCCATATTGTTTTTCATAGAATAATTTATTTTCTTTGAATTAGTCAGACAGCTGCCATTGTACTACTTTTACCAGGATTTTAGAAGGCAAGGAGATACCAGATATTGGTCGATATTTGTTAAATAGCTTTTCTAGCTGGCCTTATGAAGAAGTGTTATTTTAGCTTCTTTAAAAGCTTTGGGTACTATCCCTTTTTGAGGAGACAGGTTAACAACAAAGGCCGTATGAGTGGACAGGGCCCGCAGACAAGGCTTAAGAATTTTGGCCGGTAGGAATTTGATTCCAGTCTTTCTATTTCTATCCATTTTCACTAGAATCTTTCCAATGTCCTTAGGTAGGAGAAAAACAAATTCTCACTTATGACCCTCTCTGAGACGGCTGCATTACAGACTTTTTCAATGGGTGTGACCACTGAATTTGGATGGGGAATAATCTTGTTAGCAAGTTCAGGGCCTATGTTCAAAAGGAAATTCAGAGAAAACCTGATCCCCAGTCAACATTAAATCACCATTCTCTAGGGGGATTTTCCTGCTAGTTTTAACCTTTTCTGGGTTAATGAGTGGCCTCAGCATCTGCCACAATTTGTCTTTTTTTTTCCTCCTGTGAGGACAACATATCCATTCCCTTCCCCTGAAACCTGATTATGAAATGGTTCTTTGTAAACATCGCAATTTCCAATTCCTCAAGATCAAGTTGTTTGTATAATGTATTATAACAAGTAGACTTAATTAATCCAGTTTGTACAGTGGTATCGATTTTATAACAATTTAATGGAATGCCAAATATAGACTACAGGAAAATCAAAATCTGTTAACTTGTTTTGTGACAAAACAGCTGACAGTAAAGGCTCTGTAGATACCAATAATGAATAAAGAAATTAAAGTATTTAAGAATCAGTATCGAAAAAACAAATGAAACAAATGAGGGAGGTGGAGTCTGCTGGTTGAGTTAATAGGGTTGAAGGGAAGCCAAATGCTGTACTTCAATATAGTATTGGTTGTAATAAGGTTGTGTATTAAGACATGGTTTAATTAAGGGAAATTATATATTAATTAATTAAGGGAAATCATATATTAATATTAATTAATTAAGAGAAACTATATGTTAATTTGGGATGTCCCTAAAGACATATTTTAATTAAGGGAAGCTACATATTAATTAAAGATGTCCCTAACTAATGGTAGATGAAATATGGTGAGCAGGGGGAGTTGAAATATCTATATTAGAACAGTGCGTAAAAGCCACTAGGATATTTTTAAGAGTTTTAAGTAAAATACTCTCCCTGTTTAGGTTCGATGGTTTCCTGCTTCTAGGGTTGTGAGTCGTGAGAACACAATAACTTTGATATTCATTTTATGACTCTGTACCTGTCTGAACCAGGTATTGGGACAGCTGAGGTGTCAGAAATCCATGGGTGGATACAAAGGGTATATGAGGGTGTTGACTTGAGGGACTGGACTGCTTCAACCATGCAGTTGGTCCGTTTCTCTCTAGTTACAATGTCTGTGACAACACTTTCTGAGTCTCTGCACAAGCGTAGCATAGACACATGCATGCGCAATGAAGGAATTTTAGGAATTCCATGACGTAGGCCCCCCTGTCTAACCCAAGCGGTATATACCCGGTTGGGTGGGACAGATAGGGCAGTCTTTACCTGGCCGTAAGAGATTCACAAGGGAGTTGGAAAGTTTGGCTGGGAATCTGTGTAAGTGACAGATAGATTTGGGGAAAGCCACTTCCACTGTTTCCAGACATTTCTCACTCACAAAACCTGGAAGGAGAAATTGTCTAACTAACCATATATTTATACGATCAAACCAGTACTTCATTTCTACTGGTATTCTACAACTACTTGTACTTTCATTGGACTATATATATATATGTAGTGATTTCCACCTAGTAATACTAGTTCACTAACCAGGTTCGAATACTATCAATCTCAACGAAGGGGAAGTAAAACCAGTAACACAGTCTTTTGATATCTCAGGCTTTATTCCTCCACACAGACCTATTCCGTCAGTTGATCTTGGTCCCAAGCTTTGGTCCCAATGACTCAGCCAGAGTGAACAATCACTCCAGGCAAGAGTAACAAGGTTGAGTACATCGAGGCAAGAGGCAACTTTGGTAGACAGTCAATCAAGGTGTTTCAAGTAAAGGAAAGGTAAAAGAAGGTCTAGTGTAATAACAGGTTATGGAACATAAAAGGAATCTTGCCGGAACATCCGGAAAGACCAACACACTAATTGTGGTATGAAGTACAACTAGATAAGAGTAACCTGTAATATAGGAATAAATGAATATGACCCATGTAAGTTTTGGCGGGAATCCAAAAGCCTGGTTTGACCAGCACAGCAAGGGCAGCTGCAGCCAATTCAACCTGTACTGGTCCAAACATGATAAACAACACTAAAACAATCAAAGCCCAATCAATGCTTGATTGGTATACCCATATTCACTACATATATATATATATTGAAGATCAGAATAATTAAAAGACTCTCTACATCTCTAAAACTCAACTACTTTTTTTTTTTTAAAGAAATTTTATTGATTCCAGTTCCTTTGCTTACACAAGGGTAATCTCATGGTAATCATTTCAAAGACAGTAATCGATATCAATATATATAGTATCTTTAGATTTTTAACATTAACGGTATAATTCATGATGGTAACAACCTACAAAAATAGTTAATCTAGATAGACATGCAGTAAACGAGTACATTTCAATCAAACAAATACAGTAGTGTAATTTTGGGGGGTTTTTTGCCTCTGCCAGGGCTACACAAATAATAAAAGCAACACTTCGCAGTATATTTTTCACATATTTCTGGTTTCTACCAGTAACTATTTACAGTACCTACTACCCTAATTAGCCATACCAGTCGTTGTGGCTTTTCAAATAAGCTTTTATCGAAGCCGAATTTTTCTGTCTTACATCACCGGGCAGGCCATTCCATATTTTGGGTCCTCTTACGTGTGGTGATTTGTTTACTAATTCCAGTGCAGGCCTAATTGCCTTGATTACAGGCCCCGCGTTTTGTCTAGTTTGTCTAGGTATGATCGTTATGTTGGCAAGATCTTTTTGTTTCCTGTACATAATTCCTAGTAGGTTGATGGCTCTAATTATTAGTCTCTGTAATTTATGTTTTAGATGGGCACTGGCAAGGGAAAGAAACAAGCCTCCATATTCGAGGGACGAAAGAATATGGGATTTTACAATGGTTTTGGTCATCTCCACATTCAGATATTTTCTGATTTTTCCTAGTAATAGTAGCTTGCCCATTGTAGCACATTTCAGTCGGACTAGATGACTATTCATCGTTAGCTTACTATCGATTTTGAAACCTAGGTAGTCAACATTTTTCGATCTTTTTACTCTGTGCCGGTTTAAGTAAATTTGACCCAGGGCGGCGAAATTCACTTTTTTTAGTCTGTGACTAGTACCTAACACTTGAATTATGCACTTTTTCTCATTGAGTTTCAGCATGTTGTCATACATCCATTTATTAATGGAGTTGGCAGAGTCCTGAGTAACTCTTCTACAAGCGTCAACATCATTACAGGTAACAGTACAAGCTGTGTCATCAGCGTATAACGTTAAGTTAATCGAGTGATCTGCTGAAATTAGATGATTCGTACACAGAGGCAGGTCGTTGATGTATAACAACAATATTATGGGCCCTAAATGGCTGCCTTGGGGGACACCACAATTTATTGTAATAGGATTTGATAACGACCCATTGAGATTGGTTCTTTGTTTTCGATCCAATAAGTAGTTCATTATGATACCGATGAGGAGAGGATTTAGCTTGTAATGATGTAATTCATGCCTTAAGATCTTATGATTTATACAGTTGAAAGCTTTGGAAATGTCATAGAAGGATGCCACGGAGAGATTACCATTATTGATACCACTTATGATCGGAGCGAAAAAGTCAAATAGACTTATGTTTGTCGAGTGGTTAGCTCTAAACCCACCTTGGCATTTGCTAAAGAGATTATCTAACTCCATATGGTCAACAACCTATTTCCAAGTACCGCTGATGGGCCGGTGTTACCATGGCAACGCACGAGGGTCTGTGATGCGCACGGGGTCAGACTGACCACTCAGCATAGGAATGCGGTAGACGCAACATATAAACACGTTAAATTTTGTCATTTCTTTGTCATTACGGACACAGCCAGAATATTTGGTATCAAGCAAAGGGTTTTGGTTCTGAATTTGCAACTAGCGTAGGAGAGTGGGGAGGGTAGGCCTTATATTAGATTATTTCTCTTGTTTTGCTGTTTCTGCTCATGAGTTGTGAACTCACCTCTGACATGAGAGGATAGGTGTCCCTCAGATGAATCGTTTGATATTAAAGATAAAAGACACACCTTTTAATGTGTGTTTCAGAACTTTCGAAAGTGTGTAAAGAAAATTTCACGTTGGTCCAGTTGGGCGACGTAAACGTTACCTCCATGTGATAAGGCGGGAACATTTGAAATGAATGGTATGATCCATGATAATCCAATATGAAATATAAGAGAACCACTATGGAAGTTGTGTTGTCTCTAATAGTCATAGTCTAGAGCTTTGACCAAACCCCAATTTGCGGGTGGGTAAATCTATGTGTGGGTGGGTAAATCTCTGATTGGTGAAGAAAATATATAGTTTGGATTTGTATCTAAAAATATACTACATAGAACAACGACACCACATTCATTCTTTAAAAGTAAGACTGTACTCAGGCATATAGCCTCCTTCTTGAAGTTCTTCACCTCACCTAACAGGCACAGACCAACGAGACTAGAGAGATATTATTATCATGACATGACATGCATATGATAGTTTACCATAGCTAAGAGCACAACAAATTCTGTCCAGGGTGATAATTTAGTTAATGATTGACATTGTTTTAGTGACATTTCTCCGCCAAATGTATTCATCGTGCCTATGCTCTGAGTGGTTGCAATGGATGAGCATCCCAGACCTAGCAACAAGGCGGCCGACTTCAGCGCCACCACCGGCCATATTCACGCTACTCGCAAGTGGGTTATTGAGGAACATAATATCTTCTCTAGTATCTTTGACATGATTGGCACCATAGCTATCGGGCGAAGATTATTAAAGCACCTTAAATCACCACCTTTCGGTATAGGCTTAATGATGTATTCCTTCCATTCCAAAGGCATCAAACCTGTCTTCACACATTTTTTCATAAGCACCGTTAATTGTGACGACACAAGGCATAAGAACATTTTGAGAGTCTTACTATTTATCCATTCAAAGCCACTACCCTTGGACGTGTCAATATTTTGTATAATGTCCTTAACTTGGCTTTCTGTAATAAGAACATTCGTAACTAGGGTTAAGTCAGGTTCGTTTCCTAGATATTCCTTATAATTCTCAGACAAGTTATCATCTTCCTTACCGAACTTACTGTAAAAAACATTCAGTGCATTAGCTGCTTCTAAACCAACTAATGAGACCCCTTCAAGCAGAAATGAGGTTGACAGGTTTTTGGATTTATTACCAAAGTGAGCTTTAATTTGCCTCCAAAATTTGTTACTGTTTTTGTTACAGTTATTTAATTGGTTGCGAATCACCTCCCTCTTTTGTGCTTTTACAAGTTTGTTTATATTCCTTCTGAGTCTCACGGCTTCACGGTAGTCAGCTTGAGATCCATTTTTCCTGGACAGTTTAAACAGCTTATCTCTATCTGAAATCATTTTCAGTATGTTCTGGGGTAGGACCATTTTTCCCTTTCTCTTAGTTGAGATTACCTCTACCGGACTGAATTTGTCTAGATAACTCACTAAACATTTTTTCATGTTGATCCACATTAAATCAGAAGGTGTGTCATTATCACCAAAGCAGAACTTATTTACTAGTATGTATGTTCAAGGTTGACTCTCATATGCTCGTGACTTATATTATGATATCTTCTACCATATCTCTTATCTACCTATATCGGTTCCTTGTTCTTCTTTATTTGTGTGAAGGTACAAAGATGATCCGATATGTTATAGTTTAATACACCAGAATTCATAACATGGGGATGATCAGTAAACATAACGTCTAGGAGGGTACCATTTTCACCAGTAAATCTGGTAGGTTCATTCACCAGTGATTCCAAGCGAAAGTCTGTCATCAGATTGAACATCTCCCCTGTTTTAGGGTCTAGGTCGTCAATAAGGTTAATATTAATGTCACCGCAAAGGAAAATAACATTGTTTCTTCTTCTTTTGACGGACGTGAGTGTTGTTTTTAACTCAGACAGGAATAGGGCTTTGTCACCTGTTGGGGGACGATAACAGTTTAGAACACTTATACTTTGTCGTTGACCCGGCTTTACCATAATACATTGAATTTCAATGCTACCATTACATACATTGAGGTCATTCAGTAACCATTCATCTACTTTGAAGTCGTTGTGGATATAACAGCATAGTCCTCCTCCACTTTTTTTAACATTAGGAAGATCTGATTTCCTATCAAAGCGATACAGGTTGAATCCATTCCCGATATCTAAGTTTGCATCAAAGTCAAAGTCATTTAACCAGGTTTCCTGTAGACAGAAATTTTTTACAAACCTACATATAAGAGTGTTTTCTAGTTCTTCTACCTTGTTTCTCAATGACCTTATATTCAATGAAAGTATGCCTAGGCCTTTCATATTAATCATGTTTGGCGTTTCAACCGACTCCATCACGTTTAAATACAATCACTATAATAGACATTTCATGACACACTTTGCGATCAGGTCCATCAACCTCGTGACTTTTCTTAATCTGAGTTTCGCATTTGTAGCGGGAAGTAAAAGGCAGGGTAACATAAGTTAAAAACAGGGATAGCTATTCTAGGCTTGACAGGATGCACTACGAGTCGAGACAACAACAACAGCAATTTTACTGGGTGGTCATCGATTTGCAAGGAACATCATTTTCAGTCCATGGACAATATATACGCGTTAACATATTTACAACAGTTTTCAGTACAAACGTACCAAATATAAACTTCTTACTTCTTAATTACCCAGTTGACAAGGGTGCTCTGAGCACAAATTAACACCTTTGTTACATGGTCTGCTTAAAGTCTATTCCAGTTAAAGGAAAGTTGTAAGAAAGCTAACTTATTAGCTTAGGGTGATTAAGTAATTAATTAACCCAATCATTTATATCGACCAGAGAGGCTCTGTTACAAAGTTTGTACTACAGCGAACAGCGATACCAATATCATAATCAATTTTTTGTGATTTATAACTTATTTTCCTGTAACACAATACATACCGTATTTCCTTGAAATACCGCTGGGCCTTAAATAGGCGCCGGGCCTTGAATAAGTGCCAGGGGCAGAGGATGATTTACTAATAAGCGCTGGGCCTTGAATAGGTGCCTGGGTTAAACTATCATATGTATCAAAACAAATGATGCATGCGATTTGGACTTCTCACTATAATTAGCTGTAGTGGTAATTATTTATCACTGGTTTGACTTTGTCTTTCTTCAGTTGTGTCATTTCTGTTGTGGATATTAAGTCCCTTGAGGTTATTATTAAACAAACAATCTCAATTAGGATGCCTGCCACCAGACCTAAGTATCCAGTTTCATGCTGGTGGTTAGTTCAAGTTTACTCTTAAGATAACAGTAACCAGACACTGGCATAACCTTATGCTGTTTATAAACCATTTTATGATGATCCTTCTGAATGATTTGGGATATAATCATGGCAAATTAAGACCAGTATGTTTTAGATAAAAGGAATACAAGCATTTAGGCTGGTTGGTAATTATAACTAAAACATTTACCAAGTGAATTTATATTGAGTTCAGACCTAAAGGTAAGCCATTTGTGTCTAATCTTTTAAATTAGACTTGTAAATTATAAATGATTTACCTATATATATGAGATTCTGGGAAAGTAAATCTATAATTTCCATGGTCATGCTGCCTTCTGTGAATAGGCGCCGGGCCTTGAATAGGCGCCAGTCCTTGAATAGGGGCCTGGTACAAAGTCTCTTGACTTAATTAGCCCCAGGGGGCGCCTATTCAAGGAAATACGGTATATAATGTCTCTGGAGGAGGTAACATTAGGTTTCTCCTTTTCTCTCTGTATATGTTTGATATAACAAGTATAACAATGTCAATTTGATAGTTTCCCTACCAAAGGTTTGGGTTTGTTGGACTGTTGGTTAATTCTTTTTTTTTATTTGATGAGTTAGCTTTCTTTCATATTTCGACCTTCATATAATTGTGAGAATCAAGGGATGTAAATGAATGTTGGGACATAATAATAAATAATATAACCCACTACCTGGACAGGATGTGTCCGTTAAAGGAATATGAGAATATAAGGGAGAGACCAAAATGGTACACACCGCAACTTAATGTAATGGCAAAGGAAAGAGACAGGGCGTTTAAAAAGGCTCGGAAAACAAAGAAACCTGAAGATTGGGATACAGCTAAACAAATAAGGAACAAAGTCAACTCCCAAGTACATAAAATGAAAAGTAAACATTTAAGAGAGGAACTCATTAAAGATCCCAAGGACTGTAGACATTTCTGGGAAGTTATAAAGCCACTCCTGACACCAGACAAAATAAAAGCGAAACAAACCATTAATATTCTTGACGAACATAATAATCTTCATGGAGGATTGGAAGCGTCGGAAATATTAAATGATTTCTTCTCGTCAATAGGGGTGAATCTAGCTGAAAAGATCAAACCATTAACAAATACCGAACAAAATGAAATCCCAAACAATAGGTGTATCCAGCCTAATGAAATAAACGACAATGAAATCTTTTCCTTTTGCCAAATAGGTGTGACTGAAATATATGATTACTTACGAAAGTCAAATAATAATAAGGCATCAGGTATCTTACACCTGCCCACCAGGGTTTTGAAGCCATGCTTAATGACACTGGCCCCCCAATTTACATACCTGTGTAATTTGTCAATAACCATAAATGAGATACCGAATGAATTTAAGAAAGCAACAATATTACCTTTATTCAAAAAAGGCTCAAGAAATGACCCTTCTAACTACCAACCGATAAGCATAATAAAGTTCCCAGCTAAGATATTAGAGAAGGCTGTACACCATCAATTTTATTCCTATATCGAAAGGAAGAAAATGTTGTACACGCATCAATATGGATTTAGAACAGAACATTCTATAAACCAAGCTCACCACAGAATTTTCCACAAAATATATGAGAACTTAAATGAAGGGAAGAAGACGGTATTGGCTTTCTTGGACTTCAAGAAAGCCTTTGATACCGTCGATCATCAAATATTGCTTCAAAAATTAAAATCGTACAAAATCCATAGTGATGTCTTAAAATGGTTTACAAATTACTTAAGTAACAGGTACCAAAATGTTAGTGTCGATGGCATGGTTTCGGGCCAACAGAAAGTACGGTGCGGGGTACCGCAGGGAACTGGTCTCGGACCGTTGCTCTTTTTAATTTATATCAATGATTTACAAGATGTTATATCCGAGGAGAATGTCCAGCTTTTCGCGGACTATACTGTATTGTTTGCTTCAAACAAAGATAAAACACTGGCGAATGAGGCTCTGCAGAGAGATTTGCAGAAAGTAAGTTTTTGGTGCAGGGACAATAAAATATCCATAAATATCAGCAAAAGTAATATTCTAGAAATATTACCTGCAAAGCTAGATGAAAACACAAACAAATATACTTTCAAACTAGGTACAGAAAAAATGGATTATACAGATAATTATACATACCTAGGACTGAATATAGATAATAAATTAACTTTCAAAGACCATCTAACCCAGAAAATCTCCCAAGCCACAACCAGACTAAAAGCGATCAGAAGAATCCAGAAGTCCTTATCAACAGCAAATATATTAACTTTGTACAAAGTAGCTGTGAGGCCAATCTTGGATTACGGGGACTGTATTTACTGTGTAGCACCATCCAATATGCTTATGAAACTGCAAACAATACAGAACTCATTCGTCAGGGTTGCATTCAATGTCGACAAAAGAACCAATGTTAATGATTTGCAAATAGAAAATAATATACCTTTGTTATGTACCAGAAGGAAGCATCATTTGTTAGAATTAGGATATAAATTGAGTGATGAGCACCCATTAATAGACAATAGAAAGTTGAATCTACGCTCCCATAATAAAGGGAGAAAAATGATATTACCAAAACCACGAACAGAAAAGGTGAGAAAGTCAATCTACTACCAGCTCCCAAGGTCTTGGAATGACCTGCCAAAGAAAGGAGTCACATGCCCATCAATTGAAAACTTCAAAGTTTTCCTCAGGGATAATATTCAATAATATTCAATAAAACAGTAAACATGAAAAATGTACAACCAACTAGGCCGTCAGTAGATAAAGGCCAGGGGGTGGGGGTATGGATTGACTACTTACCCATTAGAGTGGTAATAAACTAAACGATGGTATGTAAATCCAGTATTATCGCAATTAACAGAGTATGAAGTTTAAGTTCGCTGTGATCTCATTTTTGGAGATAGATGAAGGAGGGAATCCGCGATTGTATAAGCTTTTGAGATGAATTTTGAATATTAATAATTGTCATTCGATTGGATGTAATGTATATATTTGATATTCTGGTATTTCAATACTACATGTAATAATATAATCAAATATTAGATGTGAAGCTGTAATTGTTAGGATTAAGCATTGTGAATTTGACTTTTCTGTCATTGTTATATATATTTTATAAAAATAGAAGTATAGTATGAGTAATTACTGGAAGACCGTAAAATATCACAACAAAACGGACACTGAACTCTTCAGAAAAGAAAACGATCAGAGACCAAAATGGACGTCCGGGAATACCTATGTTTTTAAAAAAGAAGGACACAAAAATCCATTTTTCCATTTTTATTATATGATGTAACTGTATAAAAATGAGAAATAAAACTAATACATACATACATAGAGAGAGAGACGCCCGAGGCGACGGACGCATTGACCACTAGTTCCGATAAACTCTGATTATATTCCTGATATTGCAGGGATATACCTCGCATATTTGAACGTATAAGGACATATACCTATTCGGACACTGTGAGGGACTGTGTTATACCAATTTACAGTGGACTTTTACTTACTTTCTGGTGATTTTCTGTGAAAAAAAAATCGTCGACTCATTGTGGATACCCAAGTGAGTGAAAATGGAGGACGGTAAACCCAAGTTTCTGACTGACCAACAGCATAAGAAAGGCTTTAAGGTACCATTGATACAACTCAAACCCCCTAAAGAGAAAACTCTTTTGCCTCCAGTTAATCTTATTCCTGATACAGATGTGATAGGTTTAGATCAATATCAGGTAAAACCAGAAGATCTCTCTCTTGAAAACTTGCGGATTTCGCTTGACATGGCACACAGAAACCATGAAATGCTACATACTAAAGTTGAGGAGCTTGTTTTGAGTGAAAATAATCTTAAAACAGAAGTAACTTCATTATCTAGTGAATTAACTAAAGCTCAATCTGATAAAGAAGCCCTACATGAAAAAATTCTTCAGCTAGAAACTGATATTAGAAGGCCGAATCTAGTAATAGTTGGGGTTGAGCACAAGCGTACAGAAGATATATATAGAGTTGTTCACCAATTGCTTGCACTGATTGAACCCAGGATTAAACCTAGCGATATACAACATGCACGAAGGCTAAATCGTTACCAAATGGGCTCAAAAGTAATTCTTGTCAAGCTAAGTAATGAATCTCAAAGAAATTGTATATATGATAAGCGAGCAGAACTCAAGAAATACCAAGGCTATGAGAAAGTATTCATAAATCCGGACCTGCCTCACAAAATTCTCGATCGTAAAGCTAGGCTCAGGATAATTAAAAGGCACATAACTGACAATAGTGAAAAGCAGGTTGGTAAAATCATCAAAGACAGGATTGATATCGGAGGTAATTGGTATCGATTTGATGAACTAGAATTGTTGGACGAGGGGGAAAGGTTGAGTGATGCTAAAACCAAACAGAAGGGAGATGCGATTTATTTTCAATCTGAACACTCACCGCTTAGCAACTTCTATCCGACTCAGATTAAAATCGATGAATTAAAATTCTCAAGTGCAGAGCAGGCTTACCACTATGCCCGAGCTAATATGCTTGGGAAAAGTGATGAAGCAACTAGGATTTACATGGAAAACGACCCACGAAAGATCAAATCTATTGCAATGTGGATTCCTTCTACAGAGAAATGGAATAAAATGAAGCATAAAGTAATGCGTGCAGTGGTAGAGGAAAAGTTTGAGCAAAACAAATTTCTCCATAATTACCTATTAGCAACCCACCCCAAATCGCTATGTGAGGCGACTCAAGATAAATATTGGGCCATAGGCTGTAGCCTTACTTCTGATAAATTGGGAAATGAAAACCATGAAGGGGATAACATGCTTGGTCAGATCCTTGAAGAATACCGAAATAGCTTCATGCAAATGACGGATAATGAAGAAAGATTGAAGAAGAAATTTACTGGTTATAATGATCAACCCCCAAATCCAGAGAAAAGCAAATCGCCAACTAGAAAGGACAAGAAACCAGAAATTAAAGATCAAGGCCTAAATTACATTCAACCAATTCCAGCTTATGTAAGACCTGAAATGGATGGAAGTGATTCGAGTGAAACAGCAAACGGTTTGACCCATACAAACTGGGAAAACAATCATCAACTGGATATGGCTGAGATTGACGTATTGCCACCTCCCTCGAGCCAACCCATATTTGGACCGAACGGCCAGGCACGACCAAATCGACTTCCACCATCTACCAATGGCAATGACAACAGTAATAGCGCTCCAATACGATCCAATACTGAACAATTGTCTAAGAAGGAGAAAAAGAAAATTGCTTCGCTTCAAACTACTCCTTGTCTTACCTATGCTGAGAAAGCTTCACCCACTTTACTTCGCTCCAGATCTGTGAACAAGCCGGCTCATTCTCGTAATAATAGCTCCCAAAAGGACCAGAAGCACAAGGTAAATCAAGACTCAGATATAGCCCAAATATCACATAATTCGAAATTTAATCCACCTAGAGATGCAAGCCCAAATTCGTTAGGTGAAATGTGCAGCTTGTCCATTCGAGGAATATGTGAAGGACCACCGGTGCCTGAAACTTGAATAATACCAACAATAATCTTACTTGGCCATAAAAATATGATAAATTATAATCTAAATACAAAACTGCTCATATATTTCCAGAAATGAACGACCTAACCATTGTTGTAACTGACTCAAGGGGGAAAGGATTGATGTCTCTACTTGACAACTCGAAAATACTAGTTTTTGTACATAGCGGAGCCGGCCTGATGAGACTTGCTTACGAAACCAAATACCTAATACAACTCCACCGTCCCAATAATGTGATAATCGCAGGAGGTATCTGTGACTTTTGTCACAAAGACAAAGCTACAGGAGAAATTTCAATTTATTCACATCATGAAGGCAAATTAGTGAGATATATGCTCTCATTATATGAAAAATCGCTAGAGATTTTGGCAACGGAGCAAGAATACTGCAACATAGCTCTCGGCGGTCTTATAGGTGTACAGATTAATAAGGCAAACAGAATGGAAGGATTCGCCCCAATTCAAGATATGCTATCAAATGCAATACTAACTATAAACCAGGATATTCGTATGCTGAACACGAACAGGAATCTATCTCATCCCCACCTGATTACCAAAGTCGACTCATACCATAGGCACAAACCTAAACATACATACGGCAGATTACTCGATGGGATACACTTTGATGAAGTAACAAGAACAAACTGGGCCAAGCAAATTAATAATTTCCACAATAATCCTACTCTTCAGTATTAAAAATGGTTTGATTTAATATCTGATCAATAAGTAAATGTATATAACTACCAAGATACCAGCCAACGATATATCTTGAACTCCTGCCTTGTTTTCGTACTGCATCGGTTTCGTGAGTCACACATTTCTTATCATTACTAATTATGTTGTTGTTATGTTGAACAGAGTCCATTTACCCAATGATAATAGGGAAAGCTAACGAGAATCGTTACAACCTACACTCTAATGAAACCAATGGTAAATCATTTGATTGTTTATATGTCTTATAATTGGGATCTCTGAGGTAACTTATATATATGACTCTAAAATTAAAACAACACGGTTGTACCAATGTTATTTAGATGATTTGACCTTCTACCTACTCACAATTATGAACTCATCGAATCAAAACAGTCAACGAGAATTGTTGCATTTGAGGACGGTGTTTAGGTATATCTCAGTAACGTTGTAGGTCTGTATGTCAATTGTTTGACTGGTAATATACAAATGAATTTTTAGTTTGCCAAACTCTGAAAAAATACTGAATCAAGATAGCCAACGAAAATCGTTGCAATTGAGGAAAGTGTCTATGTTTTGACTACAAATCATTTTATGAAATGCCTTTACAAACGGTCCAACTCAAACTACCTGACTGGGATCACCTAGCTAATCTCAAAGGTTTAAAGATTGTACATCTTAATGTTAGATCGCTTTTATCTAAAATAGATCAAATCAAAATGGATATCCTAAGTCATAACTTTGACATCATTGGTCTCTCGGAAACTTGGATTAAAGATAATGTTGATCCCTCCTCACTTGAATTTGATAATTACAATTTAATACTTAAGAATAGACAAACAAATAAGCATGGAGGAGGACTTGGTTTATACATAAAAGAATCATATCTATCGGAAGTTAACGAGAACCTTTGTTATAGTGATGCTGATCTAGAACTTCTGTCGGTCACAATCAAGAAAGATTACATGAAACCAATGTGTATTAATCTCGTATATAGGCCCCCTCAGGGCGATTTGAACTTGTGTCTAGAAAAGTTTAATAATATTATGACCATTATAGAAGAAAACAAAAAAATAGGATCTGTGGTCTTTATGGGTGACTTTAATATAGATGCTTCGGTACCACACAGCCAAGCCTTCAATAACCACAAGAGATATACGCAGAGAGAGACGGACGTGCCTAAACACACTCCGTGCATATCCACATATATCTCCAGATCTACCCAGGCGATTTCAATCATTTTCATCCCACCAACATGATAACGCCACAGGGAGTCTGGTGAGGGGGTTGATCATATGATCAGGACTTTGGTTTTCTGTGCAAAGACGATTCTTTCCGGAAAATTTTGACATTTACCTCATTATCGATCATGTCTGAGCATTCAGAAATGGATACAAACAACCAGGAACCGGATTTGTTTGCACACCCGAGCGCTGAGGCGACGGAGCGTGCCCTATTGCGTGACAAGGGATTACCTCTTAATCCAATGCCCATACACAAACTGTATTCGAAGGAAGATACAAAGATTAAAACCGATCCATGCTCTATTGAGGAGCTACGAAAATCTTTGGAATTCACCCAGTTAAATCAGGTAGAAGTTCTAGAAAAAATGACGGAAATAGTAGAAAAAGACAGGACCCGATGTGAACAGTACAGAACAATGGAAAGAGAGCTAATGGCAGTGAAAAGGCATAGCATCAGAATGGAAAATATTCTCCTCGAGTCTGAGATAGAAAATAGAAAAATGAATCTTCTAATCACGGGAGCGACAGAAACTAGATACGAAGACACAAAAGCGTTGACTATTCGCATCCTCAAAGATATAGACCAGAGAACTTCTGATCAGGAGGTCATTTTTGCAAGACGTATTGACCGTCGACAAATGAGTTCCCGCATAATCAGAGTACGCCTCTGTGGAGAAGCAGCAAGAAATTTCTATTACTCCAGAAGAGCTCTTCTAAGCAAATCGGATCAATTCTACAGAGTCTATCTTAATGCCGATTTACCCCAGCCAATTGTCGAGAGAAAGGAAATGCTAAGCACTGTACAATCTCACCTGAAGAGCAAGGGTATCAATGACTGCCAGATCATTAGGGATCGTATTAGAGTCCAGGGCTCATCCTATCGCTACGATGAACTAGAGAATTTGAAAGAGGGACACAAGATATCTGACGCAAAGACCAAGACCATCAATGGGAAGATTTACTTCCACTCATCACATAGCTGGCTCTCAAATTTCTACCCCAGTGACATAGAAATTAATGGACTACTCTTCCATTCAGTAGAACAGGCATATCAATATGCCCGTTTTAACGCAGCCAAAAGACCAGACTTAGCTAAGCAAGTCTATGACTGCCACGATGCAAGAGAAGCAAAAAGTCTATCACATCAAGCGTCCTCGTCTCCCAGGTGGGACAAGGACAAGTTAAATGTGATGAATGTCTTAATCGAGGCAAAATTCCGACAGAACCCTCACCTCCAACATAAATTGATAGCAACCGGAGACTTACCACTCTACGAAGCTACCAAATGCCCCTTCTGGGCCTGTGGTAGTACTCTGAATTCGAAGGAAGTTGCGGATGGTAAACACAATGGTGGCAACATGGTAGGAAAACTACTATCTGATTATCGTCGTTACCTAATAGATGGAACCCAATATACACCAGCAGACTACCAAATAACTGATGCGCAGGGTAAAACCATCCAACCATCCGCAAGCTACTCCCCTCACAGAAAAGAGAAGCTGTCAGTGGAGGCCACTCAAGATAAAGTACCATCAGAATCAGCCCAAGATAGAGATAACGAGGATGAGAGTGCCCAAATCGGAGAAGATGCAGTATCAAATGCCACTGGAGAAGGGATTACCGCCACATATGCAAGCAAGAGAGAATCCAGACCCAAATATAAAGGTGGAGGCAGGAGAGGTAACGGAAACAGGGGAAAAGGGAGAGGCACAGGTAGCTCTCGCATGAATACGATGCAAGAGCAAAGGAAGAGATTTAGGAGTGGGGACGACTATCTCTTCAACCCGGCGAAAAGAGCAAATAGCCCTAGAAATACATCACAATCCTACATCGACAGGGCTAGACCAGATCCCCAGGTAATGGAAAACAGATTGCTCTCCTACAACAGTGATTGTTACCCGCCGGTAGCCAGGCAACATCACAACATGAACTACGCATATGCAGCGCGTACTGAAGCCACTGATAGCTACTTCCCCGTTCATGAAGGAACCTTTGGATCCTACGACTAGCAGAACGCCCATCATCATGAGCACGTTTGTCATTACTGATTCGAGGGGCAAATACCTGGACAATCGCCTTAGGAAACTCAATATTAGAGTGTTTGTATATAGTGGTGCGAAGTTGGATTACCTATGCTCTGAAGCTATATCACTATTTCATGCGCTTAGACCGGCCAATATTCTGATCATTGGTGGCATATGCAATTTATCTGTTATGGATAGAGATACTCGGGCGATTTCTCTCATAAAGTACAATGAGAATGAACTGGTGGAATACATGACCTCACTTTACACGCAATCGATTGATAAACTTGCCTGCATATCTGACAGATGTAATGTTAGCTTCGGCGGCCTGATAGGCATAGATATCGCAAAAGCGAATAATGTCATACCAATATCACCACACCAAGACATGCTAAATACGGCCATAATCAGGATAAACCAGAATCTGCAAGGTCTGAATAGATCTAGGGGTGTAAGACACATCCATTTGATTAATAAAGTCCACGCTAAGGGTTGTAAAAGGTTTCGTCATCACCTCCAACGACTGCCAGACGGAGTCCACTTTGACTCTGTTGTGCGTGATACCTGGATAAAACAGATTACCAACTACCATCATGATCCACACAATGGAAACCCAAATTGATTACATACTCCAGCTCCACGTGATCCGTCCCATGTTTTGTTTACAAACCTTGTTTGTGTTCATGTGCTGGGGGCCTGGGGTGGGGGACCTAGTGGCCTATAGGTGGGAGGTGTCGTCTGGCGACCCACTCACCCGGGCTACTGGGTTACCTGCACCCACTTACCCTTGGCACTCACCTGCGCTCCCTATATTCTTATACACCTGCCCTTACACTCCAACGAACATAGGTACTATCGAAGTACACAGACCAAATAGGGACTACTACCTAAACCAAGTTTTACATAAATTATCGCGGTCTGACACGAGCACCCGCTCATACTCATACCTTGTATCGCTGGACTATACCATAAGGGACACCTATGAATCTTTCTCTAATAATATTACCTATCTGAGCGAGCTCACCCGGACACACTGTGCATCTGCAATGAACTACAGACTCTCCCTGGATACCTGGTCAGTTATGTTATGTTATTTGATATATTCCCCTGTATTGAGGCCTTACACTCAGTGCATGCTGTTTCATCTAATAGAGGATCGAATGAGAAGGTTTTGGGTGACGGTAGGATGTGTCGTCTGGCGACCATCCGACCGCCTACCCTATTATCGACTCATTACTCAGTATACTAGATACACAAATGAATAATGACATAAGTGATAAAGACTGGTCTGACATTAAAAGCATGAAAGGAATAAAGATACTCCAATACAATATTCGATCTTTACTACCAAAAATTGATATAGTTAGAAATGAAATCATGAGTCTGAATATAGAGGTAATAGTCTTTACTGAATCATGGTTAAATGAATTGATTCCTGATAGTTTAATTCACTGTAAAGGATACAACCTAATAAGGCTAGATAGACCCCTGCCCAAGCGAGGGGGGGGGGATCTGTTGCTACGTAAGAAATGACTTCAAATTTGTTTCGAAAGAGGATGAAAATATTATGTCTCCTGATAGTGAAATACTGAATCTACTAGTGTATAAAGAGAATGTACCGAAACTAAAACTAATAATGGCCTATAGGATTCCTAATGGGAACGTTATGAATTGTATTGGTGAACTAGAGCAAATACTAAGCAATTGGATTGTAAGGAATGATAAAAATATCATCATATGTGGTGACTTAAATATTGATTTAATGTTAGATGATAACAAATGTAAAAGCCTGAATGCCTTTGTAAACAAACACAGCTTTGTGATCGAAAAGACTGGGTGTACTAGGTTCGGCATACAAAAAGACTCTATCCTTGACATCTTCATGATAAGATCCAATATTGATCGATTGACCCACACCATATCATACTCGCTGTCTGATCACCAACCGGTAATCACAATACTTAAGAAGATATGTAACTCTAATATAAAGTCAAATTTCACGGGGAGAAATATGAAAGATTATAATTATGAAAGACTTCAAAATGTTATTTCGTCTAGAGACTGGGAGAGCTTTCATGCTGCCCAGGATGTCAATGAAGGTTGGGATTTGATGTACAATAATGTCCTCTCGTGCGTTGATAGAATTGCTCCCTATAAAGAGTTTAAAAATAGACCTGAGAAACCTAAATGGTACACAAAAGAACTATCCATATTACATAAGAACAGAGAAGAAGCTTACAAAAAGGCAAAAAATAGCAAAAACATGGAAGATGTAAAAATAGCTAGAAACTGTAGAAAAATTTGTAACCAAACTATACGCAGGCTAAAGGCAGATTACTATAAAAACCTGCTCTGGACATATAAAAAGGATTCCAAGAAATTTTGGTCGGTTATTGAAGAGGTGTCAGGCAAAGATAAACCATCGTTTAACAGTCTCACAATAAATGGTAAACAAATTGAAGGGGCAGAGCTTAGTCAGCAAATAAATGATTTTTATTGTAATGTCGGATCTAAAATCAACAAAGAAATTGATATGGTCACTCGGATAAGATATCCAGAAAATACTCCTATTCCTTGGAGAAATGTTCCATTCACACAAAATGATGTTTTGACTAAGATAAATGAAATTGATTGTAACAAAAATTCTGGCTGTCCCAATATCAACAGCAGAATATACAAGGATGTATTTACCATACTATTACCTGAATTCACATTATTAATAAATAGGTCGATAGACACATGTATTTTCCCCGATCTATGGAAGAGAGCCAGAGTCACCCCGATACCCAAAGTAAAAATCCCGGCCTCACCCTCAGACACCAGACCAATATCCATATGCCACATAGCTGGAAAAATCACTGAAAAATTAGTATCGGACAGGTTAAAATCCTACCTTCTTGAAAACAATATATTGAGCAAAAGACAACTTGGCTTCCAGACAGGACACTCTACTACTGAGGCGCTTGCAGAATATATAACTGACCTTAATGTATCGGAAAGCAAAAATAACTACATGCTAACATGTTTCATAGACCTAAGTAAGGCGTTTGACACTGTGGTTCCTAAAGTGCTAATGGAGAAACTATCTGACTGTGGCCTCCCTCCCCCTATAACGCTCTGGTTCGACTCCTACTTAACAAATAGAAAACAAAAAGTGATTCTGAATGCAAATGAATCTGATATGAAGAACATAGACTATGGTGTACCCCAAGGGTCAATTCTAGGCCCCACCCTATTTCTGCTATATGTTAATGATCTGAAGCATGTAAACTTAAACTCCAATATACTGCAATACGCAGACGATACCATACTATATACCTCAATGCAAGATTTAGACCAAGGATGTACAAAACTAAATGATGATCTGAAGAAATTTAATTCGTGGTGCACAAGTAACAAGTTAAAGGTAAATGAAAAAAAAACAAAAATTATGGTGTCAGGTAGAAAGAAAAAGGTCGACAGGGCCAAGGTTGTCATAAGACTGAATGACGTACAATTAGAACAAGTAAATAAATATTGTTACCTCGGTGTAATGTTTGATAACGGTACTACAATGGTAACCCAATACAATAGCCTCATAAGTCAAATAAACCAGAAATTATACATCTTTAGGAAAATTAGGCCTTTTTTGACCAAATCAGCAGCCATAATCATAGCTAAATCCAAACTCATGTCTATCTTTGACTATAGTTTATTTAGCCTATCCCCCCTAACCACAACCCAGAATAAGAAACTACAAATACTTCAGAATAAAATATTAAGAGTGGCATTGCAATGTGATCAATTGACTCCAACCATTAACATGTATAATGAAGCGAGAGTAATGAATATCAGTGCCCGTATGAAATTTAATCTTAGCAAAATAGCTCATGACAACGTGTACTTAAAAAATAAAGGTACGGCCCCTCCTCGGGCCACACGCCAGGCGAACGCTCCGACACTTCAGGGTTTCCCACCAAAAACGGAGAAAGAAAGAAATTGTTATATAAACTTTATGTCTAGTACCTGGAACTCCTTACCAGCGGACCTAAGAAATGTAAACGACAAAAACTACTTTAACATTCTATTAAAAAGACACATACTAAATGGGTAGACCACAAATGAAATCTGTTATAAACCCACCTATCAAAGTGTCATGTGTAATGGAAATGCGATGAGAAGCCAGGTACGTAAAAACTAATGTGTATAACCACCAATCAATACCTGTGTACACCCACTAGCTGGGTACTATTTATTGTGTAAATATCGACCGGTCAGCATGCTAAATATAGTTGGTTAGCGACAAATTCACAATCAGATTGCAAATTACAGGTACCGAGCATAATTGTATTACCCTCTCCTATCTGATTTATTCTATTGGTCTCATGTCTCAATGTACAGCTGTGATAGACGTGCTCATGTGTGTAAATATGTTCCATCTAGATAACCACTAAGGGTCAACGATACGGTCTAATCTAATTATAACACTATTTCTTACCTCTTTTATAAATTCTCCAAAAAGTTTGTACATATGAAAGCCCTAAATGTCACAAAAACCTGTATATTACTCAATATTTGTTATCCATAACTATAAGTTATACTGAATATAAACTGGCAAATTTTACAACCGAGGTCCTGACATTTGGTCCTCAACCCCACCTAACTCCCTCTGCATAGAGAAGATATTAATTAAAACATAGCCAGTAATTATCACCCCATCTCATCTCATAAATTCTAACATCATCAAATCTCGCCAAGTTTATCATCAGTAGTAACAGATTAACTATGTCAAAAACGGTATCCATCTTACTATAATGAATTGTTTTGTGTATCATAATATATATATTTACGTTCTCTCCGCACTGCAAATTGTAAAAAGATGTCAACATCAGTGCGCCACGAAAATCACTCGAATCTGTGAGACCCGTGTCTGATGTCTTCTGAATAAAATATTTTTCAAACGTGAAAAAAAAAAAAATAAGATAAAAGATTTTACCACTGATTATTGATTATAATTTAGAATATGAAATGAAATTTACTACTCGATTTGGGCTAACAAAAGATAGTATATTAGATTACTTTCTATTTAAAAGTAATAAGTCGGCGACAGTCGGTACTATTGAGTATAATATCTCTGATCATCAGGGAATATATTTAAAGCTGAAACATAAGATCATTAAAGTTCCTAACTCAACTAAGTTTACCAGATCTTTCAAAAACTTTAATCTAGAAACATTCAATGCCCTCTTGGAAGAAGAAAATTGGGAGGAATTATATGAAAAGGAAACGGTTGACTCAGCCTGGAACTTTTTTTACGATATCATACACAAAATTAGTAATAAAGTTGCTCCCTGGAAAATATTAAACTCACCCACAAAAAGACCCCAATGGTATTCCAAGGATATATTAAATGCCTGTATTAATAGGAAAAAAATGTATAAAAAAGCCAATATTACCAAAGATGACACGGATATACGTGCAGCCAGAAACCAGAGAAATTTTGTAAATACAATGATAAGACGAGCTAAATCTAGGTACTATATAACATTACTTGAAACTCACAAAAATGATGGAAAGAAATTTTGGAGAGTTATTGATGAACTCCTGTCTAAAAAAGAAAAGGAGATAGTGAATATATGTGATCAAGATGGTAAAATACTTTCAACAAAGGATTCTGCTAATTATATCAATGAATATTTCTGTTCTATTGGACGTAAGATACAAAATGAAATGCAAGATTTACAAAATGATATTAAAGTGGAAGAGATCCATCATACTATGAGCCTTCAGGAAATAAATATTGGAGATTTGCTAAATTTAATAAGAGAAATAAATACTTCCAAATCATCTGGTTGCACTAATATCAATATCAGACTTTACAAGCAATTTTTTATGGCCTTACCTGAACAATTACTGTATATTATCAATTTATCGTTGAAGCAAGGAATCTTCCCCTTATCTTGGAAGAAGGCAATTGTTAAGCCAATTCCGAAAAAAACTAGAGTGATATATCCAGGTGACTCAAGACCTATAGCCCTAACACATATAGCTGGAAAATTAACAGAAAAAATTGTTGCTAAGCGAATTTGGGAACATTTGAATGAAAATTGTATATTAACTGATAACCAATATGGCTTTCGAAAAGAGAGAAGTACGCATGAAGCGCTGTATGAATTTATAAATGATATTGATATTAATAATAATAATAATAATTATACCATTGCGACCTACATAGATTTTTCCAAAGCTTTCGATAGTGTAAATCACCAAATATTACTAGAAAAACTTAAAGCTATAGGTCTGGATAAATTGTCTCTAAAATGGTGTGAGTCATATCTTTCTGATAGAACCCAAGTGGTGAAAATTAAGAATAATTATTCTAACAGTCATGTAGTTGAATGTGGTGTGCCCCAAGGGTCAATCTTGGGGCCAATAATGTACCTTATTTTTTCCAACGACATCAAAAATCTAGAACTTGAGTCCAAGTATATTCTCTATGCCGACGATACGGTGTTATACTACTCAGGCAGTTGTTTAAAAGATCTAGAGAAAAAAATGAATCAGGACCTGGACACATTTTTTAAATGGTCAAGGAGAAATAAGATTTTGATTAATTTATCAAAAACCAAGTTGATGTTATTCGGGGAGAAGAAAAGATATAATAGCCTAGTAAATATAAAAATTAATGATGTCAAAATTGATCAAGTTAATAATTATGTTTATCTTGGGATCAATATAGATCGCCACCTAGATTTCAGAAACCAAAATGATATCATGATAAAATCACTTCAATATAGGATTTATCAGCTGTCATTAATTAGGAAAAATATGACACAAAAAAGTGCAATACAATTAGTTAAGGCAAATATACTGTCGATCATTGATTATTCTCTTCCCTATCTGAGTGGTTCACCAATGAAAGTCCTAGATAAAATCCAAAAAATACAGAATAAAGCCCTAAGAATAGCCCTTAACTGCCCACCATTAACATCAATGAATCTTATTCACCAACAAACCAATACTATGAGAATTGCTGAGCGAATATCTTTTCTTCTGTCCAAGATGGGATATATTAAAAAAACAAAACTTCAGAATAATGGTACTATACCGATCGTTGTAAGAGCAACCAGATTATACGATGCCCCAATCCTCCCTATTTTTAGACCCATAAAAGAAAAAAATAGATCATCCCTACATTACCAAGTAGCAAATACCTGGAACAACTTACCCATTAATATTAGAAATATACAAGACAAAGAGCACTTTAAAAATGAAATCAAAAGATATCACTTACAAAAAATCCAGTAAAATCTGATTGCTCGGTCTCTCACATGTGTCCGTTTACCCTCAGAAATATAATGTAACAAGAGTAAGGAAACAATTCTTTTTCATTTTTTCTTTTTTTCATTTATCATTATTTCTAAAATTCATTTTTTTCTTCTTACTGTTTAATATGCGAAATACTGCTAATAAGTGTTATAATGTTTGATTAGTAGCTCTGAGACCTTCCTTTGGTCTATATCGGTTCTATAATTTTCAATCTCTGTCGCCAGAATCTGTTCTTTTTCTTAAAATTTTCTAAACATCACCAATTATATGTTATACTGCCATAGAACAATGCAGATTGCTTTGAAAAACGCCTAAATTAATTTTTAGGCGATATGTACATCTGCAAATTTTTCTGTTAACGTGAAAATAAAATTCTTTAAAAAAGAAAAAAAATACATACAGAAGGCATGTTTTATAAAAAAAAATCTTTTTAGTCAGGCACCGCTGAAAACATCCATGAGCGATACTTGCATTTGGTTATATGATCATTTAAATATTGTATACATTATTAATAACCAACCTCCTTGATAAAAGGCACTTGTAGCCAGAAATGTCAGACCCCCAATAAAACAACCCTTCAACAAATCTCCATTTCTGTCCTCATTGTTTTGTGTTCCTTACTACATTGTGACTTAAATATTGTATTGCCTAAAACAAATTTTAAAAAGTAAATACTAACATTAATGAGACAATCTGGTTCACGTCCTGTGTTGAGTCAATCTTAGCGAGTGTGCCTCCAATATGTGAGCAATGCAAGGCGGCCTCGGGCTCCTCTGATATGAAGGTGGAGGCGTAGAAGACTCTCTCAGCCCTACTGGAGTAAGCTGCAATAAGATACTCTATATTGCAATTAAAATAAGCATCTGATTTTGCCACCTAATTTTAAATAATACTAGAAATAAAAGATATATAATCATACAACTTTAGGACAGTCATCAAGACATGTCAGGAGGGTATTGAATATATTTTGAATTTTGAAAATATTTGGCGAGATTCAGTGCATCAGGTACCAATAATATTATTATTATCATTATTGTAGGCCTGTACATGATATTGATCTCCCTTTTTACAACTGTCCCATGTTATAAATCTAACCTCTCCCTGTCTCATCTCTGTCATTTCTCCATGTGTCTCATCTTTCCTTTCACACTCTCTCTATCACTTGCTCTCCCCCACTCCCTCTCCCTCTCCCTCTCCCTCTCCCTCTCCTTCTCCCTCTCCCTCTCCCCCTCTCCCATCCTTTCACACTCTCTCTATCACTTGCTCTCCCCCACTCCCTCTCCCTCTCCCTCTCCCTCTCCCATCCTTTCTCTCTCTCCCCCTCTCCCTCTCCCATCCTTTCTCTCTCTCCCACTCCCTCTCCCATCCTTTCTCTCTCCCCTCTCCCTCTCCCATCCTTTCTCTATCTCCCCCACTCCCTCTCCCATCCTTTCTCTCTCTCCCCCTCTCCCTCTCCCATCCTTTCTCTCTCTCCCCCTCTCCCTCTCCCATCCTTTCTCTCTCTCCCACTCCCTCTCCCATCCTTTCTCTCTCTCCCCCACTCCCTCTCCCATCCTTTCTCTCTCTACCCCACTCCCTCTCCCATCCTTTCTCTCTCTACCCCACTCCCTCTCCCATCCTTTCTCTCTCTCCCCCACTCCCACTCCCATCCTTTCTCTCTCTCAATCACTTGCTCTCCCCCACTCCCTCTCCCATCCTTTCTCTCTCTCCCCCTCTCCCTCTCCCATCCTTTCTCTCTCTCCCCCACTCCCTCTCCCATCCTTTCTCTCTCTCCCCCTCTCCCTCTCCCATCCTTTCTCTCTCTACCTCCCTCCCTCTCCCATCCTTTCTCTCTCTCCCCATCTCCCTCTCCCATCCTTTCTCTCTCTCCCACTCCCTCTCCCATCCTTTCTCTCTCTCCCCCACTCCCTCTCCCATCCTTTCTCTCTCTCCCCCTCTCCCTCTCCCATCCTTTCTCTTTCTCCCCCTCTCCCTCTCCCATCCTTTCTCTCTCCCCCACTCCCTCTCCCATCCTTTCTCTCTCTCCCCCTCTCCCATCCTTTCTCTCTCCCCCTCTCCCTCTCCCATCCTTTCTCTCTCTCCCCCGCTCCCTCTCCCATCCATTCTCTCTCTCCCCCGCTCCCTCTCCCATCCTTTCTCTCTCCCCCACTCCCTTTCCCATCCTTTCTCTCTCCCCCACTCGCTCTCCCATCCTTTCTCTCTCTCCCCCTCTCCCTTTCCCATCCTTTCTCTCTCTCTATCACTTGTTCTTCCCCTCTCCCTCTCCCATCCTTTCTCTCTCTACCTCCCTCTATCACTTGCTCTCCCCCTCTCCCTTTCCCATCCTTTCTCTCTCTCCCCCTCTCCCTTTCCCATCCTTTCTCTCTCTCCCCCACTCCCTCTCCCATCCTTTCTCTCTCTACCTCCCTCCCTATCCCATCCTTTCTCTCTCTCCCCCTCTCCCTCTCCCATCCTTTCTCTCTCTACCTCCCTCCCTCTCCCATCCTTTCTCCCTCTCCCCCACTGCCTCTCCCATCCTTTCTCTCTCTACCTCCCTCTATCACTTGCTCTCCCCCTCTCCCTTTCCCATCCTTTCTCTCTCTCCCCCTCTCCCTCTCCCATCCTTTCTCTCTCTACCTCCCTCCCTCTCCCATCCTTTCTCTCTCTCCCCCTCTCCCTCTCCCATCCTTTCTCTCTCTACCTCCCTCCCTCTCGCATCCTTTCTCCCTCTACCTCCCTCTTATTCTCCTGATGAACATATACTTGGATACATATATACAAGTATTTACAAAATGTGTAGAGCTGCTAATTGTACATTTTTGTGACAATCTGACTTAAACATGTGATTATTATCTAACCAGGCAAGCTGAGCAGCAGCTGCTTCATATACAGAATAAAGCAGAAAAAACTTGAAAACAGTGTGGTGTGGATCATTCCTAGGATACCTCCTATACAGTAGTATATTAGTGCACTCACATATCATCTTACTCACATGCACATTCACTTAATCAAACACACATGATTCACTTGCTCACACTAACCCCCCCCCCCCCCCCCCCGCACACACACCCCAATCACTAAATCCCTCATCAAACCAGTCACACTTACTCACTAACTCTCAATCACTCAATTACTCTAACTCACTTTTTCATTCAACATCTCACTCACTCACTCACTCACTCTCACTCACTCACTCACTCACTCTCTCACTCACTCACTCACTCACTCACTCACTCACTGTTTCAATCACTCTCTCACTCACTCACATTTTCAATCACTCTCTCACTCACTCAATTTTGTCACACACCATCTCAATCACTAGCTCACTCACTCTCTCACTCATTCACTCACTCACTGTTTCAATTACTCTCTCACTCACTCCCTTTTTCACTCACTTTTTCAATCACTCTCTCACTCTCTCACTCACTCAATGTTTCAATCACTCTCTCACTTAGTCACTGTTTCAATCACTCTCTCACTCACTCACTGTTTCAATCACTCTCTTACTCACTCACTCACTCACTGTTTCAATCACTCTTTCACTCACTCACTTTTTTACTCACTGTTTCAATCACTCTCTCACTCACTCACTTTTTTACTCACTGTTTCAATCACTCTCTCACTCACACACCTTTTCACTCACCGTCTCACTCACTCACTCACTCACTCTCTCACTCACTCTCTCACTCACTCACCTTTTCAATCACTCTCTCACTCACTCACTGTTTCATCTACTATCTCACTCACTCACTCTCTCACTCACCCACTCACTCACTCACTCCCTCACTCACTCACTTTTTCAATCACTCTCTCACTCACTCTCTCACTCACTCTCTCACTCACTCTCTCACTCACTCACTTTTTTTCACTCACTTTTTCAATCACTCTCTCACTCACTCACTTTTTCAATCACTCTCTCACTCACTCACTTTTTCAATCACTCTCTCACTCACTCACTTTTTCACTCACTGTTTCAATCACTCTCTCACTCACTCACTTTTATCTCACTGTTTCAATCACTCACCCACTCACTCACTCTCTTTCTCTCACTCACTCACTGTTTCACTCACTCTCTCACTCACTCACTTTTTTCACTCACTTTTTCAATCACTCTCTCACTCACTCACTTTTTCAATCACTCTCTCACTCACTGTTTCAATCACTCTCTCACTCACTCACTTTTTCAATCACTCTCTCACTCACTTTCTAACTGTCTAGCCCAGCCACTCCCACCACTCACTACCACTTAGTCCCACTCACTCACTCACTATGTCTAACTAAGTAGCGTAGAATGTTGTGACCTTTCGTCGCTGAAGCTGTATTGTCATTATTGTAATTTGTAATGAGTATCCATTAATTATTTTTTGTAATATGAAGTTAATGTATGTGTAAACTGTATATTTTTTCAAGGAGATGAGACCTACCACATTGTGGAAATCTTCCTAATAAAATGTTTAAAAAATAAATGTTGATTTGGAAGAACTCTCATGGACAGAGAACACACACATACTTTTCCATATAAAAAGATCTGTACCGCATAATGGAAAATAGTATCTATATAAAGAAAGTATGTCTATGATGAATGTCAATAATTACCTGCTAGAGCTGCTAAAAGTATTACCGGGGGTGCCCACATCCTGGAGCATATGTGTAAAAGCGACAATGCAGGAGAAACAACTCCAGTTTGTGTAAAGTCATAAATGTCAATCAACTTCAGCAATCAATAGCCTCCGTCATTAGCCATGCATGAATACACATGAGACGTGTTACAAGGAAATGAGTCACAACTTGCAAAATTGATATGATTAAGTCTTTTATTAGAAAGATCTCTGTGACGGAATGTTTTGGAGTATCTCGTGCTTGAAGTTGTATGAATACATGGGATAAATCTGGAGACAGGGCATTAAATATATCTGTGCATATCTAAGGTCTTTCTATAGTATTTAACTACTTTACTTGTAATTGTGCACCAAAAGAATATTGTAAATCATTTTTCAAAAATAAAAACATCAAACTTAAAAAAATTGAAAACTTAATTAATGTCCTTATGTTTAGTATCATCAGAATCGGCTTAATCTCTTCCTTTCAGATATGATGATATCTCAAAATCCGAAGTTTTCCTGTCACACATAACAATGGTCAATTCTCACAAAACCTGTAATTATACTTGGTTTTTTTACAGGATGAAATTAATTGTAAATGTTTCAAACAAAAGCCCATTTTATCTGTTTTTATTTCTGATGTGGGCAAATGAAATGTCTCTATCCTGCATGACCATATGTAATGCTTGGGACAGTCATTTTGGGGAGCTAGTTTAGGCTAATAAAAATATAGTTGACTATTTTGTCAATAAAATAGGCATAGGAATATATTTAGCAAATAATACATATTCTGAGACCATTGTAATCAGTTGTATGGCTTGCCATATTTTTTTTTTCTGTGCTGACGAAACGGGTTCAGTCATAAAAAGTTTCAATCAAAATACATGAGCTGAAATCAGAAAACAGTATTTCCGCTAAGGAAAAATGAGTTGAAGGTAATAAATAGACAAAAGTGCCCGACGCGGATATCGGAGGTGCATATTGCCCGAGGGCTAGTGATCTCAGTGAGTGCGCGTGAGCACACAAGCTGAGATCACGTGGCCCAAGGGCAATATGCACCGGAGATATCTGCCGAGGGCACTTTTGTGTTTATTATACCTTGTCCACAAAATATATGAGAACTTAAATGAAGGGAAGAAGACGGTATTGGCTTTCTTGGACTTCAAGAAAGCCTTTGATACCGTCGATCATCAAATATTGCTTCAAAAATTAAAATCGTACAAAATCCATAGTGATGTCTTAAAATGGTTTACAAATTACTTAAGTAACAGGTACCAAAATGTTAGTGTCGATGGCATGGTTTCGGGCCAACAGAAAGTACGGTGCGGGGTACCGCAGGGAACTGGTCTCGGACCGTTGCTCTTTTTAATTTATATCAATGATTTACAAGATGTTATATCCGAGGAGAATGTCCAGCTTTTCGCGGACTATACTGTATTGTTTGCTTCAAACAAAGATAAAACACTGGCGAATGAGGCTCTGCAGAGAGATTTGCAGAAAGTAAGTTTTTGGTGCAGGGACAATAAAATATCCATAAATATCAGCAAAAGTAATATTCTAGAAATATTACCTGCAAAGCTAGATGAAAACACAAACAAATATACTTTCAAACTAGGTACAGAAAAAATGGATTATACAGATAATTATACATACCTAGGACTGAATATAGATAATAAATTAACTTTCAAAGACCATCTAACCCAGAAAATCTCCCAAGCCACAACCAGACTAAAAGCGATCAGAAGAATCCAGAAGTCCTTATCAACAGCAAATATATTAACTTTGTACAAAGTAGCTGTGAGGCCAATCTTGGATTACGGGGACTGTATTTACTGTGTAGCACCATCCAATATGCTTATGAAACTGCAAACAATACAGAACTCATTCGTCAGGGTTGCATTCAATGTCGACAAAAGAACCAATGTTAATGATTTGCAAATAGAAAATAATATACCTTTGTTATGTACCAGAAGGAAGCATCATTTGTTAGAATTAGGATATAAATTGAGTGATGAGCACCCATTAATAGACAATAGAAAGTTGAATCTACGCTCCCATAATAAAGGGAGAAAAATGATATTACCAAAACCACGAACAGAAAAGGTGAGAAAGTCAATCTACTACCAGCTCCCAAGGTCTTGGAATGACCTGCCAAAGAAAGGAGTCACATGCCCATCAATTGAAAACTTCAAAGTTTTCCTCAGGGATAATATTCAATAATATTCAATAAAACAGTAAACATGAAAAATGTACAACCAACTAGGCCGTCAGTAGATAAAGGCCAGGGGGTGGGGGTATGGGTTGACTACTTACCCATTAGAGTGGTAATAAACTAAACGATGGTATGTAAATCCAGTATTATCGCAATTAACAGAGTATGAAGTTTAAGTTCGCTGTGATCTCATTTTTGGAGATAGATGAAGGAGGGAATCCGCGATTGTATAAGCTTTTGAGATGAATTTTGAATATTAATAATTGTCATTCGATTGGATGTAATGTATATATTTGATATTCTGGTATTTCAATACTACATGTAATAATATAATCTACAATGTGTAGAATCAAATATTAGATGTGAAGCTGTAATTGTTAGGATTAAGCATTGTGAATTTGACTTTTCTGTCATTGTTATATATATTTTATAAAAATAGAAGTATAGTATGAGTAATTACTGGAAGACCGTAAAATATCACAACAAAACGGACACTGAACTCTTAAGAAAAGAAAACGATCAGAGACCAAAATGGACGTCCGGGAATACCTATGTTTTTAAAAAAGAAGGACACAAAAATCCATTTTTCCATTTTTATTATATGATGTAACTGTATAAAAATCCTTTCTCTCTCTCCCCCACTCCCTCTCCCATGCTTTCTCTCTCTCCCCCTCTCCCTCTCCCATCCTTTCTCTCTCTCCCCCTCTCCCTCTCCCATCCTTTCTCTCTCTCCCACTCCCTCTCCCATCCTTTCTCTCTCTCCCCCACTCCCTCTCCCATCCTTTCTCTCTCTACCCCACTCCCTCTCCCATCCTTTCTCTCTCTACCCCACTCCCTCTCCCATCCATTCTCTCTCTCCCCCACTCCCTCTCCCATCCTTTCTCTCTCTCAATCACTTGCTCTCCCCCACTCCCTCTCCCATCCTTTCTCTCTCTCCCCCTCTCCCTCTCCCATCCTTTCTCTCTCTCCCCCACTCCCTCTCCCATCCTTTCTCTCTCTCCGCCACTCCCTCTCCCATCCTTTCTCTCTCTCCCCCACTCCCTCTCCCATCCTTTCTCTCTCTCCCCCACTCCCTTTCCCATCCTTTCTCTCTCCCCCACTCCCTCTCCCATCCTTTCTCTCTCTCCCCCTCTCCCTTTCCCATCCTTTCTCTCTCTCTATCACTTGTTCTCCCCCTCTCCCTCTCCCATCCTTTCTCTCTCTACCTCCCTCTATCACTTGCTCTCCCCCTCTCCCTTTCCCATCCTTTCTCTCTCTCCCCCTCTCCCTCTCCCATCCTTTCTCTCTCTACCTCCCTCCCTCTCCCATCCTTTCTCTCTCTCCCCCTCTCCCTCTCCCATCCTTTCTCTCTCTACCTCCCTCCCTCTCCCATCCTTTCTCCCTCTACCTCCCTCTTATTCTCCTGGTGAACATATACTTGGATACATATATACAAGTATTTACAAAATGTGTAGAGCTGCTAATTGTACATTTTTGTGACAATCTGACTTAAACATGTGATTATTATCTAACCAGGCAAGCTGAGCAGCAGCTGCTTCATATACAGAATAAAGCAGAAAAAACTTGAAAACAGTGTGGTGTGGATCATTCCTAGGATACCTCCTATACAGTAGTATAAAAGTGCACTCACATATCATCTTACTCACATGCACATTCACTTAATCAAACAGACATGATTCACTTGCTCACACTCGACCCCCCCCCTCCACACCCCAATCACTAAATCCCTCATCAAACCACTCACACTTACTCACTAACTCTGAACCACTCAATTACTCTAACTCACTTTTTCACTCACCATCTCACTCACTCACTCACTCTCACTCATTCACTCACTCACTGTTTCAATCACTCTCTCACTCACTCACATTATCAATCACTCTCTCACTCACTCAATTTTGTCACTCACCATCTCAATCACTAGCTCACTCACTCTCTCACTCATTCACTCACTCACTGTTTCAATCACTCTCTCACTCACTCCCTTTTTCACTCACCATCTCAATCACTGACTCACTCACTCTCTCTCACTCACTCTCTCACTCACTGTTTCAATCACTCTCTTACTCACTCACTTTTTTACTCACCATCTCACTCACTGTTTCAATCACTCTCTCACTCACTCACTTTTTCAATCACTCACTCACTTTTTCACTCACCGTCTCACTTACTCACTCACTCATTCACTCACTCACAGTTTCAATCACTCTCTCATTCACTCACTCACTCACTCTCTCACTCACTCACTGTTTCAATCGCTCTCTCACTAACTCACCTTTTCAATCACTCTCACTCACTCACTGTTTCATCTACTATCTCACTCACTCACTCACCCACTCACTCACTCTCTCACTCACTCCCTTTTTCAATCACTCTCTCACTCACTCCCTTTTTCAATCACTCACTCACTCCCTTTTTCAATCACTCTCTCACTCACTTTTTCAATCACTCTCTCACTCACTCTCTCACTCACTCACTTTTTTTCACTCACTGTTTCAATCACTCTCTCACTCACTCACTTTTTCAATCACTCTCTCACTCACTCACTTTTTCAATCACTCCCTCACTCACTCACTTTTTCAATCACTCTCTCACTCACTTTCTAACTGTCTAGCCCAGCCACTCCCACTCACTCACTTCCACTAAGTCCCACTCACTCACTCACTATGTCTAACTAAGTAGTGTAGAATGTTGTGACCTTTCGTCGCTGAAGCTGTATTGTCATTATTGTAATTTGTAATGAGTATCCATTAATTATTTTTTGTAATGATATGAAGTTAATGTATATGTAAACTGTATATTTTTTCAAGGAGATGAGACCTACCACATTGTTGAAATCTTCCTAATAAAATGTTTAAAAAAAAATGTTCATTTGGAAGAACTCTCATGGACAGAGAACACACACATACTTTTCCATATAAAAAGATCTGTACCGCATAATGGAAAATAGTATCTATATAAAGAAAATATGTCTATGATAAATGTCAATAATTACCTGCTAGAGCTGCTAAGAGTATCACCTGGGGTGCCCACATCCTGGAGCATATGAGTAAAGCAACAGTACAGGAGAAACAACTCCAGTTTGTGTAAAGTCATAAATGTCAATCAACTTCCTGCAATCAATAGTCTCTGCCATTAGCCATGCATGAATACACATGAGACTTGTTACAAGGAAATGAGTCACAACTTGCAAAATTGATATGATTAAGTCTTTTATTACAAAGATCTCTGTGAGGGTATGTTTTGGAGTATCTTGTGCTTGAAGTTATATGAATACATGTGATAAATCTGGAGACGGGGCATTAAATATATCTGTGCATATCTAAGGTCTTTCCATAGTATTTAACTACTTTACTTGTAATTGTCCACCAAAAGAATATTGTAAATAGTTTTTCAAAAATAAAAACATCAAACTTAAAAAAATTGAAAACTTAATTAATGCCCTTATGTTTAGTATCATCAGAATTGGCTTAATCTCATCATTTCAGATATGATGATATCTCAAAATCCGAAGTTTTCCTGTCACACATAACAAATGGTCAATTCTCACAAAACCTGTAATTATACTTGATTCTTTTACAGGATAAAGTTAAGGTTTAATCGTATATGTTTCAAACAAAAGCCCATTTTATCTGTTTTTGTTTCTGATGTGGGCAAATGAAATGTCTCTATCCTGCATGACCATATGTAATGCCTGGGACAGTCATTTTGGGGAGCTAGTTTAGGCTAATAGAAATACCGTTAAATATTTTGTCAATAAATCTACTTAGGCAAGGAATATATTTAGCAAATAATACATATTCAAAGTATGTTTATGCTCATTGTTTACAGAGAAGGACTCTTGAAAAAGTAGTAAATTTGAATAATAATCATTACTCTTTACCTAATTACCTTTACCTACCTTAAGATAATACTGATATCAGGCACTGACTGCTTCACGCCTTTATTCATAATACATGACTATTGAATCTAGAACCAGAAGTGATCAAACAGAAACATGAATATTGGATAAAACCAGGCCTTATATTAAACATTGATATGTAGCATCATGCTTCACATTCCCAGACATGGTATATTATTTAGTAATGAAAACTTTATAAATTCATGTGGTTCAATGTTGGCAAATAGTTACATTTCTTCCGGTCAAACCACTAGTACCATATTGGCCCGTTCAAATGGCCCGGCCATGAAAATAATAAAAGTCTCTCTCAAATATCAGTTGGCGGTCTCAAATATTAGCCGGGTTCATCTGGTTTGTCTATATCTAATAAAGAATAAAGTCAGGATTCCAGATGAGTGTTCAGTGGGTTGGGATGTGAGGCAGCTTCACCTCCTACCTTTACTCCTTTTTTCAGGATTAGCTGAACCTAGTGAGTCAAAATCAGCGCCAGTTTATGTAAAGTCATAAATGTCAATCAACTTTAGCAATCAATAGTCTCAGTCATTAGCCATGCATGAGTACAAATGGTCAATTCTCACAAAACTTGTATTTATACTTAATTCGTTCACAGGATGAAGTTAAGGTTTGATAATATTTGGTTCACACAAATGCCCATTTATTTGGCTTTGTTTCTGATGTGGGCAAATGTATGCAATGTCTCTATCCTGAGGACCAACTCCACCCCATTTTTTCAGCCATCCATCTTCCTCATTAAACTCCTTCAAGATACTGTTATATTGGATATTGTACTATCTGAATATGTGTATACTCTATTATCATATACGGTATTTCTCTTGATCTATATTTTCTTTCTACAGTAGAGGCAGGCTGACTTGGGGAGTGGCTACTGGCCCAGGCAGGCTGCAGCAAGGATCACAGAAAGTTTTGGCAGCAACAAAGGCCACTTCTATGGTTTGTTTTATGTCCGCCCTATAGCTCCCAACAGGGGCTATAGGTACTCGTTTATTGATTCTGATTTAAGTGATGGATATCTAAGAGAAAACTATGCACTCAGATTGTACTGTCTTTGAATATCATAGTGAGTTCTTCTGCTTTCCACACAAAACAAAGAAAACAAGGGAGAGAAAGATTTTGACAGATTTGACTAGGTGTAAAGACTTTACATCTAATAGGTTGCCTAAAGTAAGTCCAAGAAATTTTAAGAAGGGGCATCCAAGAATTCAAAACCCACATACAATATTATTTTCATAGAAGAATAATTATAGTAAACGCAGACGCAGTAAGACCGGCCTATGCCCTCTGGCAACTGTGCGTTGGCCGTCACAAACGTTTGGGGTGGGGGTGGGGGGGCATGGGAGAACAAGGAAACCATGCCAGAGGCCAGGGCCTAGGGCTGGGGTAGATATCCTCACCATATGTGATGTGTTACAGAGAAATGAGTCACAAGGCGAAAAATGGATATTTTTCAAAGTGATTTATTCACAAGATCGTTGTAGCGATGTTCTAAATTTTAGAATGTCTAATGGTTGACGATGTATAACACATGTCCCAAATTTCAAGACAATGTATCAACAATTTCTATGCTTTTGTAAGTTAATCCTATGGAGTGTATGTAGCTACTTCACTAGTAATTGTCCACCCAGAGGTATTGCAAACCTTTTTTTCAAAAACCAAAACCAAAAACCTAAAATATGGAAATATTTATTAGCTGTTCTAATTGGCTTGATCACATTTTTTCGAATGTAATAATATCTTAAAATCCATTTTTAGCAACTTGTGACTCATTTTCCTGAAATATATCACATATATGTGTCCCCGATTGCGGCTGTGAATCAGCACCAGCTCACAAGCCCTAGTGTGGTAATTCAGGAAACCCCTATTGTACAAGTCTTGGTGTCTCAAAGATTTCTCATCTAGTACAGGATGATTGATAATTGATACACTGGTGCTATGTTCATAGCCAGCTACATTACAAAGAAAGATTTAGTGTTTACTGTGGTCCTCATCCAGTACAGGATGCCAAAATATAGTCTTAACAGGTGATAGTTTACACAGCATTTAATCTTCTAAGGTTGAAGAATTGTATTGTTACCTTATTATATGCGACGAATCTACAACAACCTCCTCTCCCTTCTGTACTGCTACCATGTAATGAGGATTGGAACCCTCACTTGGCGACGGTCTGTTCAACCTCACTGCGGTCTATGACGTCATAGACAGGTGCACAGGTATCCAGGTGTGATGTCAGAAACACCCTTGGATATTACAATCAAATTATTTTTCCAAATTAATAATTGATGTAGGCCCCATATTCCACGCCTGTATATAATTGATGGACCAAAAATAAAAAGGTGTTGTTTATTATTGGTGTCATTAGCTTGGTTACATAGCTAGGTTTCACAGGTGGGAGGGCCCCTCCACCATCACTGATGGTGTTTGGCACTACATGATTTCGCCCCTTTGATGGGCTCATCAGGGATCTTTCATGGGATATATCCCATTTCAATTCACATAGGAATTGATAAACTAATTAATCATGGGTTTGACTAATTATTGGGTATAGAATGAAGTCTATACTGGAAGGGAAATCACTGTTATACAAACTGTAAACAGTGTTTTGGATGCTATGATTAGGGGATATCTCTAATCAGTGGGAGTGTGGATCTTCAGGAATGACCCACATGGTCAACAAAAATGGGTCTTGAGGGGTGAGTGGGTCCATTTGGGAGCAAATGTCGGGCTGTCGATAGGTGATAAAAAAAAATTTTGAAAAAAAAAAAAATAAAAAAATATTGTTACCTTATTGTTAACTATTCCTGCCTGCATTCATGTGATTGTTGGAAGGCAGGTGTATCCTTCAAACAAATGGAATATTGTATGCAATATACCAAGAGTACCTGGGAAAAACAGCTGTGAGCTGAGAGGTAGCATCCCATTCCTCAACCATTGATAGATTGATTTTGTAAATGTTGAAGACAAATAAAAATACACACATAGATATACCTCACCTTGTATTTCACCACATTCACCATTTCCTTATTAAGTATAAAATGAATGAAATTAAACATAGTAGGAGGACAAGAGCTTAGAACTACTATGGGTACAAAAGGTGTACTACATTTATTAAACAGTCTAGTCTCAAAGTAAGGGAACGTCTCTCGCTCTAAAGCCCAAAACGTCATTATGATCCTGTTAGGACTGCAAAGTGTCATTAACATTTGGATGCCTAGTCCTTGGCCATGAAACATATTAGCACAGTAGGCATCCAATCACTTAAATACCATTATTATGTGATCTGAGGCTTTTAGCCTACATTTATAATACATAATACAATATACATATAATACATGATACAATCTACAGCCATCAAATAATCAAATGGAAACATGAATATTAGATATATATATTAAACATTGATTAGTAACTTCATGCACCACAAAACTCTAATTAAAATTGAAACATTTCCTTCACAAACAGAAATGTAAAGCTGTGTGAGCAGTATACATGGTACATGTAACACTATTTAATAATGGAAAAGGAACATATAGAATCAGGTAGTGGCAGTGAACCTAGTAAATAATGCATGGGTTGCCATGACTTAAGTACTTCCAATCAACCCAGTAGTCAGTACAATTCTGATATTTTGGGAGTTTATTCCTATGAGTCATATCAATTGTCGCTTCCCAAATACAGCTATTCAATCTAGCCATTACCTAATGTTTAAATTTGGAACTAATCTGGATGCAGCGCATTCTTCCCCTAGAAGAGAGGTGCTAGAGAGGTGGTGCCACAGTATGGGTCTGTGTACTCTAATGCTTATGGAAAAGTGTATACTCAAGACATAAACTAATGTTATATATCAGATGAATTGCATTGATACACAAAGGCCTTAGAATTTCCCTTATTGATTAAAAATTGGCAGTCGGTTGTCAGCAGTCAAATGTCTAACAAGTGTTTTATTTTAGCACTGAAACCGGAAGCTTTGACTCCTTCTGGATAGCGGTGGGAGCGACAACTATCACTGGTGTCAAATTTGCACACCATACACTGTAACCAAGATCATGAGATTTGATGTAGTAAATTTCAGGACATTGTATACAATATATTCGCCCCCCCCCCCCCCCACACACACACACAAAGAAAAATATTTTATATACATATCCACTTAAAATATAGAATCACTTATGATATTAAGAGCCTATTTACAGTCATTGAAAAGCTGGTTTGACCCTCTTTATATGCAACAAAATGGACTAAACTTAATGCGATATGACAGTTTTGCTAGCTTCACCTTACCTTTATTCTCAAATGCCCAGGAACAAGTATCCTGAATGGGTTCTTTACCTTGGAGGAGAAGGCTCAAAGCTCAAAGGCACCTTCCTTCCAGCCCCCTGATTGAGCAAGGGTGAGCAAGGGCGTACAGTACATGTTCATTACTTCCCACCCCTGATTGAGCAAGGGTGACGTACAGTACATGTTCATTACTTCCCACCTCCTGATTGAGCAAGGGTGACATACAGTACATGTTCATTACTTCCCACCCCTGATTGAGCAAGGGTGACATACAGTACATGTTCATTACTTCCCACCTCCTGATTGAGCAAGGGTGAGCAAGGGCGTACAGTACATGTTCATTACTTCCCACCCCTGATTGAGCAAGGGTGACGTACAGTACATGTTCATTACTTCCCACCTCCTGATTGAGCAAGGGTGACATACAGTACATGTTCATTACTTCCCACCCCTGATTGAGCAAGGGTGACATACAGTACATGTTCATTACTTCCCACCCCTGATTGAGCAAGGATGACATACAGTACATGTTCATTACTTCCCACCTCCTGATTGAGCAAGGGTGACATACAGTACATGTTCATTACTTCCCACCCCTGATTGAGCAAGGATGACATACAGTACATGTTCATTACTTCCCACCCCTGATTGAGCAAGGATGACGTACAGTACATGTTCATTACTTCCCACCCCTGATTGAGCAAGGGTGACGTACAGTACATGTTCATTACTTCCCACCCCTGATTGAGCAAGGGTGACATACAGTACATGTTCATTACTTCCCACCTCCTGATTGAGCAAGGGTGACATACAGTACATGTTCATTACTTCCCACCTCCTGATTGAGCAAGGATGACATACAGTACATGTTCATTACTTCCCACCCCTGATTGAGCAAGGATGACATACAGTACATGTTCATTACTTCCCACCCCTGATTGAGCAAGGGTGAGCAAGGGTGACATACAGTACATGTTCATTACTTCCCACCCCTGATTGAGGATGGATGACATACAGTACATGTTCATTACTTCCCACCTCCTGATTGAGCAAGGGTGACATACAGTACATGTTCATTACTTCCCACCCCTGATTGAGCAAGGATGACATACAGTACATGTTCATTACTTCCCACCCCTGATTGAGCAAGGGTGAGCAAGGGTGACATACAGTACATGTTCATTACTTCCCACCCCTGATTGAGGATGGATGACATACAGTACATGTTCATTACTTCCCACCTCCTGATTGAGCAAGGGTGACATACAGTACATGTTCATTACTTCCCACCCCTGATTGAGCAAGGGTGACATACAGTACATGTTCATTACTTCCCACCCCTGATTGAGCAAGGATGACATACAGTACATGTTCATTACTTCCCACCCCTGATTGAGCAAGGATGACATACAGTACATGTTCATTACTTCCCACCCCTGATTGAGCAAGGATGACATACAGTACATGTTCATTACTTCCCACCCCTGATTGAGCAAGGGTGACATACAGTACATGTTCATTACTTCCCACCCCTGATTGAGCAAGGGTGACATACAGTACATGTTCATTACTTCCCACCCCTGATTGAGCAAGGGTGACGTACAGTACATGTTCATTACTTCCCACCCCTGATTGAGCATGGATGACATACAGTACATGTTCATTACTTCCCACCCCTGATTGAGCAAGGGTGACATACAGTACATGTTCATTACTTCCCACCCCTGATTGAGCAAGGGTGACATACAGTACATGTTCATTACTTCCCACCCCTGATTGAGCAAGGGTGACGTACAGTACATTGTTCAAAAACTAAATTTCTATTCTATATCTTGTTATTTTTCATTTTTCCAACCCATCTAAAAGTCATTCAATCAAAATTTTGGAGGATTCTGTTTTTGCTACAGAACTTCTATAATGTTGTAGTGGGTTTGGGTATAATATGTGTGGTATGTATAATGTTTACTTATGTTGTTGTGTGGTGCTTTCCGCTGAGGGTAGTGCGCTTGTACTATCCCCTGTGGGCAGTACCAGTTCAACTGATCACATTTACGTTTATGTGTGTTACTTCCCTTCTTATTCATATTTACCCTTTTGTCGTTGCCAATACAATTGTGTATGCCAAAGCTATAGACCATTTTATTATACGCGCATTCTATATGAGACATGCTATAAGTGGGGTGCTATAAAAATATTCATATAGGACGTGTCAGGTACTGTCAGGTACGATTCTGGTACTATAATTATAGAAATACATAATAAAACCTATATCAGTAAATAGAGCATTAAATTCTCTTTTGAATGATATAAATTGTATTAATGTAACTCAAGGAATGGCCATTATATGAACGTTTTAATTCATCAATATACTAACGTGGCTGTCAGCGGGGCTGTCAGTGGGGCTGTCAGCAGGGCAGCAGGGCTCTCTGAGACTTTGTTAGTATTTTTTCAGTGATATCTGATGACATATGATCAAATTTTATACACATATAATAAATATAGAATGGAACTCGCCAGCAATAATCAAAAATTTATAGGACTTGATTCATCCACATAAGCACTCTGCCTACCACATCGTGCTTATGTGGATGAATCTCGTCCTATAAATTTTCGATTTTTGCCGGCTCGTCCCATTCTCTCTATGTATTGCATTATTGCTAATGATTCTAGTTACCACTATCACTGTCACTGTACTGTACCATGTACGGTTCAATGTCCCAGACACCATGTTTGCGTCGGGGAGAGAGTCATGAGGTGGCTGGCAAAAGTGCAAAAGTGCAAAAGGTTTATTGTTAGCTGATATTATTAATATTTTAGTTTGGCAATGAATTAATGCCTGCTAAGAATAGATAATTCTATATTGTTCACAGTAAACATGGGGATAATCCCATACTATTCTATTTATGTTTAATCACCCCCTGGCAGCCTAATGCTGAAAATATTCTGGCTATTTTTTTTATATAAGTTTTATTGGAAGTTGGCCAAATATTTGTTCCTATGTCAGATTCAAAGTCAATTCTCTTCTCTATTATCACCAGGTATCATCACTGACTAATTTCGTTTTAGTTACACTGACAAATACCAAAAATATTTCATAATTCTTGTGGTATCACTAGTTTGATGTGACGTTAAAGACCTATTTCTGATTATGACATGTAAGTGTTTTTTTTATAAGCCTATCAATACGTAAATAGGTAAAAGCTGAGAAAAGCAATCAAGAAGTATTCAATAGTTTATTTCAGAACTTCAGTAATAAATTCATTGAGCTACAGGAAATTAGAGAAAGATAGAACAGAAGATAGTGTATATGCCAAAATATAGGATGGGCCATGTTTTTAAATATATTCTAAAATATGTTTTAGCGAAAGCCTATATAAAAGGATAAGTGTCTCTTATAGGGATATTTTTAACTAGTCTACACTAGACAAAAGCGTCTCTTTCTTATTCTTATACAAGTTAGTATGATTATTAGTTTATGAGTCATGGATGTGACGATGACTACAAGCAGCTAATATCGTAAAAAACTATGGATAAATCAAGCACATTCTTTGAGATGGCCTCGGCGCTCCGGTCACATGATGCAGGTAGCAACGACGGCCGCCATCTTTCTTTGGTGACGCCAAGCATCTAGCAACGCATACCGCTCCTGTATATCAACCGCAAATTCTCAGGAACTATATGCATGACATATGTAAAGGCACTAGATATTTGCCATCTCGTAAAGCAGGTGGTTTTCTGACCTATTCATTTCATTTGGCCTGAAAGAAAACAATTTCCCTTGACAAACGGTGATCCCAGCTTTACCCTGTAAAGCATGACATGGTTCTCTCAAAACAGAAACTCAGACATCATCACTTTGTGTCCGACACATTTTAAGTTCATGCTACTGTCTGATCTGGCCCTTTTCTCAACATTTAGTCACATAAAAACAATATGGCAGTGTAGTGAACTTGGTTTGGACACTTTGCGTAATAAACAAAGAACAAGGTATTAAACTTGTTGCAATGATATTTATTCAGAAGCAACTCTGGTGACCAACTTTTGCTGGACCAACCATGAACATATATGAATAAGGAAGGTTAAGTCATGATAATACGCAACAGCACCAGTACATATAAATACACAACATACATGCAAGTTGCTAATGAAAGCCTGAGTAAACATCACATATAGTCCTTGTCATAAAACAACAGTAACGTTAGAAGTCCCAGGAAGGATAATACAGTATGAAATGGTCAAACACAATATGAAATAGAAATGATAGAGTTGACCATTTGAGTCCTGCACTGCCCACTGGCACAGTCCAAGAGAACTACACCAGCGGACCGCTCAGACTCGGAGACAACATTAAATGGCTATATAGGAAATATACAAAACCACCGCAATAGTTTTGAAAATGGATGACGGGGAGCGATTTCCACATTTACCTCAAGTAACTGAAATGTGCTAACTTACCAATCACATTTAATCAACAATACCACCTATACATACATAATAATTTCCCTTAACAAACACTACCACGTTCTCCCTCATGCAATCTATAGTTCATGCACATGTTACCAGAAACACTTCAGCTCCCCGATCAACACACTCCACACACTGACCTCACACTCGCCTTGCCTGTGCTCGCTAGGGGCAGTGGTGAGTATGGTGCTAAAACCAATAGACATTTAGGTAAGAGGGAGGGTGAGAAGGGCGGGTGGAGGGTTCTTTTAATTACTTTCACTGGAAACTTACCCTTTTAACATAACCATAGCAAACAGTACAAATCATACAAATGTTGAAGCAATACTTTTCTGGATAAGTAAGTCTGAACACATCCACCTTTGGATATACACTGAATGGATGATCCCAAACCTGGTCACTCCACCGGTCACATATGGTCACTCACAAGGCAAGGACTGATGCCTCTTAAGGTTTTAGACCCAGTTTGGTCAGATTCTGGGGTGTATTTTTGTCCCACTAGACCACGGCAATCACTTCCGGCAACTTCCGGTAATGAATGGGGGTTATAGACATAAAAAAAACTGGTAAATAAACGTCAGTAAGTGGTAAATAACAGTCAAATCTGACCAAACCGGGTCTAAAAGCACTAATACCCTCGGTTTTGGATGGTCTAAGTGGTCTGTTGCCTTGTTGAAATTCTCGGGGCTAACGCCCCTTGAATTGTCTACCAGGCAACAGACCACCCAGACCACCCAAAACCTCGGGTATTAATGCTATAATAGCTCATCAATGCAGGGGTTGATTCACTTCCTATTTCTATACACATATTGTTCATATACCAAACACTGGCGCCATCATGTGGACATTCCTGCATCATGGGAAGATCCACTTCTTGCAACACTAGTGTCACCGATTGGCTGTTAACAGAACTAAAACATCCCAGACTCGCATAACATTGTTCAGTATTAAGGTAACGGAAATGTAATATTGATTGTTTCATAAGGCATGTCAACCTTTTTGTCATTTTCTGATTATTTAATTGTGAGCCTGTGAGACAAATAAAAGATAACCTTGTCTTATCTTTATCAGAGATTCTGGATATGATCAGACTGAAATAGGAATCCCCTAAAGACTTTTCAAGGTCAATCAAAGAAACTCATTTACTTTATGATAATTGTAGAGACAATATAAATCTAGTTTTGTCCATGCTGAATGTTGTAGGCTATCAGCCACTGTTTGTATGGGTTGGAAAAATTGCCCCACACACATGCAAATTCATGTGGGATTTCAGATATGCCATATCGCAGGTGAAATAACCCAAATTGCATGTGAAAAATCTCAGTTGATGCAATTTAAATGGAATCGCACATACTTCTACAAGCTTGATGAATCAAAACGATTTTTTCACAGAACATGCCCAGACATGTTGTCTCAAGTTTGTTAAGATTTTGTGATTATAAATTGATTTTTTGGACAGTTTTTTAAAATCGTCGCAGGTACACATGCAAAAAATATTTTCGGTCTTCTCTCCCTCCATTTTCTTATAACTTGAAGTGATCCAAATCGCACATCTGCTGCAAATCCAGACCGGTGATTTCACATCAGTCGCACAGGATCGCACAGGATTTCTACGATTTCTCATGCGAATGATCACAAGTGCCAGATTTGCACCAGTTTTTGAATTCGCCCATGTGTAGACGGGGCATTAGTCTATTCAAACTTGCGGCCGTTCCTTAAGCTTCTGTGTCATGTGACTTGCAGATCGTGTGATCTAGCTCTCCCAATCGTACAAAGCACTGCCTGACGTCACTGGACATATACATACATACTCTTGTAGAATATCCCACATATGTATTCAGCTGATGTCTAACACATTATGTCACTTTACCCAATCTTCACTGATTTAACAGATTAACTCTAGAGTGTCAAGTTTGCAGTCAGAAAAATCTATTAGATGTCAATAATATTTAGCTTATTACATACAACCATGAACCCTATTCATATCGTGTTATTCTGGAGGTTAAAGATACAATAAGTATTCTCAACTCTTACAGAATCAAGAAATAACATAGATATGGTACGATAAACAAATTACAAAAATCTTTAAAGAAGTAACAGACATTTGTGTTCCTACAATATTGTCATGATCCTCTCACAATTCAATCAAAGTTATTTCAATAGTTTATCAAGGTCAAAAGTCATTTGATCAAAAGCATATTGATCAATTCAGTCCTATGAATAACAATATTAGTACCTTCGGTAACATTACTTTCTTGTAGTCGGTGCTCAGGAATGCCTCTCTATATAGACTATATACCATAGATGTGTGATGGTATATGGGAATGCGTTATCATGGTCTATCATTGATAAGTTATGATAAGTGCACTTCACACACACAAGAGTGGACAAGGAGACAAGGTGCAAGGTTTACCTACATGGTGATCTGTCCATGTGAGTGTGTGGCACTTTATAGTAGGAATTATTAAAGGATCATGGCCGCCATTAAGGGCCTAGTGCATGAAGGTTATTAATCCCTTTAGTCATCATGAGGCTGTTTTACCCCCTCCTTATGATGGGAATAAAGCCTTTGTTCAGTTATGTCAATATTGTTTTTAAAAAGGGCCCTATAGTCAATATATATACAGGTTAACTAACAAGTTGGTTAAAGGAGCATGAATATTAAATGCGTTAGGAGCCACCATAGCTCAGGAGCAAGAGATTAGGACTCTAGGTCAGAAGTTTGTGGTACTGAATCCTGTGGTCGGCAAGGATTAAGACTATACCACAGCTGCCTCTAACCAAGGCTCAATTGGGTAGACTGTCCACCAGGTGAGGTTCATTTACTATACAAGTGTGACTTTAGCGGAGGCCCTGGCACTTAAGTCCCGTCCTGCACAGCTGTCTCAAGTTTCTAGGCCTGATAGTAATATTGGGATAGCTCAGGCCAGGGGATGGCTGGGCCACACGCTGGACCTGACCATTGCCTGGTCCTGTGACTGGTATAGCGAGTATGATGGTATGCTGGCAGTTGACACAATATGTCCCAAACTGGAAAATGGACCCACTACAGTCACATATATGAAGAACAGAAGACCAACAGAGGAAGTGAAATCCAATTACATCACATGCCTACATTACAGTTGGACTGGTATTCAAGAAAACTGGAACGAGCGCCTATTGCGATATTTTACAGTTCTTGCCTATGTTCCAAGGAATCAATAATATAATCAGGGTCATGTATGTTACTTCTCCAAATAAATATGATGAATATCTTTCGCGAAGGTAACGGAGGAAAGAACAACTTTCTGTGGCAATGGTCTAGGGTGGATACTATTCTATGTTTTAAAACGGTAGAACAATCGATGGAAAAATACTTTGTAAGTCGGGTTTATTCTTGAAATCCTTGAACTGGGATCATCTTTTGTTAGCCTAACGATACATACAATTCAATGTAAAGGTCATGGATACCTTAACAGGTATATGAAAGTGATATAATATAAATAAGAAACATATAGATATAAATATACATAATGAGCAAATAAATATGACCTTCATCATAGATTAGATAATGGCTGGAGATTCCTTTGAGGAAATTCTGGAGATTCTCAGAGGTTAAACTAAAGTTTAACTAAAGCTTTGATTCAACGCAATTTGTAATAAGTTATGTGGCATGATATGAAGTTGTTTGTACATATTTGTAGATCAGGCCTATGCTGCACCAACCAGATTCTGTCATTAAGTCCCATAATTATGGAAGCCAGAGCAGATTGCGGGAGTAGTTCGGATTCATCAAACTGCACCTTCAAACTAATCATGTGTTTAATAAGGATCCTTGACGGGTATTTTGCTTCCATAGAGTAAAGATCAATGGTGTGTTCGGAAGGGGGCAGCTTTTGTTTTGTGTAGGCCCAATAATCGAAATTGGATTTGGGGAAAAGTCATAGTCAAAATCTCTTTTGATGGATTCATTTCATTGGTTGTTATTGATTGATTGTTGGGACCATTGTTTCCGATTGATACTATTGTGAAGGGCTAAGGCCTAGGTGCATTCAAGACAACGGGAGCCTAGCAAATAACTATATCAAGCTCATTGATAGGCCCTGCCAACATAGTCCATAACAGTGTACCACATGCCTCTACATATACATATTATGTGATACAAACTTCACTGTTAATTATTATATATGTTGAATTGACCTAACGGAGATCAAAGGACATGTATAATCTCAATGAGGTAGGATAGATAATATATTATTATGACGATGAATGAGTGATAACTTAGGTAAAAAGCAGTTGGTGTGAGAAATAACATAAGAGACACAATGTAGCATAGGATTATTTGAAACTGAAGTTATTAAATTTTATTTCATGGGCAACCAGGGGGAACTACACTTTAGAGTGTCCAGTCCATCTCCTTGAATGTCATTGCATAAAATATAAATGTGTATTGCCATGCGAACAAGGCTACTTTCACTACTACCCACAGAAGTTTTAATATCACACTATACTGCTAGGCGTATAGTTATAGTGAGTTACCACAACTATTCTTCTTTTTTTATGATATATGTTACCAACTACCATTATAGAATTACACCATGAGTTGTAAACATTCCTTTCAGTTGTTTCCATTAAAATTAATATTAATAGTTGACCGCTGTCCTGTTCTTTTTTCCCGTCCATAAACGGGCCAGTGGGTCACTACAAATGTACTGACTAACATTGATTATATTATATATCTGATGGGTTTTAGGAATATGAGTCACAAGTCGCAAAAAATGGATTTTAATATATAATCAAATTTGAAAAGATATGATCAACGGGATTCCAATGATGGTAAACATAAGGTCATCTAATATGTATACTTCTATCTTTTCAGTTTGATATTTCTGATTAAAAATAAATTTATTTAATGAACCGTCTTGAAATCTGGCCCAGGTATTTGGGTCAGATTTTCAGAAAATGTACAATTCGCCTCCAATCCTCTCAAATAACTCACATTTAAGACAAAAATGAGCTTCAAAATGCTGTTTAACATAACAGAACTAATGCTTTTATTCAAGGCAATATCAAATATACTCAGATGTACCTGGTATTTACCTTTTTGCAGTCTAATATAGCAGAATTTACTAAATGTGTAGAGCTGCCAATTGTACATTTTCTGAAAATCTGGCCTTAAAAACCTTAAGTAATAGACTATCCAAAAATGAAAATATTACAACAAAGAGAAAAATGAAAAATATCATTCTTGCAAAATGTGACTCATTTTTCTCAAAAAGCAAATATTTCTATGCATGGTAATGTCTGAATGAGTGACATACATAAGTAAATGAAACCCAGTTAGTTGCAGTTCCAGCGCTGCAACCACATCTTCTTGGGGGCAATATATTGGATGGGAGGGGGAAGAGAATGGGCCAGACGTGGAGCTAATGAATGTGAACTCAATGGATCAACTCTGTTATTTGTCTCTTGTGAATGTGCACTCTCCTCCCCAGGAGAATCTGTCTCTTGTGAATGTGCACTCTCCTCCCCAGGAGAATCTGTCTCTTGTGAATGTGCACTCTGCCCTCCAGGAGAATCTGTCTCTTGTGAATCTGCACTCTCTCCCCCAGGAGAATCTGTGTCTTCAGAAGACTCAGAATCCTCACTTTCACCTGTTATTGAATCACTCCATGGCACTGACTGGTACTCAGGATCCTCAAGCAGCTCATCTAGTAAAGCTCTGTCCCTCCTGCTGGTGACCTCTACATCCAGTTTTACCTCTGTCTCCTCTAACACCAGTTTCTTAAGGTTTTGTTTTACTGCATGTAGCTGTCTCACACATGCCAACAGTTGAGACATGTTGATGTGACCCTCAGACACCCATATACTGAGGTGTGGTGCCTTGGCCTGTGTGTGGTACTCTACTAGAGTGTGGAGGATGGGGAGAAGTGCTGTGGGGGGATCAACCACCATAAACACAATCCTTATATCAGCAAGGGTTAATTTGTCCTCTAGTGTTGCTATTAGTCTAGAGTAATTTTCACAGGTAAAGTCCATGTCTTGATCAAAGTCAAGTTTTATCACCAGGTGAAATGGTTGTGGAGGAGGTAATGGTGTGTGAGGGTCAGACAGCCATTGCTGTATGATGTCTGTATGGTCTCTCACACTCCCAGCTTCTATAGTGTAGGAATCCTCATGTTTCACATATCCATGTCTGTCAGTGCCTGTCACTTGGTACACCATTACACACACAGGCTGCTCCATTACCCCCCAGTACTGCTGGTTGTGCCTCACCTGTATATAAGCCTTTGGGTCATCAATCTCTATACATGTATACAACAGCTTCACATTCACACCTGCTGGCTTCACCTCCAGCAGATCAGTTAGTGCCTGTAACAACTCAGTAGCAAGGATAGCTCCAAGCATGATGGTCACACATTTACACATCTGTTGCTGGGCACTGTGTGTGTAGCTTGTGGTAAGGCCTTGTAGCACTGGGTTGATATTGAGTGATTCTAGTATTCCATACTCATACTCATACTCAGGTAGTTCCATTACTGCACTGTCACACTGGGGCAGGGCTGAGAATAGTTTCCTGTATCCTTCCCTAAAGTACATAGACTCCTGTATAACACCAAATACCTCCTCTAGCTCTCTAACATCTATAGACAGCTCAGTGATGTGGTGAGTCTTGTATTCACTGTTGGACCAGCACAGCAGGGCGTGTCCCCCATCTGCAGGGCACCAGCTCACTAGTCCGTACTTGTTGTCTCTTCCCTCTATAACAGCCCATCTGGCGCTGCCCTCTATCCTGCAGAAGGTGGTAGATCTACCAGATCTGGAAAATAAAGTTTTACTTTTAGTCAGCTAGACTTCCCTTTTTAATGTCTCTATGTGTGCCCATCTGGTGCCTCCAAGGGCAAACCATAGAAAAAACTTACTCAAGTTGGTACATTTGAAATGTTCTTAGTCATATATTTTGTGATTTTGGCTTCTAAGAATGGACACTTGTTCTTACAGTTGAACAATGTTTTACTTGTATTTTTTTAAATATGACTACCACCATGCCATTTAAACCTATGCATGTTGTTTACATAATTATAATTGTTGTGGGCCTATTAATGTATGGCCAGAATTAACTGATTTCCTTTTATTTTCATGTGTTATTTTCACTGAATTCGGCTGAACACGGCTTTCAAGGTTAATGGTACACATTGGGTTGCTTTTACTGTATTATCACACTATGGAGACATATGTAACAATTATAACACATTTGAGTATATATTGGTCTCTCACATTATAATAATGGCTCCTGTCATTCCTCTACCCTTTCCCCTCTCCCTCTCTCCTCCCTCTCTCCTCTCTCTCTCCTCTCTCACTCCTCTCTCTCTCCTCTCTCTCCCTCCACCCATGCCTCTCTCTCCACTCTCTCTCCTCTCCTCTCACCTCTCTACACTCTCTCTCCACTCCCTCCTCTCTCTCTCTCATCAGTCTCTCCTCTCTCCCTATCTCTGACCTCTCTCTCTCCTCTCTCTCCTCTCTCTCCACTCTCTCTCCTCTCTCTGCTCTCTCTGCTCTCTCTCCTGTCTCTCCTGTCTCTCCTGTCTCTCCTTTCTCACCTCTCTCTCTTCTCTCCACTCTCTTCCTCTCTCAATCCACCCTCTCACTCCACTCTCTCACTCCACTCGCACCTCTCTCTCCACTCTCTCCCCTCTCTCACCTCTCTCCCCTCTCTCACCTCTCCCTCCTCTCTCTCCTCTCTCTCCTCTCTCTCTCCTCTCTCTCCTCCCTCTCCTCTCTCTCTCTCCCCTCTCTCTCCTCGCGTTCCTCTCTCTTATCTCAATCTCTCCTCTCTCCCTATCTCTCTCACCTCTCTCCCCTCTCTCTCCGCTCTCCCTCTCTCTCACCTCTCTCCCCTCTCTCACCTCTCTCTCCTCTCTCTCCTCTCTCTCCTCCCTCTCCTCTCTCTCCCTTCCCCTCCACTCTCTCCCTCCCTCCTCTCTCTCTCATCTCAGTCCCTCCTCTCTCCCTCTCTCTAACCTCTCTATCCCCTCTCTCTCCTCTCCCTCCCCTCTCTCTCCTCTCAACTCTCTCTGTTCTCTCTCCCTCCTCTCTCTCTCCTCTCACTCTCCCTCTCCTCTCCATCTACTCTTCCTTACACACCTCTCTCCCTCCTCTCCTTTCTCTCCTCTCTCCCTCTCCTTTCTCTCCTCTCTCTCTCCTCTCTCTCCTCTTTCTCCACTCTCTCTCCTCTCTCCTCTCTCTCCTCTCTCCTCTCTCTCCTCTCTTTCCTCTCTCGCCTCTCTCTCCTCTCTCTCCTCTCTCTCTCCTCTCTCTCCTCTCTCTCCTCTCTCTCCTCTCTCTCCTCTCTCTCTTCTCTCTCCTCCCTCTCCTCTCTCTCCTCCCTCTCTCCTCTCTCTCCTCACTTTCCTCTCTCTCCTCTATCTCCTCTCTCTCCTCTCTCTCCTCTCTCTCCTCTCTCTCCTCTCTCCTCCCTCTCTCCTTTCTCTCTCTACTCTCTCTCTCCTCTCTCTCTCTCCTCTCTCTTCTCCCCCTCTCCTTTTTCTTGTCTCTCTCTTTGCCCTCTCCTCTTGCTCATCCCTCATCCCTCTCTCCTGTCTCTCTCCTCTCTCTTACTCCTCTCAGTCCTCTTACTCCACTTTCTTCTCTCTCTTTCCTTTCTCTCCTCTCTCTCCTCGCTTTCCTCTCTCTCCTCTCTATCCTCGCTCTCCTCTCTCTCCTCTCTCTCCTCTCTCTCCTCTCTCTCCTCTCTCTCCTCTCTCTCCTCTCTCTCCTCTCTCTCCTCTCTCTCCTCTCTCTCCTCTCTCTCCTCTCTCTTTTCTCTCTCCTCTCTCTCCTCTCTCTCCTCTCTCTCCTCTCTCTCCTCTCTCTCCTCTCTCTCCTCTCTCTCCTCTCTCTCTCCTTTTTCTCCTCTCTCTCTTCGCCCTCTCCTCTCGCTCATCCCTCTCCCCTCTCTCCTGTCTCTCTCCTCTCTCTTACTCCTCTCAGTCCTCTTATTCCACTTTCTCCTCTCTCTTTCCTCCCTCTCCCTCTCCTCGTTTCACACTTGGTGGCGGGTCAAATCTCGGAACCCCGACAAGAAGTAGGCAATATATATAATGATATGTGATATACACATATGTAGTAGTTTCGCTACATACCTCTAGGGCCAATCCATAAAGGGTTGGTACCTTTGCTTTAACACAGAGGGATCTGCGTTTGATCCCCTGCATTTGCTAGTAGAGTGTTTCTAAATGCTTTGTTATCCCTTATCTACACCTCAATTCTTATTATATACTCCTGCAAGAGTATCTTCTCTGTTTATATATTCCATGTCATCCCTATATTATGTGTCATTTGATTGTATGTGTTTATCATATTACCTGATGTGTTCTGACACCTTTATGTGCTCCGGATTGTAATACACTACCCTTGCCGGGTAATCCGGATAGATTGCCGTTTTACGGACTGGAGAATAAACAGAGATACGGGGAATTGGCTTCGTTAAGTTGTTTATTCATTGTCGAGACTCTGCGAATCGCTACAATTGGTGCCGTGACCAGTTCTTGACCAGTTCGTTTGACTAAGCCTGGCCGGATTAGGAAATCCGTGGATTTTGTTGACTTGATTGGTTCTCTTTCAGAGATGGCAGCAGCACCTGGAGCGGAAGGCGGACCCCCGCCGGACCCTGTACGGATGAGCAAGCAGCTTGTGCAACCGGGCAGACTGATTGCCACTGGGACTACATTGGCAGAGATGAAGTTCGATAGACAGTTCAGACAAATTATTTTGTCTGATGTTGGTTCTGAATCTGATGAGTACAGAACTGGCCGGGAGGACCGTGCAGCCTTCACGGATTACAGATCCCCTGAAAGCGACATGGAGTCAGACGAGGAAAGCTTGTTGAAAGCAACTCGCCTTCAGTTGTTGTGTTTGCAGAGGAATTTGGCTGAAGAGAAAAGAAAGAACTTCGAGTTTGTTGCACAAATGAAACAACTCGTGTTCCAGAACCGAGAGATCCATGAAACACTGGATGTGGTGACAGAAAGGGACTCTGTATTTATTAAAAAATTACAGGTGGAGAATGAGAAGTTGAAGTGTGAAATATCTCGGGTAGACGATCATTCTCGTCTCCAGAATGTTTCTGAAGATCAGTCAGCTTCAACTCAGACTGATTCTGTGTCGTCCCCTTTTTGGAATACACTGGTGGCAGATACACGTCGGAGGAGTATGGCTCCTCTGAATACAAGTAGGTCTGCTCCTGTGTGTTCAACGTTTGCGGATCCACAGGCCGGGTTAGAAAATAGAGAAGGTAGAATGGATTTCTTTGGATCTCCAGTTGGTTTGTCTGAGGATACGGCGAAGAGAGTAACATTTCGGGACCACAAAAGTTCTGGTATGTCTACTTCTTCCCCTGCTAATGGGTCGTTCGGTAAAGGAAAGGAAACACCCTCTCAGAAAAGCCCGCAGGCCAGTTTTTCTGTGACAAGTAGGAGTTTTAGTACTCAAACTCCGTTTGAATCTGATACGGTGCTGGTAACTGATTTGTCTGCTAGTATTGGCACTCAGACGGATATGACTCCTGAAGGGGAGGGGAAGAAGGATGGCACTGCAAGTACTGGTAAGAAAAGCAGTACTGCAGGGACGGACACTGATTTCGAGAGAGGTCAAGTAAAGGGAGATGTCTACAAGCCGAAGATACGGGTTGTGGCTGGCTCTCCTGGTGATCCGTCAGATCCGAGTGATTCATCCTCTTCCTCGTCCTCTGACTCTGAATCTCCTGCCCCCAGGAAGAAAGGAAAGAAATCGAAAAAAGTAAAGTCGCGAAAATCCAAAGAGCGATCTCGGATCGCTAAGAAAGATCGATCCCTCGTCCAGGGATTAAGTTATGATGGAACGGACGACTCGGACTTTGGTGAGTTTGAATATACTCAGGGTCCAGGTAAGAGCAAGTACACCATGCGTCCGCCCGTCATAAAGATGTGGGACCAAAAGGACCCTTGGCGTGTTTACCTGTCTGAGATGCGGGTAATGGCAGTTGCATGCAACTGGTCAGAGGAAGAGTTCCTGCTTCAGTTGCAGTGGGGATGCAAGCGGCAGTTGGCGGATATGGGTGATCTGCCTGCAGGTCTGTCTCTGAAGGAATTCGTTCAACACATGGACGCGAATTTCGGCGAGGTTTCTCGTATAAAAAGACAAGCTGAATTTCGTGCTTGTCGCCAGACTCCCGGACAGACTGTTCGGCAGTTTGGTAATGAGGTAGCCCGCAGAGCCAGGTACGCTTTCGGTAAGAGGATGAATAGTACCATAGTCAATATGGCTCTTCATACTTACCTGAAGGGGTTAACTAGCTGTGAGCAGGCCAATTGGGCTCGTCTGAAGGAACCCGTAGACCTACAGGAGGCCATTCATTGGTCAGAGGTTTATGAGGGATGCCTGATGGACACCGAATCCAGTGTGGTCGTCCAAAAACTTGCTGCGTTGCCAGCTCCTGAACCAGTTCAGGAACGCGCTTTGGCTGTAAAAAAGAGAAGGTCCCGCCGCAAGTCCGGTGCTGCTATAGCCCAGGTGATTGAGCCCCTGGATGATGATGATGTTACCTCCTCTGGTTCGGAGACTTTGGACGTGACAACCGTCATCTGTCAGGCCTTACAGGCCTATAGGGATTTCAAAAAGAAGCCTGGTGATGGCAAGACTGGACAACCCTGGAAGAAAACATTTTCTGGGCAATTCTCCAGCCGGAGAAGGGACGGACCCAGGAGATGTTACTTCTGTGGGAAGGAAGGACATATCTCTCCTGATTGTCCTACCACGAAGATTTTGAAGGAGTTGGCCGAGTCTACTAAAGCTAAGGCTCCGGAAAACCCTTCACGGCCCTTATAGGAAGCGATATGGGGGCCGAAGGGACGCCGCTTCATAGTACTACAGCTCGGACGGATTTGGCTAGTAGTATAGGAACTGGGGGTGTTGCTCAGGCACTTGTTAGTAAGGGGTTAGCTTCGACACAAGGTCAGGGGCTCCCGGACGCAAGAGATCCTAGGTCGTTGCCGGAAAAGAACACCTGTCTAGGTGAGGATATCTCCCCGGATATCTCCCAGGATAGCCCGGATTCTGCTTCTCATGTGAGATGGGGACAGGACGGGTACCAAGCTGTTGAAGGTCAGATCGTTGTGGTTGGACAGAACCCCAACAGGTCGGCGCGGATACAGAAAGTTTCTGTACAGCAGCCAAAGACGCTGAGGATCACGGATAATTTAATTGTCCGTGAGAGATGGTATGCCCCAGTGGGGTTAGACAGTGAGAATGGAGATTTTCTGGTTGACCCTGGCGCTACTACTAGCCTGGTTACCAAGAGATTCTATGATTCTCTTTCTTCCAAACCACCTTTGGTTCCGGTCCAAATGGTGTGTGCAATGGGGAATGGGCTGCCTATAACCACTCATGGGAGCGCGCTTTGTCCTTTGAAGATAGGGGATCGGACATACATGATTACATGTCTGGTTGTCTCCGGGCTGAAAGGTCCGGAAGATGGACTTATTGGGGCGGATTTTTATTACGTCCATAAATGTAATCTTGACTGGTCTGGATTGCTATTCCTTGAGAATCAAGCAGTATCTGTAATGTGTAAGCAATGGAAACACATGAAGAGAAGCTTGAGACAGTCCACTGTTCAGGCTGTTGAAGTGAGAGAGTTCGTGGACGGGGGAGAAGTCAGGTTGAAAGAACCTGTGGTCCTCCAACCCCGGTCCGTGACCCTTGCTAAGATAGACCTGGGTAGAGGCTCTGACACGTCAGATGGGCTGATGTTCGAGCCTGATCAGGGATTGTTAAAAGACTTTGCCTTGGGAAGCCTTAATACATACGTATCGGGTAACGTTAATTCGTCCGTGGTAGCTTTTTCCAATCCGTCCGGTTCCACCGTACGCCTGAATTGTGACATGGTAGTAGGGAGAGTGAGTGTTGTGACTTTGGTGTCCGATGCTTCCCTACCGGAGGAAGAGGATAATGAAATGATTAAGACGGCTATTATCAATTCCATACAGGTAATGGACTCGCCTATTGTGGATGATGAGCTTTTGGCTCCTGATATAGTTGTCCCTCCTAGTCCCGAAGATCCGTTAGAGAAGTTGGTGAATGATACTCATCTGTCTAGAAAAGAAGAAAAAGAGTTAGTTAGAAAACTGCTCTATGATTACCAAGACTGTTTCTCCTTACCTGGTACCAAAGTTGGTTGTACTCACTTGGTTAGCCATGTGATTGACACTGGGGATGCAATCCCTGTAAAGCAAGCCTATCGTAGGATGCCAGTGGCTAGGCGGGAGGGAGCAGAGGCGGAAATCTGGAAAATGTATAAAGCAGGCAGAATAGAGCATAGCAGTAGTCCGTGGGGGGCTCCCATAGTGATGGTTGCTAAGAAGGATGGTACACAGAGATTTTGTGTAGACTATCGCCAACTGAATTCGGTGACTAAGAAGGATAGTTTTCCTCTACCTCGAATTGATGAGTGTGTTGAAGCCTTGGGTGGAAATCAATGGTTTTGCACACTAGACTTGGAGTCCGGATATTGGCAGGTTGCAATGGATGAAGACAGTAAGCACAAAACTGCTTTTCTATCCAGTGTGGGTCTGTTCCAGTTTAAAGTTATGGCTTTTGGACTGTGTAACGCCCCTGCCACTTTTCAACGCATGATGGACCGTATGTTGGACGGATTGCGTTGGAAATCCTGTTTGGTATACCTGGATGATGTGGTGGTCTTTGGTAAGACTCTCCAGGGATGTGCAGACAATCTTAAACTAGTGTTGGAACGCATTAGAGAATATGGGCTTAAGCTTAAGCCTAAGAAATGTGAGCTCTTCCGTAAGGAAGTGAAGTATTTGGGACGGATTGTTTCTGGCGCCGGAATCCGCGCGGATCCGGCTAAGATAGCAAAAGTTCAGGAATGGCCTGTTCCCAAAACAGCTAAAGAAGTTAGACAATTCCTTGGTTTCGCTTCCTACTATAGGGAGTTTCAACCAAACTTTGGTGGAATTGTAGCTCCTCTGCAACAGATTGTGACGGATGCTGGGGTTGAGAAACGCTATAGTAAACCTATAGTGTGGACCAAGAAGTGTGATGAAGCCTTTAAGACAGCTAAGACTTTATTAACTTCAGCACCAGTTCTTGGGTATCCTAGAAAGGAAGGTTATTTCATCTTGGATACTGATGCCAGTGGCTTTGCAATGGCCGGAGTTTTGTCGCAGATGCAAGACGGCAAAGAAGTCGTATTGGGATACGCTAGTAATAGCCTCACCAAGCCGCAGAAAAATTACTGTGCTACTAAACGTGAGCTATTGGCAGTGCTGTCCTACTTGAAGAAGTTCAGACATTATCTCCTTGGCAATCGTAATTTTTACGTAAGAACTGACCACGCTTCCCTTAGGTGGCTCCTGAATTTTAAAGATCCAACGGATATGCTTGCTAGATGGTTAGCCACGATGCAAGAATATGGCTTGGAGCAGAGTATGATACTTCACCGGGCGGGCAAGAAGCATACGAATGCGGACGGATTGTCTCGAATCCCTACCAGGAAATGCGGAAACCCTGGCTGTTCCGATTGTGGTGTCCATGATGCTGTAATCGCGGAAGCTGTGGTGGTTCTAGGCTCCTTGGAGGACGAGATCCGGGATGCTCAACAGGCAGATCCTTTGTTGAAGAGAGTTATGGCTGTATTGGACGGATCCAGTCCGGTTCCCAGCAAGGAACAGTTGTCTGGTGAGCCGCAGGAATTCTGTACATACATCCGTAACAGAGAAAATTTAGAGATGGTCCAGGGTGTCTTATGTCTGCGGTGGCTGCGTAAGAACACTGGACACACGTATGTCAGGAAGATAATTCCTGCCTCTATGAGAAGGAATATTTTTCGTTGCTTGCACGGATCTCAGTTGCAAGGTCATTATGGCGATTTCAAGACTAGCTGGAAGGCAAAAATGAAATATTTTTGGCCTGGTATGCGCTATGACTTGAAAAGATGGCTAAAGGCTTGCCCTGAGTGCAGCATGAGAAAGTCTAGAGGCGGACGAGGTATTACACCTTTAAAGAAGGAGATCCATGGTGAACGATGGAGTAGAATAGCGTTGGATATTATAGGTCCATTTAAGACTACCCCTAGAGGTAACAACTACGTGATGGTAATTACGGACCATTTCTCGAAATGGGCGGAAGCATTTCCTATGCCAGACCACACAGCAGAAAGATGTGCTGAAGTTTTGTTTAGAGAATGGGTACTGAGATTCGGCTGTCCTGTTTCGTTGCAGACGGACGGAGCGCCGGAATTCAGGTCTCGGCTATTGCGGAGTTTGTTGGACATGTTGGGGGTGGAAAAGCTAGTCACTCTTCCGTACAGGCCTCAGTCGAATGGTCAGGTGGAGCGTTTTAACAGAGTTCTTGTTGAGCAGCTCTCTTGCCTGACTAACTACTCGGATTCGAATTGGGACTTGCTCGCTCCGTGTATAGCGCATGCTTACAGGGGTACGGTGCATGCCAGTACTTTGTGTACGCCCAATTCAGTAGTTTTTGGGACTGAGCTTGTGACTCCTGTGGATTTAATCCATGGAGTTGAACCCGGAGGGCTGGATTTTCCTTGTCGGATGTCATACGTGGAAAACTTGAGACAGTCATTGAAAACCGGACACCAGTTTGTCAGAGAAAATCTGGGCGTTGCTGCAGTGCACCAAAAGAAAGACTTTGACAGGCGGGCTCGTCCTAGGCGCTTTGAGGAAGGGGCTATTGTTTATAGGTACTGTCCCCCTAAGGCTAACAAGAAGTATGGTCCCAAGTGGGATGGGCCTTTCAAAGTGCGTAGATTCATAGGGGGTACTACCTATGAATTAGAGACAACTGAGGGAATCGTCAGATATCATGTTGATTATCTGAAACCCGCCTTTGATGAGGACGGACCGATTCAGGCTGTTAATTTACATAAGGCACCTGAATTCCGTAAGTTAGAGAAGGCTGGGCGCGAGATCCTGAAGTTTGAAGGCGGAAAAGTTCTAGCTGGTGCTGAATGTCCGGAGAGAAAAGATAAGGAGAAAGTTACCATTGGGGTGAAACCCAGAGGTAGGCCTAAGAAAATTAAAACAGCTGGAGTAAAACTTCCTTCTTCCAACGAGAAACAGACAGTAGATGTTGGTCCTGCTGTTGTCGGGGTTGGTAGGAAGAAGCCTCAGAAGAAGAAAAAGAAATTAAAAATTTCTCCGGTTGTGCTACCTCTTAAGAAAAGAGGCAGACCCAATAAAGCTAAGACGGATACAGTTGTGAAAAAGCAATCTGTTCCTCTGGTTTTGGCGGATTCTGCTAAGCCCTTGAAAAGAGGGAGGGGGAGGCCAAGGAAAAATTTGGACATTGTTCAAAATGTTCCTATTTCTCCTGTGAAGAAGACGGACAGTGTTCCACCAGTAATTGTAAGGGCTAAGCGCACGCGTAAAGCTCCATCAAGATTGCAATATGGAACTTAGGCTTTAAAGTACAGGTGGGACTTTCCTGATGGTCTCACAGCAATTATACACAACGAGAAGTCGGTGGCTGGTATATCGGATAAGTCATGCTGCCCTTTCACGGCATTTGAGAAATTCTTTATTGAATTAATTGAGTGGCTGGGAAAGAACCATCCAGTCCGTAGAGCTTGTTAGAAACTGCACTGAGAAATGGCTTAGCTTGGGAGAACCCTTGAGTTCTAGCTGAACTAAGACTCCCCGGGAAGCTTGAATCAGCTCAGAAATTGGGTTGAAATTGCTATTAAAATCGGCTAAGTGGACGGTGGGCTTTATGGACAATGTTTCCGCATTTGTCTCCGCGGAAGATCAGAGCAGGCTACACACTTTAACAACTTTGTACGCCCTGTAGTAGAGAAACAGTGATAGCTATGTTTGACAGTAGTCTGAGCGGGAAGGTGGCGCTGAGGAATGGTGGCGACTTTGAGTACTACAGTTACCACGCTGGCCGTGAGCGCTGTAGTGTTGCACCCTTTCTCACTCCACTTCCGTGATGCTACAAAACAACAGCTACTGGCACAACTGAACTCGGAACCTTACCAGAAAGAAGTGAGTTGAATTGGGTTAAAACTTGCTTGACAATAGCTGAGTTGTTATCGACTTGATAGTCGATAGTTGTCTGCTACTAGACACGTTGTGTTGGTGTTTTAGAGAAGTTTTGATTACGTGTGATAGTTAGAGGAAGTTCGGTGAAATGTTTGAGACGTCAGCCATGACACCGGCGCTTTTGAATGAATGGCGAATGAATGGGGTGGAAGTGTATATCGAGTTAGAGCTCTATACACCACCAATGGTTATTTATTTGGCTATCCGCCAACTCATACAGCTCTTCTAAAGAGTTTTCTGTGCAATATTTGATTTTTGATAACTTCTATCCAGGAGTTAGACTGTGTTACTTCGGTATTTATTGAACCTCTACTGACTATATGTAATATGGGACGTAGAAGGTGGTGCTATTTGCTGTATGACTATGTATGTAAACACTTGCGAACGTTTTCCATCGAGCTGAGTGTTATTCTTTTTCTTTCAGAGAGGAAAAGATTTTTGGCTAGCAAGTTAAGTTCGCTTGGTTCACCATGGAAGGTGAAGATGATGGACGGTTTGACGTTGAGCAGGTGGGGTCCGGTGAAGACACTGCCGCCCACCTAACCGAGGCTGAGGAAGCTCGTCTCCTGGACGGTGCAGCCGATCTTTTGTCACTTGATCCGGCTAACGACACTGAAGTCCGTGATTTGGCTGCCCGGACAAGGCAGTCGGATCCGGACATCCGGCCGTTGGGACAAGAAATCCGGGCCTTGAAGGGTGAAGTAGATATGGAGACTGGTGGGGAAGAAGGTGCGCTTGCTACCCCTCTCCGTCGTAGTCAGAGAAAATCTGCTTCCCCCAGGAAGGTGGATAAGAAAGGACATGATGGATCCGGAAAAGTCCGGGAAGAGAGACGACGACATGCCTCCGCCTCTCCTGCTCTCCGCGGGCAAACCACTAGAGGAAGGAGTCCTGGCCCTCGCCATACCACCAGTGGGCCTTTGGCTGTGACCACTATGAGGGCTAAGGATGAGACCAAGACTTCTGGTACTTCTGGGAAGTCAACTGATCATAAGAAAAAGATTAAGAGACGCCACTACCATCGGGCCGAGAAGCGACGAGAACAACTCGCTTCTCGTGGAAATATAGACGCGTTCAGACGGGAGTTAGACTCTGCAACGGATGTGGTTCCGCTGGACCCTAGTTCCGACCAACCCGGGTCCGAGGTAGTCACCTGTCCGGAGTCTGACCCCGAGGAGCGTGAAATAGCAGGAGACGGACAGATGGCCAGATATGAGACCAGAGTCTGGCCAGAACTGGTGCGCGAAGACTCCATGGATCGAGGGACGTATTCCAAGCTTGTTCAGGCGCATAGGTTGTGGGAGCCGGGTCACCGTTGCCCGTTCCTTGTGTGTAGGCTACTGTCTCTTAATTCGGGAGGAGTCCGTGTTTTCAGTTCACGTGAGAGACTATTCAGACATCTGTGTGAAGAACATGCCCCGTTCATACAGGTCTGGATCTGCCCCTTCACCAGCTGCTCTCAGGTATTGGACAGAAGGGTGGAGCTGATCCAGCACCTGATGAACGGGGAGTCAGTACAACATCACTTGACTAGGCCCCAAGCTAGAGATAAAGCCGTGAAGGTTCTCCCCACCACCAGACCCAATCATGTCTTCCAAAAGATGACGTATATGGCCGGCCAACACCTCCGTGTCACGCGCCGGGCCACTGGATCTTATCGAATCCCCAGGAAGACTAGGACTGAATCTGAATCCGGAGAGTCCGGCTCTGTGTCCGGCTCTGGAATTGGTAGGTCTAGGACCTCATCATGTGCTGCTGCTGCTGCAGGAAGCAGTAAGAGCACCGCTACCGATGCTGAGGGGAGTTCGTCCAGTCGAGACCGCTCACACTCTCACAAAAGGGATCGATCCGTGTCCTCTGACACTAGGGTGAAGGACTCAGCCTCTCTCCCAAAGAGGGCCTGTAGGAGAGCGCAGGAGTGGTCAGAAACCATCTTGCAACATTTACCTTCTCCTGTTGAAAGCTTGGAATTGGTCCAACATGCTGAGGGCATAGTCTCTGATGCTTTGGAAAAGGTAACTGACGCGGCAGAAACTGCCCGGACGGAGCTTTTGTCCCTGATGAAGGAAGTCACTAGGCCACTTGTGACTATTGGAGATGTCCGCACAGCGGTAGAACAGCTGGGAGATCTTCGAGAGGAAGCTAGGAGCCAAGAGGGAGTAGTGGATGGATTGAGGAGGTCACTTGCCACAAGTGACGCTAAAGTTCGCCAGCTAGAGGAAGACAATTTCCGTCTCCGGTCCATGCTGGATCGAGAGTCCGGATCTCTTAGCGAGCCCGTAGTTGGAAATCCGGCAGTGCAATCCGGAAGTCCGTCTGAAGGAACTACTTCTGCCATTGCTACTCCAGCAATAACTACACCTGCCGTGCCTCCTGTACAAGCCCCACTCCCGCTGGATCCGGCCCAGTTGCCCCAACTTCTCATGTTGAGCAACTTGTTGAGGACGTTGCAACAGACCCCAGCTCTAGTTCCGCCTCCAGTTCCGCCTCCAGTGCCACCTGTTCCCCGGACCCCCGGACGAGATGGACAAGCTCCGAATCTGTATGAGATCCCCCCGTGGCTCTTTAGCCCCACTGCGCTGATCCATCCTCAGGGAAATCCGGATGCCACTGGAACTCCAAACAACCCGGGCAATCCTCCCCCAGAGTAAATACTTTTCTACTGGGATACGCTGTAAGAGACTTTCATATTCTATTTTTCTCGTGCATATAGATGTCCGGATGTGTTCCTGTTTCTAAAAAGAATACGTGTTATGTTCTGATTTTGCATTTTTGGTACTTTTTTATTATTATGTGCCGTGTCTGCTCTATATCTATATATATCATCGAGGACTCAGGAAGCTCCTGCCTGTATACAGTTGATTTGCTTTTTATGGGAAATGTTTTTCTTATAAAATTTTTGCCTGTTCTCTTATGTAGATAGGACACAAATGCTCCTGTTGTATTCTTTTTAACTCAGTCTTGTTACTGTATTATGACTTTTTGTCATTTCACTTGTTTATTTCGGATTTTCTTATAATAGAGATGTAGCGACCTGGTCTGTGTTAAGTATGTAGCTAGGACACCATTTTGTTGCTCCTTGTTGTCACCAAGAAGACCTACTTTAACTCTAATTTTCCAGGTTCGCATTGTGAATTCTCTTTTTATTTATCCGTATAAAACCTTGTAGTACTTTGTACTTAGTTGTTCTTATGACGATTTTTCAAAAGGGTTTTTAAAAATCTAAAAATAAGGGGGGGGTATTGTAGTAGTTTCGCTACATACCTCTAGGGCCAATCCATAAAGGGTTGGTACCTTTGCTTTAACACAGAGGGATCTGCGTTTGATCCCCTGCATTTGCTAGTAGAGTGTTTCTAAATGCTTTGTTATCCCTTATCTACACCTCAATTCTTATTATATACTCCTGCAAGAGTATCTTCTCTGTTTATATATTCCATGTCATCCCTATATTATGTGTCATTTGATTGTATGTGTTTATCATATTACCTGATGTGTTCTGACACCTTTATGTGCTCCGGATTGTAATACACTACCCTTGCCGGGTAATCCGGATAGATTGCCGTTTTACGGACTGGAGAATAAACAGAGATACGGGGAATTGGCTTCGTTAAGTTGTTTATTCATTGTCGAGACTCTGCGAATCGCTACACATACATATTATATAAACATAAACAATGAACTTCAATCGTTTTCCAGGGCCATATTGTGACAGTACCGGGGGCTCGTACAATGGTTTATGGCGTATTTAACTAGTTTCATATGCATATTTTTCATCAATCACTGTTTTTTTTCACTTCTACCTCCCCAGAATCTCGGTAGGCATCATACACAGTCACCTAGAGTGTGGTTGGGGAAGGCTAGCCTTATAGTGTGGGTGGAATGTGGGTTGGAATGAGCGAATCAAAGTTGTATTATGTCAAAACCCATATGTAGGCCTACAAACGTAACAGCCTCTAAGGTTGAGTGTTTTGTCGCCGTGCACACTGCCTATTCAATTCTCGCATTCTTTCCCAGGTGTCTGCAGATCCTTCTTTCTATCTCTTTCCTTGTCTCTCTAATCTGTCCCTCTCTGAGCTCTAGCATTTATTTCCTTTCTCTGTCTACGGTTGTAAATGTGGTCATTATCATTTAGATAGGGGTAGCAGGTTAATAAAATTCCCTATAATGTATTTCACTATAAGTCATTGCATCCTAATTTTTCCGGATAGGTTTCAGGAGTCTTAAATTTGAATCCCATAGCATCGGAACCAGAGGCATCATTTCTCCTCCCAACCAGTGCAGGCTGACTGGGTTATCATTGGCTGGCCGTGTGTACAACTGTATAGTTGCCTATAGCTATATGAATATCAAAGCAGGATATTATATCCAGGACCAAATATACAAAAAAGTATGGTGTTAAAAGAGGGTGTACAGCAGGGTCAGATTTTCCAATTGTGCTGTTTTGCCTATGAGCAACTCCTTTTTGGGGTGATTTTCATTTTTATTTAAATAGATTAATTGAACTATTGATGCTAAACTATAGAACGTGAGGATCTCCGAAATGTTTATTCCAACAAGATCGACCCATGAGAAGCCAAGATAAGGCCTGTCAAAAATGTTCTACCTAAGAGGCTAACGTTAGCACCCCCTATCATGTTGGAATTCTATTTTCCTATATCATTTTACTTCAATTATTAATATTTGTATTTCGTTTTATGCACATGCATTCTATATCTTATCATCAGTTACCACCTGAAATTTTGGTAGTTTCTCTTCAAATGGTTTGAATTCTTAACATTATTTCTTCTACTACCAATGTCTACTTTTTTCCACATTTTGGGCTATTCCATTATTCATATATTTTACTTTGTCTTCATGTAATGATTAAAGCTTACATATATTTATATGTTCTGGTATGGATAGGTTAACATATTACCTATCAGAAAATAACTTTATTTTGTATTCCTGTTTCTTCTATTCACAGAGGGCCTAAGATATACCTCTTTTAGGGGGTGCTAACGTTACTGCAATTGGGAAAAATTCCAACATAATTCAAATCCCACAAATTATGTTATTACATGAAGAGTCATCCCATAATTTTTCATTTCATACATTTCATAATTGCAAATGATAAAAGTGAATTCAATATGTCTCTCATCATTCCATGACCCACTACAGTAATGACTAACGATAGCACCCCTTGCCAAATAGATGCAACAGTAATCAAATAGATAATATACATATTCTAACTAGATTTGTTATTGAAATATGTTCAATTGGGTACCAGCCTTGCCGCGCCAAATCTTTCCGCGCTGTACTTTTCGCGACACCTTACCTTACCGCGACTCACGCCCATGCAAGTGGTGTGCCTCACCGCGCTCACTCCGCCCCGCTCCCTACATTGCCGCGCCCAACCTTGCCGTGAACCTTGCTTTCCCACGCTTCTCTCCCCAATAGTAGCGTCACAAACTGACGACGTAATTAGATGAAATCTCTACATGTATGGGTCCAAATGAGAAATGTGTACACATGAACTTTTGAAAGTGTGAAGAGTAACTTGAATATTTCTTATATTTCTAATAATAAGGGAGTAGGCTCATAGGCTTTCGCACATTCAAACACCATGCACTGGAAAAAAATCCTGGTTTTACTTTTTCAATCCTAATCCAATCCTCACTAAATCCACATACTTAGGAAATATGTATGCATCCACACAGTGGACGCGCATCCCCATAAATCCTTAATTCGTCCGTAAATCCAGTGTAGGGAGGAGGGTATGAGGGATGTGGGTGTGAGGGAGGCGGGTATAAGGGCGGAGGGTTTGAGGGAGGAGGGTATAAGGTGGAGGGTATGAGGGAGAAGGATGTGAGGGAGGAGAGTAAAAGGGCAGAGGGTATGAAGGAGAAGGGTGTGAGGGCGGGGGGTATGAGGGTGGGGGGTATGATGGAGGTGGGTATGAGGGAGAAGGGTGTGAGGGAGGAGGGTATAAGGGCGGAGGGTATGAGAAAGGAGGGTATAAGGGTGGAGGGTATGAGGGAAGTGGGTGTGAGGGAGAAGGGTGTGAGGGTGTGATGGAGGAGGGTATGAGGGATAAGGGTGTGAGGGATGAGGGTATAATTTATTGAATAATTTATTGGCATGTAGGAGACTTCAGAGTGCAGCAGTTTTCAGCACATTAAGAGGTCAAGTCAGCACATTAGAGTGGTGGAGTCTTGTGACTCATTTTCCTGTAACACATCACATAATATATGCATATATATGCATAGATATATGGGTCAGATTTCAGAAAATGTACAATTCGCCTTGCCAGTGCTCGGTGTGAGGTGGGTCAGATCATTCATTCATTCATTCACTCATTTGGCACTGGGAGATTGGACACCTGTGAGGTAGGACACTAACTGCCCATACAACCCTTACCACTATATCTCTACCACACAATCTTCTCATCTTTCAACCCTCATAACTTCTAAACTATTGATTTTCCTTATTAAATTTTCACTCTCATCAGAATTCTTATTTACCCCTCTACCATTTTCCATTAAAAATTCTTTAAAATTATCAACCCTCCCTATTATCGCTCACCTTACCACTGTATTCCTACCATACAATCTTCTCATCTTTCAACCCTCATAACTTCTAAACTATTGATTTTCCTTATTAAATTTTCACTCTCATTAGAATTCTTATTTACCCCTCTACCATTTTCCATTAAAAATTCTTTAAAATTATCAACCCTCCCTATTATCACTCACCTTACCACTGTATTTCTACCATTATAATCTTCTCATCTTTCAACCCTCATAACTTCTAAACTATTGATTTTCCTTATTAAATTTTCACTCTCATTATGATTTTTATTTACCCCTCTACCAGTCCAGTAACCTCCTCCAGTAACCTCGTCCAATACTTCCTCCAGTAACCTCCTCCAGTAACCCCCTCCAATAACCTACTCCAGTAACCCCTCCAGTAACCCTCTCCACTAATCTCCTCCATTAACCCCCTCCAATAACCTCCCCCAGTAACCCCCTCCATTAACCTCCTCCATTAACCCCCTCCAGTAATCTCCTCCAGTAACCCCTTCCAATAACCTCCTCCGGTAACCCCCTCCATTAACCTCCTCCAGTAACCCCATCCAGTAGCCTCCTCCAGTAACCTCCAGCTTCCTCTAGTCTAACCTCCTCCAATACCTCCTCCAATAAACCCCTCCAGTAACCTCCTCCAGAACCTCCTCATGTTACCCCTCTATATACACCTCCTCCTGTAACCTCCCCCAGTACGAGTAATTAATTAGATAAAAGAGGATAGATAGATGAGCTGCACTACTTCTTGTGTGTGCGGGCCCAATATTCTCTCTTCATGCTATAATAAGTAGAATGTGTTATATTGTATTACGCATGTATTCCATACCCACTTTAATATTAGATTATAATTGGTGCGTAACGTCACGTGTCATCATTAATTTTAGACAGGAGGCCCCCAATGGGAAACAGTGGAAATAAATGTCTTAGTTTTGTTGGGGAACAAGAGGGCGACCGGCGGGGATGCGACTCAAAATTGATTGACACCTTTTCTGCTCAAAAACCCATGTGAGAAGCAGTTCGCACCGCGCGCCCCTCAGATCTCGACCTTGGCCGTTGGATGAGAGGGCGGCTATCGGGGACCGACTCAAAACTGTATCACACATTTTCTACTCAAAAACGAATGTGTGGAGCAGTTCCAACATATATATACCCCCTGCTTGGAATGAGAGAGCCAGAACACATCCTGCTGTGCTAGAGTAAAGACACAATGCATTCCTGTAGCCAATGTAACAAGGCTATACACCAACGGCAGCAGTACCTGACTTGCTCTAAATGCCAAAAGCATCGTCACAGAACATGTGGCACTGGATTTTCTACCACTCAGTTCTATAAACTCACCCTCACGCTGCTTGATTGGGTATGCCCAGAATGTATACGAATCCAACAAATTGTTCAAAAACAGAATGAGAGTTTGAATTCTATTTGCTATTCACCTATTGAAAGAGATGCAGCTGATCAGTACCACCATGCATCCGATGTGAGTGATGCTAGAGGGGCATCAACACCGATCCCTTCTATTCAGGATTTGGTTCAGGACTATAATCCACCCAAGACATTGGGAAGTTACCTGGACTACATCCCCAGAACTCAAGTACCCATTTTGGAAGCAAGGTCAGTCACAACATATATATGATACTTGTATGCTTGTATAGATAGAAATTCTAGATGATAGGTAATAATATTATTTGGAGCATTACTTACTATTTCTATTTGGGCCAACGAAATGTTAAACCATAAATGTGTGGAAATGATGTATGATCCGTTTTAGGAAAATAAGTCGCAAAATATGGACTTTGAGATATCACCCTATTTAAAAAGAGGGGATCAAGGCGATTCTAATGATAGTAAACACTAGGACACCTAATAATATGTATTTCTATATTTTAAATTTGATAATTTTATTTTGAAAAAAAAAATGTTTCTGGATGGGTACTTACTTACCAGTAAAGTAACTAAATATACTCCATATGATGGCCTTCAAAATGCGAGGATATATTTAATACAATTTTTATATGGTCGATTCCAGAAATTTTAGTGCGATTTTGAGATTTTTGGTAAAAATAAAAATATTCTTTGAATGTTTCCATACTTGTAAGGAAGAGAGGAGCTACATCGGGCTATATGACTGTAAATTTGCCACGACCTGGGTCAATTATTTTTCCAGATACAAGCCTCCAAATCATTGGAGCCTAGTCAATGATTCCATACGAATACATGTATATGTATGGAGCGTTTTTTTCCCATCATAATCCAATTTATTATTAATCCTGATATAAAGATGTATACTTTTAATACCTTTTCTTGGGAATATATGTTCAAAACATAAGCACCTTTATACAAATCCCCATAATCGTTTCCAACGAATACACCATTCCATATGAATACACCATTCCATACGAATACATCAATTCAATGATGTATTCGTATGGAATGGTGTATTTATTGCCACGTCCTTTCTGAATAAGATACCTTAGCATAAATTAAATTAATAGTAAATCCTTTCATCAGGAGACAATGGTTGACAATAAGAATACAAAATTTGTATTTTCCAGTCAGTTTTTGAATGTGTATTCGTCGGAATCGTGTATTCGTATGGAGTCTTTTCATAAAATTATAATTTACTGATTGAGAAATAAAGTTGGAATCATGAGATTTGTTCTGGATATCAAGCTAACGATTTTAAATGTAAATGCAAAAAAGAGTTGATCAAATATGAAAAGTTTTCTTTTAATAGAAGTTAGAAGATGTATTCGTTGGAACGTTTTATTTTAGCCAAAATAACATTTCTCATCATAAGGACGAAAATATAAGCCAATCTGAAAATTAAAAGAATTGTATTGATAGGGGCAGATATGTTCTTTAATATGGAATATCAAACTCCCTTCAAAAGTAAAAGTTTATTTTATTATTTCTCACTTTTGTGTGTATTCGTATGGAATGTGAAAATGAAAATGGTCATTCAATGATATGAAAAACTGTTGAAAAAAAATCAAGCGGTATTTACTATTATGCAATATATTCTAAGGAGTCCATACATACCATGTGTAAGTTCATACGACCACAATTGTCAACGTTATAGAATAAAACGTGAAAAACATCAAAATCGCACTAAAATTTCTGGAATCGACCATATATTTGTTACACAGATTTATCTGACTATAAGTGTTAAACCCCCTAAATATCAGAACATTTCAATAAAGAGATCTTGTGATAAAAACACTTTGAAAAATATCAATTATGCGACTTGTGACTCATTTTCCTGAAACACATCACATACATATGTATAATACTGTATGGTATAAATAGATCGAGATAGTTTGAGATTAGAAGAGTTTAACACCATATCCTATGATTTCTTATGATATTCCCTCTCCGATATTTCAATACACTTCATCTCAAAGTCGGTTATATGTAGAGTATCTGACATTTTTTTTATAAGAGATGAGCTGTTTGTATTTAATGTTACTTTCTTTAGTGAACTTACAAATCTATAATGGTCAATGGAGACACCTCCTTCCATCTACCATTTATTCTATTCATTATGACATTGCTGTATCGACAGCATAGATGGTGGAGGAGAAAAAGTGAGGTTGAAGTCAAAATAAGAAGGAGGAGTAAGGGGAAGGAAGGAAAAGAGAATGTGTATATATATCCACACAAAGGTTATATCAATAATGATCCCTGATAAGTAAAACATTGAAGGATTGAGACGTTTAGAGGTTTTGGTGTCCTGATGTCCCCGTTAGTCTACAGGCCATTTTTCACATTTTTTCCATCATTTTTTCCATAATTTAGACATTATTTCCGCCCCTTGTACATACAAAGCTACTAGTACAAATGGTTCCATACTTCAGATTTTAATTCCCTCTGATATGAATTTATATAAAAACATGAAAAGATCTGAGTGCTCCTAAATAATTTTTTGACGATTCTGACCCGGGCCAAGGGCCAAATGGTGTCAAAAGAATGGATATGGCCAGATTCTCACTGTATTCAGGTACAATAATATTATTTCACTGAAAAGGTGGACTATTACAGCCTTATCAGTATAATTTACAAAAGTGTACTAGCAACGATTAAGAAAATCAGTAGAAATAATATTCATATAATCTTAAAAAGATTTTAGAAATAAATTTTGAAAAATAAACAGTATCATTTATATCCCCCCCCCATAGTTTATAGTACATAGCCTAGCTCTACCATATCTAAGGAGATCACCCTTATGTGTATCCAACTCACACCCCTCGACACATACAAACCTATTAATCATTGAATGATTCCCAAAAAAATCCAGATTTCCTTCCATTTTAAGCAAAAAAAATATAAGTTTTCTCTTAAAAGTATAATATATATCTATAAGTTTTGCTTATTGCGTCTAGCATTGGGTGAAATAGGAACCAGTCGGATACCAAGCTATTTTTTTTCTAAATCACTCATTATCATGAAATACAGGTCCAGGGGCATTTCATAAGAAGTAGATGATAATTTCAACCGTTTATATTTTTTTTATGTTTCCCTGTTTGCAAGTTCCTTTGCAGTGTTACATCATCTAAATCATATTGTTCGTCACACACACTTCCTGACGTGGATTAATGATTTCATCTTCATGTTTTATTATTGTAGAATCCCACCAACTACGGTCACAGATGAGGAGTGCTTCATCCCTGACAACCTATCCTATAACATGCCACCAAGTGATGAAGAAGAGCTACCGGATGAGCTTCCCAATCAGCTACCGGATGAGCTTCCCAATCAGCTACCCGATGAGCTTCCCAATCAGCTACCCGATGAGCTTCCCAATCAGCTACCCGATGAGCTTCCCAATCAGCTACCCAGTCACCTGCTTCCATATCTCCTGATGCACAGAGACAGTGATGCTGATTCCTCAGAATCAGAATCAGATACCCCTCCCCAGGAAGAGAACATGGACACCAGTGATACTCCTCCCCTGAACCATGTCTCAAGTGCCATGAATAATACACTCTCTGGACCAGATACAGATTCCAGTGATGACAGTGATGTAGAGGACGTGACAACATACACCGTTGTCCAAAATGGATCAAAGGCAGGGAAGGATTTACTAGTTGATAGTGCTGGCTATGCATATGGATTGAAGGTAATTTAAGTTCTTCATTGCATTTATTATTCCTTATTACATGGAGATGCCTATGTCAGGGTTAGCTTTGCTGTTCATTGCATCAAATATTTTCCACATTATGATGTTCATATGTTGAGAAATTGAATTTGTTGGTAGTACAAATTGATCAATTGACTCTAATATTTTTAAGGTTGAATGATAACAAAATTATTGAATGAATTGCACCCAGACATATGCACCTCCTGCTGATTTTAGCCAAAATTATTTCTTTTATCATTTCTTGACATCATTGCTCATCTGCCCAGTTGATATGTGCATTCTGTGAGAATTGTTATCCAAGATTTGCCATCTAATAGTACTATAAGTGATAAAGAGTATATTGACTATCAAACAGTTTCCAATAATGCAAGTTTTTTCTTTATGATACCCTTTAAATGATTCTTAGTTACAGTACCATTATTAAGCTGCTCAGGTTACCATTCAGTTATGATACCTTTTCCTTCATCAAATTTTAGCGGTCCAGTGAGAATGTTGTCCGATGGGAGTGTACCACCCGCCAAGGACGTAACCGGTGCAATGCGTCAGTCTACCAAAGAGGCCATCAGTTCCAGCGAGGACATAACAGCCACAACCATGTTGGCAAGCCCGGTCTCCTAAACAAGAAAAAGATGCAGGGCGCTTGTAGGCAGCAGGCCCTCCGACAGCCCCATGCTCCAGCAGCCCAGATAAGCTTGGCTATCAGCAATAAATACAGTGACACCACTGCACCAAGGGTTAATAGCCTTTGTCCTAAGCCCCTCCTTAACCGGATCATAAATAGACAGAGGAACAAAAATCGACCTAGAGAGCCTGTATCAAAGGACTTTGAAATCAGGAATGATGCCTTGCCTCCACACTTCCTGCAAAAGGACATCCGTCATGATCATGAACGTCACATCATTGTTGCAACAGAACACCAACTTGCAAAGCTTGCAGATGCCCCCTGTTGGTATGTGGATGGCACCTTTAAGGTGATTGGTCGTCCATTTGTCCAGCTATGGAGCATCCATGCTTTCATCTCAAATGGTGACTCCATGAAGCAAATACCTCTAGCATATATCCTGATGTCAAGGAGACGAGAAAAAGACTACACCAAAGTCCTGAAACATCTCTGCAGACTGCTGCCAACTGCTCCCAAGGTCCGGGTGGTTGTTGCTGATTTCGAGCGTGCTGCCTGGTCAGCCTGCCGGAAGGTATATACCATATATAATTGTATTTTTACTATAACCATGAAGTTGTGTGTTTAAAAAATTAAACATACAAAGTACATTATTATCAGTTCATGCTGTTAAAATATTATAACAAAGTAAAGTGTAAGTTTTAATTATGGACAATAGAAAATCATTAGAAATTTGGTAAAAGAAGAAAAATAGTATTGCAAATCTAGCCTGGAAAAAGGCAACATATTCTGTGAGGTCATAGTTTGTCCATATGAGTCAGAGAACATACAGTAAATAATGTATTTTACATGTAAGTTGAATACGACAGCAACTTTTATCTTATTAAGACCTATTTCCAGATCTATTAGGAAATGTATATTCTTATTCAAGTCCCTCTAATTCTACTGATATTCTGTAACTGATATATATCTGTTTTGTTTTTAAGGTGCTCCCTACTGTAGCTTTGAAGGGATGTATCTTCCATTGGACACAGGCTGTATATCGGAAAATTCAGAAGTACGGACTGCAGACCAAATACCAACATCGCAACAGAACATACAGATTCCTGCAGCTGATCCTTGCCCTGCCTCTTATCCCTCCCCATGAGATCCCTGGTGTGATGGAAACCCTGAAGGCCATGCCCGAGAACCAGCATAAGGTACAAAGGGTTGTGAATTATGTTGAGAAGAACTGGGTGAACAGCAGGTGGTGCCCCCCTAACTGCTGGACTGGATACGACCGAGCCATCCGCACAAATAATGACGTGGAAGGATGGCATGCCGGCCTCAGCAAGAATGCTGTGAGACTGCACATGGGCTTCTATCAATTAGTTCATGAACTACACAATGATTCCCGCCAAGCTGAAATAAACATGGCTCTCATATCTGAGAGAATGCTCTATCGGCGTCAAAGGCAGCGGAATGTTGCCAACAACAAGCGCATCCATGCTGCCTGGGATGAGTACAAGGGACATGCCCTGTCTGGTTTTGAACTTTTACAGAGGGTAATGTACTACAATGGGCCATGTATTTAAATAGATTGTGTTCAATATGGTGATTGATTGAGTCATGACTTAATTGTCATATATTATTGGCTTATATACATATCCGTTGACAAATTATTTATTTACGATGACATACTATATATTTCTTTAGGTCATCCTATGTTTAGCCATTTGTAGGCAGTGATTTGTGTCTGTGAATTAAAGAAATTGTATGCAGTGATCATTATGGCTAACACAGCAATGTAAAATAGAAAAAAACTGACACTGGGTTGTGTACTGCTGGTGGGTGTTCTGTTTTGACAACTTTTGTATTTGATATAATCATTATGGCTATTCTAACTGCAATGTGCATACATTAGCATTGTGTTTTCCTTGCCTAGCATAAGATTTATCTAATAATATAGATACTAAGCTAATAAAAGTAATGGTGACATAGTCACCAAGTCTGAGAATCCAGTGTTCATTTCATTTATTTATTGGAATTTGGTGCCTAAAGATATCCCTAATCATGTTTAGACAAATTCAGATTATAATTTTGTGATGGGTCTAGAATAAGAATTTGCTACCCCAATAACCACCCTTCAACTTTACAATAGAAAAGGTTACACATAGGTAGTTCAACGTCTGGTTAATACAAAAAAATAAATTCCTGATAGCCAGGTCTTCCGGCGAATGCCTAAAACATAACTTTATTTATCAAGGGAATTATATACCCATAAAACATAGACTTTTGAATGAATATCGTGTTCAGGACAGAAAATACATATATATGTGCAAACATATATATACACGTCGTTATCAGAAGTTAGCTGCCCCTTAAGAGTAAACACATCACCCATGTATATGGTCAATTCTATTTTTTTGGCGTCCATATGGTTTTTGCATGATATCGTCAGGAATATTGACTTTAGACATGATTTCTGAGATTTACTGAATCCGCCATGAAAAATGCTACAATCCGAACCTTATTTTTAAGGGTCTAAAATGAATATTAACAATTCTAGCTTTAAAAAACCTCCTAAAATAGGCCATTTTTACAATAAGGTACACAAAAATGTCCATTCGTCATGTAGAAAGAACATAACAAATGTATATAGGTATGTAGAGCAAATTTGTTCTAATTCTGTAGAAAAAATACTTTTACAGATTACCGTATATACCCGTGTATAAGCCCTGGCTTATATTAATTTCAAATGGTGAATTGACCCGGCTTATATTCGGGGTGGGCTTATATTCAGGGCCCGGCTTATATTACAATAATTGAAAACCAGTAGATATAACTGAAACTCATGTTATTATCTTCACTCATTACTCTGGTTTTCAAGTTTTAAATTCAAATTTAAGGCAAAAAAACCGCACCAGAATTGTTGTGAGTTCACAATCGACCAACAAGAACTGAGTTCTATATTCAAACTATCATTTATGATCTATTAAAAGCTCGTTCTGGATGATTTCTTCAGCATTTTACATTAATTATCTCTATTATTGGAACATGACAGTACAGACACCCGGCTTATAAACGGGACCTGGCTTATATTAATGTTATGAAGTGCTGAACCCCCGGCTTATAAACGGGGTGGGCTTATACTCGGGGTCCGGCTTATACACGGGTATATACGGTATATAATGTTTTTAGGGATTCTATTTGGATATTTTATGTATCTTTTTGATAGGTATGTAATAGTCAACCCTATGCATACCGTGCGTATGCCTAGACATTGTGTCCTCAATGTTGTTTCAATTATAAAGGTTGTTTAGGCGAATATGTATTCATATGATAGACAAACTACTCTAGTTTTAGATAAAACAAGGAAAACCCATCAATCTGCCACCGCATTCTACATATTAATGAAATAGTAAAGGGACATACCCTCTAGTCAACTTTTCTGCATACCATGCGTATGCTATGTACACATCCATATCTCAGCAAATTAGCATATTTAACTTTAAACATGTAAACATAATTTGGACCCTTATTCAAGGTAATAAACAAGGTATCTCCCATTTTTGTACCCAAAGCACATTTAAAATGATTAGCAAGATTATTAGAAACATGCCATGCGTATGCCTATACCGTGCGTATGCAATTATAAGAGAAATGGGAAATAACAGACAATTGCAGGATATATATTCAATAAAAATGGAAATAAATGCTGAGACGTCATTGCTGGTTTAAGTTAAGATGGACAGTACATCTATAAGGGTATTTCCTTCTATTTAGTTTCACCCATTTAAAAGTTTACACTTTGGTTAAGTAGACATTATTATAATGATGTCCCAAGGCAATAAAATGTGATGTGTATATAAAATGAGTTTATATTATGCAAAACGATTGTTCTACTGAATCCTGGCTTAGGATTTTCTCATTCTGTAGTGTTGAGCGCTCCTATAGTAACCACTAACTTTGAGGACTAGGAAATGAATGTCATGCATATCTGAAGTTATCTTAAGGAGTATATTTAACTAAATTTAAAACCATTGCAATGAGTCAATATAGAACGTTTCTTGTATGTGATATTTTCAGATATAACTTTTATAAGCTTTACACATGTTTCTAATCCATAAACCTATCCTATGCATATGCCTGGATATGCATACCGTGCGTATGCATAGAGTGAAAGAGAAGTTCCCATTGGAAGTAGATATCTAGTTCTTGTACTTAACAGAAAGGTATATCTGGGAGGGGTCATGGTAAAATTGTTATCGGTATAGTTCTATACTGTTATAAAAAATCAGAACTGCCATCTAAACTTAATTAAACTTGTTTCTCCCATCTGTTATACCGTGCGTATGCATTAGGCTAAGAGTTTATAAAGTATCAAAATCCTTTGTAGAATTTTTGCAAACTTTTACAAGATATGATAGACATTCTGAACTACAAAAAACAACAGGCAAATGATTATTTATGATTGATAAGGTAAAGTTAAACACAACTATGTAACACACTCAAGAGAGAATAATTTCCCCCAAAAAACACCCAGATTTCGAATCAATCATCAGTATCTATAAATAATCTAATAAAACATTTGTGACTCTGAGACGATTAAATGTATACATTTATCATATTATGAAAGGAGAAATCAAGATATGTATAGACATATTTAGTACAATTGGCCAGAATTTGAATAAAGCATAAAGCATACGCACGGTACACTTAGTTTGGACATCATTTGACCCATTTCCTATAGCTCAGCTAATATCCAGAGATAACCTTACCAATGTATGCACAAAAACCCTTCAGAATATCTAGTTTCATGATACAACAATAACTTCCGATTCAGACCTATTTGAAAATTGACCATTTTTCACCCCACTGGACGCCAAAAAAATAGAATTGACCATATATTTACATGCACATGATTACATACATATATGAGTGGGATTTATTCTGGGCCTCTTTCCAGCGCGAATACAGGAGCGTGACGGCCGTCGGCCGGGGGCGCAACGCTTGAGTGCGGTCGGTAGGTGCGCGGGATGCATGGGAGCGGTATGGGAGGGGAGCGGTAGACATGTGCGCGAAATGCAGGTGAGCGGTAAACTGTAGCGCGGTAAGGTATGGAACCTGTTCAATTTGATCGGATATCATGGATAAGTGTTTATTTTTTATGACTAAATATGCTTTGAGCCAGTATATGGTCACACAGGACCTCAAAGTCAATGGTTAAAGGGCTAACGTTAGCACCCCCAGAAATGAGGCAGTAATCAAAATGAAAATTAACATATTTCGACCAAATTCTTTTATCAAATCTTTTAATTAGATTAGATATTATAGATGAGCATTTAATTAATATGACTAGACAAAAAAGAAGTCATTACTATTTCACATGCGACCAGAAAGTAGATTTTGGAATGGCTAACGTTAGCACCCCCTTAACAAAATCAAACTGAGGCAGTGATTAAATTGAAAACTGATATGTTTCTGAGTAATTTTGTGTCAAATCCTTTTCAAACTGATTAGATGTTTTGAATGAATGTTTCTTTTAAATGACTCAACAAAATCTCCCCCAATGTATGTTCACATTGGGCCTCAAAGCCAATTTTGTAATGGCTAACGATAGCACCCCAACCCAAACGAATTGAGGTTGTACCCAAAAAGTTTTTTTGTATATTTCAGCTCGTTTTCTTCATAATATCCCTAGAATTAAATGTAATGTATTGGATAAGTGTTAATTATAAATGATGTAACAAAATTTAAGCATTTATCTGTGCACATGGCACCATAAAGTCAATGTTGGAATGGCTAACGATAGCACCCCCTTCAGAAGAAAAGGCATTCATGAAATAAATATTGTCCATAGTTTACTTGAAATCGCTAAAGAAATCTTTTGGATCAGATTGGATCTATAAGATAATTGTTGATGTTAAGCTCTCCAAACTGATTTAGGCTGGTATATAGGTTCACATGCCACCACTAAGTCAATATTGAAATGGCTAACGATAGCACCCCCTAACCAAAGCAGACAGTAATGGGAAAAGATATTCAGCAAATTCCAGCCCTTTTTATAGTTAAACTGCCTCTAGCAGATTGCATGTTACACATGGATGTTTATCATTAATAAAAACTCATGATTTGAGTCTGAATATATGCTCCTGGTGACCATAAACCTGAGGATAAAACAGCTGACGATAGCACCCCCTGTACTAAAGGATCAAACAATAAAACAATATAATTAAGTGTTTTTTATGTGAAAATTCTAATGATCATGGGCAAGCTGACACCGATATAGTCAATGATATTGGTTATGATAGTTATGTGTGAAATTGACATAAATATAATATAATTTAAGCAATATTCATTAGGGCTAACGATAGCACCCCCAATATAACTGGATTCATTATGCTAGTGGGAGGCAACCACACCATCAACATAAATGATTTTTTCAATATAAATTTTAAGAAATATCATTGATGGAATGAATAACTGAGAAAAAAAGGATTGTACACATGTAAGTTTACCATACTGACATGTATTATTATTTAATCAGCATAGTATTTTTCTGATTTTTTCACTTTCTTCATCTGTGAAAAAAATATTTTCCTATTTTGGGTCATGATAAAGTTTTCTACAGACTTTTAAATGAGTGGAAACACAAATGGGCATAAACAAATCAACATGGAAATGAAATAGTTAACCTTAAATGGGCAACAATTTAATTTAATTCCTTTTCATTTAAGGGGGTGCTACCGTTAGCCTGCAATGTAAATCATCTTTATGGGCTGTGTTGGCGGGAATATTACAAAATCTTATAATTTTATGAGGTATATGTATTAAGGGACTGAGTAGGAATATGCCATGATAAAAATTTAATGCAAAAATATTTTTTTTAAACTTCTAGACACATTTTATTGGCACTAACGATAGCACCCCCTCAGAGTTGGAAAAAGAGTAATTAATAATAAAGTTCATAGAAAGGAAGGAAATATTTTTTTTTTCAAAAAGATGGATGGTGGGATGATGGTGGAGGTGTTGGGGAGTAGTTTGGTAGGTAGTAGGAAAATAAAGGTATTAAAAAGGTAAAGATTTTTGAGCTATAAAAAAGGGGGTGCTATCGTTAGTGCAGTATTTGGAAAAATATAAAAAGGCATAATAAATTGAAATGAAATGAATTTCAGTTTTAGGATGGGTGTTTTGATCAGAAATATGTTTGGATTGATTTGAAAGGTAAAAACCAATGAGGTCTGTGTTGCTTATAATAAAGTATAAGGGAAGGAAATATATTTATTAATCAAATCCTTGTGAAATTAGGGGTTAAAAATTGGATTTTCCCAATTATTGAAGTAAAATCTGACTTTAGATATAGAAAAGTATATATGGAATGAAAGCTCTCAGTGAGAGGAATACAGACATACATAGCCGAAATTGGTTCTCTCAATAACCAAAGATCTACTTGGCAAAACAATGTATAATAGCAAAATAGCACAATTGAAAAATCTGACCCAGCAATCAATTCCAACCCCCCTCCCCTCTGTTCTTCTCTAATACATCAACCTGCGTCTGTCTTCCATCATCTCTCTCATGTCTCTTCCTTTCTCTGTCTACGGTTGAAAGTGTCCAAGGTTGAAAGTTGATGGTCATTATCTAATGTATTTCATTATAAGTCATTGGATCTTTATATTTAGGAACTGTGTTTTTCTGGACACGTTTCCAGAAAAAAAATTGTTCCCACACCTGAGTGCTCTAGACCAGACTTACACAAAAGCAATAGTTCTTATCTAGAGGTCAAGGAGGGACAAACATTACAAAAAATACTCCCTCAGGTCAGGCTCACACTAACAACTGTACTCTTTTTGAGTGACTAGAGTGGACAATTAAACAAAAATTGCCCCACTTTCCCACACAAAAATCCCTAAAACAAAATAAATAAATAAAATAAAACAATGATGAAATCATTGGACCGCCTCTCTTCTAGTCTATTAAAGACAGTATAAGAAGGGAAGAGAGAGAATATCTAACAAAGCACTTGAAGAGGCCCAACAGCCGAAACCGCAAATAAACCAGTCATTAGTTAAAACCATATAACTACAGCATCAGACAAAAACCCCCCCTCCCCCTCCAAACCCTTATATTAACTCCCCCCATCCCTTCACAAGGCCATGCCATCAAGGCATGAGACATGTGCAAGTCTAGAGCAAGTCTAGGGACAATTAACAGAGTGAATGAACTCATCATCCCATGAAGAAAACTTTTCACCACTCCACCAGGAAGATCAGCTCTAACAGCCTCTAAGGCTAAACTCACCAACATTGACTATTGATACTGAAACCTATTACTGATATTTATTTGTGATTAGATCTTTCTTAAAATCCTTTCACTTACTCTATATAGTGAGTAGGCAATAATCTGTCTATGGTTCCACCAATAACCTCATCACGGCAATTGCCCGTCAGTTGTTCAAGACAAGCACGCATGTGTTTTTCCAGGAAGCCACTGTTATAGTTATAATTACTATGAATGTCTGCAATATGTCTCCACCATGAACGTTGTCGCAAGGAATCATTCCCAGTAAACTGTTCATTCAACTGAATGCGGTACTTCTGTAATATAACAAAGAGAGGATTGTCTGGTTCAGGACTTGACATCACCAGGTCAAACACGGTTGTGTCTTGCCTCACATCATCAGGCTTTATTCCCTTCAATATCTCCTGATGCAGATTTCTCAAGTCTCTGTATACTGGATCATTGGGCAAATCCTCTTTCTCTGGCACAGATATAATCAGGCAGCGTATCATGAAGGTCAACATTTTGACCCTTTCACTTTGGTCCATTGTTTCACTCTCGTTGAGACCTTGGCACAGCATCAATTGTACATTCGCCCAGCTTTTGCTGGAGCAGAAGTAGCTCAAAAGCAAATAATGTGTTTCAGTAGGCAGAGACATGAGTGCTTCTACCACCATGAACTCCCTGAAGCTCTCATGGAAAGCTTCATATGTGTCATGGTAATCACCAAACATGTCTGGTGTTCTATTTCTTATCAATAGTTTTGTCAACACACTGCCTGGGTCTTGGCCGAACTTTCTCAGAACATCATTTGTGACATTCTCATTACATACAATTGACCACAGAAACATGCAAGTGAATTTGTTCAGAGTTTCACTAGAAACATTTTGCTGTTTGGTTTCCCATTTGGTTTTGGTTTCACGATTTATCAGAGTTTTGAATATTATGCTGTATAGCCTGTGTGTTTTGATTGTACCAATGTCTTCAAGTTTGATCCAGTCTTGACTAACACCATAGCATACCAGTAGTAACCTCAATGGATTACATAGGACTGATTCAATGTTTGCATCGCTTGAATTAATCCGAAAATATTCTGCCAGAGAAGTACAGTTGTTATGGGCCTCATATTTCTCCACAAACTGAATTCCTTGCTCTACTGAGAATCCTTTGATTTCCAAATGTCGGTCAAATAAACTTTCGTCCACACCCGCTAGATTGTCTCTAGTTGAAATGAAGACAATTGCAGAGCCAATAGATTTACATTCCCTTACAAAGTCCTGCACCTGCAGTACTATATCCAAGTTTTTGACCTCGTCAATACCATCAACAAAGACGTACAATTTCAATTCATTGCCCTCCTTTGCAGCTTTAACTAGTTCTTTTGCAAACTTTCCATGGATATTTTCAGATATGGCTCTCCAGACACCATCTTCAGTTAAGGATTTTGCTTGTATAAACACCAAGAGTGATTTCTCTGGCTTGGGGGATGACTTCTGCCTCTGTGTCCAGTCATGGATGATGCTGCGGCTGTAGGTACTCTTGCCGCAGCCCACAGGCCCTGATAGTAGAACAGTGTGGGGAGCCGGCTTGCCCTGGAACTCCTTGAAGACTGAGTCCTTTGTGATGGGTACAGCTGGTCTAGAAATGTATTAAACATATCAGTCATTAACTCACGTCAAACAACCCATCATAGGTGGCTTTTGTACATTTAACAGGATGCATGCTGTGGTAATGGGGAATTTATACTGACTTTCAAAGCAAAAACTGGTGTGATGACAAATTACCTGTGTGGGAGAAATGGGTGTTCGGCTACAAGCAGAGGTTGTACATAAGCTTACTTAGTTTTAGAATCACATATTGAGTTCCAGGTAGATACTTACGCTTTCGGTCCTTCTTCCTTATCCATGCGGATGACAACCTCCACATAGTTACGGCTTACATCCAACATGTCTTTCTTGAAGAGGTCTATGATTGGGACCCTCATAACGTCCTCAGACTTACTGCTGTGCTCTAGTATTGCTGCAAGAATAGTTACACATAGATATTATTATCTATTCATCTCATGTAATAATTTTTTTTTAAGTAGGGTAAAATGATTTGTCAAAAATATTCACATCCCTTATATATATCCATATGGAACCATTTAGTCTTGCTTAAACAATTAATCATGGGATGAGAAATGTGTAATTTATTAAATATTCTAACTTCAGCTTTGTTAGATGTTACTCAACACATATCTATGCATGAAGCAGTTCACCATAGCTGTCTTGTATTCAAGATATCATTCACTTCCATTCTAGTTTTTCATACCTCTCAGCGAGTAGGGGGGTCAATGCTTATCTCTTGATGAAGGAGTGAAGCTAAGACCTCTCACAAGCTTATCCTCCAAATTCAGTCATTTATTTATTAATATTGGCTTGTTACTCAGAACAGAAAATTAGTAATATCCAAAAGCTACATCACACTTTAAGCAGCACTTTGATGTTCAGTACAAGATTTCAAATTGTTCACAAAAAAATGAGTATTCATCTCATTTCATATAAATCAATGTTATAACAAATATATATATTCAGATATATAGACCCACACAGTTATTAATATTGCCGATGCACATCCTACAATGGTATTACCCATACTAGACTACAACTCCACAATATATAACTTTGCAACCAACAACAACATGAACAAAATAGAACACATCCAGACAAGAGCCGTCCACATCACCACACACACCTAGAAGCATGAGTCAGCATCATGCAAACAAGCATAACAGGGTCTTGCAACCCTGGCAGACACATGCCAAAAACAGATGCTTTACCTCATGTACAAGCGTTTCCAAGAACAGCTACACAAAGCACCCACCCAAACTCAGTCCACTCGCTCACAACACACCAACAACCTACCATTGTCACTACCAAAACTGAAGCATTCAACCCCCCACCCTACTACAGCAGAGCCAAAGCATGAAACACCTCTCCTTGGCACAAAAAATACACCTGACTATAAACAGTTCAAACAATCACTCATGACATGCACAAACACCTACAAATGTCATGCAGTAACTCACTGACAAACCAAACTGCCCTAATAACTCAACCTCAAACACCACAAACTTACAACCGCAAGTCAAGCAGAATTTTTTTGCTGACAAACCTATACCCAAACCCCCAAACCCCAGTAATAAGTAAGTCAATCAGTAACCTTAAGCTTACTTTACCAAACCACACTCAACCAACCCACTAGTTTAAGTCCCTTAGTGCAGAAACTATGAAAGCACTAACTGGTAGTTAGAGACAGCAGTGGGTGAAGGACCATGACATTCTTCACCAAATATATCACCTGTGAGCCCACATCACTTTGGCAGACCTGTTTTGTAAACCAGACATGTATCATTTGTAATTAAAATAAGTCAGTTGCATCCTGGAATCTAGAGTCTCTATTTATTTCTCCTTTCACAATAGTTTACCAATATCCCAAATATATATTCAAGTAATAAACTAAGTTGTCTTGTTCAGTTAGGAATAGAGACTTACCTTTATCTAGAGTTTCCCCATCTATACAAGCCGGAGCCTGACTGGTGGAGGGAGCAGGGTGAGTGGTACTTCCTCCAGTGGGGAAGCCTCCTTGGGGATCTATAAACAATAATTTATAGATCATCCGTTAAGAAATAATAGTCCTCACAAACACTTATTTACAGATCCTTTATATAGAAATATTTGCTCATAAAAGTTCAATAATCTGTTCGTGTAGAAAAACACACTTCTATGATCATGGAATTAGTTTGCTCTCATAGCATTCATTAAACAAAATATTGATAGTAGGCGTTTGTCCTGTTAAGGTTTCTCATTAAAGATTAGTATTCATACTTCCTTTTTGCCAATAAAAACAGACGATCTAGAGTGTGCATAAATGATAAACATTAAAATAGAATGATAAAAGTAAGTATGAATGACCTGGAACCCCATCAACCAGATTGACCCTTTCAATTTGTATTTGCTATTTTTTTAAGAGCAGTCAGATTATATCAAACGTATTGTGAAATTATTAATAACCATTAGATTATTCATGAAATGGAGGTGTTCTGTAATGTTAAACATTATTTAGCATTAAAAAAGTTATCCATAAGCAAAGAACTTGCCTTACTATTCATGAATAAAACCATGATGTTTAATCTCCTAATCTGTAGGCAAGTAAAATGTCTCCACAATATAATCAGTGTCCTAACAAGTGACCAACCAACACTACTGTACTAGGGACCAACTCTACGGCAGAGCGTCAGAAACATACCAGACAATATGATGTTTCTTTCTATCACAAAACAAGGGAGTTTTCTGTCATAAAAATGTACCACACTTCAATTCATGATAATGTTTGAGATATGTTTGTTGTATATGGAAATTGTGATAATATAATGACCCATGTATGTTCCTGTTCCTGTCTAAATTGATTACTGTCAAACTCTAGATAGAACTAACCAGGGTTTGGGGCAGGAGTGAATATTCACCAATGATGGTCAAGGGGCAGTAGCCCTGCAATCATCATCAGTGAATATTCACGCTGCTGAGAATTCAAAGGTTGTTCTGTGTTTATTTCCCCTACACACTCAACTTATGTTAGAATAACATGATCTCTAGCGATTTGGATGAATAAATAGTTAAATATTTGGAAAGACAGAAGATCAGAAAGCATGCATGTGCACAGGGTACCAAAAACTAGGTCAACTGGGTGTTGCCTGTGAGCAATATACCTTCAGTTACTGACCAGCTTAACAATGTACAGGCGCTATTTCTATGGGTTGTGCATATCAAGGGTGAAATAAACTTGTACATTCATCTATACATGTCATACAGCTTTTGTACTACTCTGCCCAGGGAACACATTGTTCATTAATATAGACCATATTTCCTGCAGTATTCAGAAGAACTGTATTCACTACAGGCAATTATTCCTTTTCTCTTTATATTTTCCAGTCAGCTAAATTGTGTCTAGTCTGCTATTTTGTAATACAATATTGTATCAGTTTTATGTAAATAAAATCCATCATTATGTGGATCTATCAGTAATATGCCCACATGGGTCAGGTCACCGAAAAATGTACAATTGGAAACTCTACACATAATCATGATAAACAATAGCTGTATCTGAGTATATTCGGTATTGAGCTGATTAAAAGTATGTGTTTGGTTATGTTAAATTGTGTTCTAAGTCTAATTTTTATATTAAATCTTCTAAGTAGATTGAGACAACTCAAAACACGAAGGGACACAGATGTTTATATTTGAAGGAGGTTTAATACTTTGGGGCGATTTCATATTAAATTTGGGTTATTTGGGAAGGTTTCTAGCTGTGAACTCTGCACTTTCAGGAAATCTTGGTAATGAGGCATTGCACACAACTATAGTATCATCTTCATACATGTATCTAAACCCCATAATAACACTAACCCTCAGTGAGAGTACAATCATCAGTGTGAGGTCGCTGTAGACCTTGTTTGGTGGTCTCACCCAGTAGGTTCAGCACAGCCTGTTGATTGGTGTCCTGGAGAACTTGTAGGAAGCCCTTGTACCTCTTGATGTCCCCTTGCTGGACGTGATCAATGAGCCGCCTGACCTGGAGAAAGGGTGCCCCAGCAGCCTGGAGGATGGATATTAGACATGATATGATGTGAATAATGGAAGTATTGATGGCATCTAATCAATACCAAGATAATGATGGATACAGGTCTACGAAACTACTACTAATAGCTATAATATATGATTAGATTAAACCATGCTGTAAATGTATTGGTGGCATATAACCAATGCCAAGACAATGGACAAACATTTACTGAACATTGGAACTAAGTGTTACAATATAGAAATTCCTTGTAGCAGCTATGGCTAACACCAAATAGATCAGGGTAAATTGGTGCAGTTCAGCAATAGCAGGCAGTATGTGGAGAGCTAGTGTAAGTACCTCAATAAGCTGTTGACTGGGGACATCAACAACCTTGTACTTCCTTAGATGAGCCCAACTTGTCTCCAGCTGTATATTGGTCTCCAACTCAGGGCGGAGGTTGTCTAGTAGTTGGTAGTATGGAGTGTCCCAGAGTGCAGGATTGTCTCCCTGTGGAACCCTCGCTTCTCCTGGTATATCAATAATAATTAAGGCATATCATTCATGATTCTTTAATTCATATTGTTATCATTTTTTGTTCTATTGTTTGTATTATTTTTCTTAACAAAATGGTATGTTTTTCTGTATACACATAAACATAAACATTTTCCAACCAATAACTGCAAAGGATTTGTTTACAATGTTCATAACAACAGGCACCGAGATGTACCATCTAAAGTGTAAAATAAAAATGCCAGTGCTTTCGGTAACTAGAATATCATAATTATGCAAATAATTAAATCAAGTCAACCTATTATAATGGTTTATGTTTTACCTGTACATGAGGAAGGCTCCATCCCTATATCATGGTGGGCAGAGTGCCTTGCTGACTTGGGTGGGGATGGTCCCGCCCGTCCTGTTAAACAGACAAATAAGGATATTAATATAAACTTATATGTAGTGTCCTGGGTGGTAAGTTGGTATTTCACCTGGTTGTGACCAACTGAAGTCTTATTGATTCACCCTGTGTTCAGGTTACCTTCTAATGACCCGCCACATTGCTTGTTGATGCCAAAGTGCTAGACAAGCCTATACCCTATGGGCACTGAGTGCAATGGAGTGCAATGGAGTGCAATGGAGTGCAATGGAGTGCAATGGCGACTGCAATGGGAGTGCAATGGAGTGCAATGGAGTGCAATGCAATGCCAGTGCAATAGAATTACACTCCTATTGCAGTCAAGTCTCTAGTTGAGTGCAATAGGAGTGTAATTCTATTGCACTGGCATTGCAGTATCTTATTCCTTTGCTATATTACATTCTACAACAATCATCAAGTTACATTTATTATTTAGATAACTAAAGGATCTTTTCCCATTAAATTATTGCCGTTTTTTTTTATACAAGAATTCCGACTGCAATGCCAGTGTATTTCTATTGCACTACCATTGCGCAATGGCCATTGCATATCTATTGCAGTAATGTAGTGACTACTTATGGTCTAAATCATTGTAATTTGCCATTTTGAAAGATATATGATCCCCTTGCTCCGACAGCCAAAATTTTTGTCGGATAAATCCTAAATCTCACGCCCATAGTTAGTTAGTATAGGAATGCTCTGTGGCAGTAAACACGCTAAATATTGAAATATTGTTTAAGTCTATTCGTCCATATGGTGGGAAAAGTCCCTTAGACTACATACTGTAAACGTATTTACTTTGACACCTTTTCGCGCGGATTTCGCGCAACAAGGAAGTCCCAACCTTGTCTATGCAATGATTATACCTTTCGCACAGGATTTATTTTCATGCACAAAGGTGGGTGTGCGAAAATAGGGAGAACATAAATACTGCGCGAACATTAATACGTTTACAATAACCAGTGAAAGCCAGCTTTCTGTGTGTCCCACTCTGTACATGCAGAACACTGCTTTAAACACTGCTGCCGCTATCATAAAGTCGGTCCATGTGTCCCATACCTTACGAACTCCCCATATATTTCCCATCTTTTGTAAGATCAGTAAGAAATATTCTTTCTATTGCAGTTCTGTTTTAAGATAAAATCACAATATTATACTGCAATATTCGAGCGTCAGAACAGTGTCAGTAGAATATAATCACATGTACATACTCTTTCTTTTAGGTGTAGCACTTAGAAACTCAAGCCAGAACCCAGTGTCACTTTTGGTGAAAATATAATTAAAATGCGGGAATGATGAGAATAGGTAGGCTAGATATGTTGCATGATATGTGCAGGTATAGAAAAGATAATATCTTCCAAATGATTAATCTTAATTTGATAAAATTTTGAAAGCAAATGTTAATGAAATATGTCAGCCATTTTGCAAATTTTGCATTCTTCAAATGAAGTAGGCCCTAATGTTATAGCTTTGATGTGATTATTTTTAATAAAAAGAAATCGACATATCAAACTATTGAAGTCAAATGTCATTCAAATATACAATAAGTGTCACATGGCCTCCCCACTCCAAATGAAAAGATAGGGACCTTCAATACAAAGTCAAATATTAAGAGTGACACCGGTTGAACTAAATTGCGTCGTCAATTTGACAACGTCGCAACGTCTTTTGGAATGAGGAAGGCAGCATAGCACTAGGCCTATAGTGGTGCGCACTAAGTTAGGGACTAAAACTTAAAGTTTCCCTTACTTATTTCATATGATTCATGATAACTTTATGAGTTTTAATGAAATCTTTAATCGTAAGGATTAACATGATTCTTTTATAATAACATAGACGCCCATATTTTTCACTCACACTCACGGGCACAAGCCTTTGCTGTGTTAGCCTATGTCACAAACTATATTTTCTCTATCATAAAATATTTTACATTTAATTATTTAAGGGTAAAGTTAGACCCAATTTATACATGTAGGCTATAGGGCCTACATGATAATGTGATAAAACTCTTGAACAATTTCAATATCTATAGTCAAAGCTATGAATTCTAATTGTGGAAATGAATTTTCTTTTCTTTGATTCTGTACTTACAGAAATGGAGTCAATCTATTTTAAAAATTTAATGTTAGGCCTATTGCTTTCTCTTCTTTTGATTAAAGTGTGATAGGCTATATGTATAGGCCTATGCAGGCATGGTGGTTTTTTATTCTTGCCTACATAGAAAATGCCTATGGCACAATCAAAATAGCCTATGACCATTTGGAGGAAAATATTCCATTTTAAGGTTCTAAATTCGAATTCAATGATACAAAAATCGTAATCATTTGAAACTTAGACAATATTCTAGCTCCTAGTAGGCCTATCTATCTTCAGTCTGATGAACAAAGAAAACATTTTCAAGGATTTGTTTTAAAAAGGGGAAATAAAACAAAGTCCCTATCTTAGGGCCCAGCACTATAGGCACTATAGTAATAATGCTAGCGCTCAACATAACGCAGCGCCGTCTAGCGTATCACATTGGAACTCATTGTTCTAGATTGGCGGAAATGCTATTTCAGCGGGCAGCGCTCTCGTTACGCAGATCAACTGAGATTCAACTTAGCATTTATCACCAAATCCCACCCAGGTAAGTTGTATTGTTTGTTATTTACAGTAACAGGAGAGCGATTACCAGGCCCATTTGTAAATAAAACCCACTCATTTGTATCAAAGCTATCTTTTCGTTTTTTCAAATCCCTGCAATGTTATGCAACCCAATAAACAAAATGGCGGCATATGGTAGCAATGCCATGGCGCGAAAATCCAGCCACAGTAACGATGACAATGTTCATTGTGGCGAATAACGCTCAACCCTGATTATTTTAAAAGTCTAAGCATTGATATTTGGTCTTGACCATGTTTACTACAATATAAATCATATTCTAGAACAAGTAACTCCATATTTGGCTTGTAAGACATCCGTACCGATGGCCCAGTGTGCTTGTTTATTTTGTTATTCGCCCCTTACCATGACTGCCCGTCATGACTGCCTGCCGCCTCCCATCGAGGGAAGGCGGCAAGCTAGAATTACATTGGTCTCATCATCGTGGTCACCTGGCAGCTGGCGACCGTTAATAGGGAACCCTGCACATTTTTTAAATATTTAACATTTCATTTGTAGTCTATGTTCTGACTAGAATATAAGGATTGCTACATTTCAATGTGCTCACTCCCAACATTTTTAGAGAATAGAATTAATGCTCATTTTGCTTATACTTTAGGCCCGCCCTATACGTTGACCTAGCATTAACAAGAGAGGCTTAAAGTGACACATGCCACTGAGCTCCCGATTTGGGGAAAGTTTGCCTGAATTTCAACTATGTTCTAGATTAGTATATTTGTAATGTATACCCGGGAGCATTAATGTAGGAATTACATATATTGTGTGTATTTAAGAGTTTAAAACTCCAATTTCGTAGGGTGCTGGAGTCACCCTACCCAACTGCCAGACAGTTAGGGAAGGTTCCCGACGCCTCTTATCTTAATGAGAGTTAAGTGATACCAGCTGGATGGGACAGGGTAGATATGTCACTATATAACTCCTGCCTCGCTCCTACTTCACCATGCACTGAGGGCAGCACTTTATGGTCAAGTTACTTCTCTCTCAGATTTGAATTCCTCAATGAAATCTCTGCCACATTCTTCGTTAACAAATATCAATTAATCTAAGGAATATATAGAGTTGGTATTCCACACAAATGTTCTTACTTGTGCAGGTAATCGAAAACTACAAACATATTTCTAAATGATATATAGTCAGATAGTGTCCATAGCCACTTTAAATAAGATTAAGATATATTTATTCTGATATTTGGGATAAAACACCTGTTGTTGTACAATAAAATCTCTTGGTGAAACATTGGTAAGATTATCACATTTTTGTTATCACATTTTGTTGGAAATGAATACAGGTATAATCAAGCATGGTGAATATTAAAACATGGCAACATTTTCATATATATAGCATAGTACCAAAGAGGATTAATTGAGGATTAATTGAGTCTCTTGAGGGCTTGGTGGACCGAAGTGCGAGTATTTGAAAATGGACGTATATAGGCTGCTATGGTGTCGGAGGCCCATGTGCCATGTGACTTCAAGTCCTGAATGGAGGCGCCTTCAACGTTGTATAAATGAGAGGCACATCCTCTCCTGAGACTATGTAGGGAATAACTCGACTCATGGACTCTCTCTGCATGAAGAAGGAGCATTGACGGCGAATGTAAGGGACTGTAAAGGGGCGCCCGTCATCAAAGGTGAGGAGCAGCCTCTTGCTGAGGGGTCAGCACGGTTGAGGCGGCGAACTGCTCTGTAGAGACAGAGGGAGGAGGTGTCCGCCATGGGGACGAGGTTGACCGTTGCTTGCCTAGAAGACTGCATGGTCTTAGACCATTTGACAGCGATCCGAACTCCATCTGTAGTAAGAGCCACGTCTCGGCGCACCAGGTGTCTAGAAGGGTTGAAACTGTGTGGAGAACCCGGGGCGACATTGCTCTGTCTGAGCATGCCGGCGTACATCAGTAATATTGCCACTCTGATTTGGCGAGGATATGTGAGACTATGACAGTTGGCAAGAATCCTTCGAAGAAGGGCAGGAGAGACCGGGAGTTTTGGTGACGGTATGTGTCTGAAAGTCAGTTGTAGCCCTCTCATCGCGTCCTGTAACACATGAACATTGAAAATAATACTATTGACGTTGACCAAGCGGAGAGCACGGTCTGCGATTATATCATGGGTGTTAGACATCTCCTGGGGCAACAGACAAGCACGAGAGAGAGAGCGTCGGCCACCACCATATGCTTCCCCGGGACATGGACAAACTTAAATGTGACTTGCATCTTCATTGAGGTGAACCAGAGGGCCCTGGCGCAAGCCGCCAGTGTGTCATCTCTAGCCCTACCATCAGTGTAAGAATAGACTGCAGCTGTATTATCACAGTGGACCTCGACCACGCCTCCGGCGTGCTGTGGCTTTGTAAAAATCCTGGCTGTGGCGAGGCAGTTGATGGCCTCCAGCTGATTGATCGACCTCCCTTCTTTGGTGTCGGTGGTAAATTTGTGCATGTATGCGTGAACGCCATTTGTTGCTCCACCTCCTTCCAGGCAAGCGTCAGCCCATATACTGGCCACGACGCGACCGTGGGGGATAATGGCTTTTCCATTGAATTGGTCTGTGTAGCGAATAAACCACCTTAAGTCCGCCTTCACTGGTTCTGTTACTCGTATGTTGGCACCCGCCGCCGCCCGCATGGCAGCAAGAAGTCTTTTGCATAAACAATCTAGCCGGAGCAATGATCTTTGCCACGTGTGCTATGCGTCCGACTACTGATTGCATTGCTTGGGTTGATATGTATTTCTGTCGTAAAGCATTGGCCAAACAGGCACTAGTGTCTGTAAGCTTGTCGACCGGGATAGATAACTTGTTCCTTCTAGTGTCTATCACTATACCCAGCCATTTTACACGAAAGTCTGGACCTTGTGTCTTTTTGGGGGCCACTTGAAGACCTAGGCGCTTAAAGAGTTGGTGCACGACAGTCATTTGTTCTTTTACTTGTTCTTTATCTCGACCTATTAAGATTAAATCGTCCAAATATTGTTTGGTCACAAGTCCTCTTTGGCTCAAAGCCCTAACCAAAAACTGTGCGATTGATTGCATTACGAAAGACGAGCTCCTCGCCGCAAAAGGGAGAACCTTATCGATGTAAAATTGTTTATCTACACAAATGGCTGTAAGAGGCCAATCTAGGGGGCAAAGAGGAAAATGACGATAGGCCTGACTCAGGTCTATGACTGCCATTGCTGGGGGCGAGTCAAAAGTCTTGATAATTTCAGTGGCACATGTTACGGTTGGCAATTGATGGTAAGCTGGTACACCATTAAATCGATTTTTATACACATAGGCGTTCACTCTGCCCTGGGGAAAAGAGTAGTCCACAATTATATGCCTATCATCGGCGTCACCTTTGGGTCTTGTCATCAGAGGACTAACGTTTAGCCACGGAAGGAATGGGGGCTTATTGTATGGGCCCGAGATCGCCTTATGTTTCAGTTCTTCGTCAACGAATTTGCGTACGTGGAACATGTGTTGGTTGGCTGATGGGTGGTTATCAGTTTGCTGTGCGTTGTATCTAGGGCCCCCGACATATTGTAATGGAAAACCGTATGTTATTCCATCAAGCACCAAGCGATCCGCTGCATGGCCGGTAGCTATTTTTTCCCTTTCATCGGTGTTTAGACACGTGTCGAGTTTTATCTTTACCCCTTTGTAGTTTGGAACGTTGTGTAGTTTGACATGCTCATAAATAGTAGCCATCTTGTGGTCCAGGTCGATGTGTGGAAATGGCCAATTGTGGTAATCGTCAAATAATCTGTTCTGAGGCGTTGATGCATTATCGCCCACCTCGATGCAGTCTATAATTGCATTACTATCACCGATTTGGAGGTCATTATCCTCCGGTTTGACAAGCTTACTTATATCATGGCACAGTGTTGGGTATTCGATTGTCTGTAGAAAGGTTGGTAGATCATTTGTTTTGCACACATCATCACTCACACTTGTTTTGCCCGTATCATCGCTCACCGTATCGGACGCTATGTCACTGTCAACAGGTGGCTGAAAGTCATAAATATTGTTGGAATTAGTGACTATCCTTTCTACAACTCCATTGCATATACTCCTCCTATCACAGATTTCACTTTTGTTTTCAGAAACTGATTTCGCATTGCATTGAGTTGGTTTGTTGATTGTTATGATATGCTCGACTATACTATCGGAACATCGGCCGCCATCTTGGTTTACATCTCGGCCTGCTCGAGGCCCTCGTGGTACACAAGACCTCTGTTGATGCATGGCTGCCATATTGGTTTGGCCAAGCATATTGTTTACGTCGCCATTTTGTGATGGGCGTGGCACACATACATTAGAATCGATAGTTTGTATGGGGGCATCAGATAGTATCAAGCCAAAATATATATCCCATGCATATGCTTGAATATGCATACCGTTCGTATGCCTAGAATGAAAGAGAAATCTCCATTGAAAAAAAATATCTAGTTCTTCTTTTTAACAGAAGCGTATATCAGATAAAGGGGTCACACTCAAATTGTTATCCTTAGACTTATATACCATTATAGAAGAAACCCCCTGCTGTCAAAAAATTAATTAAACCGGAATTCGGGAAAGCTCATGTTTTTCTCATGTGTTACAGCGTGCGTATGCCTCAGGCTAAGAACTTATAAAGTATTGAAAAATTTCTCCTCAAATTTAACAACATATGTCAGACACACTCAACTACAAAAAAAGCAGGGCAATAATTTTTCGTCAGTGATATGGTGAAATTTATCGCAGCTATGTAATATATACTCATAATCCAACGATTTTCCAGAGAAAAACTACCTGATTTCGAATCCATAGTTATTATCTAAAAATAATTTAATCAAATACCTTTGACTCTGAGACAATTAGATAGATATATATATTTATCATTTTACAAAAATGAATGACATATATGTAGTACAGTTGGCAAGGATTTGAATAAATCATATGGCATATGCATGGTATACTTACTTTGGGCTTCAGTTGGCCCCTTTCCTATAGCTCAGCTAATATCCAGAGATAACCTTACCAATTTATGTACAAAAAATGCATCAGAACATTTTCATGATATAAGAAAACTTCTGAATCAGGCCTATTTGAAAATTGACCATCTTTCAGCCCCCTGGACGCCAAAAAATTATAATTGACCATATGCATAACTTGGGAACCTAATATTTAAAGTTCTGATCTCTGTGAGGCTTTAAATCACATAACTGATAACTTTATCAATATGTTACAGTTATATTTATCAATATGTTAAATTGTTATTTATTAACCTTTATTTCTGTATGTAAGATTGATGTATCTTGTTTTATTTCAGATTCAAATGCCATGCTTGGAAATTGTAATCTGCTTTTCCTCATGAAGACTGGATGTATACTATACCCTTGACACGTTTCCACATGAAGACTGGCTACATAACCATTGAATTTGAAGGTAAACATGGGGAAGGATTGTAGTATATTCATATGTCATATTCATATCCGTCCTTGTATCATTATGTAACAATGCATAACCTTAATTAATATGAATTATGAATATGAATAACTAACGATTATAATGGTAATTATGATTGATACTATAATGTGTAATGGTTAATTGAGTCTTTACATATATTATATATGTACAGAGCAATCTACGCTTGACCTCTTTCCTCCAAACTGCTACCATGTAGTGAAGACTAGAACGTCTCTCTAGTGATGGTCTCATCACGTCACGATCTGCCTATTACGTCATAGGCTGTGCCAAGAAACTGTCCCAATTGTTCTAATTATTTATTTATATATCCATTAATATGATGGTTCTAATAAATAATATCCCTGTTGCCATGTTTAATATATCATTTTGGATGTTTTAAATCAAAATTATTTGAATAACCCATGATGCACTGGGGGTGGGGGGGGGGGGCTCCAATGGGGAGGAGCGGTAGTGTGGCACTACATGGTTTCGCTCCTGGGGGAGCTCATCAGGCAGCCCTCAAGTTTCAAACATGGTTGATACAGGTGGAGACATATCACTTAGGTGATATTTATGTCAATTTATAAATCAGTAGATTAATAGTTAATCATACCAATATTAAGATATATCAACAACTGTTGAACAGTGCTTGTAATCAACATCTAAGCATAAGGTTGATTATTTAGTTATAGGATGTTAATCTTATTCTATGTATGATGAATCATACCTTTTCCTGGTCCCTGGGGTCGGGGATGGTACGAACCCAAGGGGCGACGACGTTGAGTATAAAAATGTCTTTGCATATATTACATTGGTCATACATTAGCCATTGCATAATCTATGATCTGGATCACTGATAGTTCATGATGAGTGGTTGAAATAAGGAGTAGAAATAGGTTACCCCACTGGGCAAGCTACTGACAAAATCAGGTTGCCCACCAGAATTGCTGGTTGCCTTGAGAAATTTTCAAGTGTAATTCCCATATATTAGATATTCACTGTTCTGAATCTTTTGCAAAATTGAAGAGCAGACCATGTTTGTTTGGTGTTTATTGCTGACCAGAAATAGCCAGATATATCTGTAAATCAATATGCGGAGGGAACCTTGGCTGATATTACTTACTATTCAGACTACAACCTCATTTACCTGACCATACTTCTGATTTTCTTTGAAATATCATTTTGTGCGAAAATAAGTATTTTGAAAATATTTTCTGTTAAATTATTTTCTCTTGGGAGATTTAGCATTGACGCTGGTTTCAAAGCCTACAACGCAGTGGATTTTTACTAGCAATGACTGGAATATCTTACATTTCAAGCTATAAGTAATACATATTGGGATATCGATTGGTTTGGATGGGGGCTATAGTTCTGAGTGTTTCCAAGCATGTATTTCATTTGAAAATGTGCTTGGAAACACCAAGACCTACAGCCCCCATCCAAACCAATCGATATCCCAATATGTATTACTTATAGCTTGAAATTTAAAATATTCCAGTCATTGGTAGTATCAGGCTCATATGTTGTTGATGAGAGGATGACCCTAAATTAATATCTAATTTAAAATGCAGGCAAATGTTCTGTATTTTGAGGGGTTCGGCATAAGCTGTAAAATATAGGTCTGAGTGTTTTAGATATTATATTTCACTAAATTTGAAGGTTGGAGCTTGTTTTCCTCAATATTCATTTGGGCTATATCCACTGAAGTCTGCATAGGCCTAGTCATCAGGGAAAATGTTTGCCATGTGTAGAATATGTAATCAGAAATTTCCTATATTTACAGGATCTACATCGATATTAACTCAACAAGTGGAATCCTATCAAGCAACAGATGCCATGCTTCATCCCAAGAATTCTTCATTCTACCAGCAGTCTGGAGAGTTACTATTGAGGGGCCAAGTTCCAATGATATAATTAGCAAGATCTACCAGTCTACCATTATTCGCCCTGCGGCATTACATATGTGACACCTGTGTGCTTATTTATCTTGAAATATTATTTGTGAGAGAAATATTGAGACTACTATAAAAAGACCTCCGCTTTGCGGTGCTACCACTGACCTGAGATAAGTCTCAGAATATGTGATGTCATAATCTAGGATGGTTAAAAGAAAAATAACTGCACTCTCAGCTACTGTCAGTAGAAAAGTAAATATTTTCTACTATTTGTTCCATTCTGAAAAGACATTTGAGTAAAATTTTGAAGGAATTTGTCCAGATGTTACCACAAAATAGTTTTCAAAAAAGGACGTCCTCGTTTGTATTTCAATTTGGAGGACCCGACCCCATCGTTTCAAGTGAAGACTTCAGTCATGTCTTAATAGATTAAGACATGTACAAAGAAATTACTTCAGACTGTTATTATCATAAATTCAAGCTACTTTCAGAGAATTATAAGTATAATAATGATCTACTGCGCTAGAGAATTATTATATAACAAATGTATATTAAAATTTACTTAATAGACAACGTCCCACTTTCGTCAATGACGACTGGGGAATTGTACGTTGGAAAAAACAGCATGTAAATCAACAGGGAGCTTGTAAACCTCCCAAATGCCGGAGATAAGTTCCCTGATAGTGATATGATCAATAATAAAAGTTTCTTAAATCTTAAATCTTAATCTTAATTTGGACGGTTATTTTCTGTTATATTTCATCTTATTGTTTCTAAATATTTATTTCACTCAATTTGAAAGTTTGAGTTTGTTTTATTCATAATAAAAGACTAAGTTAGGTTGAGCCTATGTCTTCCGAGGCATCTGAGTGTTATGTAACATGACACACCATTTGATATTTATTATGAGTACGTTTAATTGGCAATTATTTGTATGTCTCTAATGGTTATTGTTACTCATGATATTGGTCCAATTTTAAGTTATTTTCGAATTGAATAATAAAGAAGTAAACTGTATATAATGTAACCATTGCCTTGTCTTCTCTTTCTTCAATTTCACCGATAATAACTCATACAGCATGGCACAGTACAGTACAGTAATTTTTCACCCTGCCGCCCCCCGCGCGAAATTCACCGTCCCCGTCCCCCCCCCCCCCCCCTGAATCCTGGCCCACGATGCTCCCGCTGCGCTAAAAATAGATTTCTGAGTGCAAAAAAAGCCCGTTCTATTGCAGTCACATTGCGCTACCATTGCGCTATGGCTATTGCGTTCACATAGCGCAATAAGTGGTTACACCCATTGCGGTCACATTGCACAATCATTGCGCTATGTGAACGCAATAGTCAGTGCAATGATTGCACTCAAATGCCCATAGGGTAGCTGATTGGCTAATGAATGACAGCATGAACTATGTATGATGTCACAAATGGGCATGACATCATGAGAAATCATTAAAATAAACGTTTTTTAAAATGATTTTTGGACTTTATATTATAGTCCCTTATGTATGATTAATACGAAAACAAAACTTACTTTCTTCACTCATCGTGGAAGCGGGGAGTCAATCAGGAACCAATGTGTTTGCCCTACAAGGTGAAAATACACACGTGTTTTATATCATTTTTAACATCAATATGGATAATTCAATAACACTAAGGTAGTTTAAAGTCTGTGCTTCATAGGGATCAAAATCTCAACTACCTTTACATTATATTTACACTACTAACCCTGATGAAGATTTAATAGCACTGAAACATTGGTCAGATTGCAAATAGAAATACAGCTACTTTATAAATTACCTTTAGGGTCATATCGCGGATCTGATGTTATATGCTCTATGAAACAAATTTACAATTATTTTAATACAGAGATTTTGAATGTGTAAATACACAGCATAATCAGTAGTAGTAAAATCTAAAGTAGGTAACTTGTATTCCCAGGATATACAAGCTACAGTCTTATGTAACATATGTGATGCATTTTAGGAAAATGAATGACAAGTGGCAAAATATTGAATTTGACATATCACCATATTTGAAAGAGATCAAGGCGATTCCAATGATAGTAAACACTAGGAGGCAAAAAGGGAAACAATCCTCATGGCAATACTTGAAAACCTATTGGAAACATGTTTACGTTTGACTTTCCATAAGAAAACAGTAACTGTTTTCTCATGGAAAGTCAAACGTAAACTGGTGGGTGTAAAAGAAGTTCCTGTAAATTATATTTGAAACCCTTATTAAACTCTTATTTTATTTCACCTTTGAATATGTTCAATACGCATGGCCCTTTGACTCAGCCCTGAGATTGCAACTCAGTCACTCCAATGATCATACTATTACCTCATATAAATCAGTCACAAGATTATAAAAAATAACTGAATACATATATGAATTTACTGTAAAACAGTAAATCAAAATAACTGAATGTGACACTACAGAATAAAATTATTTTGCGTTCTAAAATATAATCCGGACCCACATGGGTATAAAAAAAAAATGTGGAATCGACCCATCGATGGTTATATTTGGGGATGACGCAGCATCTAATTATGACGTAATACACCTGCATCATAGGGACCCATCAGTAGCCCGCAACTATTATGTCACTCATTCCACCTGGACAGTTGGACTATTATTCAGCCTGCACCTGAGATGCATAGACGTGCATGCTATTTAAAAAAAATTAATCTTACCCTTTTGTGCCGTGTATGTATTCTTACATGTGTTTTTGCTTGTATGTATTAATGATATGTATTGGGTGAGAATAAACCCTTGCTTTGCTGGGTTCATGGCCAAACCTAGTCTTCATTATATGTTATTATTAATGGTAAAGCAAAGTCCCCCCAACATATGGCGAGAAGAAATAGAAAATTGACAGCTGTCATGATGTAAACAAAGACGTTGACGTCAACTACAACAAATGTAAATTTGATAATAACAAAATATCTGTCATATTCGCATACATTTTCGCATTGTCAAGTACAGGCGAAATAAATACAAAAAAATCTGCGGGAATTTGTGCAAAATCAATATCATCGCTTGACTGAAAAACTGTCAAGACTAGGTTGATTTGAGTATATTCTGCATTTCATAGATGCTAGCAATGTGTTTGGTTATGTTGAACTGTATTGGTGGTTATTTGCACTCAGGAGGATTGGTGTAGGTGAATTGTACATTTGCTGGCGTCTTTTAGTCTTTAACTTAGCATGCATCACTAAAGCGTAGATCTATCTGTGTATGTGAAGGCAGAAATATTTTCAAAATTACAGAATCAAATTGTATTTCTTTATTTCCACAAAAATTATATTTTACAAACATTATTCTCAGGTTGAGTATTTTAGAAGTTATAACTAAGTAAAGTGCAACTTAATACAATCCGCATCCCATCACTAGTAAATTATATTATATTTTATTCTATTATAAATAGTGAATTATGATTTAATTTTGATTTATTAGACACGCATTGCTCTGAAAACAACATATCTAGAGTGATTTACGCATAGTACATATTTCACTAGTGATTTACATGGGGTTGTCCTGGCAACCAATCTTTTTTTTTACTAAGATTACTGCTTCAAATTAATGACTCATTTTTTATTATTATTTTCATGATTGAAAGCATGTTTAATAAATCTGTTAACAAACTCGTTGGTTTTAGTTGTTTAGAATATTGCATTCATTACTACGCAACTTGTGCAATATTCACGCTCCTTCAACCAACTCGTCAGTTAACCTGTACTTAATCCCCGTGGATAGTCTCACCTTGGTATCAACGACTACTGTACCAGTATATAACAGGTAGCACTGACCCCCACTATGTAGCACAACCTGGCGCAATAAAGCTTCATGTTAGAGTTTAATCCATTATTTACATAGGAGAGGACTTTATTGTGTAACTGATTTAGGCTTGGGTTGATGGACAATATCCCTGAGTTGATGTGCTTGGTAATCAGAGTGAACAGAAAATAGTTTTAGAGGTTTCTCCACAATATCCCTATAGTCCATTATAGGGACGTATGTATTAGACTATACTGTTTATTATAGCAATATGTGGGTGAGATCCCTGTATATAAACTCACAACTCACAGTTGGTGGCTGACCTGTTGACTGCCTAGTAGATGTGCAGTAGGAAGCAGAACGTCTCTCAGGAGAATGTTTTCTAAACTATGATCTTTGCGAGTAAATAACGATGTATTCCAACGTAGAGTTGAACTTGAAATGACTTTGAAAAGTGATTCATGATAACGTCACAGGACTGCGTTATCACCTATATGTAAACATTGCTTATCTTGAAAGTTGAAGGTGAAGTATGTACAAGGTGGGACATGTGTGTGACACATTACATGAATCAGGACACATTAGTTTAAATGTGTCAGTGTATCAGTCTTATTATTATTTCATGTATCTATATTTCATTTCATATTATTTGAAGGCAACCTATTTACAACATCTACTCCACAAGGGTTGGATGTTAAAATGTAAAGCACAATGACATGCCTATACTAAAGATAAAGACGCCTGTTGACTTATAGGCCTGTTCCACAGGTCGGAATAAGCCTTACGTCCCAATCGGTTTTCAAAAAACCGATCATTAATTCCGACCTGTTGGTGATATAGCTGTCGGTTCGGTTCGGTTTGATTCTAAAGACCGATCATTAATTCCGACCTGTTGGTGACATGGCATCGGTCCCGTTCGGCCCCAATCGGAATGGAATAGCGCCGTCGGAATATTTTAGGCGAACCGAGCGAACCGAGCGAACCGAAGGGCTAAAAACGATAATCCGACGGATTTGATTTTCATCGGTTTCGGTCGGTTTTTTATGAAACCGATGGAAGCCGAACAGACGTTCCGGGCAGTTGTGACAAGTTATGGTCGGTTCGGCTCGGTCTGAATAGCATCTATTTCCGTGAGAAACCTATGGAAACCTAGGAAAACCGATGTGCTTGTTTCTTATTAAAACCGATTGAGACGTAAGGCTTATTCCGACCTGTGGAACAGGCCTATTAACATAATTGCATTGTATGGATACAGTAGTACAGGGTGGGACATTATATTGACCAGAGACCATGACTTTAAGTCTATGAGTGGTTTGTAAAGTGTTATTATTACCATATTTTATATACATAAAACCCTTTGTTATAAAAGTGGTGCAACCCTCCTCCCCCCCCCCCCCCCCACCCCCTCATGTTTTCATGTTTATTGGTAAATAATTGTGTTGATTCTGATCTTAACGACAAACAAATTGACTAGATATATCCGTCTTGAGATTAGGTTCAAGGAAGTATACTAGCATATACCAGTGCTATGCATGGGATTTGCTAGTGGGGCAGTGTCCCATCTCCAACCATTTTTCCCTTTCAACTTCTCTCTGTAACTTAGTACTTGTCTTACCATTCATACCTCAAATGGAACCATGTTAAGATGCTTCCTGTGGTGAATGTTGTGTCATAGCAAGGACACATGTTATTCCTTCACATTATATCCCTATACAATATTATATATATGTCATCATTTGGCTAAATATTTTACCTCATCAGGTAATCAGTGACCATAATTTGGGTATAAGACCGGGAGTCAAATGCAGAGAAAAGATGACAAGTGATGAAGTCTAAAGTTGATAAGTGATGAGAGTAAGTTGTGTGGATATGTTGTTGTAATGTTGTTATTATTCTGTTAGGTACTGTGAGGTATCGATTATGGGAGTTGTGTAGAAATGATGAAAGAATCATTTGTCATGTTTATATTCTTTATTGACCCTCACACTGTCTGAGCTGAGGAGGCTTGGTGCAACATGGGTTATATATGGTTACAAGGCTTAAGCATGAATCATCCCAACAGACACATGTCCTTAGTCCTTTCTAAGTTATCCTCTATAATTAACTAACTCCTACTTAAAACTTATACTTCATAACTCGTAATTCATAATCATTACTTCATATTGCATAACCAATTAACACCAATACCTGACTGTACATCTCAATGTTGCCATCGTTTTTGTTTGTATCCTGGATGAATCTTAACTAATATTACTTTTTATAAATAGCAAAGTAATTTTGCCAACTATTTTAGGCCTACTATTTATACAGGATCTAATAGTATTATATATCAATGTGCTAATAAAAATATATTATATAATGTGATATATATTATCTGAGATATTAATTATTATACAATCTTCGTTTGGTTCTTTCTATTTTGATTATTAACACTACATTTAGATTAGCAGGCAATGCTAATCTAATAAATTTAATAACAATATCAAATAGAGAAGATTATAATTATAATAATTAATATTTCTGTTGACGGTTTTGTTTCACTCTTTAATGAGGTGAGCAAAAGCTGTGAACACCTTCAGTTGTGCGTTAGATCATCAGAGAATGTACAATAATTTACCATCACCAATCCTCGCAAATAACCCAAATTTAAGATGAAAGCAAGTTCAAAATACTGTTCAACATAACCAGACAGATTTATTAAATCACTCTAATTTAACAGAAATTGATACATGTGTAGAATTGTGGATTGTGCTTTTACAGAAAATCTGACTCTTGTAGAAAAGAGCATTCTGTAAGTGAACCTAAACTAAATAGAAGAGCTCACACAACGCCAACTGTTGTTTTACATAGCAATTTGAATAAATACATTCATGTTAAAGAAGATTAGAGCATTTCTTTAATATTCTTTTTAGATCGGAATTTAATTTCAAAGAATTATCCGCTAGACACCATATTTTTCTTTCATGTATTTAGGCATAATGTTGTGATGAATATATAAATAGATGAAATGTTTAAAATAAAACATTTCAGGAATGTATTGAAAAGAACCATGCATGTATCTGATGTTAACCTAATGATTATATTGTTACATGAGTAAGGTTAGAGATCGTCCATGTAACCATCATGATAAAGTGGGCACTCAAGTAATTAAACTAAGAATAACCATCGTTTCCATTTAATTAATTTTCTAGTCAGTGACAATTAAGATTTAGTGATCAACTAATGAACTAATAATATTATAGTACTTGTTGGATGGCCTAATGTTCACCACCATTTGCTTCCAATCAATCTCTTCTTTTCAAATAATTATGACGATATCTCAAAATCCATTCTTGGTTAGGTTTGGATTAAGAACAAGTTTTCGGAGAGGTACTAGGAGATCACCTGGCTGCATTAGAATCTCTAGCAAACTTTTCAAGGTAGTTCAATAACAAGGATAGGTCCTATCTGCAAACCCAGAATCACTGTCGAATAACTCTAACCTTAATATGTACCCTGCTTTCAGAGTAAATTCTGTCAGCCCTTTACTGTTGTTGCTTTCAGTGTAAATTCTGTCAGCGCCTTTCTGTTGTTATATTATGTTTTAAAAGTCATACAACATGGTTTAAGTAATTATATATCTAATTATATTACTTCCCATCTGTTCACTTGTATTTGCCTTATGTAAACTCTGTTAGTATAGTTCACTTTTCAACTACCAGGTGGCGACAGGGAGATCTGGATGCTTTCCAGAAGTCGAGTTCACCCATTTGTCTATTCTCCTGATATATACTTATGTACAAACCTAGACAAAAAATGTTTCAATTCAATTCAATTCAATTCTAGGCATGCCATGGATGTACTAGACACAATCCCCAATTTAGCAGGTTAGGCTTTTGCTTTTAAATCAGGTATAATATCAGAGTTGTCCTTATACTTAAAGCAAGAACCATGAGGGTGATAAGGCACATATCCACACTAATAGAACACTTCCCAGCGAAGGCATAGGCTACATATACCTTTGAGATAGACATTGCTGGCTACTCTGGTTGGAGAATAAATGGTGACTGTATATCTTGCGACCCCCACTGGGTGATGTATGTTTGGTCGCCTGACCTTTCAAATATAGCCCTATGTCATGATATATAGGTTACAATACATGCCAAATTTGTGGTTATTAACTGATTGCGCTCTGCCAATTAATGGGGAGAGGGATAGACTATCCACATATAAGAAGCAGGCCTTTATGTTGGTGTCCTGCATTGGGGCAAATTTGTTGGTGTTTGAGATTGGGATCAATTGTTGATGTCCTGGATTGAGGTCAAATTGTTGGTGTCCTGTATTGGGTTCAATTGTTGGTGTCCTGGGTTAGGGTCCATTGATCATTGACGGTGTCCTGTATTGGGTTCAATTATTGGTGTCCTGTATTGGGTTCAATTGTTGGGGAGAGTGACAGAGAAGGCACATACATGCAGTGGGCCTGTAAGCTGGTGTCCTGTATTGGGTTCAATTGTTGGGGAGAGTGATAGAGAAGGCACATACATGCAGTGGGCCTGTAAGCTGGTGTCCTGTATTGGGTTCAATTGTTGGGGAGAGTGACAGAGAAGGCACATACATGCAGCGGGCCTGTAAGCTGGTGTCCTGTATTGGGTTCAATTGTTGGGGAGAGTGACAGAGAAGGCACATACATGCAGCGGGCCTGTAAGCTGGTGTCCTGTATTGGGTTCAATTGTTGGGGAGAGTGACAGAGAAGGCACATACATGCAGCGGGCCTGTAAGCTGGTGTCCTGTATTGGGTTCAATTGTTGGGGAGAGTGACAGAGAAGGCACATACATGCAGTGGGCCTGTAAGCTGGTGTCCTGTATTGGGTTCAATTGTTGGGGAGAGTGCTAGAGAAGGCACATACATGCAGGGGGCCTGTAAGCTGGTGTCCTGTATTGGGTTCAATTGTTGAGGAGAGTGCTAGAGAAGGCACATACATGCAGCAGGCCTCTATGCTGGTGTCCTGTATTGGGTTCAATTGTTGGGGAGAGTGACAGAGAAGGCACATACATGCAGCAGGCCTGTATGCTGGTGTCCAGGGCGTAGTGTGAGGGTGACATAGCAGGGCACCACATCACAGCTGCACTCATACATGTAGTCCCTGTACACATCACCCAGTGTAGAATACAGGTCACATGTGTGGGATTTCTTCAACCATGCGCTCCCAGCTGGAGAACAACAACAATAATTTAATATATTACGGTAGAAACATTACAAACTATTACCTTAAAAGAACAGAATATTTGTTATAATATACATAAGCTGATTCCAGAATATTTGTTATAATATATATAAGCTGATTCCAATGATAGTGAACAGTAAGACACTTAATATGTATTTTCATATTTTATTTTCGATATTATTTTTCTAAAAAAATTCAACCTATCTACAGGGCAACTACCAGTACAGTAACTAAAGATTCTGCTAAATTAGAGTAAAAAATGAGTATATCTGATTGTATTCTGTATTGTATTCATTCATCTGTCTGTTTATGTTTAACTATATTTTAAACCTGAATGTTGTCTTCAATTTTGGTTATTTGAGGAGATTGGTAACACTATTATCTAACAATGAATTGAACAGGAAAACAGAAATAATTTGTTCTAAATTCATCAGGAAATCTGGGAAGATCAAAACACCGCTGGGTTGTGAAGACAGATTATATATTATCCCCTTTTTTCCCTCATGTAACTGTATGCTTGATGACAAATAAAAGTTCTATAATAATAATAATAATAGATTGGTTAAGGCCAATTGTACATTTTCACAAAGTCTGACCCATACCTGGGGTGTTGACCTGCTCCTGAGTGCCGGTGGTGGTGGCTACTGTGATGTAGTCACTGCTGAAGCCTGCCACAACATGTACAGTGAAGGTGTTGGTAGTGGTTACTGGTGTCTTGTACTGCAGCTGCAGTCTCCTGATGTTGAGGAATGTGGGGGTGATGTCGGTGCAGTCTGGTGGGTAGCCACTGTATGTGGGTGGGATGAAGAGCTGCATAGGCTTGTTCCACTCACCTCTTACCATATCCAGGGTCTCATTCAGGCCTGTATGGGAATAAACAGATCATGGAAAAAGATATATAGATAATTGTATTTGTCAAAGCACAATTAGAATTGTCCTTCCATTAAGAAAAGGGGTGTACTCTCTTTCAAGCATAGAAACAAGTGTAGTGATTCGCGTTCTCGACAATGAAATAAACAAGTTAACAAGGCCAATTCCTCACACGTCTGTTTATTCCACACAGTCCGTTTCAACGGCCCCGAGTCCGGCTTATCCGGAAAGGGTAAGGGAATTCACATGCACTACAAAGAGGTAGTTACAGTTCCCTGCAATACTCATAAGAACTTAGAGTAGTGAACACTGGTGTAATGACATATTGAATAGGCATAAACAGATAGAGGAATACAACTAAAACAATAACATAAGGGTTAAGATAAGATATAAAGGAGATTTAAGAGTAACATTGTGTAAACACACAAGCCAGAGCGTAAGGCACCTCTAGTGTTACTAAAGAGAACCATTCCTTTATGGAAAGGACTCACGGAGGATCATAGAACTACTACAATACCCCCCCCTTTATTTAAGATTTTTAAAAAACCCTTTGAAAAATCGTATTGTAAGAAATAAATTCAGTACAAAATACAATCAAGGATTAAATGGATAGTAATAAAAAGAGAATTCACATTGCGGACCTGAAAGGTTTTTAAAGTTAGAAAAATGTCTTCATGGTGACAAATAGGAGCAGCAAATGGTGTCCTAACTACATACTTAACAAAACTCAGATCGCCACATCTCAAGCATAAAATTATCCAAAAACCCAAAAGTGAAAATGACATCTGTCATAATAAAAAACGGTTAAATACGAGAGGTAAGAAATACATACAGGAGCATCAGTGTCCTAACTATATAGGAAAACATGTAGAGGATTTATCAAAAATATTTTTTAGCGAAGAAAAATACAAATCCGGTACAAAAAGGTGCTTCCTGAGACCTCGATGATGTATAGGCACACAATCATTCGTGAGTAGAAAAATATCAAACATCTCATCAACATGAAACAAAAACAAGTTTTCTCAACGGAGAAACACAAACACGTGGAAAACAGAAGAGAAGAATATTCTCAATGTTCGCAAAGTTCCCAGATGGAACAATCATTCCATTGGTGCATCCCCATCCGTCTCATTGCTCAGCTGTTCCGGGTTTTCCGTGTTGGCTGGAATGTTGTCCGGGTTGGTCAAAGTGGTCGGACTAAACAGCCAGTTAGGAATGGTGTATAAACCGGGGTCCTGAGTGTCACGACCCGGGGTCCGGACAGGTGGGACCACAGCGGTCTGGGGAGGAGGGACTGACACAGGAGTTTGCTGAAGGGATCTCAGCAAATTGCTGAGCATCAGCAATTGAGGCAGTTGTCCGGCATCCAATGGCATGGCAGGAACTTGTGATGCAGATGCAGGGGCAGCAGGAGGTAAGACGACAGGCGCTGCTTGGGAAGGCGGAAGACACACGGACTCCGATGGAGAGGATGATTCCTGGTCCAACATCGAGCGAAGTCGTAGGTTTTCTTCCTCAAGGTGGCGGATTCTGGCATCACTGGAGGCAAGGGACTTCCTTAGTCCAGAGACGACACCTTCTTGATTTTTGGTGTCCTCCCTCATCTCACTCAAGTTCTCCACCGAGGCCTTGACGTCCGACAGAACCAACAAGGGCTGAGTTACCTCATCCAACAGGGCGACCAGATCTTTCTTGGCCGAGTCAACCACCGAAGTAACTTTGTCGGCGGCGGACACAACTTCATTCAGAGCCCCGTCGACTACTGTTTTGGCTCGCTCAATCAATGTCCGGTTCTCTTCCTCAGAGGGAATGTTCTTCAAAATCTCACTGGACCACTCTCTGGCACGGCGACAAGCTCTTTTCGAGAGAGGAGCTGTTTCCACTACATTCTTATCCAGAGAGTGAGATCTGTCTCTCTTCCGGCGGGAGGAACAAGTCGAGGACCCGTCCGCGTCCGTAGCAACAGTCTTACTACTTCCCGCGGAAGCTGCAGCTCTGGAAGAGGAGTAGGATCGACCCAGAACTGACTCCCGTTCGACTGACTGGTCCCTGTCAGACTTGCCTTTCTTTGGAATCTTTTTGGTAGTGGTGGTGCGCCTCATGATACGTAAATGCTGTCCAGCCATATAAGCCATTCTCTGGAAAGCGTGGTTGGGACGCACAGAGGGCATCACCTTCATGGCCTTTTCACGCGCTTCACCTCTGGTCAAGTGGTGCTGCACCTCTTCCCCATTCATGAGGTGCTGAATAAGCTCCACCCTCCTATCCAAGACTTGAGCACAACAGGAGGATGGACAGATCCACACCCACATGAATGGGGCATGCTCCTCGCATAGGTGACGAAACAGCCTTTCTCTGGTGGAAAACGCCCGGATCCCACCCAGATTGAAAGGTACATACCGACAGACCAAAAAAGGACAGCGATGGCCTGGTTGCCAAAGTCGATGTGCCTCTATCACTTTTTGGTGAGTGCCGGGATCCATTGAGTCCCTCCGGACAAGTTCAGGCCAAATCCGGGACTCGTACCGGGCCATTTGCCCGTCATCCGGAATTTCTCTTTCCTCCGAATCCGACTCCGGACAAATCCGTACCTCAGACCCCGGCTGGTCCGATGTTGGGTCTATGGGCACAATCTCTGTCGCTGAATCTAAAGCCTTACGAAAGGCATCCATGTTCCCACATTTAGATAGTTGAACCCGGCGTTGTTCTGCACGATGATAGTGCCTTCTCTTGATCCTACATCTTTTCTTTTCTCCCTGCTTAGAAGCACTAACAGGGGTATCTTCTCCATTTTTGGAGACTGTCATGGGCCCGCTGGTGGTATGACGGAACCCAGGACTTCTTCCGCGACTAGAACGGCGACGTGGAACAGGGGATGGAGAGGAACGACGTTTCTCTGTATTTTCCTTGTCCACGGACTTGACGGACTTCCGCGGAGACACGGACTTGCGCAGACTACGTCGCCTAGGGACAGGAGTAGGCTTGCCCGGAACATCTTGTCCGGAATCTTCTCCAAAAACCTGGTTATCACGGAGAGGCGTCATCTCCCTTCCAAGGGGGCGAGTGTCTATGGCTTCATCTTTGGCAGTAGCCTCAGCTTGAACAGCCCGGGCACGCTGAGCTTCGTCCGCGTTGGCCGGATTTAGCTCCAGTAAATCCCCAGCGCCGTCCAAGAGGCGTCTCTCCTCTGCCTCCGTCATTCCGTAAGTCTCCGGATCGGAGGATCCATCCACATCCATGACGTGGCTAGTCTCGAATTCTTCAGGGCAGTCTTACTAAAAATTCTCTCTCTCCTAGAAGAAAAAGGAAAACACTCAGACTCTGATGGAATTTTCCCCACACAAAAAAGTGTTTACAAGTACAAACAGCAAAAACAATGCAATATATCGCAATACCATTCCGTCTACTCCTTATATTACATATAGGTGGTAGGAAGGAAACAGAAAAGCAAATATCACAGCAAAAATACAAAATCCCTCCCCGCCGTATTACATACAGACAGTACAGGTCTAGTAAAATAAATAGCGAAATTCCAAATATCACAGACTAACTTCTTCCTAGAAGTTACCTAAAAAGCAAATTCTCAAGGTGAATTCTTTTAAAGAACTCTATAGGTTAGCAACAACCAGTTACTGGTGGTGTATGGAGCCTCGCACAACACTATAGCTTCACCCCCATTCGTACGCCATTCATTCAAAAAGCGCCGGTGTCATGGCTGACGTCTCAAACATTTCACCGAACTTTCTCCTTCCATCATGCACAATCAAAACGTTTTACAAACTACAACATATCGGGTCTAGTAGCAGACAACTCTCAACTTTCACATTGATACCAACACAGTATATGACAAGCAAGTTTTAACCCAGTTCAACTCACTTCTTTCCAAGGGAACACTGTCGGCGATATGCAGGCTAGCTGTTGTTGTGGCTGAATCCGGAAGCAGAGTGAAAGGGTGCAACACAGCTCCCACGGCTAGCGTGGTAACCGTAGTTCTCAAAACCACCACCCCTCTCAGCGCCACCGATTCCCGCCAGTTACAAAGCTATTTCTAGTTCTCTACTGTAGGGCGTACAAGGATGTTTAAGTATGCAGCCTACTCTGGTCTTCCGCGGAGACAAATGCGGATACATTGTCCATAAAGCCCACTGTCCACTTAGCCGATTTTAATAGCAATTTCAACCCAATTTCTGAGCTGATTCAAGCTTCCCGGGGAGTCTTAGTTCAGCCAGAACTCAAGGGTTCTCCCAAGCTAAGCCATTTCTCAGTGCAGTTTCTACCAAGCTCTACGGACTGGATGGTTCTTTCCCAGCCACTCAAATAAATTCAATAAAGAATTTCTCAAATGTCGTGAAAGGGCAGCATGACTTATCCGATATATCAGCCACCGACTTCTCGTTGTGTATAACTTCCGTGGAACCATCAGGAAAGCTCCACCTGTACTTTAAAGCCTAAGTTCCATATTGCAATCTTGATGGAGCTTTACGCGTGCGCTTAGCCCTTGCAATTACTGGTGGAACACTGTCCGTCTTTTTCACAGGAGAAATAGGAACATTTTGAACAATGTCCAAATTTTTCCTTGGCCTCCCCCTCCCTCTTTTCAAGGGCTTAGCAGAATCCGCCAAAACCAGAGGAACAGATTGCTTTTTCACAACTGTATCCGTCTTAGCTTTATTGGGTCTGCCTCTTTTCTTAAGAGGTAACACAACCGGAGAAATTTTTAATTTCTTTCTCTTCTTCTGAGGCTTTCTCCTACCAACCCCGACAACAGCAGGACCAACATCTACTGTCTGTTTCTCGCTGGAAGGAGGAAGTTTCACTCCAGCTGTTTTAATTTTCTTAGGCCTACCTCTGGGTTTCACCCCAACGGTAATTTTCTTCTTTTCTTTTCTTTCCGGACATTCAGCACCAGCTAGAACTTTTCCGCCTTCAAACTTCAGGATCTCGCACCCAGCCTTCTCTAACTTACGGAATTCAGGTGCCTTATGTAAATTTACAGCCTGAATCGGTCCGTCTTCATCAAAGGCGGGTTTCAGATAATCAACATGATATCTGACGATTCCCTCAGTTGTCTCTAATTCATAGGTAGTACCCCCTATGAATCTATGCACTTTGAAAGGCCCATCCCATTTGGGACCGTATTTCTTATTAGCCTTAGGGGGACAGTACCTATACACAATAGCCCCTTCCTCAAAGCGCCTAGGACGAGCCCGCCTGTCAAAGTCTTTCTTTTGGTGCACTGCAGCAACGCCCAGATTTTCTCTGACAAACTGGTGTCCGCTTCTCAATGACTGTCTCAAGTTCTCCACGTATGACATCCGACAAGGAAAATCCAGCCCTCCAGGTTCAACTCCATGGATTAAATCCACAGGAGTCACAAGCTCAGTCCCAAAAACTACTGAATTAGGCGTACACAAAGTACTGGCATGCACCGTACCCCTGTAAGCATGCGCTATACACGGAGCGAGCAAGTCCCAATTCGAATCCGAGTAGTTAGTCAGGCAAGAGAGCTGCTCAACAAGAACTCTGTTAAAACGCTCCACCTGACCATTTGACCGAGGCCTGTACGGAAGAGTGACTAGCTTCTCGACCCCCAACATGTCTAACAAACTCCGTAATAGTCGAGACCTGAATTCCGGCGCCCCGTCCGTTTGCAACGAAACCGGACAGCCGAACCTCAGAACCCATTCTCTAAACAGAACTTCAGCACATCTTTCTGCCGTGTGGTCTGGCATAGGAAATGCTTCTGCCCATTTCGAAAAATGGTCCGTAATCACCATCACGTAATTGTTACCTCTAGGGGTAGTCTTAAATGGACCAATAATATCCAACGCTATTCTACTCCATCGTTCACCATGGATTTCCTTCTTCAAAGGTGTAATACCTTGTCCGCCTCTAGATTTCCTCATGCTGCATTCAGGGCAAGCCCTAAGCCACCTTTTCAAGTCATACCGCATTCCAGGCCAAAAATATTTCATTTTCGCCTTCCAGCTGGTCTTGAAATCACCATAGTGGCCCTCCAATTGGGAGCCATGCAAACAACGGAAAATGTTTTTCCTCATAGAGGCAGGAATTATCTTCCTGACATACGTGTGTCCAGTGTTTTTACGCAGCCAACGCAGACATAAAACACCCTGGACCATCTCCAAACTATCCTTATTACGGATGTATGTACAGAATTCCTGTGGCTCACCAGACAATTGTTCCTTGCTGGGAACCGGACTGGATCCGTCCAATACATCCATAACTTTCCTCAACAAAGGATCTGCTTGTTGAGCATCCCGGATTTCATCCTCCAAGGAGCCTAGAACCGCCACAGCTTCCGCGATTACAGCATCATGGACACCACAATCGGGACAGCCCGGGTTCCCACATTTCCTGGTAGGAATTCTAGACAATCCGTCCGCATTGGTATGTTTCTTGCCCGCCCGGTGAAGTATCATACTCTGCTCCAAGCCATATTCTTGCATCGTGGCTAACCATCTAGCAAGCATATCCGTTGGATCTTTAAAATTCAGGAGCCACCTAAGGGAAGCGTGGTCAGTTCTTACGTAAAAATTACGATTGCCAAGGAGATAATGTCTGAACTTTTTCAAGTAGGACAGCACTGCCAATAGTTCACGTTTAGTAGCACAGTAATTTTTCTGCGGCTTGGTGAAGCTATTACTAGCGTATCCCAATACGACTTCTTTGCCGTCTTGCATCTGCGACAAAACTCCGGCCATTGCAAAGCCACTGGCATCAGTATCCAAGATGAAATAGCCTTCCTTTCTAGGATACCCAAGAACTGGTGCTGAAGTTAATAAAGTCTTAGCTGTCTTAAAGGCTTCATCACACTTCTTGGTCCACACTATAGGTTTACTATAGCGTTTCTCAACCCCAGCATCCGTCACAATTTGTTGCAGAGGAGCTACAATTCCGCCAAAGTTTGGTTGAAACTCCCTATAATAGGAAGCAAACCCAAGGAATTGTCTTACTTCTTTAGCAGTCTTTGGTATAGGCCATTCCTGTACTTTAACTATCTTAGCCGGATCCGCCCGGATACCAGCAGCAGAAACGATCCTACCCAAATACTTCACCTCTTTTCGGAAGAACTCGCATTTCTTAGGTTTGAGCTTCAGCCCATATTCCCTAATGCGTTCTAATACCAATTTCAGGTTGTCCGCACATTCTTGGACAGTCTTTCCAAAGACCACCACATCATCCAGGTATACCAAACAAGCTTTCCAACGCAATCCGTCCAACATACGGTCCATCATGCGCTGGAAAGTGGCAGGGGCGTTACACAGTCCAAAAGCCATAACTTTGAACTGGAACAGACCCACACTGGATAGAAAAGCAGTTTTGTGCTTACTTTCCTCATCCATTGCAACCTGCCAATATCCGGACTCTAAGTCTAAAGTGCAAAACCATTGGTTCCCACCCAAGGCTTCAACACATTCGTCAATCCGGGGAAGAGGGAAACTGTCCTTCTTAGTCACGGAATTCAGTTGGCGATAGTCCACACAAAATCTCTGGGTCCCATCTTTCTTAGCAACCATTACGATGGGAGCTCCCCACGGACTATTACTATGCTCTATTCTGCCTTCTTTATACATCTTCCAGATTTCCGCCTCTGCTCCATCCCGCCTGGCCACTGGCAACCTACGATAGGCTTGCTTTACAGGAATTGCATCCCCAGTGTCAATCACATGGCGGACCAAGTGAGTGCAACCAACTTTGGTGCCAGGTAAGGAAAAACAGTCTTGGTAATCATAGAGCAGTTTCCTAACTAACTCTTTTTCTTCTTTTTCAGACAGATGAGTTTCATTCACCAACTTCTCTAACGGATTTTCCGGACAAGGAGGGACAACTATATCAGGAACCAGCAGTTCATCATCCACAATAGGCGAGTCCATCACCTGTATGGAATTAATGATAGCCGTCCTAATCATTTCATTATCTTCCCCGTCAGGTAGGGAAGCATCGGACACCAAAGTCACAATGCTAACTCTCCCTACTATCATGTCACAATTCAGTCTAACGGTAGAACCGGACGGATTGGAAAAAGCTACCACGGACGAATTAACGTTACCCGATACATATGTATTAAGGCTTCCCAAGGCAAAGTCTTTCAACAATCCCTGATCAGGCTCGAACATCAATCCACCTGATGTGTCAGAGCCTCTACCCAAGTCTATCTTAGCAAGTGTCACGGACCGGGGTTGGAGGACCACAGGTTCTTTCAACCTGACTTCTCCCCCGTCCACGAACTCTCTCACTTCAACAGCTTGAACAGTGGATTGACTCAAACTTCTCTTCATGTGCTTCCATTGCTTACACATTACAGATACTGCTTGATTCTCAAGGAATAGCAATCCAGACCAGTCAAGATTACATTTGTGGACATAATAAAAATCCGCCCCAATCAGTCCATCTTCCGGGCCCTTCAAGCCGGAAACTACTAGACATGTAATCATGTATGTCCGTTCTCCTATTTTCAAAGGACAAAGCGCGCTCCCATGAGTGGTTATAGGCAGCCCATTCCCCATTGCACACACCATTTGGACCGGAACCAAAGATGGTTTGGAAGAAAGAGAATCATAAAATCTCTTGGTAACCAGGCTAGTAGTAGCACCAGGGTCCACCAAGAAATCCCCATTCTCACTGTCTAACCCCACTGGGGCATACCATCTCTCACGGACAATCAAATTATCCGTGATCCTCAGCGTCTTTGGTTGCTGTACAGAAACTTTCTGTATCCGTGCCGACCTGTTGGGATTCTGTCCAACCACAACGATCTGACCTTCAACAGCTTGGTACCCGTCTTGTCCCCATCTCACAAGAGAACCAGTATCCGGGCTGTCCGGGGAGATATCCTCACCTGGACAGGTGTTCTTTTCCGGCAACGACCTAGGATCTCTTGCTTCCGGGAGCGCCTGACCTTGCGTCAAAGCTAACCCCTTACTAACAAGTGCCTGAGCAACACCCCCAGTTTCTATACTACTAGCCAAATTCGTCCGAGCTGTAGTATTGTGAAGCGGCGTCCCCACGACCCCCATATCGCTTCCTATAAGGGCCGTGCGGGGTTTTCCGGAGTCACGGAGGCGGGTACCTTCGTAGACTCGGCAACCCCTTTCAAAATCTTAATGGTCGGACAATCAGGAGAGATATGTCCTTCCACCCCACAGAAGTAGCATTTCTTGGGCCCTTCTTTTCTCCGTCCGGAGAATGTCCCAGAAAATTATTTCTTCCAGGGTTGTCCGTCCTTGCTGTCACCAGGCTTATTCTTCCTGAAATCCCTATAAGCTTGCAAGGCCTGACAGATGACTGTTGTCACGTCCTGTGTCTCCGAACCAGAGGAGGTAACGCCATCATCCAGGGTTTCAGACACCTGGGCTACAGCAGCACCGGATCTGCGGCGAGACCTTCTCTTTTTCACAGCCAAAGCGCGCTCCTGTACTGGTTCAGGAGCTGGCAGCGCGGCAAGTTTTTGGACTACCACACTGGATTCTGTGTCCATAAGGCATCCCTCATAAACTTCAGACCAATGAATGGCCTCCTGTAGGTCTACGGGTTCCTTCAGACGCGCCCAGTTGGCCTGCTCACAGCTAGTCAACCCCTTCAGGTAAGTATGAAGAGCCATATTGACTATGGTACTATTCATCCTCTTACCGAAAGCGTACCTAGCTCTGCGGGCTACCTCGTTACCAAACTGCCGGACAGTCTGTCCGGGAGTCTGGCGACAAGCGCGAAATTCAGCCTGTCTTTTTATACGAGAAACCTCGCCGAAATTCGCGTCCATGTGTTGAACGAATTCCTTCAGAGACAGACCTGCAGGCAGATCACCCATATCCGCCAACTGCCGCTTGCATCCCCACTGCAACTGAAGCAGGAACTCTTCCTCTGACCAGTTGCATGCAACTGCCATTACCCGCATCTCAGCCAGGTAAACACGCCAAGGGTCCTTTTGGTCCCACATCTTTATGACGGGCGGACGCATGGTGTATTTGCTCTTACCCGGACCTTGAGTGTATTCAAACTCGCCAAAGTCCGAGTCGTCCGTTCCATCATAACTTAATCCCTGGACAAGGGATCGATCCTTCTTAGCGATCCGAGATCGCTCCCTGGCTTTCCGTGACTTATCGCTCTTGGTTTTTTTCTCTTTCTTCTTCCTAGGGACAGGAGTTTCCGAGTCAGAGGACGAGGAAGAGGAAGAAGATGAACCGCTGGGATCCGACGGATCATCAGGGGAACCAGCCACAACCCGTATCTTTGGTTTGTAAACAGATCCTTTCACCTGACCCCTTTCGAAATCAGCGTCCGTACCAGTAGTGCTATCCTTTTTCTTTTTACCTGCACCGCTACCCTTCTTCCCTTCTCCCTCAGGAGTCTTCTCAGTTTGTGTACCTGTACTGGTAGACAAATCATTAGTATCCACAGTATCAGAATCACACGGTGTCTGAGTACTGAAACTCCTACTTGTTACAGAGAAGCTGCGCTGGGAACCTTTCTGAGCGGATTTAGGGGATATTCCCTGACTTCCACTAAACGACCCACTAGCAGGGGATGAAGTTGACATGCCCGAACTCTTGTGATCCCGGAATGTCACCCTCTTTGTTGTATCCTCAGTCATGCCGACTGGAGACCCAAAGAAGTCCATCCTAACCCTTCCTGACTCTAATCCAGCCTGTGGATCAGCAAAAGTAGAACACACAGGAGCAGCTCTACTGGTATTCACAGAAGATGCCCTGCCTGTTCTCGGAAGAGTGGTCCACATAGGGGACGCCATAAAGCCAGTCTGAGTTGAAGCTGACTGATCTTCAGAGACATTCTGGAGACGAGATTGATCGTCTACTCGAGAAATCTCACACTTCAACTTTTCATTTTCTACCTGCAATTTTTTTATAAATGCAGAATCCCTCTCCGTTACCACATCCAGTGTTTCCTGGATGTCCCGATTCTGGAACACGAGTTGTTTCACTTGTGCAGCAAACTCGAGGTTCTTCCTTTTTTCTCCAGCTAGATCTCTCTGCAAACTTAACATCTGAAGACGAGTTGCCTTTAACAAGCTTTCTTCGTCCGACTCAACATCACTGACCGGGGACCTGTAGTCCGTGAAGGCTGCACGATCCTCCCGGCTAGTCCTGTAATCTTCAGAATCGGAAGCCACATCAGACAGAATAACTCGAGCGAAATCTCGCTCAAATTTCATTTCAGCCAACGTAGACCCCGAGGCAAGCAGCCTGCCCGGCTGCACTGGTCGCTTAACCGTCCGTTCATAGTCCGGCGGGGGTCCGCCGTCCGCTGCAGGAGCTGCTGCTGCCATTTTCTGCAAGAGAAACCAATCAAGTCAACAAAATCCACGGATTTCCTAATCCGGCCAGGCTTAGTCAAAGCGAACTGGTCAAGAGCTGGTCACGGCACCAATTGTAGTGATTCGCGTTCTCGACAATGAAATAAACAAGTTAACAAGGCCAATTCCTCACACGTCTGTTTATTCCACACAGTCCGTTTCAACGGCCCCGAGTCCGGCTTATCCGGAAAGGGTAAGGGAATTCACATGCACTACAAAGAGGTAGTTACAGTTCCCTGCAATACTCATAAGAACTTAGAGTAGTGAACACTGGTGTAATGACATATTGAATAGGCATAAACAGATAGAGGAATACAACTAAAACAATAACATAAGGGTTAAGATAAGATATAAAGGAGATTTAAGAGTAACATTGTGTAAACACACAAGCCAGAGCGTAAGGCACCTCTAGTGTTACTAAAGAGAACCATTCCTTTATGGAAAGGACTCACGGAGGATCATAGAACTACTACACAAGTTTCTACACCAGATCAGCCTGGAGGCACTTGAATTATTAAAATTATAATTAAATTTACATCATTATTGATTTACATCAATAGTGCTCTGTTAGATGAATTAAAACATGGTAAAAGCCAAGTAAATAGCTGGGCACTCTATTTGAAATATGTAACTGTTTTTATGAAAACATTTTTTCTTTAAAAGAAATTTGATTTGCGCAACAAATTCGAAGACCCAATTTTTTCATGTATACAAGAAAATTACAGATAAGTATATATGAATGAATTTCATATCAGATATGATGGTAATTACTTTATACATCAATGCAAATTGTATGAGATCTTAGCAATCAATGTTAACACTATCAACACTATCCACAGGTTGTGGCATACATTTTTTACACATAAGTATTTCAACAGATCATTGATATCTATTTATGTTATGTGAAATCAAGAAAGCTTCAGACTCGATTGAATAAAAGTAATGTAAAACATTAACATTAACATTTTCAGAAAATGTACAATTGACAGCTGTTCACATACATTCTGCTAAATTAGGCTGCAATGTGGTCAATATTAGAAGAATTTTAGTATATTCGGCATTACATTGATTCTACAAATCTGTTAGGTGTAATAACAGGTTCGGCTGAACTGTATTTTGAACTTCATATTCGTCTGAAATTTGGGTTATTTGAGAAGATTGAGGCGGAGTTGGGTTGTACATTTCCTGAAAATCTCACCCATCAAAGGTGGCTAAGCACTCGAAATATAGAATGCTTGCCAAATAGTTAGTTCATTAAAAAATACTGGGTCAATTAAAAAGCCCCAGCTGGGGAATTGTCAACCCAGTATAAATAGGTTCTTCTAAAACACAAATCTATCTAGCATACAATGCTAAAGTTTGATGGAATGATATCCATGTCTATTTTATTCTATTGTATTTCTACTTTATTTCTATATACCCATGTAAGTTTGTTGTAAATTATTACCTACATACCTATGATAGATAGGTTCTGCTAGTACTGGGGCCTGTTGCTCCGCTTTCTCACTAACTATTTCTCCATACACTTCCAATGGGGAAATAGTTAGCAAGAATGCAGAGCAATGGGCCCCCGATGCAATACCGGCGGTTTCAGTACATTATATTACATTATTATATCATAATATTATCAACTAGTACAGATCCTACTAAATTCAGGGGTATTTGGAAGACCTGTATTTATTACAGTGAGTACTCCCTTTCCATACTTTTATTTCATTTCAATTTTCTAGTCTGTACCATGTATTATACTTTGTAAATCTTTATGGAAATAAAAATCTATTATTATTATTATGAATAAAAGTAATGTAAATAATGTCAGGGAGACCACTCACGTTCAGTGTGGAGGGTGCTGACATGGTTTACAAGGCCAGGGTCAGAGCAGTTGTAGACCTGTGACATTCTGCCATGAGTGAATATGTTACCCTTGGCTGGCCTGACTACGACTGTCTCACCCACCACTGCCTTCCTGTAGGCTGCCAGTGTACCTGAAACTAGAGCAGATCTACCATCAGTGAATATGTTACCTTGGTTGGCCTGACTATGCCTTACTGTAGGCTGTGCCTGAAACTAGAGCAGATCTACCATGAGTGAATATGTTACCATTGCCGGCCCTGACTATGACTGTCTCATTCACCAGTGCCTTCCTGTAGGCTGCCAGTGTACCTGAAACTAGAGCAGATCTACCATGAGTGAATATGCAACCATTGCCGGCCCTGACTATGACTGTCTCACCAACCACTGCCTTCCTGTAGGCTGCCAGTGTACCTGAAACTAGAGCAGATCTACCATGAGTGAATATGTTACCATTGCCTGCCCTGATTATGACTGTCTCACCAACCACTGCCTTCCTGTAGGCTGCCAGTGTACCTGAAACTAGAGTAGATCTACCATGAGTGAATATGTTACCTTGGCCTGCCCTGATTATGACTGTCTCACCAACCACTGCCTTCCTGTAGGCTGCCAGTGTGGCTGAAACTAGAGTAGATCTACCATGAGTGAATATGTTACCTTGGCCTGCCCTGATTATGACTGTCTCACCAACCACTGCCTTACTGTAGGCAGTGCCTGAAACTAGAGCAGATCTACCATGAGTGAATATGTTACCTTGGCCTGCCCTGATTATGACTGTCTCACCAACCACTGCCTTACTGTAGGCAGTGCCTGAAACTAGAGCAGATCTACCATGAGTGAATATGTTACCATTGCCTGCCCTGATTATGACTGTCTCACCAACCACTGCTTTCCTGTAGGCAGTGCCTGAAACTAGAGCAGATCTTGAGTCACTCATTCAACAACAGTAATATATTCTTTTACAGGAAAATGAGTAACAGGTCGCAAAAAATGGATATAGGCTGTGTAATTTCAAAATGGCCGCCATCAGGTTTGTTGCGCACTTGCTGCTTCTTTCAGGAAAGGATGTGATGTCGCTCCCATTAAAAAAGCCAAAATGTTGGACAAAAATGTTTACCCTGTTTGTAGATTTCTCCAAGATTTATTGTAAGTTCTCACCACTGGATAGCCATATATAGGGTAGACTTATTCCATATATGTTGACCAGAAGTTCCGGACATTGCTGGGTGATGGAGAGAGGGGATATTTATTTTGCTATATGCATTGTTTATGGCTGTGACCTCACTTCCTTTCCCGGAAGTGATACATAGCAAGATTACAAAAATTGAAGCGGGTGACGGCGGCCATGACACTTACAGGTCCTATTGGGATATCATCATGAATAACATATATTGTCCTGGAATTTTATAGATCAATCAACACAGGTGATAAATTCTCCAAAATTCAGAACATTTCAATAAATGTGATAAACACTTTGAAAAATATAATTTTTGCGACTTATGACTCATTTCCCTGTAATATATCACATATATTTACACAAGAACTGACACATGGGAACACTGTGGACATGTGGAGTTGAAAGCAAACAATATACTGATACACATTATAGCATATATGGAGAGTGTTTAGTGTTACTTCATGGCACTACACCTACATATAACTCAATACATTTATAATTAATGTACTTAATATAAATATTAATGTACTTAATATAAATATTCAATCTCACCATGTACAATACATGTGCATTGTTTACCTCTGTTGGTACACCCGCTTGCTTATTAATAAGCCTGGCCAGACTTGTCTGCCTTTGTTACAACTGGAGGCCATAAACCAACTGGGAATGTTGAATGTGACAGCCAAAATACTGCAATACTGCAATACTCTCTTATGGTAATTACACATATTATCGCTCACCGGTGGCTTTTCTATCGATCAATTTGACTTCAAACTATTGGATATTAATATAATATCTCATTCCTGGTATCTCTGTCCTTCATTTCATTTAGTTGCTTATGAACTGAGGAATTAAAGATCATACCACTTCTCAGGTTTGAAGTGAAACGGGCACTTTTATGACTCATAGGGTGTTTTAATTGTTGAATTGTTGCTATTGTTGAATTCAATCGCTGATACCAAGTAATGACAGGTAGTTGTGAGGGGTAATGAATACTTTAGTGTTGTACACTAATTAGGTGAGTTGAGCTGTGACAGGCAGTGATGGCTCTTATTTATTAATGTAAGGCCCTGTTTAATATGTAATGACTCGGTTTCAATTGAGATGGAGAATAAATAACTAAGACTGACATAGTGGCATATTGGTTATATTGGTAAATACAGTGAAGCTTCTTTATTGAGACTAGCCTTGTGACTGAATGATGTGTAGTCTTATAGCAAAAGATGGTCTCTTTAAAGGGGCTAATCTAATAAGAGGAAAACGGTTGGGGACAGAAATCTAATAGAGGGTTGGTCTCTATAGTATAGTATAGTGCATGGTAGAATAGTAGAGAAAGGTAATATAAGATAAGGTAAGATAAGAGTTTAAGTCCAGCCAGAGATATTGACAACTCTTTTCTCAAGATATTGTATCCTAAAGTTTCATTAGAATCAGCTTGATCTCATCTTTCCACATATGTCATCTGAAATTCATTTTTTGTGACTTGGAACTTATTTTTCTATAACACATAAGACATCAGCCTAAAAGAAATGCAACCAGCAAGATATATTAGCGGATATCTGACATACAAATATTTAGCAATATATTTATCGGAAAATGCAAGAATATTTTTGTAACAATCCCAGTATATAAAGGATATATGAATATTTCCATTGAGCTCCGGATATTTCCATCGAGCTCCGGGTAGCTTCGCCTCCGGCTCCGGTTCTGGGGACCTCCGTCTTTGGACACCTCCTCCTCCGGACACCTCTGAAGTTAAGTAGTACCTCTGGACACCACTGGGGACATTGCAATGCAGAGTGATATTTGAACTTTATATAACTGAGTAATGTATTATTAATTAATCATTCATGTCATTTCTCATACATTTCACCATTTATGTTCAAATTTGTACTTGTGTAATTATTATATTTATTTCATTATTCCTGTTTTATATTGCAAACATAGTGTTATTGTGTGTTAAAATTCATTGATTATGTTGATGTACCTGTTCTTAATTGGGTTGAGGTCTTCAACCCAGCACACAAGGAGGAATAAAGTGCATATAGAAGAAGTATTTCACTATTGATGTTTGGTTTATATCACATATATATGCTATACAACTTTTTGTATAGCACCCCAGAATCACGCACTCTAAATCAGGTACGTATGTAATAAAATATATAATTGACCTTTAATGAAATCAGAAAATGGATAACTTACTGTTTCTCTCACACAGGGGCTTGTAGTCGCGGGTAATGGCAGGCACTCGGGTCACCTTGAAGTTGTCCTCAGGGAAGGCAAGCACTTTTATCCAGGTCCATCCATACGAGTAGGGCTCAATGGTTGAGATGAAGACAGAGGTGACGGGTGAGCCATCATACCAGGTGAACAGGTCCACATACTCACCATCCTCCACACCTGTGGGCTTGTTTGTCCCACTCGTTATCACCCTGCAGTAGAATTTCACAGTTTGAATTTAGGCCATAGAAAATAGGTGTGTTTCTGATTTACGAAGGTAACGAATGAGCACCTCATGAAAGATATTTCGTTATACCACAAACAACGATAACTAGTGGAAATGTATTGATATTCTCACACTATGACTGTTGAACATATAAAAGTTATGTAGTAATCAAGATTGAATTGTATGAAAATTTCAGCGATATGACTATTGAGCATAATATTGCACCAGTGAATAAAGTATATATTCTTAAGGGTAATTTCATAAGAAGATTAACGTCTACAAAAGGAAGGTAAAAGAAAAAGAAAGAGGAATTTAAAGAAAGAAAGGCGTTTTAGTCTGTATAAAAGAGAACACTAATAACTCAAAAAGTTAAGTATGTATAAATTTCAGAAAAAGCAATAATGTAATAGCAAACGGGGTTTCAGTAACCATGATATAAAAGCAACGAAGTTATTCTGCAAAGCTCAAAATAATCATACTATTGTAAGGATGATGTCACTTATCTTATAAAAACTACCTGTAATGTCTTAATTTAGTATCCAATGAAAGGAAGCATTTGTAATGCAATATTTTATTACGCAAAACTTTGTACTTTATTGTAACTGTATTCATTTATTGAAGGAGTAACAGTTCTGTGGTCAGCCAGGAAAACCTGCGAGTGAGCAGAGGGTTTAACCTGTTCGAATTAAGCTCCTAGAAACCATGTAACTGTACTTTATTGATTTGAATAAAAATATTATAATAATAATAATAATAATAACAAACTTTATTTCCGACATATATAATATAACAACTAGATGCCATTTAAAACCAGAAGTACTTCTCAGCATGTAGTTTCTATTTAATTCCTCCATCCCTTCTTCTCTTCTTTTTCACTCCCACCTTTCTCTGTGATATAATAGAAGAGAGGCAAGCATCAACAAGTCGGGTCAACCGGAAGTCTGGGTCTCCTTGAAAATTTGTGGGACATTTGAATTGCATATTGCCAGTTTGAACATAACCACTGCACAGTGAGCAAGCAAGCTTGAACTGTAAAGGAAGAAATTTGATTGTTTCCCCCTGCGTCTTTAGGAAGAAGAATTCCAACCCGTCTAAGAGCCATTGGACCAAAATTGTGGACAGCTTTTTCTGTTTGTTTTTGTTACTGGGGTTCTATTTTTAAATGCGTTTTCATTTGTAATTGGAGGACCCACTGGAATCCCTTCCCATGGTGACTTCACTTATCATCGCTCACTGGCAGCCTCTTTCTCATGGTTTATTTACGTTGAATTACTTTAAAACTTTTGGAATAGATTTACAGTACTATGAGATAATTTTAAGTTTGGATTATAGAGAGACAGTTGTTATAGAGAGATGGTCCTGTTAATCATCATAAACTGGTAGATCACGTTGTAACATTGAATTTTAAATGACAGTTGAGTTACTATGTTAGTGATTAAGAAATGTAAACTTCAATCTTCTAGGACACTGTAAAAGATCTAGTGTGTAGAACCGTCTGCCCCATTCATGAACATGTAAATGGTCGATTCCAAATGCACACCTAAATATTGAATTAGTGTACAGATATTTATTATCTGAGAACCTCTTAAAACACTGAAAAGTGCTCAACATATACTAGCGCATGATAGATTACAAATGACATGTTAAACATGCTATTTCTGAATAAAAAATCTTCTAGAATTAATTTTCATTGCTAAGAATATCTCAAAGGAAAGAAGTCAGAGAATGGACTTGAATTCTTTCATTAAATAGCAATATTTCTCATAGAACTCCACAAATAGAAAAGTACAGATTGATTACGATTGACATAATTGATTACAAAAAGACACTGGTAAAGGGATATTTCTAGAAGCAGGATTAATCATCGACGAATCAATGAATATATATTACTTTGAATAGATGGAAAGAAAAATAGAAGAAGAATAACAGAGGAATAACACAAAACTTGTCTTGAAATAGAATTTAACGATAGATTACGTACAACATGATATCCAGCCCTAGATATAACCTTTAATGTGCTGAAGTGCTTAAAGCGACCAATCTCACTCACTCCAATGTGCTAGTCCCAAAGGGAGTGCTATCAATGGGGGTTCCCCAACCTAGTTAGAATGAGGCCATGGGACACTCGCTTCAACTCACCCGCTGGGCTGAGCAAGCCAGAGTTCATCCGGGTTGTCCAGCTTGGCTAGACGTCCACCCTTGCTCTCACAGTAGTGCTGAGACTCAGTATAGTTCATGGCTGACGGTCCCGTCCAGAAGCACACATCCCCATACTTCCTCTTCACACCTAGAATTCAATTATTAAATTCAAACTATTAAATGAGAGTCTATAATTATAGATAGGTATCTGGTCAAGTCAACCCAAGACGGCGTCGGCCCAAGGCAGGTCAGCCCACTTGCGTGCCAGCTCGGCCCACCCCAAAAACGAAGTCGGCCCACAGCTAAGGCCACGGCCAGACTCATCTCTTCATTTCAATGACCAATTTTAGGGTTAGGTTTAGTGTTAGTCTCGGTATGGAATAGGGCTAGTGTTTTAGGCTATTTAGCTCATAATTATTGTTATTTCTTTGTGAATATATAGGCATATAAGTTCTGGGCTGAGTTGGTTTACCCCTTGGGCCGACCTGGCCTAGGCTGTGGGCCGACTTGGCTCAACCCGCTGGGCCAACTTGGCATTGGGTTGACTTGTCTATGAACCTTATAGATGTACCCATTGTTTTAATCTCTTATTATGTATTGTATCTGAAGTAAAACAATACAAAAACATTGCTTACCTTTTTGCTTAGTAATTCATTACATACGTTTGCTCATTGAGACTAGTTTCTAGTAATATGTGGGTGTATAAATGTAATGTTAAATAACTACTTCTTCAACAGCTTAACTGATGCTTTTTCACTGAGATCCATGAGAATATTGTTATATTGTGGAAAATAGACTAAATCTCAAAGGTTGGGGAGGATGCCAAGTCCAAAAGCAACTCTACAGGGGTTTGGGTGGCACCTGAGCTGCACACCAGTGGGCCGTTTCATAACTAATAGTGGGGCGGAGCGGAGTAGAAAAATAGTGGATTTAGCGGATTTCCGCTATTACGTTTCATAAGTAATAGCGGAACGGATTTCCGCTATTTTTCCGCTAAGTCTCCGCATTTTTTGCGGAATTCAAAAGGGCCTCCGCAACTTTTTTTTTTTACTAATTTTACATGAAATAAATACAAAATAAATACTTTTTATCCTTTCTATAGTTGTTCATTGCTAGTTATTATATGTTTTTAGGTGAGCATTCTTTTAAAAAACAATTTTCAACCAGGGTATTTTTGTCGTATTCAGCGGATTCTTGTCAATGGGTCAGATCTTTTTAGAATGAACAATTGCGAAATTCCCGACCTTTGCACATTATACTGGATGGGTATTGCAAACAAATGAATCAATCCTACTGATTTTAGTATCATTGGCGAGAGGACATCCTAAGCTTCACAAAAATGTATACATTAATGTATATATTTGTAGGATTTCTATATAATAAATCACTACAAACGTTGAAATTATGATAAAAACACGTCAGAAAGCACTAATTTCTCACATTATACCTCTCGCCTGAATAAAAGTAAACGTTCTAGGTATCATAATTCACCAGGTTCCAGTCCTTATTTTTTTTGCAATATTCCTAAACCTCAGAAAATCGCAATTGTACATTCTAAAAGAAATTGACCCATATGATTGTTATTATTCTCAATTGTAAGATCAGACTGTATCATATTTGTATTTTGCAATTTTATATTTCATAGAGTACCGGCCAAGATACTAATCTTACAGCTTCGTGCATATTAAATTATTTGTAGGTGATATAATCACCTTTCGTTTGATATATAACACATTAGTATACTATGAATAGGATAAGAGTTACATACGTTTTAGTTTTCGGCTTGGTTGAGAGCTCCGTTAATAACGAGAATAGCGGATCCTATAGCGGGGGATAGCGGGGGATAACAGAACGTAACGGAATGGAATAGGTAATTGCAATACTTCTAGTGTCCGTTAACAACAGCGGGGGATAACGGAACGGAGCGGAATGGAGCGGAACGGAACGGGCAATAGCGGAGCTTTTTTACCGGACATTGGGCGGATCGAATTATGCAACGCATTAACGGATATCCGCTATTGCTCCGCTAAAAGAAAATCCGTTAATAGCGGATAGCGGATTTCCGTTACTACTTATGAAATGGGCCCCAGGTCTAGATACTCCAAGGGAGAGTGGGGTGCAAAATTGTTATTCATAACTATATTAGGAATGGGTCTCCAATTAGTGACTAATGAGAGGGGGAGGGGTCAATACGATTCCTCTCTGCTAATTAATCATAATTGATATTAAGACTGATGTCTGATATAATTAATGTTTGATTTGGATGTTGTGTTTGTCTAGATGTAATTGGGGAGTATAGCCGTCATTTTGAATCCTGATTCGCATGGAATTATGGGACTAATGGAAATTATGCCATTTTCAGCATGGACTATTTATCAGTGTTCTAACATCAATATCCATTGCATTATACATGTTTCCATAATACTAGTTCCCATCTTTCCCATCATGCATTCAGCTTCCATAGATCATTTATACAAGCTATAATATTGGGGAAAGCATTCTTGTTTTTTTCTACAGAAATGTTGCCGAATATTTGTATGTCAGATTTCAACAGAATCTATCCCAGCATGCACTGCAGGAGACATGCACAGTGAGACATGCAACTCCCCTATTGGATCTATTATGTTGGCCTGGCACTCGTGATTATTAAACGATTAGTCCCTAAGGTTGTGTTGGTTTTCGTCGTCTGCACGCTGACATCCCCAAGGCGAGGGGATGTCAGCGTGCAGACAATGAGAACCAACACAACAGAAGGGTCTAATTTTTTTAGTCTCGAATTTTTGGGATCCTTCGGACACTTTTGAAGCAACACAAATCTTAATAAACCAAACAACTAAACATTGGGGAAAGGTTTTGTGTGACTCAGACACACGGCCATCCCCGCTCACCACAAAAATGGACTGCGCCAGCCCACTCTCTCTCCCTCCCTCCCTCCCTCCCTCCCTTACTAAACATGCACCGTGGTTGACAGGCCGGAACGAACACGTATTCTGCGCTCACCCAGTATACCCCCAGATACCAACAATTCGAGACTAATAATGAGTATGTACTGCTGTGTCCTACCTCTCCTCCCTCCTACTATAACAAAGTAACCCAAGGAGAGGAGAAGGGTGCAACCAATAAGGCAGGAAGAGGACTCGAGGCCAGCCAGGCCAGAATATAAGCAAGTGTTTTCTTGAGATTAAAGGTCGTTCTCTGACCACAACTATTCTTTGATTTCCATGCCTAGAATCTTACAATATGTCAAATTCGACTCAATGAAATTCATAAAAAAAACTCATTTATTCATTCCTATGCTGAATCTACAAATAAGAGCCATACATCAGAAAAAGACTATTCTGGTCTTCCAATATGCTCCTTGATTAATAGAGAAAAGGGGCCTTGCATGTTTTTGTTCAAATCTGACATATAAATAATTGGCAACACTTTTTTTAATGTAGCAAGAACATTTTTCACTAATATGACCGTTTGTATGAAACTAATTATGAAAACCAAATGTTAGAATATAATATATGGACATTGACATTTGAATATTGATACATATTCCATGCTCAATATGACATGATTCTTAGAGTGATTTTAGAGTGGGAAACATAATTCAAAATAGTGGCTATGGTAGTCTCCAATTGACAGGTCCCCTATTGCATTAAAACAGAACAAAACAGCCATATATTAAACATTCCCATGAATGCCTCCTCTTTGAATAATTATCATTTGTTCAATATGTGTCTGTTTTGCTCTATTATAATGCAATAATGAGGTACAAATAATGGATAGTTTGAATTGAATTAAAATCTTACCAAGAGGTTTTTCACAGATAAATGGTGAGCTACTACTGTGTGATGTTGTCATGAGAAGCTGCGAGTCATGCAATTGAAGGGTTGAATCGTAAAAATAAGCATTCAACCTTTCAATTATGTCTATTGGTAGTGTTGAGGCTACCTCGGTGCCATCCACCCACACTACAATACCCGATGCTCTCTTCTCTATAGCACCCAGCCACATCTCAGTATCCTCCTGTACAGTCTTTCTGCTGAAATGACATAATGAGACAATTAGTTAAAGGTGAAAAAAACAAGTTAAGGATGATCGTATGGTCAAACTGGTCAAACTTGGACTTTGACATGGCATGTCAATTACTACAATCCACTGTTTTAGTCCTAGTTTAATCTTTAGTTCTCCACCAGTGATAAGTATTGATCCGCTATTGGTATACTTACATATTATCCTAATTGTGAGGTAGCCTTGTTCATCCTTATTGATTCCAATGAATGCTAATTAATCTCCAATTAGCATCTACTCTCTAATTAATGATTTAACTACTATAATAAGAAATATCTCTCTATTATTGGTAGTGATAATCGATACCCAATTTTGACTACTGTGCTAATAAATAACTGAAATAACAAGGAGCTATATGGATCCTGACTTGATCAGATCACCAACCAAAGGTAAGTGTTTATTTCTGAAACCCAACACGCCAGGTGTGTACTTCATTAGCATAATCAGTCTTATATGGCTGTTCTGCCCATTGTCCAGTAGGGGAGGCCAGGCATTACGTAACATTACGTAACAGCTGGTTTTCCAAAGGTAGTGGTTTCATCCTGTTTTGTTCACACTGTGTACTCCAAATCAGGCTGATTTCAAATACAATTTTTTTAAAGGGGGTTTCCGGAACCAGATTTTTTTGTTATTTCAGTTTGAAAATAAAAAGTTATTTAATCAATTCTATATGGGCGTCTATGGGGAACAGGACGTTTTGAAAACGTTTCATTCATTTTAAACCATAAATTGTAATGACAGTTGGCTTATCTTTTTAGTATAATCATAGTTCAAGGATATACTTTCTGAAAATAAGAAGAAAATTGGTGGTTTCGGGATTACTTTAGGATCTTGAGACCCCTATAATGACAGTGCAGTGAGTGAGAGTGGATTCTGTCATTGATAGGTGGCCTCCGCCTAGTTTGATGAGAAGGCATTACAATCCAAAACTGACATATCAGCTTAGCATTTCTAGTGTACTTTTGTCCATGTATGTGAGAAGCCGTTACCCAACAGCTAAACTTTTTTTCTTTGAAAATATGGCCCTTTTTTCATAAAAACGCTCAATGGAATAGTTTTGAATCTCATGTAAACAAGGTGGCCTATGGTTTCGTAAAACAATAACAAACAAGAAACATATACTAATCTGTCCGAGCTTCAGAAGTGTTTCTTTTTAACTATTGAATCATATATATATGCATGATATGCATGCATGTTTCTATAGCCAGCCAAGTGGTTAGAATGTTAGACTTTGAAACGAAACATTGTGAGATCAAGTCCCTGAACAGACACCTTTTTTATATTCATCACATTTTTTGGTCATTTTTATTGATGATAGATTTTCACACAATTTCATACATGCAGTGGTTAATGTCATTCCCTTTCAATTGGTAAAAGAATTAGAGAGCCTACAACCAAATTAAATGAGTTATAGAGATATGGGATTCTCTGGGCCAGAATGTTGTCACAGGTCGCAAAAGTGATATTTTTCAAAGTGTCATATTCACTTTATTCAGTTTCTCAAAAGTGTTGAAAATATCAGTTTTGAGGTGTTGAAAGCTGTGTTAAAAATGTTTTGTGTATAGGTGAGCAAGAGGCTACAAGCCTCAAAAACCATAAGCAGGTGTGTAAATCCTGGTCCAAAAAATGTAAAAAATGCACTTAGACCTCCATTAAGTGAAGTGAAATTGTGTACACTGTACAAGAGTCAAAATATTATATTATTTGGTTATTATTATTTGTCTACAAATGTGTATTAGAGATGAAGTACAAAAGGTTTATTTGGAAGAGCTGTCTGGGACAGAGAACAAAAACTGATTTCCATGTAGAAAGCTTTTATCACTGTCTGTATAACAAAATGGAAATAAAGTTTCTTATATATATATAAAATTGACATTTCTTATAAAGCCCCACATGCACTCAATGCCCACATACATGGCAATGTCAGCCCTGTTATTCTGTACAAGTACAAGTTTTGAGGTGTTGAAAGCTGTTTGTAGCATAAATGCTTGTACTAAATGTCAAGACCATCTATTGAATATATCTAGGCATTTCTGAGGTCATCCTGTACAGTATATTTAGAAACTTTACTAGTCAATGTCCATCTAGAAGTATAGCTGATTATTTTTAAAAAGAAAATTAAAGCTTAAAGTATAAAAATACTTATAAGATATCCAACTATTCACTATCGTTTGCATCTGCTGGATCTCCTCTCAGATAATATAATGGCTGAAAACCCTTACCTTATAACCATGAGTGCCCAAACCTGGAGCTGATTGGGTGCCATGGCAAGATCACCACCAAATTGTTGACAGATGGTGCGGGCACCGTTCCATGGGGCATGAAGTGGGGGCCTGAAAAACTGCTTGGTCCATGGACAGGCTACCTCTGTATGGCCTGTGGATCAAATGGATGATGTAAAACAAAAATGTTTTGTGTATAGGTGAGCAAGAGGCTACAAGCCTCAAAAACTAAAAGCAGGTGTGTAAATCCTGTTCCAAAAACAGTAAAAAATGCACTTAGCCCTCCAAAAAGTGGAGTGAAATTTTGTACACAGTACGAGAGTCGAAATATTATATTTGGTTTTATTTGTCTATAAACGTGTAGTTAGAGATGTAGTTACAGAAGGTTTTTTTGGAAGAGCTGTCTGGGACAGAGAACACAAACCGATTTCCATGTAGAAAGCTTTACCACTGTCTGTATAACAAAACGGAAATAAAGTTTCTTATACATAAATATAAAAATGACATTTCTTATAAAGCCCCACATGCACTGAATGCCCACATACATGGCAATGTCTGCCCTGTTAATCTGTACAAGTACAAGTTTTGTTCATGTAGTCTGTTTTTTTCCCTAGTATTAGATAGACACAGCACTGGAAGGGAGACTATAGATATTTCTTATCAAATATACAATTGTGAATAAAATTCTTCCACATACAGCTTTTACCTTGATCCTTACACTACAGAAACCCATATGAACGTATAGGATGTGTAATATGAAACTTGTATGATTTTTACATATAAATGTCTCACATAAAGGAACGAAAAGGGGTTAGATGTGTTTTTAAGTGTTATCGGCCCAGAGGAAGTATGTTTTGTCGACATGTTGAAAAAAGTTGTTTTTAAAAAAAAGAAAATATACAATTGTGAGCCTATTTGTCTATGGCCTCAACTCTAATAGAAATGACAATTTACAACGTGCTTCATCGTAAAATCTTTGTATTGTCTGATGATTGCTCTATAATAAACATACTAAATGGAACAAAATAAAACAAAATGTTATGATTTCTTTTATGATATCATTTTAGGACAATTTTTTATTTTCAATGAGGAAAATCTAATTCTTCAGGGATATTTTTTAGCCCCGCCAAGTACAAAGGGAAATGTTGATACCACACCCTACCAATCCAACAGAACTGGATTCTAATCAGAAGTGTACCACCTTTTTTTATATCTGTAGTTTCTTATCACACTTAACGGGTGCCGCCATGTATGATATTATAATGCCATGCTTCTCGGGTAAACTCCTCCCTGGTGGGCGCGTGTGAGTCCCACCAATAGGAGAGCAGCTCCCTGAGCTGCACGTGCGGATTCTGTATACAGGGGGGATGGAGTTATTTGTATGAGAATAAACCAGTCAGTCTAGTACAAGTAGTCGATCGTTGATGTTGTCATTGAGAATACCTGAAGCCGATAACCTAGACTCCCGCTCTCCTATAGAGCTAACATAACATCGTAGCATCAATTTATAATAATGGGTATATTGGGTTAATTTTGCCATTTATTCAACACAAGTTCTTCTGGTCGAATTTAGGTTGTAGGTTTGAGTCAACGGTGGAGGACATTCCAACAACTTTGACAGGTTTATATATGAGAATTCCATCTTGGGAATCATTCTATCTACATGGTAAGTTGATGTGAATATTTTTCTCAAAGATTAAGCTGCTTTTAAAATGATGACATTGATTTATAATGTTTAGCAACCATTATGTTAACCAACCATATAAAGACCAGGTGTTCATACACTATAGCATTGTGATAATAACTATGGCATCGATATGTAACAACCAACGCTGTCTGGTGTCAGTTAATGAAACAGTATGGGATGAGTGAATTTGTGATCTGTTTCAGGGAAATGAGTCATAAGACGCAAAATATGGATTTTGAGATATCACCATATTTTAAAATAGGAGATCAAAGCGATTCCAATGAACACTAGGACACCTAATAAGTGTTTCAATATTTTAACTTTGATATTTTAATTTTGAAAACAACAGTTTGCTATGTTTCTGGATGGGTAATTACCAGTAAAGTAACTAAATATACTCCATACAAAGGCCTTCAAAACGCAGGGATATATTGAATACAATGTCCCGAAATTTGTGATATGGATTCATATGACTATAAGTCCTAAACCCTCTAAAGATCAGAATATGTCAATAAAGGGATCTTTTAAATAAAACACTATGAAAAACGTCAATTTTGCAACTTATGACTCATTTTCTTAGAACACATCACATTTGTTAGCACCTACCTGGGAGAGGGGTGAAGAGACCATTGTCCACTGCACAAGCCCTTAGCTGTTGGTATTGTATATCAGTGTTAACATCTGATTCTGAAAGAAGAAACATTTACAGGATATAGCATCTGTGAAAGCATGTTTGCTGTACAGTAGTGGAAATCTGTAATAAAAGTATCTACAGCTGCATTCTCAGCTCTATGGCAAAACAAATCTTACCAATTTTACTCATTATTATGACTAAGAACTAAATTTATCAATATGTTGCTACTGTTATATGTTTATATATGAAATTGAAGTATTCACTGGAAATGATTTGGGGGGGCTCCTCAAAGTCAAAATCAGAACACTTTACATGCCATGTTGTGATAACCACTGGAAGATTTGTGGCCCGTGCAAAGCCATTTTCACCCAAAATAAACATAAGCATAATGCTGCCATCCATGTCTCTACCACAGAGAACCTTTGTATCCCGATACCACAGCTACTCACTTTTCTTCCTTAATTCAATCTAAGACTCTCTAGTTATATCACCAATTGAAAGGGAATTGTATGAATAATTAACTGCGTTTAAAACAAATCAAAGTCCCAGATGTGAAGATGTTTTTGAAATTAAAAAAAAATGACTTGAAAATGAGACAAAATATAAAGGCTGTCTGCACTTGATCTGCACGCTTCCTGAATGAAATCCTGCTAAATCTTTGTTAAATGACTGTTAGATGGGTAGGAGAAGAACAGACCAACTTTAAATAAGATTGCAGCTTGAACAGTCATTAACTGAATTAAGCGACTCCCGAGCGACCGTTGTCAGCGACATCAAATCTCAACACCCCTCCCCTACCCCTGAACCACCAAGAGTGGTAATCCAAGCCCCTCCAACTGACCCCATCTACGCTCTAAGTTCCCCCTCCTATGTTTCAAGCCCCAAAGAAGGCATCTACCAAGCCCTCTACCACATAATGGAAACGGTGTGCTCCTTAAATCACAACATTGGTCGATAGTTCCCCCTCATTCTTGAGAAGAATGATTATATCTATAAAAAGTAGTTATAAACTGTAACACCACTTTACCAGCCTTCAAATTATAGAGCTGGCATATCCATATTATCCCCACCCTTAACACTAATTCTACAGGACTTAAAATTATAGATCCTGATATTCAATTTGCATACATTTAAAACTAATAAAGTCGGGACTTAAAACTATAGATCCCTCTCTTTTAATTGCATTCCTCATATTACATATGATAAAAAAAATGTCTCTCTACCTAATAAATTGAACAACAAACAACTTTATTATATCCATCTCATCATTTCATCACGTTCACGACACCCTAACACCACTCAACAACCAAAGTGCTAAAATGTGCAGAAAAGTGACACTGTAACAACACGGTGCGGTGTTACACCATGCTACACCCTGCCAAGTATATAAACAGCTGGATCTGAGATGTATGTATCAAAAGTCCCCTGAAGAAGGCAACCCTATACCGAAACTAGTCGGGAAATAAAACAGTGAGAAAAAGTACATACCAGGTTCTCATTTGTAGGAAATATTTACTCTACATATCATTAACTGAATTTCCATCTTTTATTTCTTCATATTTTGTAGAGCAAGAATCAGATTTAAGCATTTGAAATTACGTAGTAAAAACATGACTAACCTGTATCTATCTGACACATATAGTGGTTTGTGTCAGAACTTATTGGTGCATCAGTGAGCATCATGTCGTTACTCTCTGCATCCCGCTGCAGTACCATCACATCATCTGCCGTGAATGTGCGAGTGGTGCCCCCACCGGGCACCACGCCCCAGTCCACCAGGCTCAGGTCAGGCCAGCGCCAGTCATCCCGTGCACCCTGCTCCTTACCACCCAGCAACACTGAGTACATGTCTAACGTCAACCTGCAGCAATCATGAAGCAACAAGTTGTTGTTTATCATTTCAGTAGATGAATCATGGCCCTGTGCAAAACCATTTTCGCCGAAAATAAACACAAGCTTACAACCACCACCTGTGCCTCTATAACAGTGAACCCATGTATCTCCCAAGCCCCATCCAACAGACTTTTCTCCCTTAATTTGATCTTAGACTCTAGTTCCTTCACCAATCGACAGGGAATTGCATCAATAACTACATGTGTGAGTTTAAAAGAAATCAGAGTCCCAGATTTGAAGATATTAGTGAAATTGAAAAATAAAATGACAATAAGAAAAATATAAAAAGGCTGTCTTCACTGGGATTCAAATTCACAATGTCCAGATTGACAGTCCTAGACGCCACGGTGACTCAGTTTGTGGCCACCGTACGGTGCCGACAAGGTACATATCAATTCCCATAGGTGTCACCCTCAGTCTCTACCTCGGAGAAACGGTACTTGCTCAAAACGGCACACGATCACCTTTTTACACTGATCTGATACATCTACTCATTTCTGTTGCCACAGAACGCCCTCTAAACACCTCTAGATTAATGTATTAAAGTTACACAGTCATCGTAGCATGAATAAAGGAGTAATAAACGTTTTCCTTCCCATGTGTGTGTTGGCCCTTCTCATACCACTAGTCTACACTAGCAACATTCACCCTCACTCCTCCATTCAAGGTTCATAGTCTAGTGGTAAGTCACTCGCACAGAGAGCTGAGGATTGCAAGCTCGAACCTTGGCCAGTGCAGCTACTCTATCTTTTATCACATAGGCCTAGATGGTATGTTATTCCACAGAACTCCACAGACCTTGGAGTTCTGTGGCAAAAGGGATGGTGGGTGGGATGGTGTGGTTTGTGAGTTTAGTGGTGATGGGAAAGGCAGGAGAAAGTACATATCGATATAATGTTGTACACATAATTACCCATCGATAATCAATGGGCTATCGATTCTACTAAAGGAAAAATTAGGCGTTCAGGCCAGCGCTAGCATATGCCACTCTTCCTGGATGCTAACCACTTACTTGACCATAGGGGACTCTAGATATCATACATATTATAACACTGGGCATAGTTGTTGATGCATCAATGGTTATCTTTAATCCCCATTCTCCTCATGGTGAATGAGGAGAATCTCTTCAAGCCCATGCCTTCTTTGTTGACCTTAGGCTTGGCTGTTTGTTTTCTAAAACTACACTGAGTATTAATTACTAATACAAAAACACATGAACTAAAAGTGAATTTACACTTCCCTAGCATGTGTCGTCTGACACACATAATATGGACTGTTAATACTGTTACGATGGACATTAAGTAATATTTGTTCTATATAATTAACCAAGCTTGATTACATCTGAGGTAAGAGCTAAGTTTACAACTTATTAAGGTGACATAGCAAGTGAGAAAGTAGACTAATAATACATGACAAAAGAATGCAGTAAATCAATCAATGAACAAATGAACAACTCACCGCAGAGAACAGTAATGATGAAAACAATTATAAATGTCATAACAAATTTTCGTCAGATAAATGTCAAGTTTGTAACTCCATTTCACTTTTGATATATGAGCTGAATGCAATTTTTGGTCAATGAGTCTTTTGCTTTATAGAGTAATCTAATTTTCAAGGAGATCTTCTTCATGAGGTTATTTAAGTGTGGTTTGAAGGAAAGGGTGTTATCTAACAAGAAACCTAGGTACTTGTACTCAGTTACCCTCATTAGGGTTGGGACGCCACATTTGAAAGGAGAGGTGCAAGAACTGTGGTACTTTTGGGGTGATGGAGAAGTTCATGACACTTCATTGTTCTGCATTGAGAAATCTTGTGTGACTGACACCTAATTCTGATTTGCTGGAGATCTTCCTGAATCAATGTGTTCATTTTGTCTTTATGATTCATGAACACAACAGTATTGTCAGCATAGTGCAGGACTATTGATGATTTTACTACAGCATGAAGGTTGTTAATACAGAATAGGATCGGCCCAAGGATTGGCCCTTGTGGTACTCCATATGTGATTAAACCTTTTTTTGGTGATTCTTAACCATTTGAAGCCACAGATTGTTGCCTATCAGATAACTCTCAAACCAAGTTAGCTTGTTATCCCTGATGCCATATACTTTTAACTTAGGATTTAGTGTTCTATGATGAACAGTATCAAAAGCCTCTTTGAAAATACTGTAGTGTTAAGAAGGTTATTGTTAATTATTTAGTGTTATCGATTTGATAACAAAATGAATGGAATGCCAAATAAAGATTACAGGCAAATCAAAATATGTTAACTTTTTTTTTGACAAAACAGTTGACAGTAAAGGCACTGTAGATATCAATAATGAATAAAGAAATTAAAGTATTTAGGAACCAGTATCGGAAAAAAAACTAATGAGGGAGGTGGAATCTGCTGGTTGAGTTAACAGGGTTGAAGGGAGGCTAAATCATGAACTTCGATATAGTGTTGGTGCGCTACAAGCCTATTCTAGTTAAAGGGAATTTGTAGTACAGTGAACCGCGGATACTAATATCAAAATCATTTTGTGATTTATAACTTATTTTCCTGTAACACAATACATATAATGTCTCTAGAGAAGGTAACATTAGGTTCCTCCTTTTCTCTCTGTATATGTTTGATATAACAAGTATAACAATGTCAATTTGATAGTTTCCCTACCAAAGGTTTGTGTTTGTTGGCCTAACGATTAATTTGTTCTTCTTTTTATAAATTAGCTTTCCTTCATATTTCAACCTTTGTATAATTGTGAGTAACCATGTTTTATGGAAAAAGACTGTTTACACACCACCAAATACATCCCTGAGGGATACCTGCATTTTGCTATATGATCATTGAAATATTGTATACATTATTAATAAACAACCTCCTTGATGAAGGGCACTTGTAGCCCAAAATGTTGGACCCTTAAATAAAACAACCCTTCAACAAATCTTCATTTCTGTCCTCATTGTTTTGTATTCCTTACTACATAGAGATATAAATATTGTTTTGGCCTTAACTGATATTAAGAAAAGAAAAATACTAACATTAGTGAGACAATCTGGGTCACGTCCTGTGTAGAGTTAATCTTAGCGAGTGTGCCTCCAATATGTGAGCAATGCAAGGCGGCCTCGGGCTCCTCTGATATGAAGGTGGAGGCATAGAAGACTCTCTCAGCCATACAACTGGAGTAAGCTGCAATAGGAGAATCTATATTGATGTCCTGTGAGTCACTCACTTTCACTTACATACCTTCTTACTCATGCTCACCAACCGCAATTTAAGTAAGCTGCAGTTTTTTACTGCATCCTGCAATTTCGGCCGCCCATTGTGGGAATGTGACCGCCAATAATTTTGTTGTGGTCACCTAATTTTAAATAATACTAGAAATAATGGTTATATAATCATACAGTTTAGGACAGTCATCAAGACATGTCAGGGTGGTATTGAATATATTTTGAATTTTGAAAAAAAACCTCTTCAATAGTTGGCGAGATTCAGTGCATCAGGTACCAATGATATTATTATTATCATTATTGTAGGCCTGTACATGATATTGATCTCCCTTTTTACAACTGTCCCACTTATGTTATAAATCTAACCTCTCCCTGTCTCATCTCTGTCATTTCTCTGTCTCCATGTGTCTCATCTTTCCTTTCACACTCTCTCTATCACTTGCTCTACCCCTCTCCCTCTCCCATCCTTTTTCTCTCTCCCCCACTCCCTCTCCCATCCTTTCTCTCTCTCCCTCCCTCCCTCTCCCATCCTTTCTCTCTCTCCCCCACTCCTCTCCTTTCTCTCTCTCCCCCACTCCCTCTCCCATCCTTTCTCTCTCCCCCACTCCCTCTCCCATCCTTTCTCTCTCTCCCCCTCTCCTATCCTTTCTCTCTCTCCCCCACTCCCTCTCCCATCCTTTCTCTCTCCCCCACTCCCTCTCCCATCCTTTCTCTCTCTCCCCCTCTCCCTCTCCCATCCTTTCTCTCTCTCCCCCACTCCCTCTCCCATCTTTTCTCTCTCTCCCTCCCTCCCTCTCCCACCCTTTGTCTCTCTCCCCAACTCCCTCTCCCATCCTTTCTCTCTCTCCCTCCCTCCCTCTCCCATCCTTTCTCTCTCTCCCCCTCTCCATCTCCCATCCTTTCACACTCTCTCTATCACTTGCTCTCCCCCTCTCCCTCTCCCATCCTTTCACACTCTCTCTACCTCCCTCCCTCTCCCATCCTTTTTCTCTCCCCCTCTCCCTCTCCCATCCTTTCTCTCTCTCCCCCTCTCCCTCTCCCATCCTTTCTCTCTCCCCCCTCTCCCTCTCCCATCCTTTCTCTCTGCCCCTCTCCCTCTCCAATCCTTTCTCTCTCTCCCCCTCTCCCTCTCCCATCCTTTCTCTCGTTCCCCTCTCCCTCTCCCATCCTTTCTCTCTCTCCCCCACTCCCTCTCCCTTCCTTTCTCTCTCTCCCCCTCTCCCTCTCCCATCCTTTCTCTCTCTCCCCCTCTCCCTCTCACATCCTTTCTCTCTCTCCCCCACTCCCTCTCCCAACATTTCTCTCTCTCCCCTCTCCCTCTCCCATCCTTTCTCTCTCCCCCACTCCCTCTCCCATCCTTTCTCTCTCTACCTCCCTCTTATTCTCCTGGTGAACATATACATGGATACATATATACACGTATTTACTAAATGTGTCGAGCTGCTAATAGTACATTTTCTGACAATCTGACTTAAACATGTGATTATTATGAACCATATGTACAGAATAAAGTATAAATAACTTGAAAACAGACTGGTGTGGATCATTCCCAGGATACCTCCTATACAGTAGTATAAAAGTGCACTCACATATCATCTTACTCACATGCACATTCACTTAATCAAACAGACATGATTCACATGCTCACACTAACCCCCCCCCCCCCTCCACACCCCAATCACTAAATCCCTCATCAAACCACTCACACTTACTCACTAACTCTGAATCACTCAATTACTCTAACTCACTTTGTCACTCACCATCTCAATCACTCACTCACTCTCTCACTCACTCACTCACTAACTGTTTCAATCACTCTCTTACTTACTCTCTCACTCACTCACTCACTCACTGTTTCAATCACTCTCTCATTCACTCACTCACTCACTCACTCTCTCACTCACTCACTTTTTTACTCACCATCTCACTCACTGTTTCAATCATTCTCTTACTTACTCTCTCACTCACTCTCTCACTCACTGTTTCAATCACTCTCTCACTCACTCACTTTTTCACTCACTCACTCACTCACTTTTTCAATCACTGTTTCAATCACTCTCTCACTCACTCACTTTTTCACTCACTCACTCACTCACTTTTTCAATCACTGTTTCAATCACTCTCTCACTCACTCACTTTTTCACTCACTCACTCACTCACTTTTTCAATCACTATTTCAATCACTCTCTCACTCACTCACTTTTTCACTCACTCACTCACTCACTTTTTCAATCACTCTCTCACTCACTCACTTTTTCAATCACTGTTTCAATCACTCTCTCACTCACTCACTTTTTCAATCACTCACTCACTCACTTTTTCAATCACTGTTTCAATCACTCTCTCACTCACTCACTTTTTCAATCACTCACTCACTCACTTTTTCAATCACTGTTTCAATCACTCTCTCACTCACTCACTTTTTCAATCACTCACTCACTTTTTCAATCACTGTTTCAATCAATCACTCACTCATTCACTTTTTCAATCACTGTTTCAATCACTCTCTCACTCACTCACTTTTTCAATCACTCACTCACTCACTTTTTCAATCACTGTTTCAATCACTCTCTCACTCACTCACTTTTTCAATCACTCACTCACTCACTTTTTCAATCACTGTTTCAATCACTCTCTCACTCACTCACTTTTTCAATCACTCACTCACTCACTTTTTCAATCACTGTTTCAATCACTCACTCACTCACTCACTTTTTCAATCACTCACTCACTCACTTTTTCAATCACTGTTTCAATCACTCACTCACTCACTCACTTTTTCAATCACTGTTTCAATCACTCTCTCACTCACTCACTTTTTCAATCACTCACTCACTCACTTTTTCAATCACTGTTTCAATCACTCTCTCACTCACTTTCTAACTGTCTAGTCCAGCCACTCCCACTCACTCACTTCCACTAAGTCCCACTCACTCACTCACTGTCTAACTAAATAGCGTAGAATGTTGTGACCTTTCGTTGCTGAAGCTGTATTGTCATTATTGTAATTTGTAATGAGTATCCATTAATTATCTTTTGTAATGATGTGAAGTTAATGTATATGTAAACTGTATATTTTTTCAAGGAGATGAGACCTACCACATTGTTGAAATCTTCCTAATAAAATGTTTAAAAAAATAATGTTCATTTGGAAGAACTCTCATGGACAGAGAATACACACATACTTTTCCCTATAAAAGGATCTGTACCGAATAATGGAAAATAGTATCTATAATAAAGAAAATATGTATATGATGAATGTCAATAATTACCTGCTAGAGCTACTAAGAGTATTACCTGGGGTGCCCACATCCTGGAGCATATGGTGTAAAGCGATAGTACAGGAGAAACAACTCCCAGTTTGTGTAATGTCGTAAATGTCAATCAACTTCAGCAATCAATAGCCTCCGTCATTAGCCATGCATGAATACACATGAGGCGTGTTACAAGGAAATGAGTCACAACTTGCAAAATTGATATGATTAAGTCTTTTATTACAAAGATCTCTGTGACGGAATGTTTTGGAGTATCTCGTGCTTGAAGTTGTATGAATACATGTGATAAATCTGGAGACGGGGCATTAAATATATCTGTGCATATCTAAGGTCTTTCTATAGTATTTAACTACTTTACTTGTAATTGTCCACCAAAATAATATTGTAAATCATTCTTCAAAAATAAAAACATCAAACTTAAAAAAATTGAAACTTAATTAATGCCCTTATGTTTAGTATCATCAGAATCGGCTTAATCTCATCATTTCAGATATGGTGATATCTCAAAATCCAGTTTTCCTGTCACACATAACAAATGGTCAATTCTCACAAAACCTGTAATTATACTTGGTTTTTTTACAGGATAAAGTTAAGGTTTAATCGTAAATGTTTCAAACAAAAGCCCATTTTATCTGTTTTTGTTTCTGATGTGGGCAAATGAAATGTCTCTATCCTGCATGACCATATGTAACGCTTGGGACAGTCATTTTGGGGAGCTAGTTTAGGCTAATAGAAATATCGTTGACTATTTTGTCAATAAAATATGCATAGGAATATATTTAGCAAATAATACATATTCTGAGACCATTGTAATCAGTTGTATGGCTTGCCATATTTTTTTTTTCAGTGCTGACGAAACGGGTTCAGTCATAAAAAGTTTCAATCAAAATACATGAGCTGAAATCAGAAAACAGTATTTCCGCTAAGGAAAAATGAGTTGGAGGTAATAAACTATATGAACGTACAAAAGGCAAGGAGAGTGGGTAAAGATGTAACCTAGATGTGATTTACCCCTAGAGGAGACCGTTATTTGTTGACATATTGAATAAAGTTTGTAAAAAAAATAATACATATTCAAAGTATTTTTCGGCTCATTGTTTACAGAGAAGGACTCTTGAAAAAGTAGTAAATTTGAATAATTGTGATGTGTTCCAATAAATGAGTCACAAGTCGCAAAACCAATATTGTTCATAGTGTTTCTTTCACACGATCTCCTGATTGAAATGTTCTGATCCTTAGAGGGTTTAGCATTTATAGTCATATAAATCCATGTAATGAATTTTGGGACATCGTACTGAATATATTCTTGCGTTGGGAAGACCTTTGTATGGAGTATATTTAGTTACTTTGCAGAAACATTGCAAACTTTTTGTTTCAAAAATAAAAACATAAAATATAGAAACACTTCTTAATGTCCTTCAATTTTGCTATCATTGGAATCGCCTTGATCTCCTCTTTTCAAATTTATATCTCAAAATCCTTATTTTTCGACTTATGACTCATTTTCCTAAAATGGATCACATATATTAGATCGATTCCACCTGTACTGCATGGGAAAAATATATTTATGGTCAATTTTGTAGAAAAGGGCATGGTCCCTTCTGGCAAATATAGTATAATAATGTTGTTTTTCTCTAATAAACTACATTTTTACTGTTGTTTTAAATGGATTTTGAGCCCAGCTGTATTTAGTAAAGAAAAGAGTCATTCCAAAAATAAAAATAGTTAAAAAAAATGGCTATGTTTGTTTGTTGTCCCTTAATTCATCATTCAAAAATTATCTCCATGATATCTCCAAATCCATATTTTGCAACTTAGGACTCATTTTCCTAAAAGCAGATCACATATTACTCTTTATCTTTAAAATAATACTGATATCAGGCACTGAGTGCTTCACGCCTTTATTCATAATACATGACTTTTGAATCTAGAACCAGAAGTGATCAAACAGAAACATGAATATTAGATAAAACCAGGCCTTATATTAAACATTGATATGTAACATCATGCTTCACAAAACTCTAATTGAAATTGAAACATTTCCTTCCCAGCAAGAAATGTAATGCTGTCTGAACGGCTTATGAAGGTTCCCAGACATGTAATTTTATTTAGTAATGAAAACATTATAGATTCATGTGGTTCAATGTTGGCAGTGAACTTAGTAAATAATGTAACAATTGTTAACATGGTTACATTTCTTCTGGCCAAACCACTAGTACCGTAGTGGCCCGTTCAAATACAGACCAAGGATTTTAGGGCCATGAAAACAATAAAACTCTCTCTCAAATATCAGCTGGCGGTCTCAAATATTAGCCAGGTTCATCTGGTTTGTCTATATCTAATAAAGAATAAAGTCAAGGTTCCAGTTGAGCGTTCAGTGGGTTGAGATGTGAGGCAGCTTCACCTCCTACCTTTACTCCTTTTTTCAGGATTAGCTGAACCGAGTGAGTTAAAATCAGCGCCAGTTTATGTAAAGTCATAAATGTCAATCAACTTTAGCAATCAATAGTCTCAGTCATTAGCCATGCATGAGTAGAAATGGTCAATTCTCACAAAACTTGTATTTATACTTAATTTTGGAGGATTCTGTTTTTGCTACAGAACTATAATGTTGTAGTGGGTTTGGGTATAATATGTGTGGTACGTATAATGTTTACTTATGTTGTTGTGTGGTGCTTTCCGCTGAGGGTAGTGCGCTTGTACTATCCCCTGTGGGCAGTACCAGTTCAACTGATCACATATACGATTATGTGTGTGTCTTCCCTTCTTATTCATATTTACCCTTTTGTCGTTGCCAATACAATTGTATATGCCAAAGCTATAGACCATTTTATTATGTGCGCATTCTATATGAGACATGCTATAAGTGGGGTGCTATAAAAATATTCATATAGGACGTGTCCTATATAAAATGTAGTTGTTTAAAAATAGCTCTGTTGTTATGCTTCGCGGAGCTTTGGCTCTCCGCGGAGCATGTAAACAAATCCCTGCGATCGGTAATCCACCCGTGATTCTGGTACTATAATTATAGAAATACATAATAAAACCTACATCATTAAATAGAGCATTAAATTCTCTTTTGAATGATATAAATTGTATTAATGTAACTCAAGGAATGGCCATTATATGACCGTTTTAATTCATCAATATACTAACGGGGCTGTCAGTGGGGTGTGGCTGTCAGCGGGGCAGCGGTGCTCTCTGAGACTTCTTTAGTATTTTTTCAGTGATATCTGATGACATATGATCAAATTTTATGCACATATAATAAATATAGAATGGAACTCACCGGCAATAATAAAAAATTTATAGGACTTGATTCGTCCACATAAGCACTCTGCCGACCGCATCATGCTTATGTGGATGAATCTCGTCCTATAAATTTTCAATTTTTGCCGGCTCGTCCCATTCTCTCTATGTATTGCATTATTGCTAATGATTCTAGTTACCACTATCATTGTCACTGTACTGTACCATGAACGGTTCAATGTCCCAGACACCCTGTTTGCGTCGGGGAGAGAGTCATGAGGTGGCTGGCCCACTTCAACCAGACAAGTCGTTGGGGAACTTGTCCCATAAATAATAAAGATAGTGCAAAAGGTTTATTCTTATTGTCTTTATTGTTAGCTGATATTATTAATATTTTAGTTTGGCAATGAATTAATGCCTGCTAAGAATAGATAATTCTAAATTGTTCACAGTAAACATGGGGATAGTCCCACACTATTCTATTTATGTTTAATCACCCCCTGGCAGCCTAATGCTGAAGATATTCTGGCTATTTTTTTTTATAAGAATGTTTTATTGGAAGTTGGCCAAATATTTGTTCCTATGTCAGATTCAAAGTCAATTCTGTTCTCTATTATCACCAGGTATCATCACTGACTAATTTCGTTTTAGTTACCCTGACAAATACGAAAAATATTTCATAATTCTTGTGGTATCACTGGTTTGATGTAACATTAAATACCTATTTCTGATTATGATATCTAAGTGGTTTTTTTATAAGCCTAGCGATACGTAAATAGGTTGAAGCTGAGAAAAGCAATCAAGAAGTATTCAATAGTTTATTTCAGAACTTCAGTAATAAATTCTTTGAGCTACAGGAAATTAGAGAAATAAAGAACAGAAGATAGTGTATATGTAATGACCCAGTGATAGTTAGAGGAGGAGACTTAAGTACAAATGAGAAACAAGTTCAAATTGTGTCAACTCTGGTTTTATTCCATATAGGAAGAGTATATCAATGATCTGGTAGTGGTACAGAAATGGTATCCGTAGTAAACATAATGTTGATATACATGAAGATATAATGAAATAAGTAAAAGAAGTAATTAATGGTAATTAGCCCCATCTAGTGGAGAATTATTTGAGCGCAAAATCCGCGGATATATACTGGTGGATATCGCATGTGCGCGCCTTCTGCGCGGGGAAGTATAAGGCTAGTAGTAAGTAAAAAGGTTGATACACTACATAATAATATATGCCAAAATATAGGCCATGTTTTTAAATATATTTTAAAATATGTTTTAGCGAAAGCCTATATAAAAGGATATTTGTCTCTTATAGGGCCATTTTTAACTAGTCTGCAGTAGAGAGTAGGCCTTTTTACTAGAGTCAAGAGCATCTTTTTCTTATACAAGTTAGTATTATTATTAGTTTATGAGTCATGGACGTGGCCATGACTACAAGCAGCTAATATGGTGAAAAACTATGGATAAACCAAGCACATAGCCACACAAATTGACAATCCCACTCATGAAGGTACTGACTAACTAAATAATTAACTTTTGTGCCCTATTCAAACAATTATAACTCACTGACAGCCAGGATTAATCCTGACCACAACTGACCACAAGACGTCATTGTTGCCTCTATTATCGCTCACCCATTGCTCTTTAGATTTATCTAACTGACAAAAAAACTACGTCAAATTGAGCAGATTAAAAAGCCTGACCAACATGGATATAGACAGTGATAACGATGCAACACTAACACCTGGGTTAAACACATCAACAATGATGTCTTACCATACGACAACTGACCCCAAGGAGTAATAAATATACTTTATTCCATATATATATTCCATAAATATACAAGTTGCTAATAAAAGCCTGAGTAAACATCACATATAGTCCTTGTTGTAAAACAACAGTAACGTTAGAAGTCACAGGAAGGATAATACAGTATGAAATGGTCAAACACAATATGAAATAGAGATGATACATCCAGAGTTGAACATTTGAGTCCTGCACTGCCCACTGGCACAGTCCAAGAGAACTAGACCAGCGGACAGCTCAGGCTCCAAGACAACATTACAGGGGCGTCGCTGCCGGGGGGGACGGGGGGGACATGTCCCCCCCCACACACACACACACACACTTTTGGTGGCAGCCTAAAAAGGTCCAGGCCAGAGGCTCTAAAAAAATTTGTCCCGAAATTTGTCCTGAAATCAGGTCCAACGCCCTCTTAATAACATCCATTCTATAGCCTTTTAATATCAAGTACAACGTACCAAAAGGTCCAAGGCTGCAGAATGTTGGTTTAATCTAAAAGATATATGCTTCATTTGCATCAGAAAAGCTTATTATAAATATACATTTTAAGGATGCTTCAGTGTTACCAGAACAAATAATCATATATCTCTAAATGCTTAAATTAGACATCATAAGGAGTCCTTCAAATAAAGATTCCTTCAGATTTGAATTGAGAGGCACTGGTCCGAACCACTTGATCTGGCGCTGGTCTATTCGTCAGTCAAGATGCTGAATCTTTTACGGCCAAGACATTTATTAACGTTTGAATATAGATATATTTGTCCACCATGGATACTTCCAAACATTGCCTGTTGTATTGCCAGCGACGCCTCTGCATCAAATGTAGAAATAGGAAATATACAGATCAACCGCAATAGTTTTGAAAATGGATGACGGAGAGCGATTTCTACATTTACCTCAAGTAACTGAAATGTGCTAACTTACCAATCGCATTTAATCAACAATATCACCTATACATACATAATAATTTCCCTTAACAAACACTACCACGTTCTCCCTCATGCAATCTATAGTTCATGCACATGTTACCAGAAACACTTCAGCTACTCGATGAACACACTCCACACACTGACCTCACACTCGCCTTGCCTGTGCTCGCTAGGGGCAGTGGTGAGTATGGTGCTAAAACCAATAGACATTTAGGTAAGAGGGAGGGTGAAAAGGGCGGGTGGAGGGTTCTTTTAATTACTTTCACTGGGAACTTACCCTTTTAACATAACCATAGCAAACAGTACAAATCATACAAATGTTGAAGCAATACTTTTCTGGATAAGTAAGTCTGAACACATCCACCTTTGGATATACACTGAATGGATCATTCCAAACCTGGTCACTCCACCGGTCACATATGGTCACTCACAAGGCAAGGACTGATGCCTCTTAAGGTTTGAGACCCAGTTTGGTCAGATTCTGGGGTGTATTTTTGTCCCAATAGACCACGGCAATCACTTCCGGCAACTTTCGGTAATGAATGGGGGTTATAGACATAAAAAAAACTGGTAAATAAAAGTCAGTAAGTGGGGAATAACAGTCAAATCTGACCAAACCGGGTCTAAAAGCACTAATACCCTCAGTTTTGGATGGTCTAAGTGGTCTGTTGCCTTGTTGAAATTCTCAGGGCTAACGCCCCTTGAATTGTCCACCAGGCAACAGACCACCCAGACCACCCAAAACCTTGGGTATTAATGCTATAATAGCTCATCGATGCAGGGGTTGATTCACTTCCTATTTCTATACACATATTGTTCATATACCAAACACTGGCGCCATCATGTGGACATTCCTGCATCATGGGAAGATCCAATTCTTGCTACACTAGTGTCACCGATTGGCTGTTAACAGAACTAAAACATCCCAGACTCGCATAACATTGTTCAGCATTAAGGTAACGGAAATGTAATATTGACTGTTTCATAAGGCATGTCAACCTATTTGTCATTTTCTGATTATTTAATTGTGAGCCTGTGAGAGAAATAAAAGATAACCTTGTCTTATCTTCATCAGAGAATCTGGATATGATCAGACTGAAATAGGAATCCCCTAAAGACTTTACAAGGACAATCAATGAAACTCATTTACTTCTATGATAAATGTAGAGATGATATAAATCTAGTTTAGTCTATGCTGAATGTTGTGGCCTATCAGCCGCTGTTTGTATGGGTGGGAGTGCAATCCTGGCTATGGCTATGGGTTGCTTAACTCTCTTTACTCATCAACAAATGGAAGCTTTCGTGGCGGACATATACAAGAAATAAACTCCACACACTTGCCATCATGTGTATGACAAATACATTCTGTCTTGCCCTGATACAGAAAGACGTATATACCACCTCCTGTAGTCTAACATAAATCTGGTGAAGAGAAAAGGAAAACAACATGAGTTTATAGAATGAGTTGCTTTGCTGAACTCGAAGACAGGCCCTCTTTATTATCCATATAATATAAAGCTAGAGCGATTTCTATGAAAGGAGGTAGAAAAGAAATGGTAGAAAGAAGGTTTTCTTTGTCCAGAATGTTCTCGGAATTTGTTGTTTTACAAAGCACTTTACTCATCTTTAGAGGTCTCTCCTCCCTCTCTGGATGTCGTTGTATGTGGTTTGTGAAGGTATTTGGGGTGGAAATGTGATTTTGAAGCCTTTTTTAAATCGGGATATCCACACTCTATTTATAGCCTGGGAAAGCCCCTGTGAGCTACTACGTCATTTCCCACAACCTACGTCCAGGGGGACCTGTAGAAATGGGTCTGGGTAGCTGCTGTTCCAGTCGTTCCTCCTGTTCTTCTCTCTCTCCCTCTTCCCTCCCACTGCCAGCTGTCTATGTACCAAACTCTATCTAATTTACTATTAATGAATATTTGGGTTGGGAACCCCTTAATTCTGCACCCGGGTTAAAGGCTCCATCTCAGCTTTATTTCCTAATGTAGACAAATGGTAACAAAGGAAACCCTAACATAAGTTGTGGGCTGTGCACATTCAAGCTCATTTACTATGAAACAAAGAAAACATGGTCTCATATGTTCAAATATAATCCTTTGTATGAGAGTCAAAATGGCTGACATTGTAACAATTCATTTTAAACATTATTGAGTATATAGAAATTATGGGAATATTAATAAGAATATCCGCAAAGGTTAAACACTGGCCTGGTGGTGACAAGTCATGAGAAAGTGTCATATAAATGAGGTATTTTTTATTGTATTACTTTAAGGAAAGAAGAGGGGAGAAGAGAGGAGGAGGAGGGGGAGGGGGAGGGAAAGAAGAGGAGGGAGAGGATGTAGGGGAAGGGAGAGAAAGCGGGGAGGGAGATGGGGGGGAAATCAGAGATGGGGTAGGGAGAGAAAAAAAGGCATGTAAGTCAGAGAAGAGGGGGAGGGAAAAGAGGGAGAGGCGGAAATGTGGGGAGAGAGGGTGACCGTCCGGAGGACGGGTACTTTGCTAGTCAAAAATAAACGCAAACATTTTCAAATGTCCCTTGTTCTCTTCGCCGTCTAGAGCTTTTCTTGTTAGTCTATTCAAACTTGCGGCCGTTCTTTAAGCTTCCTTGTCATGTGACTTGCAGATCATGTGATCTAGTTTTTCGAATTGTACAAAGCACTGCCTGACGTCACTGGACATATACATACATATTCTTGTAGAATATCCCACATATGTATTCAGCAGATGTCATTACACGTTGTGTCGCTTTACCCAATCTTCACTGATTTAACAGATTAACTCTATAGTGTGAAGTTTGCAGTCAGAAAAATCCATTAGATGTCAATAATATTTAGGTTTATTACATACAACCATGAATCCTATTCATATTGTGTTATTCTGGAGGTTAAACATACAATAAGTATTCACAACTCTTGCAGAACCAAGAAATAACATAGATATGACAAACAAATAACAAAATTTGTTAAAGAAGTAACAGATATTTGTGCTCCTAAATATTGTCATGATCCCCCCATAATTCAATCAAAGTTATTTCAATAGTTTTTCTTTCAGTTATCAAGGTCAAAAGTCATTTGATCAAAAGAACATTGATAAATTAAGTCCTATAAATAACAATATTAGTACCTACATGATGATCTGTCCACGTGAGTGTGTGGCACTTTATAGTAGGAATAGTTAAAGGGTCATGGCCGCCATTGAGGGCCTAGTGCATGAGGGTTATTAATCCCTTTAGTCATCCTGATGCTGTTTTACCCCCTCCTTATGATGGGAATAAAGCCTTTGTTCAGTTATGTCAATATTTTAAAAAGAGGGCCCTTTAGTCAATATATAGAAGAAGCTATTCACATCACATGCCTACATTACAGTTGGACTGGTATTCAAGAAAACTGGAACGAGCGCCTGTTGCGATATTTTACAGTTCTTGCCTATGTTCCAAGGAATCAATAATATAATCAGGATCATATAGGTTACTTCTCCAAATAGATATGATGAATATCTTTCACGAAAGTAACGGAGGAAAGAACATTTTTCTGTGGCAATGGTCTAGGGTGGATACTATTCTATGTTTTAAAACGGTAGAACAATATATTGAAAAATACTTTGTAAGTCGCGTTTATTCTTGAAATCCTTGAATTGGGAACATCGTTTGTTAGCCTAACGATACATACAGTTCAATGTAAAGGTCATGGATACCTTAACAGGTATATCAAAGTGATTTAATATAAATCAGAAACATATGAATATACATAATGAGCAAATAAATATGACCTTCATCATGGATTAGATAATGGCTGGAGATTCCTTTGAGGAAATTCTGGAGATTCTCAGAGGTTGACGATTGTTTTCTGTTCCAGACACACAAGCCTTAAGGCCAGTGTGTCATGTGGAAAAGAAATTTGAAGGATCCAGGCCGTCATTGCATAAACTGAGCACCTTTCGAAAACGGTCTCAGCACCAGTGTTTTGATTGGTTTTGGAGGTGCTTTTGAGGCTTCAACACACCTCCAACACATCTCCATCACGCAACACGGCATGGATCTCACAGCATGTTCAAAGTGTGTTGGAGGTGGGTTCAAATGGTTTTTAATTTTTCTAGTTAAAACGATAGCCACAAAAATATATCCCATTCATCTATAACTAAAGTTTAACTAAAGCTTTGATTCAACGCAATTTGTAATAAGTTATGTGGCGTGATATGAAGTTGTTTGTACATATTTGTAGATGAGGCCTATGCTGCACCAACCAGATTCTGTCATTAAGTCCCATAATTATGGAAGCCAGAGCAGATTGCGGGAGTAGTTTGGATTCATCAAACTGCACCTTCAAACTAATCATGTGTTTAATAAGGATCCTTGACAGGTATTTTGCTTCCATAGAGTAAAGATCAATGGTGTGTTCGGAAAGGGGCAGCTGTATTGTTTTGTATAGGCCCAATAATTGAAATTGGATTTGGGGAAAAGTCATAGTCAAAATCTCTTTCTATGGATTCATTTCATTGGTTGTTATTGATTGATTGTCGGGACCATTGTTTCCGATTGATACTATTGTGAAGGGCTAAGGCCTAGGTGCATTCAAGACAATGGGAGCCTATCAAATAACTATATCAAGCTCATTGATAGGCCCTGCCCACATAGTCCATAACAGTGTACCATATACCTCTACATATACATGTTATGTGATACAATACAAATACTAAATATTATATATGTTGGATTGACCTAACGGAGATCAAACAACATGTATAATTTCAATGGGGTATGATAGATATGACGATGAATGAGTGATAAGTTAGGTTTAAATGATTTGGTGTGAGAAATAATATAAGAGATACAACGTAACATTGTATTATTTGAAACTGACGTTATTAAATTTTATTTCATGGGCAACCAGGGGGAACTACACTTTAGAGTGTCCAGTCCATCTCCTTGAATGTCATTGCATAAAATATAAATGTGTAGTGCCATGCGAACAAGGCTATTTTCACTACTACTGACAGAAGTTTTAATATCACACTATACTGCTAGGCGTATAGTTATAGTGAGTTACCACAACTATTCTTCTTTTCTTATGATATATGTTACCAACTACCATTATAGAATTACACCATGAGTTGTAAACATTCCTTTCAGTTGTTTCCATTAAAATTAATATTAATAGTTGACCGCTGTCCTGTTCTTATTTCCCCTCCATAAATGAGCCAGTGGGTCACTACAAATGAGCTTCAAAATGCAGTTTAACGTAACAGAACTGATGCTTTTATTCAAGGCAATATCAAATATACTTAGATATACCTAGTATTGACCTTTTTGCAGTCTAATTTAGCAGAATTTACTAAATGTGTAGAGCTGCCAATTGTACATTTTCTGAAAATATGGCCTTAAAAACCTTAAGTAATAGACTATCCAAAAATGAAAATATTACAACAAAGAGAAAAATGAAAAATATCATTCTTGCAAAATGTGACTCATTTTTCTCAAAAAGCAAATATTTCTATACATGGTAATGTCTGAATGAGTGACATACATAAGTAAATGAAACACAGTTAGTTGCAGTCCCAGCGCTGCATCCACATCTTCTTAGGGGGAATATATTGGATGGGAAGAGAATGGGCGGGAAGTGGAGCTAATGAATTTGCACTCAATGGATCAACTCTGTTATTTGTCTCTTGTGAATCTGCACTCTGCCCTCCAGGAGAATCTGTCTCTTCAGAAGACAATGAATCCTCACATTCAGCTGGTATAGACTCACTCAAGGGGCACTCCACATCCTCTCCAGCCACTGACCTGTACCTAGGCTCATCAAGCAGCTGTTGTAGTAAAGCTCTGTCCCTGCTGCTGGTAACCTCTATATCCAGGGTTACCTCTGTATAGTCTAACACCAATGAGTCAAGGTTTTGTTTTACTGCATGTAGCTGTCCCACACATGCCAACAGTTGAGACATGTTGATGTGACCCCTATACACCTCTATACTGAGGTGTGGTTCCTTGGCCTGTGTGTGGTACTCTACTAGAGTGTGGAGGATGGGGAGAAGTGCTGTGGGGGGATCAACCACCTCAAACACAATACTTATATCAGCAAGGGTTAATTTGTCCTCTAGTGTTGCTTTTAGTCTAGTGTAATTCTCACAGGTAAAGTCCATGTCCTGATCAAAGTCAAGTTCTATCTCCACGTGAAATGGTTGTGGAGGAGGTATGTATGGGTGAGGGTCAGACAGCCATTGCTGTAAGATATCAGTATGGTCTCTCACACTCCCAGCTTCTATAGTGTAGGAATCCTCATGTTTCACATATCCATGTCTGTCAGTGCCTGTCACTGGGTACACATCAGCATCAACATCACTATCCACCATTACACACCAAGGCTCCTCCATTAGCCCCCAGTACTGCTGGTTGTGCCTCACCTGTATATAAGCCTCTGGGTCATCAATCTCTATACATGGACGCCACAGCTCCACATTCACACCTGCTGGCTTCACCTCCAGCAGATCAGTTAGTGCCTGTAACAACTCAGTAGCAAGGATAGCTCCAAGCATGATGGTCACATGTTTACACATGTGTTGCAGGGCACTATGTTTGTAGCTTGTGGTAAGGCCTTGTAGCACTGGGTGGATATTGAGTGATTCATATAGTCCAGCCTCCTGCTCAGGTAGTTCCATTACTGCACTGTCACACTGGGGCAGGGCAGAGAATAGTTCCCTGTATCCTTCCCTGGAGTACATAGACTCCTGTACATCACCAAATACACGCTGTAGCCCTGTAACATCTATAGACAGCTGAGGTATATGCTGAGGCTTGTATTCACTGTTGGACCAGCACAGCAGGGCGTGTCCCCCCATCTGCAGGGCACCAGCTGTATAGTTGGTAGTTGTTGTCTCTTCCCACTATAACAGCCCATCTCGTTCTGCCCTCTATCCTGCAGTATGTGGCAGACCTACCAGATCTGGAAAATAAAGTTTTACTTTTAGTCAGCTAGAGATTAGGTTATTGGGCTACTTCCCTTTTTAATGTCGCTATGTGTGCCCATCTGGTGCCTCCAAGGGCAAACCATAGAAAAAACTTACTCAAGTTGGTACATTTGAAATGTTCTTAGTCATATATTTTGTGATTTTGGCTTCTAAGAATGGACGCTTGTTCTTACAGTTGAACAATGTTTTACTTGTATTTTTTTAAATATGACTACCACCATGCCATTTAAACCTATGCATGTTGTTTACATAATTATAATTGTTGTGGGCCTATTAATGTATGGCCAGAAATAACTGATTTCCTTTTATTTTCATGTGTTATTTTCACTGAATTCGGCTGAACACGGCTTTCAAGGTTAATGTTACACATTGGGTTTGCTTTCACTGTATTATCACACTATGGAGACATATGTAACAATTATAACACATTTGAGTATATATTGGTCTCTCACATTATAATAATGGCTCCTGTCATTCCTCTACCCTCTCCCTCTCTGTTCCCTCTCTCCTCTCTCTCTCCTCTCTCTCCCTCCACCCATGCCTCTCTCTCCACTCTCTCTCCTCTCCTCTCACCTCTCTACACTCTCTCTCCACTCCCTCCCTCTCTCTCTCATCAGTCTCTCCTCTCTCCCTATCTCTCACCTCTCTCTCTCCTCTCTCTCCTCTCTCTCCTCTCTCTCCACCTCTCTCTCCTCTCTCTGCTCTCTCTGCTCTCCTCTCCTGTCTCTCCTGTCTCTCCTTTCTCTCCTCTCTCTCTTCTCTCCACTCTCTTCCTCTCTCAATCCACTCTCTCACTCCACTCTCTCACTCCACTCGCACCTCTCTCTCCACTCTCTCCCCTCTCTCACCTCTCCTCCACCTCTCTCCCCTCTCCTCACCTCTCTCTCCTCTCTCTCTCCTCTCTCTCCTCCCTCTCCTCTCTCTACTCTCCCCTCTCTCTCCTCGCTTTCCTCTCTCTTATCTCAATCTCTCCTCTCTCCCTATCTCTCTCCTCTCTCTCTCCCCTCTCTCTCCGCTCTCCCTCTCTCTCACCTCTCTCCCCTCTCTCACCTCTCTCCTCCTCTCTCTCCTCTCTCCTCCTCCCCTCTCCTCTCTCTCCCTTCCCCTCCACTCTCTCCCTCCCTCCTCTCTCTCTCATCTCAGTCCCTCCTCTCTCCCTCTCTCTAACCTCTCTGTCCCCTCTCTCTCCTCTCCCTCCCTCTCTCTCTCCTCTCTCTCTCCTCTCTCTGTTCTCTCTCCCTCCTCTCTCTCTCCTCTCACTCTCCGACTCTCCTCTCCATCTACTCTTCCTTACACACCTCTCTCCCTCCTCTCCTTTCTCTCCTCTCTCCCCTCTCCTTTCTCTCCTCTCTCTCTCCTCTCTCTCTCTCTTTCTCCACTGTCTCTCCTCTCTCCTCTCTCTCCTCTCTCTCCTCTCTCTCCTCTCTCTCCTCTCTCCTCTCTCTCCTCTCTTTCCCTCTCTCTCCTCTCTTTCCTCTCTCTCCTCTCTCTCCCTCTCTCTCCTCTCTCTCCTCTCTCTCCTCTCTCTCCTCTCTCTCCTCCTCTCTCCTCTCTCTCTTCTCTCTCCTCCCTCTCCTCTCTCTCCTCCCTCTCTCCCTCTCTCTCCTCACTTTCCTCTCTCTCCTCTCTCTCCTCTCTCTCCTCTCTCTCCTCTCTCTCCTCTCTCTCCTCTCTCCTCCCTCTCTCCTTTCTCTCTCTACTCTCTCTCTCCTCTCTCTCTCTCCTCTCTCTTCCCCCCCTCTCCTTTTTCTTGTCTCTCTCTTTGCCCTCTCCTCTTGCTCATCCCTCCTCCCTTTCTCCTGTCTCTCTCCTCTCTCTTACTCCTCTCAGTCCTCTTACTCCACTTTCTCCTCTCTCTTTCCTTTCTCTCCTCTCTCTCCTCGCTTTCCTCTCTCTCCTCTCTCTCCTCGCTCTCCTCTCTCTCCTCTCTCTCCTCTCTCTCCTCTCTCTCCTCTCTCTCCTCTCTCTCCTCTCTCTCCTCTCTCTCCTCTCTCTCCCTCTCTCTCCTCTCTCTCCTCTCTCTCCTCTCTCTCCTCTCTCTCCTCTCTCTCCTCTCTCTCCTCTCTCTCCTCTCTCTCCTCTCTCTCCTCTCTCTCCTCTCTCTCCTCTCTCTCCTCTCCCTCTCTCCTTTTTCTCCTCTCTCTCTTCGCCCTCTCCTCTCGCTCATCCCTCCCCCCTCTCTCCTGTCTCCCTCCTCTCTCTTACTCCTCTCAGTCCTCTTATTCCACTTTCTCCTCTCTCTTTCCTCCCTCTCCCTCTCCTCGTTTCACACTTGGTGGCGGGTCAAATCTCGGAACCCCGACAAGAAGTAGGCAATATATATAATGATATGTGATATACACATACATATTATATAAACATAAACAATGAACTTCAATCGTTTTCCAGGGCCATATTGTGACAGTACCGGGGGCTCGTACAATGGTTTATGGCATATTTAACTAGTTTCATATGCATATTTTTCATCAATCACTGTTTTTTTTTCACTTCTACCTCCCCAGAATCTCGGTAGGCCTCATACACAGTCACCTAGAGTGTGGTTGGGGAAGGCTAGCCTTATAGTGTGGGTGGAATGTGGGTTGGAATGAGCGAATCAAAGTTGTATTATGTCAAAACCCATATGTAGGCCTACAAACGTAACAGCCTCTAAGGTTGAGTGTTTTGTCGCCGTGCACACTGCCTATTCGATTCTCGCATTCTTTCCCAGGTGCCTGCAGATCCTTCTTTCTATCTCTTTCCTTGTCTCTCTAATCTGTCCCTCTCTGAGCTCTAGCTTTTATTTCCTTTCTCTGTCTACGGTTGTAAATGTGGTCATTATCATTTAGATAGGGGTAGCAGGTTAATAAAATTCCCTATAATGTATTTCACTATAAGTCATTGCATCCTAATTTTCCCGGATAGGTTTCAGGAGTCTTAAATTTGAATCCCATAGCATCGGAACCAGAGGCATCATTTCTCCTCCCAACCAGTGCAGGCTGACTGGGTTATCATTGGCTGGCCGTCTGTACAACTGTATAGTTACCTATAGCTATATGCATATCAAAGCAGGATATTATATCCAGGACCAAATATACAAAAAAGTATGGTGTTAAAAGAGGGTGTACAGCAATCAATTCCAACCCCCCTCTCCTCTGTTCTTCTCTAATACATCAACCTGCGTCTGTCTTCCATCATCTCTCTCATGTCTCTCTCTTCCTTTCTCTGTCTACAGTTGAAAGTGTCCAAGGTTGAAAGTTGATGGTCATTATCTAATGTATTTCATTATAAGTCATTGGATCTTTATATTTAGGAACTGTGTTTTTCTGGACACGTTTCCAGAAAAAAAATTGTTCCCACACCTGAGTGCTCTAGACCAGACTTACGCAAAAGCAATAGTTCTTAGCTAGAGCTCAAGGAGGGACAAACATTACAAAAAATACTCCATAAGGTCAGGCTCACACTAACAACTGTACTCTTTTTGAGTGACTAGAGTGGACAATTAAACAAAAATTGCCCCACTTTCCCACACAAAAATCCCTAAAACAAAATAAATAAATAAAAAAAAACAATGATGAAATCATTGGACCGCCTCTCTTCTAGTCTATTGAAGACAGTATAAGAAGGGAAGAGAGAGAATATCTAACAAAGCACTTGAAGAGGCCCAACAGCCGAAACCGCAAATAAACCAGTCATTAATTAAAACCATATAACTACAGCATCAGACAAAAAAAAACCCTCCCCCTCCAAACCTTTATATTAACTCCCCCCACCCCTTCACAAGGCCATGCCATCAAGGCATGAGACCTGTGCAAGTCTAGAGCAAGTCTAACTCAGACCCCCAGACCTAGGTAAAGCAAAACCAGGCATGGGGAACAAGACTTGATTGAGGTCACATCCTCAGGGATTGGAGATCTGGCGAGAAATACAAACCCAAAAGCAAAGTATAAAAGGACCTCTGCTACACCAGATTGTCATTCAGCGGTCGTGCAGGTTAGGTGTTTGTCTACCCAATACATTTCCAGATGGTTCTAGCCCAGAATTCTTGGTCTCCAGTGAGATTGCACCAATCAATATCTAGGTTATTCTAGTTGTCAGTTGTTTGATGAGTGATGTCTGTGGACCCTCTTATTTGTCCACGTAGATTAAAGTGTCAAACTCAAATGGAAACAATCAAGATGAAGAGGGACAACAGAGTGAATGAACTCATCATCCCATGAAGAAAACTTTTCACCACTCCACCAGGAAGATCAGCTCTAACAGCCTCTAAGGCTAAACTCACCAACATTGACTATTGATACTGAAACCTATTACTGATATTTATTTGTGATTAGATCTTTCTTAAAATCCTTTCACTTACTCTATATAGTGAGTAGGCAATAATCTGTCCATGGTTCCACCAATAACCTCATCACGGCAATTGCCCGTCAGTTGTTCAAGACAAGCACGCATGTGTTTTTCCAGGAAGCCACTGTTATAGTTATAATTACTATGAATGTCTGCAATATGTCTCCACCATGAACGTTGTCGCAAGGAATCATTCCCAGTAAACTGTTCATTCAACTGAATGCGGTACTTCTGTAATATAACAAAGAGAGGACTGTCTGGTTCAGGACTTGACATCACCAGGTCAAACATGGTTGTGTCTTGCCTCACATCATCAGGCTTTATTCCCTTCAATATCTCCTGATGCAGATTTCTCAAGTCTCTGTATACTGGATCATTGGGCAAATCCTCTTTCTCTGGCACAGATATAATCAGGCAGCGTATCATGAAGGTCAACATTTTGACCCTTTCACTTTGGTCCATTGTTTCACTCTCATTGAGACCTTGGCACAGCATCAGTTGTACATTTGCCCAGCTTTTGCTGGAGCAGAAGTAGCTCAAAAGCAAATAACGTGTTTCAGTAGGCAGAGACATGAGTGCATCTACCACCATGAACTCCCTGAAGCTCTCATGGAAAGCTTCATATGTGTCATGATAATCACCAAACATGTCTGGTGTTCTATTTCTGATCAATAGTTTTGTCAACACACTGTCTGTGTCTTGGCCAAACTTACTCAGAACATCATTGGTGACATTCTCATTACATACAATTGACCACAGAAACATGCGAGTGAATTTGTTCAGAGTTTCACCAGAAATATTTTGCTGTTTGGTTTCCCCTTTGGTTTTGGTTTCACGATTTATTAGAGTTTTGAATATTATAGTATATAGCCTGTGTGTTTTGATTGTACCAATGTCTTCAAGTTTGATCCAGTCTTGACTTACACCATAGCATACCAGTAGTAACCTCAATGGATTACAAAGGACTGATTCAATATTTGCATCACTTGAATTCATCCGAAAGTATTCTGCCAGAGAAGTACAGTTGTTATGGGCCTCATATTTCTCCACAAACTGAATTCCCTGCTTTACTGAGAATCCTTTGATTTCCAAATGTCTGTCAAATAAACTTTCATCCACACCGGCTAGATTGTCTCTAGTTGTAACAAAGACAATTGCAGAGCCAATAGATTTACATTCTCTCACAAAGTCCTGCACCTTCATTACTATATCCAAGTTTTTGACCTCGTCAATACCATCAACAAAGACGTACAATTTCAATTCATTGCCCTCCTTAGCAGCTTTGGATAATTCTTTTGCAAACTTTCCATGGATATTTTCAGATATGGCTCTCCAGACACCATCTCCAGTCAAGGTGTTGGCTGCGATAAACACCATGAGTGATTTCTCTGGCTTTGGGGATGACTTCTGCTTCTGTGTCCAGTCATGGATGATGCTGCGACTGTAGGTACTCTTGCCGCAGCCCACAGGCCCTGATAGTAGAACAGTGTGGGGAGCTGGCTTGCCCTGGAACTCCTTGAAGACTGAGTCCTTTGTGATGGGAACAGCTGGTCTAGAAATGTATTAAACATATCAGTCATTAACTCACGTCAAACACCCCATCATAGGTGGCTTTTGTACATTTAACAGGATGTGTATGTGGTAATGGGGAATTTATACTGACTTTGAACGCAACTAGATGGTGTGATGACAAATTACCTGTGTGTAAGAAATGGTTGTTTGGGGAATTGGGCTCCAAGCAGAGGTTGTACAATAAGCCTACTTAGTTTTAGAATCACATATTGAGTTCCAGGTAGATACTTACGCTTTAGGACCTTCATCAGTATCCATGCGGATGACAACCTCCACATAGTTGCGGCTTACGTCCAACATGTCTTTCTTGAAGAGGTCTATGATTGGGACCCTCATAACGTCCTCAGACTTGCTGCTGTGATCTAGTATTGCTGCAAGAATAGATCCACATAGATAATATTATCTATTCATCTCATGAAATAATTGACTCTGACTCTGAACAGTTCAACAAGTCACTCATGACATGCACAAACACCTACAAATGGCATGCAGTAACTTCTCACTGACAAACCAAACTGCCCTAAAACTCAACCTCAAAGACCACAAACTTATAACTGCAAGTCAAGCAGACATTTCTTGCTGATAAACCTATACCCAAACCCCCCAAACCCCACTGATGAGTACGTCAAGCAGTAACCTCAAGCTGGCTTTACCAAACTTCACAAAACCAACCCACTAGTTTAAGTCCCTTAGTTCAGAAACTTCGAAAGCACTAACTGATAGTTAGAGACAGCAGTGGGTGAGGGCCATGAAATTCTTCACCAAATATATCACCTGTGAGCCCATATCACTTTAGCAGACCTGTTTTGTAAACCAGACATGTATTACTTGTAATTAAAATAAGTCAGTTGCATACTGGAATATAAAGCCTCTATTTATTTCTCCTTTCACAATAGTTTACCAAATATATATTTAAGTAATAAACTAAATGTTCAGTACAAGATTTCAAATTGTTCACAAAAAAATGAGTATTCATCTCATTTCATATAAATCAATGTTATAACAAATATATATATTCAGATATACCCCATATTCATCCTTTTTCAGCCTGATTTAACATAACTTAATGTATAGAGCTGCCAATTGTACACTTTTTTAAAATCTGACCCACACAGTTATTAATATTGCCGATGCACATCCTACAATGGTATTACCCATACTAGACTACAACTCCCCAATATATAACTTTGCAACCAACAACAACATGAACAAAATAGAACACATCCAGACAAGAGCCGTCCACATCACCACACACACCTAGAAGCATGAGTCAGCATCATGCAAACAAGCATAACAGGGTCTTGCAACCCTGGCAGACACATGCCAAAAACAGATGCTTTGCCTCATGTACAAGCGTTTCCAAGAACAGCTACACAAAGCACCCACCCAAACTCAATCCACTCGCTCACAACACACCAACAACCTACCATTGTCACTACCAAAACTGAAGCATTCAACCCCCCACCCTGCTACAGCGGAGCCAAAGCATGAAACACCTCTCCTTGGCACAAAAAATACACCTGACTATAAACAGTTCAAACAATCACTCATGACATGCACAAACACCTACAAATGTCATGCAGTAACTCACTGACAAACCAAACTGCCCTAATAACTCAACCTCAAACACCACAAACTTACAAATTTTTTTGCTGACAAACCTATACCCAAACCCCCAAACCCCAGTAATAAGTAAGTCAATCAGTAACCTTAAGCTTACTTCACCAAACCACACTCAACCAACCCACTAGTTTAAGTCCCTTAGTGCAGAAACTATGAAAGCACTAACTGGTAGTTAGAGACAGCAGTGGGTGCAGGACCATGACGTTCTTCACCAAATATATCACCTGTGAGCCCATATCACTTTAGCAGACCTGTTTTGTAAACCAGACATGTATCATTTGTAATTAAAATAAGTCAGTTGCATCCTGGAATATAAAGCCTCTATTTATTTCTCCTTTCACAATAGTTTACCAATATCCCAAATATATATTCAAGTAATAAACTAAGTTGTCTTGTTCAGTTAAGAATAGAGACTTACCTTTATCTAGGGTTTCCCCATCTATACAAGCCGGAGCCTGACTGGTGGAGGGAGCAGGATGAGTGGTGCTTCCTCCAGTGGGGAAGCCTCCTTGGGGATCTATAAACAATAATTTATAGATCATCCATTAAGAAATAATAGGCCTCACAAACACTTACTTACTGATCGTTCATATAGAAATATTTATTTATACAAAGTGAGAAAAGGTAGCTTAGCCCACAAAGGGGCCTGGAGTGTTCAATAATCTGTTCTTGTAGAAAAACACACTTCAATGTTCATGGAATTAGTCTGCTCTCATTGCATTCATTTAACCAAATATTGATAGAAGCAATTCGTCCTGTTAAGGTTTCTCCTCCTCAAGGAACCAAGAGTCGTTATAGATTAGTATTCATACTTCCTTGTTGCCAATATAAACAGACGATCTAGAGTGTGCATGAATGTTACATATTAGAAATATTGTCCCTATCAACCTGATTGACCCTTTCAATTTGTATTTAATTTTTAAGAAGAGCTGTCAGATTATATCAAATGTATTGTGAAATTATGAATAACCATTATTCATGAAATGGAGGTGTACTGTAAAACATTATTTAGCATGATCAAGTTATCCATAAGCAGAGAACTTGCTTTACTATACATGAATAAAACCATGATGTTTAATCTCCTAAACTGCCCAGGGAACACATTGTTCATTAATATAGATCATATTTCCAGAGTCATACAGAAGACCCAGACTCATTACAGGCAATTATCCTGTTTTTCTTTTTTCTTTCTTTTATTTTCTAGTCAGGTACTTTGTATTACATTAGAATCGATCTGATGAGATTCTGGGAGGTTTTTTTTCTCTATAGATTCCCTCAAACCACTTCCGTCCCCATAGATCAGTCCCTATAGATCAGTATCAAGACTTCCGTCTCCATAGATCAAGACTTCCGTCTCCATAGATCAAGACTTCCGTCCCGATAGATCAACCCAACCTTGTCAAGTATAGAATGAAAAAAAAAAGCTAAAGGACCTGACGAGGCTCGAACCCTCAACGTTCTCTCAGAAGTCGAGCAGTCTAACCACTACCCTATGTAGCTGGTGGAGATATCGCGGCTGAATTTTGCTTCAGATCTCTTCCGGTCTACGTAACGTAAGCACACATATGGCTTTTACTTATTACTTGATTTCCATAGAGGAAAACTTCGCTATCAGGCTCAAACAATATTTAAAACATTTCTACCGATTCAAATCTTTTATTTATTTCTTTTTTAAGTCCCTAGACACACCGACACGGCATTCGTAACTTGGAAGTCTGATGCTTCGTTTGTTGACGTGCGGGTCACTTTCGAATGAAATCCTCCGTGCGCTATATAGACTACCGTACACAATGCAACGCCAAGTGAACGTGCACATGAGTGGCTATGCCGAAGGATCTCCACATCTCTTCTGGTCTACGAAACGTAAGCACGTATAGCTTCTGAACTGGCCATTCATTTATTACTTGATTCCCGTCAACTAAATCTTCGCTATCGGGCTCAAACACTATTTAAAACATTTCTACCAATTCAAATCGTTTATTTATTTCTTTTTTAAGTCCCTAGACACACGCAACACGGCATTCGAGAACCGGAAGTGTCCGATGCTTTGGATAGCAAGCAGCGGAACCTTTCAAAAACACGCCGGCTGGCTGAACATAAACATTAGTGAATACGTACATCTGATTGGCTGTTGAAGCTGAATCTTCGTTCGGCCAGCCGTCGCGGTATCATGTAGGTTCCGATTAAAGCGGTGCAATCACTTCCGGTCTCATAGAAAGGCTGACGACTCTCATGGCTTTGCATGATATTCAGGATGTTTTTGGATGTTTTTGGACAGAATAAAGAAGGTTTGTCTATCTTTTTGGCTCTAACATTAAGGGAATCTCATCAAATCAAGGGAATCTCATCAAATCTCTTCTAAAAGCAATAATTTCCTCGGATTTTTCTGCTCTAGGTGTCTATAGCTTCGCCCTCGAACTTACCCTGACGCTTTAGACACCTCGAGCAGAAAAAACCTCGGAAATTATTCCTTAAATAATTATTGCATCCATGTTACGTAAATAACATCCATTATTATGTGTATCTATCATTATTATGCCTACATGGGTCAGGTCACCAGAAGATGTAGAATTGGCAACTCTACACATAATCATGATAACTACTAGCTATATCTGAGTATATTCGGCATTGAGTTGATCCAAAATATGTGTTTGGTTATGTTGAATTGTGTTCTAAGTCTATTTCTCATATTAAGTTTGAGTTCTTTGGGAAGGTTTCTAGCTGTGAACTGAGCACTTTGAGGAAATTTTGGTAATGTTGGCAATGCACACAACTGTATACAGTATTATCTTCATATAAATCTCTAAAGCCCATAAATAACACTTACCCTCAGTGAGAGTACTATCATCAGTGTGAGGTGGCTGTAGACCTTGTAGGGTGGTCTCACCCAGTAGCTTCAGCACAGCCTGTTGATTGGTGTCCTGGAGAACTTGTAGGAAGGCCCTGTACCTCTTGATGTCTCCTTTCTGGATGTGATCAATGAGCCGGCGGACCTGTAGAAAGGGTGCCCCAGCAGCCTGGAGGATGGATATTAGACATGATTTGATGTGAAAGAAAGAAGTATTTGAGGCATCTAATCAATACCAAGACCATGGATGAATATTTACTAAACGTTGCTACTAATAACTAGAATATTTGATCAGTTTAATCCAATGTTGTAAAATTAACGTTTGCTCATATAACCTTACTATACTGAGAATATTAGACACAACTTGATGTGAGGGACAGAAGCATTGATGCCATTTAATCAATACCATGACAAAGTATGGATATTAACTGAACTACTACTAATAGCTTTAATATATGATTAGATTAAACCACGATGTAAACTTAATGGTAGCATTTAACCAATACCAAGACAATGGACAAATATTTACTGACATTGGAACTAGGTGCTACAATATATATGAAATCCCTTGTAGCAGTTATGGCTAACACCAAATAGATCATGGAGAGCTAGTGTAAGTACTTCAATGCTCTGTTGGCTGAGGACATCAACAACCTTGTACTTCCTTAAGTAGGCCCAACTTGTTTCCAGCTGTATATTGCTCTCCAACTCAGGGCGGAGGTTGTCTAGTAGTTGGTAGTATGGAGTGTCCCAGAGTGCAGGATTGTCTCCCTGTGGAATCATTGCTTCTCCTGGTATATCAGTAATTATTAACTAATGTCATTCATGTTTCTTTATTTTACATAGTTATCATTATTTGTTTCATTGTTCTTACCAAAATGGTATGTTCTTCTGTACGCATACAAATTTTCCAACCAATAAGTGCAAAGGTATTGTGTACAATGTTCATGACAAAGAGCACAGAGATGTACCATCTAAAGTGTAAGATAAAAATGCCAGTGCTTTTGGTAACTAGAATATTATAATTATGCAAATAATTAAATCAAGTCAACCTATTATAATGGTTTATGTTTTACCTGTACATGAGGAAGGCTCCATCCCTATATCATGGTGGGCAGAGTGCCTTGCTGACTTGGGTGGGGATGGTCCCGCCCGTCCTGTTAAACAGACAAATAATGATATTAATATAAACTTATATGTAGTGTCCTAGATGGTAAGTTGGTATTTCACCTGGTTGTGACCAACTGAAGTCTTATAGATTCACCCTATGTTTGAGTTACCTTCTAATGACCCGCCACATTGTTTGTTGATGCCAAAGTGCTAGACAAGCCTATAGCTTATTGGCTAATGAATGACAGCATGAACTATGTATGATGTCACAAATGGGTGTGACATCATGAGACATCATTAAAATAAACATATGATTTTTGGACTTTATATTATAGTCCCTTATGTATGATTGATATGAAAACAAAACTTACTTTCTTCACTCATCATGGAACCGGAGAGTCAATCAGGAACCAATGTGTTTGCCCTACAAGGTGAAAATACACATATGTTTTATATCATTTTTAACATCAATATGGATAATTCAATAACACAAAGGCAGTGCAAAAGTGTGAGCCTACCTTTACATTATATTTACACTAACCCTGATGAAGATTTAATGGCACCGAAACATTGGTCAGATTGCAAATAGAAATACAGCTACTTTATGAATTACTTTTAGGGTCATATCGCGGATCTGATGTTATATGCTCTATGAAACAAATTTACAATTATTTTGATACAGAGATTTTGAATGTGTAAATACACAGCATAATCAGTAGTAGTAAAATCTAAAGTAGGTAACTTGTATTCCCAGGATATACAAGCTACAGTCATATGTAACATATGTGATGCGTTTTAGGAAAGTGTCAAACTTTGGTTTTTTCGAGATATCAGTGTAAAATCCTGATACAAACTTAGAGGATTTATTTTTATGAATCTCATTCGGACATACATCTGCCACGCCCCCTACCGACTGAGAGGCTAACTAACTTTCTTCCCGCCACACACTCATGGGTCACTTCCAAAAGTCCAAAGTACAGGTCGCTGTCCATGTCTAATCGTTATCTCAAAGTTGATCATGTGGGAAGGGAGGGGAGGGAATGACTGCAAGGACCTGGTCATAATACAATGGATTGGTCAGGTGCGACATTGGTCACTCCAACACTAGGAGGTGAAAAAGGAAACAATCCTAATGGTAATATTAGAAAACCTATTTGACACCAGTTTACATTTGACTTTCCATAAGAAAACAGTAACTGTTTTCTCATGGAAAGTCAAACGTAAACTAGTTGGCGTAAAAGAAGTTGCTGTAAATTATATTTGAAACCCTTATTAAACCCTTATTTTATTTCACCTTTGAATGTGTTCAATATGCATGGCCCATTGGCTTAGCCCTGAGAGTGCAACTCAGTCACTCTAATGATCATACTATTAGCTCATATAAATCAGTCGCGAGATTAAAAAAATAATTGAATACATTCATTAGAGGAATTTACTGCAAAACAGTAAAGCAAAATAACTGAATGTGACACTGCAGAATAAAATAACTTTGTGTTCTAAAATATAGCCCGGACCCTCACAGGTCTAAAAAAGCGGCGAGTAGAGATACAACATTGACAGCTGTCATGATGTAAACAAAGACGTTGACGCCAACCAAGACAAATGTAAATTTGATAATAAACATAAATCTGTCATATTCGCATAGATTTGAATAAGTGAAGGCGAAAAAAATACAAAGAAATCTGCGGAAATTGCTGTGAAATCAATATCATCGCTTGGTTTTGGTATCAAATGCACAGTTGGTTGGATACCACTGCTGTGCGATGATATGGTTTCCAGCTTCGTCCCTTGGTTGTTTTTGTCTTATTTTAGGAAATTGCTCATGAAACAGTGAAACAGGTTCCAACTATGCCAAAGGGTGTACACCAAAATAATCGTGGCAATATATTGTCACAGAAGTAACTATATATTCTCTAATTATTATTTAATTATTTTATCTTTATTTTAATTTGATTTTATCATCTAATTATTAATTATTATTATTATTTAGATATTGATAAATATTAAGCCCAGGAAACAGATGTGCAACACTGGCAACTAGACACTGAAAGGAACATAGGCAAGAATCACAGAGACTGTGACATATGCATGCATGTATGGTCAGTTCTCATGAAACAGGCCCACAGACAATCCCTCCCAGGCATCCTTGGGTGATATAATAAGGTTTGATAGCTTTTAAACAAAAATTAACAGATGCAGCACAAATAGAGCTTTCTGGGGCAGCATTGTTTTGTGTCTCTAGAATAAACAATACAATTTCTATTTTCAAAGAAGATTTACATAGTTCTATTAACCCGGTTGTCAGAAGGTTGTAAAGTATATTTTCTGCTTGAATTTATACCTCTATCTGTTGGCTGTGTGCCCTTACAAAAATATATGGTCAGATTTTCAGAAAATGTACAATTGGCAGCTGTACAGATTTAGCAAATTCTGCTAAATTAGGCTGAAAAATGGTCAATGCTAGGTAAATTTGAGTATATTCTGCATTTCATAGATGCTAGCAATCTGTCTGGTTATGTTGAACTGTATTTTGAACTTTATTTTTGCCTGAAATTTGGGTTATTTGCACTCAGGAGATTGACGAAGGTGAATTGTACATTTTCTGTCGACTTTTAGTCTCTAACGTAGCATGCGCTACTAGCATACATCTATGTGTGTGTATGTGAAGGCATAAATATTTTTAAAATTACAGAATGAAGTTGTGTTTCTTTATTTCTACAAAAATTATATTTTACAAACATTATTCTCAGATGGAGTATTTAATAACTTATACCTAAGTAAAGTGCAACTCACTAAAATCCGCATCCCATCAGTAGTAAATTATATTATATTTTATTCTATTATAATTGGTGAATTATATTGTGATTTATTATACACGCATTGCTCTGAAAACAACATATCTAGAGTGATTCATGCATATTGCGTATTTCACTAGTAATTTACACAGGGTTGTCCTGGCAACCAATCTGTTTTTGACTAAGATTACCGCTGAAATTCAAATTTATGACTTCAAATTTATTTTTTCTATTTTCATGATTGAAAGCATGTGTAGTGATCTTTCGGATCCGATCCGCTCTACTACGCCGATAAAAGACTCAAACTAGGATAAACCTTCTGCACAGCTTTTATTAGCTTTCACGGGGCAATCTCCCCAACGACTTGACCAGTCGAGATGGTCCAGCCACCTCGTTAACCCTACACCAACACAGCTATGGTGTCTTATTCGTGGTCGATGAACATAACCAAAGGAATAATACCCTTTCTCACGAATGTCAGAATGTTACATATAGCAGCATGGTACAAGAGGTTTGTAATAGAAGCATAAAGATTGGCATACATAAAAGGTAATATAAGAATAATAGGAAAACTTCTTCCTAGAAAGGTAAAACTGGTAATATAAGCCGGTACTGCCCACTGGGTTAGTACAAGCGTACCAACCTCAGCGGACAGCACCACACAACAGTAAAACTGGACACTAAATGTCCCAGACCTTCTTATATTATACCCAAACCCACTACAATACTCCCCCTTTAATAAAAAGAGTTTAACATCAATATAAACTCGGCAACAAGGCAGTAATAAACAGCATAAACACACCAGAGACAAATCCGTTGAAAAACAGTAGACTTCGGACAAAATAAAAGGTACGTCCGAACCACTCACACACATCCGTAGAAGTGAAGAAAAATTTTCAAAGACATAAAGGAGCATTTGTGTCCTCACTATTCTACAGAATCCAGTGAAAGTAGTTAAATATAAAATATAGTCCGCAGAACGGATTCAGATCTCTCCTTCTGAGAGAATCAGAATAAAGTCACTGTTCGAAAATATATATCAACGTCTCACTCTCTTTTTGGTGGTAACAAGTCCGGAGGGATGTCCGTGGGCAAAGCAGTATGTCAGAGAAGCGTAGCTCGACGCTGACACAGCGGAGGGACGTCTTGAAATGCTCGACGCTGCGTCAGCGGAGGCTTACAACTGCGGAGAGGGAGTTGGTTTAGGCGACGTCCATGGCGTTGTCGTCGGCCTGGTCCGGGTCCTCGGCTTCCTTGGAAGGATCCGCGGGGGCTGTTGGCTCAGCAGCTGGCTCCTTGGTTTTGAGGGGCGTGACAGCAGCCTCCGGAGTTCCGAAGATGCTTCCTAGGAAATAGGAACCATCAGTCGTATCCTCAGCAACTGTCCTGCTTACCAAAGGTGGAGAAGACCGTGGAGCAGGGACAGAAGCGGGCTTAATCTGCGCCAGCAGCCTGGTCAGCAGCTCGTATTGAGCAGCGTCCACACTTACTGCTGCACCGCCGGACGCAGACACAACTGACGTGCTGGCAACAGCTCCGCCGGGCTGGGTGGTCTGCTCCACCTCCACACTTCTCACCACTTGATCCAAGTCCTCTGGAGTACTAGATCTCCCGCACTCTGCTAATTCTCCCTTGAGACTGGCGTTCTCCTCAGTCAAGCTGCGGATTACGCCGTCCTTCTTCTCAGCAGAAGTGCGGAGGACTTGAATCAACTTGGCCTGAGTTCTTATTGTCTCACGGAGAGAGGCCACCTCCCCGATCTGTTGCTGGACTCCTTGCAGCTGACGCAACGGAGTGGTCAGTGTCGCCAAGGAGGACTGCACTTGCTGCTGTGCTGCGTCTGAAGCTGCCCGGAGGGTCAGCAAACAGCGCTGCACTTCTTCCGTAGCAGTCTTCACCAGTTTGTCAGTGTCGACTGCTTCCGGCAACTTAGAGACCAGATCTTCTGTCTCTTTCTGAGCCTTGCGGCCTCTCTTGGCAGCGGGTGGGGCAGGGGACACTAGTTCCGCGGATGCTGAGCGCCCGCGCTTCTGTGCATCACCTGCTCCACCTTTTGGAGCACTCCGGCCAGAGCTGCTACTGGAGCCCTTCACGCGTCCACCTCTACCTCCGGCTTTGCCCTTACTTCCACCAGAGCTTCCGGGAGCGCTGGTTCCGGCAGTAGGGGAAGAAGAAGTTTCCTTCTCCTTGGCTGAAGCCGACTTAGTGGCAGTCTTGGTGACGGACTTCATCCGGCGCATGACCCGAAGGTGCTGCGCCGAACAGTACGTCATCCTCAAGAACGCACTATTGTTCACAATAGTAGGGATGACGCTCATCACCCTACCCACTGCCTTCTCCCGGGACTGGTTGTGAATGACCGACTCGCCATTCATCAGGTGTTTCACCAACTCGACCCTCCGATCAAGCACCTGGGAGCAGTTGGGGTAGGGACATATCCATGCCTTCTCGTTCAAGCGAGGGTACCTACAAACCATGAAGGGGCAACGGAAGCCCGGCTGCCATAGTTTGTGCACGCTAGACAACTTCCCGTAGGTTCCGGAGTCTAGACTGTCCTCGCGGACGAGTTCCGGCCACAACACCTCTTCATACCTGGCCATTTGCTTGTCAGTGAAGTCCTTTTCCTCAGAATCGGACTCCGCTGGCGCCTGGTTACTGGATCCAGGTTGATCCAGTGCAGGGTTCATTGGCACCAGCTCTGCCAGGTCCATGTCTGCCTTGAACTTCGGGAAGGATCCCAAGGTAGACAGCTGGATCCGGCGGGCCTCCGAGCGGTGCTCGTGCTCACACTTCAGCTTCCTGATCCGAGGAAGCTGGGAGATACCTTGAGGGGCTTGACCCCTACTTCGTGAGACACTAGTCCGACTAGTGCCAGCAGCTTGGGAATCAGCGACTTTGGTCCTTGACGACCTTGTCGAGCTGCGGCCTCTTGTCTCACTCGCCGGAGGAGGGTCTGGCCTGGGAGAGGGAGAGCGAGAACGGGAGCGGGACTTCCTGGTTGAGGAAGACCTACTCTCATCACTTTTCCTCGGAACAGACTGCTTCCTCGGACTCCGGCGCAATGGTGGCACTTCCACCTTAGAGCTAGGGTCTGAATCCGAGGGCTTGCCGGACTGCTTGCCGGACCGCTTGGTGGCGGACTTGTCCTTGGACGGGTTGTCCTTGGACGTTGCGGACTCCTTGGCTACCTTGTCAGCCACCACCTTGCAAATTTTCTCGACCTTGGACTGCTTGTCCTTAAAGGTCTCGGACTCAAGGCCCACTGCAGGATTTTCACCTGTCTCCTTTTCCGTCTCGACTTCCATCATCATCTCCGCCTCACCGTCCGGAAACGGGGCTGGAGGTTGCACCTCGGGTGCGGATCCTGTGTGGAGTAGGCCGTCTAGCACTGCGGCCGCCTCCTCCTCCGTCAGAGGCTCTCCCTCGGACTCGGACAGTCCGAGCTCTTCCTGCTCGAATTTGTGGTCGGACATAGCGAAATGAACGATACACTTACTCTGCAACAATTAAGGAGAGAAACAATCAAACATAGAGTATAACAGAGTATAACTGGTCACACCAACTCAACACCCCTTCCGGACAACGTCTCGGACTTAAAGAAAAAGCCTGGTCTTTCACTACCAATCTTAGATTCGGCGAGTCCGAGACCTACTACCGGCGTAATTATAACTTGGTTTCTAGCTCTAATAACACACCATGTGCACTAGTATGTTACCTCGAGTTCCACCCACATAAAATACCGGGACCTGACAAGAAATGGCGTGCCTTTAGTCTAGGAACACTACAGTCATTCATTCGCTAGACAAAACAACCAACATGGCGGCTACGTGTTTTAGCGCCAGACCGCTAAGTTACTTTCAACACTGATATTGCAATAAATATCGTACACAAAGTCACCAAAGTTCTTGACACCTTCTTGCAACATGCTACAAACATTTCAGGGTACAAAGCAATAAGTTCATCCATTTGAAAGACTTACAGTTTGAACTTCTTTCGGTCGTAGCTTGTTACTCTCTTGAAAATCGGAAGCAGAGTGCAAATGGTAAAACACACCGGCGGAACCCGTGGTCACACCCGATGTTTCCAACCGCCGCCGCTGTTAGCAGCGCCACCCGGCTCCCGCGCTCACACTGAGCCTTAGCGCAGACGTGTTTGACCAGTCTGGCTAACCTGTTCTCCCCTGCTGAGACTATACAGGGTGTTTCCTCAAATTTCCTTGCCTATCTGGACAGGTTCGAGCAACCATCTATTCACTATAAATAGATTCCGGCCTTACAGCAAGTCCCGAGCTACCATCACTCGCAGGGCAAGCCTGGGCCTAGCTTTTTCCTGTCGTTCAACACAAGTACTCTCCGAGACCATATTCGTTTCCCAGTCATGTTGGAAAGCAATCCAAACTGCCGAAATGGGAGCAAACAATTAACATTCGGTACAAATAAACTGTCTGCTTGACTTCTCGTTGTGTACTTTTTTAGGGGGAGGAAAACCAGTTCAGAAATTTCCCTCCCGGATACCATTTTTCTTACTGATTCAACCGAACTGGGGCCTTGCGCGTGCGCTGAGCCCTCACCAGTGGTGGGGAGGAGTCCCCCAAATTAGGAAACGGATTTCTCCGTACCCTCCTCTTAGGAAAAGGAGTTGGCAAGGTGACCACTGGAGCTGGTAACTTCCTAGGCCGACCCACTTTCCTTTTAACAGGCAACGAAGGAACAGCTGGTTGATCCGAAATCTGTTTTTTCGGCCTACCCCGCTTTTTCCTTGGGAGAACACCAGTACTAGGTAGGACAGGGGGATCAGCCAATGCTGTTCCGATCCCCGTCCCCCTCTTCTTAGGCCTCCCAGGCCTACGTTTAACACCTTTAGGAACCTGTTTTGTGGCAGGCAATGCATGATCACCCGCCTTAACAGCATCCTTTTTCTTCTTCTTAGTCCGAGGGGGAACACTAGCGGGCGAGGTAGAAGTTACCTTCTTCCTCGGCCTACCTCTAGGCTTAACACCTATAGTGATCTTCTTCTTCTCGGACTTGGAAGGACATTCCACTCCCGCTATCACCTTACCAGCTTCCAGCCTGAGTATATCTCTACCCGCTTTCTCCAGTTTCCTAAACTCTGGAGCCCTATGAAGGTTGCTAGCCTGGATAGGACCATTCTCATCAAAAGCGGGTTTGAGATAATCAATATGATACCTCAGCAAGCCTTCAGTGGTCTCAAGTTCACAAGTGGTACCGCCTATGAACTTGTGTATCTTAAATGGGCCATCCCATTTTTGTCCGATTTTCTTGCTTGCCTTTGGGGGGCAATATCTGTAGACAACATCCCCCACAGCAAACTTTGGTGGTCGTGTACGTTTATTATAATCTCGTTTCTGGTTAACAGCAGAAATTCCGAGATTAGTACGTACGTACTTGTGGCCATCACGCATCCACTGCTTCAAATTCTCGACAAAGGAAACCTTACAAGGAAAATCCAACCCACCCGGCTCCACCCCATGAACGATATCCATAGGAGCAACCAGTTCTGCACCAAAAACCACAGAGTTCGGTGTACACAAAGTACTGGCATGTACAGTCGCCCGGTAAGCATGAGCTATACACGGAGCTAGCATATCCCAGTTATCTTCGTGATAGTCCGTCAGACAGGAGAGCTGCTCTACAAGAACCCTATTTAGCCGTTCGCTCTGTCCATTGGACTGAGGTCTATACGGAAGAGTTATGAGCTTCTCGATCCCAAGCATGTCCAAAAGACATCTCAACAGCTGTGATCGGAATTCCGGAGCTCCATCAGTCTGTAAAGCTACCGGGCATCCGAAGCGCAGAATCCATTCCTTGAAAAGGACTTCCGCACAGCTCTCTGCAGTGTGGTCTCTCATGGGATAGGCTTCGGACCATTTGGAAAAATGATCCGTCACAACCATTATATAATTGTTTCCTCTAGGAGTTTCTCTAAACGGCCCTAGAATATCCAAAGATATACGGTTCCACCTATCACCATGCTTTTCTTTCTTTAGGAGAGATTTCCCACCTCCTATCCGAGATTTCCTTGTACTACATTCAGGGCAAGCCCTGATCCAGCGCTTCAGATCATAACGTTGGCCCGGCCAATAATACCTCATCTTGGCTGACCATGTGTTCTTAAAAACACCAAAATGACCTGAGGTCTTCGGACCATGCATGCCCAAAAATACCTCCCTCCTCATTGAAGCAGGAACCACCTTACGCCAATACTTTCTACCAGTGGCTAGCCGGACCCAGCCCAGGCATAGCACACCGTCTTTCATCTCCATACTGCCAAGATGTTGAACGCAAGTCCGAAATTCATCGGATTCTCCTGCCAGATCTTCCCTACTAGGAATCTCTTCAGAGCCATCCAACATCGCGATTAATCTCTTGATCATCGGATCAGACTGTTGAGCTTCTTGTAGCTTATTGCCTTTAGCCTCCACTACAGGGGTGACTTCGGTAACAGCTAACACCGCGTCATGCAGTCCGCAATCTAGACAATCCAGTCTTCCACACTTCCGTGTTGGCAGGCGAGAGAGCGCATCAGCATTTTCATGTCTGCGGCCCGCCCGGTGCAGGATCATGGCCTGATCCAACCCATACTCCTGCATGGTAGTTAGCCATCTAGCAAGCATGTCTGTCGGATCCTTAAAATTTAGCAACCAGCGGAGAGAGGCATGATCCGTCCTCACATAGAAATTCCTATTACCCAGAAGGTAATGTCTGAATTTCTTTAAATACGTCAGGACAGCAAGCAGCTCGCGTTTCGTAGCACAGTAGTTCTTCTGAGCCTTAGAAAAACTATTACTGGCATAACCCAAGACAACTTCACGCCCATCCTGTATCTGTGAGAGGATTCCGGCCATTCCAAAACCACTTGCATCAGTGTCTAAAATGAAATCTCCCACCTTCCGGGGGTATCCAAGCACTGGAGCCGTGGTCAGCAATTCCTTGACCTTGCTAAATGCAGCCTGACACTGCGGAGTCCACACTATAGGTCTGGTATAGCGCTTATCCTTACATGCAGCCGTCACAATGTCCTGCAAAGGAGAGACAATTTCACCAAAATTGGGCTGGAACTCCCTATAGTAGGAAGCAAACCCAATAAACTGTCTAATTTCCTTGGCATTTGTGGGGACTGGCCAATTCTGGACTTTCTCAATTTGCTTCGGATTGGCTTGAATACCTTTACCAGAAACAATCCGGCCCAGGTATTCAACTCGCCGACGGAAGAATTCACACTTCTTCGGCTTCAATCTCAAGCCATAGTCTTTGATTCTTTCAAGAACAAGCCTGAGGTTATGGAGACACTCATCAAGTGTCTTTCCAAAAACCACAATGTCATCCAGGTAAACCAAACATGACTTCCATTTGAGTCCGTCCAACATGGTGTCCATCATACGTTGAAAGGTAGCCGGAGCATTACACAGTCCGAAAGCCATAACTTTGAACTGGAACAAGCCCACACTGGAGAGGAAAGCAGTCTTTTCCTTGCTAGCCTCATCCATAGCCACCTGCCAATATCCGCTTTCCAGATCAAGTGTGCAAAACCATTGGTTTCCACCAAGAGCCTCAACACACTCATCAATCCTAGGCAGAGGAAAACTGTCTTTGATCGTGACGGAGTTCAACTGACGATAATCTACACAGAAACGCTGTGTCCCGTCCTTCTTGGCCACCATAACAATAGGAGCTCCCCAAGGGCTACTGCTATGCTCAATTCGGCCTTCCCTATACATCTTCCAGATTTCTGCCTCCGCTTTATCACGTTTAGCAACTGGAATCCGTCTATATGCTTGTTTGATCGGGCAAGCATCGCCGGTATCAATAACATGACGGACCTTATGAGTACATCCCAAAGCTTTATCCCCCGGCAGGGAGAAGCAGCAACGGAATTCCTCCAAGAGATCTAGAGCATTTCGTTTTTCCTGGACTTCGGACAAGTCAGAATCGTCAACCATCTTTGTCAGTGGACACTCCGGAGTGGCCGGAATAGGAAGAGTAGGAGCGATCAGGTCATCATCCGCAATAGGAGACTCCAGCACCTGTATTGAATTAATGATTGCTTCCCTAATCATCTCCTCATTCTCCCCATCGTCAGACAGAGAATCTTGAGCTACCAAAGCAACTTCAAATACTCTGCCAACCACCCTATTTCTCTTAATTTTCAACGTGCGACCGGTCGGATTGGAGAAAGCCACCACGGCCGGAGAACCGTCACCTGGTACATAAGTATTCAGGCTGCCCAAGGCAAGATCTTTCAACAATCGTTGGTCTGGCTCGAACATCATTCCTTCAACTGCGACTGAGCCACTGTCAATATCAAGTTTGGCCAACGTAACTGCTTTGGGTTTGAGGATAACTGTCTTAAGCAGCTTCACCTCTCTCCCCACAATTTCATCCTCAACTTGAACCGCATTAACAGAGGAACTTCCAATTCCGCTAACGGGTTTTTTCCATAACTTACAAGTTACGGAAGACCCATAATTGTCCAAGAAGAAAGTTCCTGACCAATCTAGATTACATCGGTGCACATAATAGAAATCCGCACCTAATATCCCGCTTTCAGGGCCTTTCAGACCACTGACCACGAGACAAGTAATCATATATGTCCGGTCGCCAAGTAGCAACGGACAAAGCACGCTCCCATATGTAACAATGGGTGTTCCATCTCCCATCGCACACACCATTCGTACCGCCGTCATTGGTGGTGGATTTGGAAGGGATTCATAAAACCTTCTGGTGATCAAACTAGTAGTAGCACCAGGATCAACCAGAAAGCTGCCAGTTTCCCCATCCATCGTTACAGGGGCATACCATCTCTCCCGTACCAACAATTTGGTTGGGATCTCCAAAGTTCCCTGTTCGTGTACAGAAACCTTCTGAACTTGAGCTGATTTAGTTGCTCCGCCCTTGACCAACACAATCTGATCTTGTTCAGCTTGGAACCCGGACTGCCCCCACCTCACATCCGAGGTAGAATCCGAGTCATCACAAAGCACATGGCCTTGTGTCAAGGCTTTACCGTCCGGCAACGATCGCGAATCTCCAGTTTTCGGAAGGGGTTCACCTTGTTGTGAAGCCTCCAACGTAATAGCTGGTGCCTGGGCCCGCCCGCCAATTTCTGCACTACTCACAGCTTCACTTCGGACTGTGGTACTGTGAAGCGCCCTTTTCCCGACCCCCACCTCGCTCCTTATGAGGGTCTCGCCGCATTTCCCGAAGGCTTGGAAGCAACACCATCTTCCTTCGGGACCAAACCAAGAAGAGCTAGTCTTCTGGGGCAAGCTGAGTTGAAATGCCCCTCCTCACTACAGAACCAGCATTCTCGACTTGGTGGTTTCCAGCGCCTGAACCTACCACGTCCACCTCCGTAGGAGGGAGTGGCCGAATCAGCACCCGGCGCGGCCGTTTTCCGTTGTTGCCAAGCCTGCAACGCCTGCACAATCACTTCACTGACATCATCCGAAATTGGTCCGGACTCAACCAGTGAGGACTTCTCCAATAGTTCCGTTACCTGGGCTATGGCTCTGGCATTAACTTTCTTCTCACCAAGTCCGCTAGGAGCAGCGGACGCAGGTGAGGTCCTAGAGTTATGGGACTCTACACTAATCTCTTGAAGAGTCACAGAATCCACATCCTGAGTGCAGCTCTCATAGACTTCTGACCAGTGAGCGCAATCATTTAGATCATTAGGTTGCTTGAACCTAATCCAAAGTGCCTGCTTCGGGTCAGAGAGTCCCTTCAAAAAGGTTCGGATACCCATGGTACGTGAGGTGCTATCCATCACCGTACCAAAGGCATACCTAGCCCTCTTTGCTACCTCATTAGCAAATGCGCGACCGTTCTGGCGAGGAGTTTGGCGACATTTAAACAATTCCGCCTCCCTCTTCTCCCTGGAGTGTTCACCGTAGTTGGCGTCCATATGCGCCACAAGTTCAGGCAGAGTAACCCCCTGGGGTAATTCTCCTAACTCCGCAATCTGACGTCTGCAACTACTCTTAAGCTGCCTCACGAACATAGCGTCCGTCCAGTTGTGAGCTTCGGCCACAACCTTCATCTCAGCCAAATGGTGAAGCCAAGTGTCTTTAGTGGAATCCCACAATCTGATTGTTCCCAGTCGTGGGCTGATATGTTCTTCGTCAGTATAGAACGTGTACGAGAAATGGGTATCAGCTGGGTCCGGTCCTGCATAAGTCAGGCCTTGCACCAATGACTTATTTCCATACGCAGATTTCTGGGGACCCGCCGGAAGCAAGGTCAACGACTGAGAGTGCATACCAGTTGGTACACACACAGTAGTAATACGTAGACCATCCGGATCAGCCCCTGTAGTGGAGTGAACCGATGCTCTGGGCGTAACAACCACTGGAGGTGTAGTACCCACCGGATCTTTTCGGACATAGGTTTCGTTAACCACATGTCCGCGCACATAAGAGTTGCTTTTAGGAGTAGCAGGCCTCTTAATGCTAGACATACCACCTAGCTCAACTATCTTCTCCCCCTCATCTTTAGGAGAGGACTCGGCTACAGCTGCAGGCTCTCTTATAGTAACCTGTCTTTGAGCTCCGAAATGTCTCGGAGTCAAGAGTTTGTAGGAGTCTCCTTCCTGGTAACCCGGGCCAGCACCCGCATCATGAAACGTCGAGGTTGCTGGCTGGATAATCTTTAGAGGTGTCATAGACAGAGCAAGCTTCTCTGCTAAATCCGCTTCGGAATCTAGCAGCTGGTTGTGCAGCCTTGACAAATCGTCTACCCGCGATGCCTCTGCTCTTAATTTCTCGTTCTCCGTTCTTAGCTCCCTAGTGGTAGCAGAAGCGTCCTTCGAGATTTCATCTAGGGTTCCCTGTAAACCCGCGTTCTGATCAGTCAACTGATCAACGGACTGACGCATCATTACTAGCTGCTGATGAGAGTTGGAGTAAGCTCTTTTCCAACTCAACACCTGAGCTCGCAACGTAGATATTTCTATCTCGTCTTCTGAATCCGTATTTTTAGGCGGATCACGGTAACCCCACAGGTCAAGCCCAGCATCACCTTGAATTCCTGGTCCTTTCGGAACAGAACCAGGCGATTTCACACTTGGCGGAGTGGTTTTCCGCCTTGCTCCAATGCCAACTAGATCACCTCCCTCCGGGGAAGCAGTCCGAGATCTAGCCAGGTTGTCCTGAATCTGAGTAGCAACGTCTACCAAAGGTTTAGCGCCTGCCATACTTTTATTTTACTCGGAAAATATATCTTGGAACTCAGAAATGAATCTAGTTCACCTACAGAAGATTTGCCCCGCGGTGAGCTTTGGTCACGGCACCAATTGTAGTGATCTTTCGGATCCGATCCGCTCTACTACGCCGATAAAAGACTCAAACTAGGATAAACCTTCTGCACAGCTTTTATTAGCTTTCACGGGGCAATCTCCCCAACGACTTGACCAGTCGAGATGGTCCAGCCACCTCGTTAACCCTACACCAACACAGCTATGGTGTCTTATTCGTGGTCGATGAACATAACCAAAGGAATAATACCCTTTCTCACGAATGTCAGAATGTTACATATAGCAGCATGGTACAAGAGGTTTGTAATAGAAGCATAAAGATTGGCATACATAAAAGGTAATATAAGAATAATAGGAAAACTTCTTCCTAGAAAGGTAAAACTGGTAATATAAGCCGGTACTGCCCACTGGGTTAGTACAAGCGTACCAACCTCAGCGGACAGCACCACACAACAGTAAAACTGGACACTAAATGTCCCAGACCTTCTTATATTATACCCAAACCCACTACACATGTATAATAAATCTGTTAACTAACTCAGCAGTTTTAGTCGTTTAGAATATTGCACTCGTTGCTATGCAACTTGTGCAATATTCCCGCTCCTTCAACCAACTCGTTAGTTAACCTGTACATGTATGTATATTCCCTGTGGATAGTCTCAGCATGCTATCTACCACTACTATATCAGTATATAACAGGTAACACTGACCCACACTATGTAGGACAACTTGCCGAGCTAGTGCTTCATGTTAACGTTTAATCCATTATTTATGTGGGAGACAACCTTATTGTGTAACTGGCTTAGGCTTGGGTTGATGGACAATATCCCTGAGTTGATGTGCTTGGTAATCAGAGTGAACAGAAAACAGTTTTAGAGGGAGTTCATCCACATTATCCCTATGGTCCATTATAGGGATGTATGTAAGAATATATTGTTCATTATAGCAATATCGGGGTGATACCCTTGTATATAAAGGTACTCACAGATGGGCTGACCTGTGGACTGCAGATGTACCTGGGTAGGAAGCTGAATGTCTGTCGAAGGAGTAGGTTTTCTAAGCTATGATCTTTGCGAGTAAATAATGGTGGATTCCAACGTAGAGGTGAACTTGAAATGACTTTGAAAATTGATCCATGATAACGTCACGGGACCACCTTATCACCCATATGTAAACATTGCTTATCTTGAAAAGTTGAAGGTGAAGTATGTACAAGGTGGGACATATGTCTGATACATTATATTTGAATCAGGACACATTACTTTAAAGTGATTCAGTCTTATTATTATTTCATGTATCTATATTTCATTTCATAGTTTTTGAAGGCATCCTATTTATATAATATACTCCACAAGTTTAAATTTAAAGCGCAATGAGAAGCCTATACTAAATATAAAGATGTATGTTGACTTAACAGAATCGCCTTGTATGAATACAGTACTACAGGGTGGGACATTATATTGACCAGAGACCATGACTTTAAGTCTGTGAGTGGTTTGTAAAGCCTTATTATTACCATAAGACCCTTTGTTATAAAAGTGGTGCAACCCTCCTCCTCCCCCCCCCCCCCCCATTTTTTCATGTTTATTGGTAAATATTGATGTGTTGATTCTGATCTTAACGACAAACAAATTGACTAGATACATCCATACATCTGTCTTGAGATTAGTTTCAATAAATTATACTAGCATATACCCGTGCTATCCGCTGGATTTGCTAGTGGGGCAGTGTCCCATCTCCCACCATCTTTCACTTTCAACTTTCCTCTGTAAATTAGTACTTGTACTTGTCTTTCATACCTCAAATGTGATGTGTTTCAGGGAAATGTGTCATAAGACGGAAAAATAATATTTTTCAAAATGTTTATTTAACAAGATCACTTTATTGAAATATTCTAATTTTTAGAGGGTTCATCACTTAGAGCTATATTAATCAATGTCTCAAATATCAGGACAATCTATGTAATATATCCTATCATTCTAAAGGTCCTCATGTGGACTACATTTAGTTACTTTACTGCTTATTGACCCCCAGAAATATTGGAAACTTTTTCTTTCAAAACGAAAATATGAAACTTAAAATCTAGAAATATTTATTTGATTATTAGACTGTTTACTATCATTTGAATTGGCTTGATCTCATCTATTTAAATATAATGATATCTGAAAATCTATTTTTTGTGACTTATGACTCACTTTCCTGAAAAACATCACAAATGGAACCATGTTAAGATGCTTCTTTTGGTCACTGTTGTGTTGTAGCAAGGATACATGTCATTCCTACACGTTATATCGCTATACAATATATATGTCATCATTTCAGCTAATATTTCACCTGATCAGGTAATCAGTGACCATAATCTGGGTATCATACCAGGTGTCAAATGCAGACAAAATCACAAGTGATGAAGTCTCAAAGTCGATAAGTGACATTGATGAGAGTAAGTTGTGTGAATATATTGTTATTGTAATGTTTTTATTATTCTGTTAGGTACTGTGAGGTATCGATATTGGGAGTTGTGTAGAAATGATTAAAGAGTCATTTGTTTATATTCTTTATTGACCCTCACACTGTCTGAGCTGAGGAGGCTTGGTGCAACATGGGTTATATATGGTTACAAGGCTTAAGCATGAATCATCCTAACAGACACATGTCCTTAGTCCTTTCTAAGTTATCCTCTATAATTAACTAACTCCTACTTAAAATTTATACTTCATAACTCGTAATTCATAATTATTACTTCATATTGCATAACCAATTAACACCAATACCTGACTGTACATCTCAATGTTGCCATCGTTTTTGTTTGTATCCTGGATGAATCTTAACTAATATTACTTTTTATAAATAGCAAAGTAATTTTGCCAACTATTTTAGGCCTACTATTTATACAGGATCTAGTAGTATTATATATCAATGTGCTAATAAATATATATTATATAATGTGATATATATTATATGAGATATTAATTATTATACAATCTTCGTTTGGTTCTTTCTATTTTGATTATTTACACTACATTTAGATTAGCAGGCAATGCTAATCTAATGAATTTAATATCAATATCAAATAGAGAAGATTATAATTATAATAATTAATATTTCTGTTGACGGTTTTGTTTCACTCTTTAATGAGGTGAGCAAAAGCTGTGAACACCTTCAGTTGTGCGTTAGATCATCAGAGAATGTACAATTTACCATCACCAATCCTCGCAAATAACCCAAATTTAAGATGAAAGCAAGTTCAAAATACTGTTCAACATAACCAGACAGATTTATTGAATCACTCTAATTTAACAGAAATTGATACATGTGTAGAATTGTGGATTGTGCTTTTACAGAAAAGCTGACCCATGTATATAGAAAAGAGCATTCTGTAAGTGAACCTAAACTAAATAGAAGAGCTCACACAACACTACCTGTTGTTTTACATAGCAATTTGAATAAATACATTCATGTTAAAGAAGATTAGAGCATTTTTTTAATATTCTTTTTAGATCGGAATTTAATTTCAAAGAATTATCCGCTAGACACCATATTTTTCTTTCATGTATTTAGGCATAATGTTGTGATGAATATATAAATAGATGAAATGTTTAAAATAAAACATTTCCGGAATGTATTGAAAAGAACCATGCATGTATCTGATGTTAACCTAATGATTATATTGTTACATGAGTGATTAAGTATGAAAGGTTAGAGATCGTCCATGTAACCATCATGATAAAGTGGGCACTCAATTAATTAAACTAAGAATAACCATCGTTTCCATTTAATTAATTTTCTAGTCAGTGACAATTAAGATTTAGTGATCAACTAATGAACTAATAATATTATAGTACTTGTTGGATGGCCTAATGTTCACCACCATTTGCTTCCAATCAATCTCTTCTTTTCAAATAATTATGACGATATCTCAAAATCCATTCTTGGTTAGGTTCGGATTAAGAACAAGTTTTCGGAGAGGTACTAGGAGATCCCCTGGCTGCATTAGAATCTCTAGCAAACTTTTCAAGGTAGTTCAATAACAAGGATAGGTCCTATCTGCAAACCCAGAATCACTGTCGAATAACTCTAACCTTAATATGTACCCTGCTTTCAGAGTAAATTCTGTCAGCCCTTTACTGTTGTTGCTTTCAGTGTAAATTCTGTCAGCGCCTTTCTGTTGTTATATTATGTTTTAAAAGTCATACAACATGGTTTAAGTAATTATATATCTAATTATATTACTTCCCATCTGTTCACTTGTATTTGCCTTATGTAAACTCTGTTAGTATAGTTCCATTTTCTACTACCAGGTGGCGACAGGGAGACCTGGATGTTATCCAGGAGTCGAGTTCACCCATTTGTGTAATCTCCTTATGTATACTTATGTAAAACCCTAGAAAAATAATGTATTTTTCAATTCAATTCAATTCTATTCTAGGCACGCCATGGATGTACTAGACATAATCCCCAATTTAGCAGGTTAGGCTTTTGCTATTAAAGCAGGTATAATATCAGAGTTGTCCTTATACTTAAAGCAAGAACCATGAGGGTGATAAGGCACATATCCACACTAATAGAACACTTCCCAGCGAAGGCATAGGCTACATATACCTTTGAGATAGACATTGCTGGCTACTCTGGTTGGAGAATAAATGGTGACTGTATATCTTGTGACCCCCACTGGGTGATGTATGTTTGGTCGCCTGACCTTTCAAATATAGCCCTATATGTCATGATATATAGGATACAATAACACTTTTCAAAGACATGCCAAATTTGTGGTTATTAACTGATTGCGCTCTGCCAATTAATGGGGAGAGGGATAGACTATCCACATATATGAAGCAGGCCTGTATGTTAGTGTCCTGCATTGGGGCAAATTTGTCGGTGTTTGAGATTGGGATCAATTGTTGATGTCCTGGATTGAGGTCAAATGTTGGTGTCCTGTATTGGGATCATTGATGGTGTCCTGTACTTGGTTCAATTGTTGGTGTCCTGTATCGGGTTCAATTGTTGGGGAGAGTGACAGAGAAGGCACATACATGCAGCGGGCCTGTATGATGGTGTCCTTCTAGTGTGAGGGTGACATAGCAGGGCACCATGTCACAGCTGCACTCATACATGTAGTCCCTGTACACCTCACCCAGTGTAGAATACAGGTCACATGTGTGGGATCTCTTCAACCATGCACTCCCAGCTGGAGAACAACAACAATAATTTAATATATTATGGTAGAAACATTACAAGCTATTTCTTTAAAAGAACAGAATATTTGTTATAATATATAAGCTAATTCCAATGATAGTGAACAGTAAGACCCATAATATGTATTTTCATATTTTATTTTCGATATTTTTTTTCTAAACAAAATTCAACATATCTACAGGGGCAACTACCAGTACAGTAACTAAAGATTCTGCTAAATTAGAGTAAAAAATGAGTATATCTGAGTGTATTTTGTATTGTATTCATTCAATAGAGCTGTCTGTTTATGTTTAAATATATTTTAAACCTGAATGTTGTCTTAAATTTTGGTTATTTAGGGAGATTGGTAAAAACTATAATCTAACAATGAATTTAACAGGAAAACAGAACAAAGGTATTCTAAATTTATCAGGAAATCTGGGAAGATCAACACTAGCTGGGTGGTGATGACAGATTATATATTATCCCCTTTTTCTCCTTCATGTAACTGTATGCTTGATGGAAAATAAAAGTTCTATAATAATAATAATAATAATAGCTTGGTTAAGGCAAGCTGTACATTTCCAGTCTGAGCCTTACCTGGGGTGTTGACCTGCTCCTGAGTGCCGGTGGTGGTGGCTACTGTGATGTAGTCACTGCTGAAGCCTGCCACCACATGTACAGTGAAGGTGGCGGTGGTGCTTACTGGTGTATTGTACTGCAGCTGCAGCCTCCTGATGTTGAGGAATGTGGGGGTGATGTCGGTGCAGTCTGGTGGGTAGCCACTGTATGTGGGTGGGATGAAGAGCTGCATAGGCTTGTTCCACTCACCTCTTACCATATCTAGGGTCTCATTCAGGCCTGTATGGAAATAAACAGATCATGGAAAAAGATATATAGATAATTGTATTTGTCAAAGCACAATTAGAATTGTCCTTCCATTAAGAAAAGGGGTGTACTCTCTTTCAAGCATAGAAACAAGTTTCTACACCAGATCAGCCTGGAGGCACTTGAATTATTAAAATTATAATTAAATTTACATCATTGTTGATTTACATCAATAGTGCTCTGTTAGATGAATTAAAACATGGTAAAAGCCAAGTAAATAGCTGGGCACTCTATTTGAAATATGTAACTGTTTTTTTATGAAAACATTTTTTCTTTAAAAGAAATTTGATTTGCGCAACAAATTCGAAGACCCAATTTGTTCATGTATACAAGAAAATTACAGATAAGTATATATGAATGAATTTCATATCAGATATAATGGTAATTAATTTATACATCAATGCAAATTGTATGAGATCTTAGCAATCAATGTTAACACTATCAACACTATCCACAGGTTGTGGCATACATTTTTTACACACAAGTATTTCAACAGATCATTGATATCTATTTATGTTATGTGAAATCAAGAAAGCTTCAGACTCGATTGTATGAAAGTAATGTAAAACATTAACATTAACATTTTCAGAAAATGTACAATTGACAGCTGTTCACATACGTTCTGCTTAATTAGGCTGCAATGTGGTCAATATTAGAAGAATTTTAGTATATTCGGCATTACATTGATTCTACAAATCTGTTAGGTGTAATAACAGGTTCGGCTGAACTGTATTTTGAACTTCATATTCGTCTGAAATTTGGGTTATTTGAGAAGATTGAGGCGGAGTTGGGTTGTACATTTCCTGAAAATCTCACCCATCAAAGGTGGCTAAGCACTCAAAAAATACAATGCTTGCCAAATAGTTAGTTCATCAAAAAATACTGGGTCAATTAAAAATTGTCAACCCTGTATAAATAGGTTCTTCTAAAACACAAATCTATCTAGCATACAATGCTAAAGTTTGATGGAATGATATCCATGTCTATTTTATTCTATTGTATTTTTACTTTATTTCTATATACCCATGTAAGTTTGTTATAAATTATTACCTATATACCTATGATAGGTAGGTTCTGCTAGTACTGGGGCCTGTTGCTCCGCTTTCTCACTAACTATTTCTCCATACACTTCCAATGGGGAAATAGTTAGCAAGAATGCAGAGCAACGGGCCCCCGATGCAATACCGGTGATTTCAGTACATTATATTACATAATTATATCATAATATTATCAACTAGTACAGATCCTACTAAATTCAGGGGTATTTGGAAGACCTGTATTTATTACAGTGAGTACTCCCTTTCCATACTTTTATTTAATTTCAATTTTCTAGTCTGTACCATGTATTATACTTTGTAAATCTTGGAAATAAAAATCTATTATTATTATTATGAATAAAAGTAATGTAAATAATGTCAGGGAGACCACTCACGTTCAGTGTGGAGGGTGCTGACATGGTTTACAAGGCCAGGGTCAGAGCAGTTGTAGACCTGTGACATTCTGCCATGAGTGAATATGTTACCCTTGGCGGCCCTGATTATGACTGTCTCACCCACCACTGCCTTCCTGTAGGCTGCCAGTGTACCTGAAACTAGAGCATATCTACCATGAGTGAATATGTTACCTTGGTTGGCCTGACTATGCCTTACTGTAGGCTGTGCCTGAAACTAGAGCAGATCTACCATGAGTGAATATGTTACCATTGCCTGCCCTGATTATGACTGTCTCATTCACCAGTGCCTTCCTGTAGGCTGCCAGTGTACGCTTTCCTGTAGGCAGTGCCTGAAACTACAGGGAGCAGATCTTGAGTCACTCATTCAACAACAGTAATATATTTTGTTTACAGGAAAATGAGTAACAGGTCACACTGAACACTTCAACAATAAACAAGAATTAGTTAACAGTGATCAGTTTACATTTATTTATTTATTTCTAGTTCATGGAGAAGATTGCGTTTCCAAGGGAAACAAAGATTGATATCAGTTAAATGTAAAGTTCGAGAGGGAGGGAGAGTAAGAGGGAGAGGAAGGGGAGACAGAAAACATGAAATCCCTATCACATATATGACTGGTCAATCCATCTAATTCTGTTGGCTCCTTTAACACCTTTGCATATGAGGCATCTTACTTCTCAACTTGCCACTTAAATTCGCACATTGTCTACCCTTTATTTCACACCTAAACTCCATCCTCTCTCCTTCCCAGCCATTACCAGCATGATTCTGATCCCATCTGCTGATATCAGAATCAACAGATTCTTTACACTGATATCCAGGATGGGAGGACCCAAGATGCTATGTATGTATGTATGTATGTATGAATCTATGCATGTATCAATTTTATTTCCGATTCACAAGTACATCGATTCAGAAAAAGGGAATAAGTATCTACACAATCACTCCTTTAAACATCCTTCTGTGAAACATGTTTCCCAGGTCTTCCAGGCATCCCTGAATAGTATGTTGTCCATGAGCATTCATATGATATGGTAAAATAGTTTGATATTTTGCAAACCATCCTTATACATTTCGTTATAGATTTAGACATACAATATTTTGAAATTTGAAAATTTGGTGGAAAATCATTGAGCACCAAATACTTAAAGTAACAGTATATACTCAACCAGTAGTCTTACCCTTAAATGTATGGGTCTAATTTAAAAGGGTCAGTTTTTCCAAGTGTGCTGTTTTGCTATTTTGGGATCTGGAAAAGGGGGAAAATTTAGAATACTTTGAATATAACTTCTGACCTTGGATCATAATGTACTGGTCTTGACATTCTAGGAAAATGTTATTCCAACAGATCCGACCTCAGGTTGTTTTATTATGGCAGTTTTTAATTTCCTCTTTTTTACAGTCACATGTGAAATCCCAATTTTGTTGGAAAATATTGAAACTATTTAATTCAACTGAAGGGAATGGCTTGTTAAACCTGTAACGATCCTGAGAGATGCATATATTGCAATGTTTCTACTGAGCTCCGGGTAGCTCCGTCACCAGCTCCGGGTCCGCGCACCTCCGGATCCGCGCACCTCCGGGTCAGCGCACCTCCGGATCCGCGCACCTCCGGGTAGTACCTCCGGACGCCACTAGGGGTCTACATTGCAACCAATGACGATATTTGCAGTTTATATAACTTGATTAATTTATCATTAATTAACTATTCATATTATTCCTTCCGGACTTTAACCATGCTACTTGTTACATATTTCTCTATTTATGTTCAAGTTTGTACTTATTTCATCGTCATATTTATTTAGTTATTCCTCTTTTGTATTGCAAACATAATGTTACCTTTGTCCGAAATCATTTATATACCTTATGTACCTGTTCATAATTCGGGGTGAGGAGCAAGGTCTTCACCCCAACACACAAGGAGGAATAAAGGGAACATATGAAAGAAGTATTTCACTCTTGAAGTTATATCTCTGAGCTGCGTTTTGGAACATAGAATATTTCAACCCTTGGTCCTTTGGAACTTTAATGATTATCCAGTAGCTTTAGTTCATTTCCTCCCATCTCCTGCTATTGATATTCATAATATATTTATTCTCAAAGAAGTAACCTATACGATCACAAAATATCGTTATTTAATATCGATTAATATTAAGCCGGAGCTGAAACACAGATGTGCAACGATGGCCACTCAGACATTGGAAAGAACATAGGCAAGAATCGCAACAAACCTATAATCTGTATGTTTGATGCTTATATGGGCACAGATAAGCATTTATTATGACTTTCAATCCAAAATTACAGCCGATAATATATATTTTGGCCCCTTATATTGTGCCTAGGGAATGCATTTCATATATGAAACATGATAATACATCAGTTGAACAACCTTTATGGAATAAAAATACCTACATATGGCTTTAAATCATTACAAATGGAACCACAATTAATTTATACTTACTTTCAACCTAAAGAGAAAGCCAACAATTATATATTTTGGGCCACCCTCTGTTATGATATTGACGGGTTTCATGCGTTACTATGTTGGAAAACACAATCCTAATTTAGTTGAAATGTCTCTCTGAAATAAGATTGGCATCAATTTGCTTTATATCATATGAAATGGAATAACAACTAGTTTATAATGACTTTTAATTGAAAGATAGAGCTAAAAATTTTGGGCCACCCTATGTCAAGACCAATAATGGGATTTCATGCGTGATTCTATAAACCTACACAATATTAATTTAGTTGAACAATCTTTGTGAAATAAAAAGGATCATCCCATTGCTTTAAATAATTACTAATGGCATCAAGATTAATGAATATTTCTTTTCAACCCAAAGAGAGAGCCCAAGATTTATATTTTGGGCCACAATCTGTTATGATTATTGGAGGGATTTCATGCGTTACTATGTTGGAAAACACAATACTAATTTAGTTGAACAGGCTTCATGAAGTAACAATAGCATCAACTTGCTTTAAATCATATCACATGGATTAACAACTAATTCATAATGACTTCTAATCAAAGGAAACACCTAAAAATATATTTTGGGCCACCCTGTGATAAGACTATTGATGAGATTTCATAAGTAATTGTGTGAACCCACAAAATATTAATTTAGTTGAGCAACCTTTATAAAATAAAAAGTATCCTCTCATTGCTTTAAATAATTACTAATGGGATCAGGATTAAGGCATAATTCCTCTCAACCCAAAGAGAGAGCCCGAGATATATAATTTGGGCCACCCTCTGTCATCATTATTGAAGTGATTTCATGCATTACTATGTTGGAAAACACAATAGTAATTTAGTTGAACAGGCTCCATGAAGTAACAATAGCATCAACTTGATTTAAATCATATCAAATAGATTAACAACTAATCCATAATGACTTCTAATCCAAGGAAACAGGTAAAAATATATTTGGGGCCACCTTATGTCAAGACAATTGATGGGATTTCATGCGTTATTGTGTAAACCAACACAATAATAATTTAGTCAAACAGCCAATATGAAATTAAATTCATCATTACTTTGCTATAAATAATTCGAAATGATATCAAAGTTAATGCATAATTACATTCATCCTAAAGAGACAGCCTGGGATATAAATTGTGGGCACCTTATGACATGATTATAGATGGGATTTCATGCGTTAGCATGTAAACCAAAAGAAAAATAATTTAGTTAGGTTTCATAGAATAAACATGAGCTTCACCTTGTTTTAAATAATTACAAATGAAATTGCAACTAACAGATTATCTTACAATTGATATCCTTTTAACTATACAATAGCAACTCATTCTGTTTCTTTGTTGAAGTATTTCAGAATGTAAAGACAATGTGTACACACTGTACATATATCCATCAATGTATATGGGTTTACAAACCATAGTAAAGATTTTTTAATTTTCGGATTTTCACTTGGAATCCTCAATGAGAGATTCAAAGTTCATATACATAGTTAAAATGTTCTCAGATGTTAAAATCTTTGTATTCTTTTAATTTTAGCCGTCCTGTAGCTTGTGCAATTTTTCGATTCAGGTGATCTTTGAAAGTAAGTATACTATCAATATTCAGTCCCAGATGTGTATAGGTTTCAGTGCACTTCATAATTTCATTCCCTAATTTAAAAGAGAATTTATTTATGGTACCCTTTTTCGTGCTAGGTAGTATTTCTAGTATGTTACAAAATCATTAATATACATAAGAAACAGTAACGGTCCCAGTCTGGTTCCTTGGGGGACCCCTCTTGTGACCTTCATTAACCCAGAAATTTCATTATTTATGTTTACTCTTTGGAATCTATCCTTAAGGTAGTCCGTAAACCAAAATACCACATTTTCATGTAGGTTGAATGTTTTGATTTTTGCATGAAATGCAAGAACGGTTTGATTTAAATACAAGTATTTTTCTTGTTTTTGTTTCTCCTTTATCCTGAGTACTGTACAATGCAAGTTTCAATTAAAGAAAATGAAGACAAAGTTATGTTTTAATTACCTGAGTTTGTAGTGAATTCATGCATCTTTCTAGAATATTTTTCATGATTTTGATTTTGCTGATCTACAGTGACTATCTGGATCAAATGAGATTAGTTTTGCCATTAGTTGGCTTCTTTATATAGCCAGTGTCATCCTTACATTTACTATTCCAAAAAGATTCCCACAGGTAAGAGTGTAACGATCCTTGGATATAAAGATATTGAAAGGTTTCTACCAAGGTCCTGGTTGCCTCTGGTTCTGGACACCTGCGAGTTTATCAAGTACTTTCAGATGCCACTTGGGATCTACATTTCCAGCCATAACGATATTTGCAGTTTATACAACTTTAGTAGTTTATCATTAATTACCGCTTAATATTAAATCTTTGGGAGTTCAACCATGTCACTTGTTATATATTTCACTTTTTAAGATAAAATGTTCACTTGCATGAATATTATCCTTAATTAGTTATTCCAGTTTTCATATTGGTTTTACAACTAGTGTAACACAAAAGGTAAAAAAGTACTGAAGTTTATAGATGTATTTATTCCTGGTACAGGTATATAATGTGATGGTATAACCTAGTTGGAATTCGGCCGGTAACTAACTAGATAGGGCCCCAGGCAGTCTCTTATATCTGGGTTAATGAACAATGGTTCATTAGGCCCAGCTCTGATTGGCCAGGTGGGCGTCAGCCAATGGGTGACGCCCTGGTGGTCAGTTTCAATGCGCCATGGGGGAAGGAGGTACAGGTATAATGAACTAAAATTTTAGGGATGTATACTTATGACGCAATAAGGTATAACATTGGAACACAATGTTGCCTTATGTTCTTGGTTACACTAATTCCTCAATATATTTGTTTCTAATGAATGGGTTCTTCAACCAAACTCAATATTGACGAATAAAGTAATCAAAGGGGAAAAATATTTCTCCCTTAAATTGCCACTTGGAGTTTGTCTGAACATTTCAACCCCTGGTCCTATGCTTCACAATCCAGACGCTTTAGTTCTTTCCTCCCATCTCCTGCTATAGATATTTATCCATATAATATACAGGAAGAGCGATTTCGACGAAAAGAGGTAGAAATCCATATTAGGAAAAGGGGTTTCTGTTGTCTCACATGTTCTCGGAATTTGTCGTTTTACACACCATCTTGTTCATCTGTAGAGTTCCGTCCACCCTCTCTGGAGGTTTATATATGGTTTGTGAAGGTATCTGGGGTAAAAATCTGATTTTGAAGCCTTTTTTAAATTGCGATCTCTGCACTCTATTTATAGCCTGGGAAAGCCCCTGTGAGATACTATGTCATTTCCCACAACCTACTTCCAGGGGACCTAACTACATGCAGAGGAGTGGGTGAGTGAAGACGAGGGTGTAGGAATAGGAGCTAATAGGAAAGGGGGAGGGGGAGGGGAAGAAGTGGGGGAAAGAGAGGAGGGAGAGCATGAAAGAAGTCAGAGAAGAGGGGGAGGGAAAAGAGGGAGAGGGGGAAGTGTGGGGAGAGAGAATGACCATCCGGAGGACGGGTACTTTGCTAGTAATATATGGTCCATTCCTACGAAATGGGCCCAGTGCCCTTTTCCCTACCTTTGGTCCCTCTACGCCTCATATCTCAGTGTAATATTCGTTGATATTAAAACAAATCATACTGACAGATTCCTCTTGGCCTCAGAATTCCTCTGATATATACATTATTATAGGGCTGATGGATATTTGATGTGTTACAACCCTTGCAACCCTTGTTTGCTCAGTCAACAGGTTCGAGTTTTAATGCATTTTAGTAGCCCAACTTACTTTTTAACAAAATTATAGCTCAAACTAAATTAAAAAGTTGTTTTTTTCATTTTTACATCGCACATGTTGCTCACTTTCATGCAATGAACTTGTTGTATGATACAAGAATATAGATCATTTGATATATGATCAAACCAATCTCTAACACTTGATACCTAATGTGTCTCAATAGGACTGTTAGTGAAGATGTTATGCCTGTTTAAAAAAATTCAATAAGAAAATGGCTAATTATGTGTGTTTTTACGTCGCCACATTCACTGATTGTGCTTTTCCATTCTATTAAAAAAAATCATTTATAATTAGTATGAATTGATTGGGCAATCAATTTTCTTGCTGTCTATGCAACATGAATGGTCTGAACAGATATATCTTGTGTGTAGAAGCAAAAAATACCTGTTTTTACATCGCACGTTGCACGTTTTTACGTTGCACGTTTTTACGTCGCACATTGCATTTGCTTAATAGAGGTAAAACAATTTAAGATAGAAAGTTGTAACATGTACCAGACAAACCGCAATAATATCAGCTTTCTGCTGATATAAAATCATCCATATCCCTTGACTGGTCTGAACAGAAATGTCTTTTGCATAGAGTGGAAAAACACCCGATTTTAGGTCGGACGTTTTTACGTCGCACGTTTTTAGGTCGCAACTTTGGGTTGATATAGGCAAAACTATTTGAGATTGAAAGTTGTAACATATATCAGACAAACCGCAACATTGTCAGCTTTCTGCTAATATATAATCATCCAGATCCCTTCAATGGTCTGGACAGAAATATGCCTTTTGCATGGAGAGAGAAAAAAGGTTTGCAATGTTTCTGGATGGATAATTACCAGTAAAGTAACTAAATATACTCCATATGAATGCCTTCAAAACGTGAGGTTATAATTGATACAATGTCCTGATATTTGTGACAGGGATTCATCTGACTATGAGTGCTACACTCACTAAAAACCAGAACATTTTAATAAAGAGATCTTATGAAAAAAAAACACTTTGAAAAATAACAATCACATTTATTGAATTGAATATTTAAAATGAACGTTTTCGGCTATAGATTCCTAGGTAATTGACTCTGGATGTCATTTATTTCAGGATTATATAGAGGAGAATATGAGTTTTTAGGAAATATTATCCAGAAACCTCTTATATTTAATCTAAATTTTACTTTTTCTCATTTCCATCGCAGAAAAGGAAGATTTGTCAGCGAATAGCTCTATAGTGTTTTTACGTCGCCCATACTTTCAACCTGGTTTAGAAAAAAGAAATATAATCCCTGGCAGAAATAATACTTGATCCTTCAAGGTAAGGTAATTACAAAGCTATAGGATTCTTTTTTTCTTTCATTTCTTGAAAATAAGAAGAATAGTGATGAATTAAAAAAGGTCAGGTAGTGCAAGGCTACCCAGTGAACACTATTGCATTTTTTTCTTTAATTAATTGCGCGAAAATCGGCCGCGATATTCACGCACCAGAACAGCGTCAGATGTTACTCAATGGAGCGCGAAATGCTACTGCGCACTGCGCGGTGAAGTGACCCGCGTTATGCGCTGTCGTTATTGCAGGTTATATCGCGGTAGTAGCGTCGTGGGCCAGGATTCAGGGGGGGGGGGGACGGGGATGGTGTTACAATGGTTCATAATTTGTGGGGGACAGTAGGGTGTAAACGGGAAATATTTGCTTTAATCATGGTTCGTTTATATCCAATAATATATTAATTACTGCACCATGCTGCATATAGAAAAGGGTCGACGGAATTAAAGCAAGAGAAGACAAAACAATGGTTTATTATAATGAAAGAGTTCTTTATTATATAAAATTCCAAATTCCTTTCAAGAATGGTACATAAATACAGTTAGTCATACAATTATTCTGGTCATACAATTAGAATATTATACATCTGATGGATGAGAAATACTATAACCAATACTCAATTAATAACAGTTGATTATACTGCATCACTTTTCTAATCAAGAACAGGTTCATCAACCTCACATAATATGAATTCATATACGTATGGTACACCCGAAATACAACCATTTCTCATAGAATACAATAATATGGTATTAGTAATACTGCTGGATATCAGCACCAGCTTTGGACGACATACATTTGTCAAGAATCATGAACAATAATGGCACACACTTGGGTAATAAATATAATAATAATATGAACTTGACAATATTGACAATATAACCTGTACAATATACCTGTCATTATGAATGATAATGAGAACAATCGACTGAAATTATAACATATACGTTCGTAGCTGACACAAAGATCTGCTGAACATTTTGAATGATATCGCCTATATTTTAACACTGGAAAATATGATTTTATTTCGTTTAAACCTCACATTTTCAAATGAAATAAAGGCTTGGACTATACACAGATACAGAGTTCAAGAAGAGAAAAAACAATCGATATCCAATCATAATGTGTTACTTATAGTTAGATATTCCATTCGTTCCTAGCAGCAAACTATTGCGTCATAGCCACTGACAGACACTGTCAATGTTAAACCAATGATCCTATGGCCGTGAAGCTATAGAATCGTTGGTTAAACTCCATAGAGAAAATAATTTAACGAAAATATATTCAAAATCCTTATTTTCACACAAAAATGATATTTTAAACAAAAGAAGAAGTAGGGTCAGTTAAATCATACTTTCACTTCATATCCACGCCAATAATAGACAGAAATATTGCATGAAGCTCATAATATCCCAGTCGTTGATAGAAACATCTGATGAAAATATGACAATTTTGAAAATGGACTGTATATACTGTAATTCAGCCCGACAATGGCTCCATTTGGTATCCATATTTAACAGAAATGAGAAATACATTCCCCATTATTGTGATTCTCGTCAAAGATATTGTTATTAAAAATAGGGAAATACAATCATTTATAAAATCGCGTACAAACCTCAAAATTGACGCCCATTGTAGTATACATTTCTGAAAAACCTGGCTTAAAAATACTATAAAAATATGGGTCACACATTGTAAGATTCTACAGATGCTTGTACTCCGACCATACAAGTCATGTCAGATGGCAATAATCATGTTTAAAAGAGAAAGATACAATCTATTGCAAGCCATCCCCAATTTGGGCAACATTGGCAGACTTTTTTTCGTCAGTTTCCTTTTGATCTGATTGCCTGCAGTTTGTTGCCGATGACAGCGTAGATTACAAAACCAATATTGCACTCTTCCGTTGGTCTGCTGGTCTTGACTGTCTCTGTAATAGATCAAAAGTGAAAGTGTTTTAATTAAATTGAACACCAGTAGAACATCAGTATTTTTATATATATTTCAGTTCAATTATCACATTTTCCATGGCTAAATCAGACATGTTCAGATCAGAGAAATATGGCAGAAGTTATAGCAGTTTTAATATTTTCAAAGTGTGTCCAGTCCCCTCCCCACAGCTTTAGGGGTTTGTGACCCCCCTAAATGAAAAATACTTAGCACAGTTATTTCATCTCATACTTCCCCGTTTAATGACACTAGACCTATAGTTATGTTCAGATCGGACTGTTATTCCAAAAGTTATAATAAATTTACTTAGTGAACCAGTGAAAGGGGTAGTGGGGTCAATCCCCCAGGCCTAAAAGTGCCCCCCCCCCCCTCGCCACTACACACAGTGCCACACACACAGGAAGCCTACTAGTTATAGAGACTGTGTGCTCTCCAAGGAAGTTTATCGGCCAGTGATGGCAGCTTGATCGGCGGGGCGTTTTCATAGGAGCGCGAACCAGCATAGGCCTAGGCTTAGCCTCCCTGACGACCCTCCCACTTGTGTATAACTATAAGGTGTATATCCCTCATTGTTTAACGCTGGCAAGCATCATTCACTGCCTCCATTGCCCCAGCACACATTTTTCTCAGCAGCTGCCTCAATATTCTTGTGTCGGTTGTACACCACAATACTACCCCGGTCAGAGCCGTAGCATTGTTACCCCAGGCTAGGCTATAGCCTACCGTTACCAGAGTTCAAATGCACCAAATTTGAATGGGCCTAGTGCTGTGTGGCATTGCTATAGAAATTTCAACCTCTAAATACTTATTTATGCTGTTAACAATATCGTCAAAGTTTGACTGGGCTTCTAAATAAACAGAAAATCATGCTTACCTCCACACAAATATATGCGTAGCTCCTGAAGATCCATCATTTGTTGTGTTGAAAAACAATGCTGTAACTTTTGACCTATATACAAATCTGCCCTTGTCATAAGGATAGTTCCACACCATTGAACAAAGTTATTTTTAGCGATTCTGTGACGCCAACCTCGCGCGCGACAAATCATTATTAGATATGTATAGGTGCACTTGCACTTGGGAACAGGGATAGAAAATGCGGGTCAGGGGTGAAGTAGATTCATGTGTAGGCCTACACAGGCACGCTCACTCATTTCTCTCTCCATACGCCTATACCTCTCTCATCCCCCACTTTCTCCCCGCTTGGAAATATGAAAAAGAATTCTTGTAAAATTATTTTGTGCATGTGACAGATCCAAATACGGATAGCCCTGCATCTTTTCTTTTATTTAACATATCATATATTATTCTATCAAGAAAACTCTTAAATTAGGCATGAATCATATGAAATGAGTTTTAGTCCCTAACTTAGCATGCACAACTATAGCGCTATGCTGCCTTCCTCATTCCAAAACGTTGCGACGTTGTCCAACTGACACGCAATTAAGTCCAACCGGTGTCACTCTTAATATTTGACTTTGTATTGAAGGTCCCTAATTTTGATGAGAAATTATTCAGCTTGCATGACATTTTTGTTTCAGGTTATAGCCTAGGCCTTTAAAAATAAGCAATTTTTGACTGTGGCTTTCCTCAAAATCTCCAGAATGCCCTAAAATAGCTGTCATTTTGCTAAAATTCTCACCACTACAGTTGTCGAAATATGTCTCATCTCTATCTCCCCTCTCCGTATCATTTTTATATCTCCCTCTCTCTCTGTGCCTGATCTCTGTCTCCGACTCTCTCTCTCTTCCCTCTCTCTCTTTTCCCTCTCTCGCTCTCTCTCTCTCTCTTTTAGAATAGGTTTCTCTATCCTAATAGTCATTTTCGGCAATCACTTGGTACGGAATAAATGAAGAATAAAGACATTTTCTTGCTTTCAATGTAGTTGTATTCAGTCACAATGTTGGTACAATAGTAGACAAGGCATGAGTCCTCCCTCTATTCACATTCACATGAGGTTTTATAGCCTAACCAATATTAATCTAACTTAGTGGGTGACCATTCTCAAGCTTTCTCTGGGCCATTGTCTGGCTTTCTCTGTCGCCCAGGGCGTCGCCACATACATTACTTGCTATAGCACATATCAAGCTAAACTGGCATTTACTATAGCATCTGTTAACGAACCTCTTAAAGCTTGCTTAATCATGATGAAAGCAATTTTTCTTTTAATTAAGCACAAAGTTTCAAAATATATTCTAAGATAGTTTTATCACTTTCATGGCTCTCTTGCTCCATGGCTCGACTAAGGCATGCACCTTACTTGGCTTGACTCAGGCATGTTGGCTTGATTTTCTAAGTGCTACACCTACTAATAAAGAGTGATATCTGATTCTTGTTTACTGATGCTGTTTTGGGGCATGATTAACGTGGCTATTATATATACATGTACATGTGACTGTAGTCTACCGATGCTCTTCTGATGCGCGCTTGGCGCAGTAAGATGGTGCTGTTTTGGTGCGCGACATGTCTTCCAGTTGTTTGCATGTTATATCGCAGAGCGACGCTATATATAGCGGCTGCACGTGTCCCGAGTGGGTATCAAGGCAAGGTGTGACAGCGCTAGAAGAGCGAATATAGCGGTCTGAGTGTCACACCGCACTGAAAGTGCTGTTTTGGTGTAACATATCGCACCATGTGTGTCCATTGGGTATAGTTGAAAAGTGACTTGATTTTTAATTTTGCCATTCCTGAATCAAAATGAGAGACCTATTTCATCACAAGTTGCCAATAGTATGAGGAAATAATCATATTTCCTGAAGAAAATGCCAAATTGTACCCAAAATTATGTTCTCATTGTCAAAATCCAAATATTTAGTGGCAGTTTGATGTGCGACGTAAAAACATAGGAAATCCTAACCCTGTCTTTATTGTTATGTAGAATAAAAACTTTTTAATCAATTTAGTAGCAAATTTAGATTTGAAATGCTCCATTATTCTACTTTATGTTCCTTAACTATGGAAAACATCGAAAGGATTTTTTTTGGCACAATGTTTTCAGGCTACTGGGCCCATTTCGTAGGAATGGACCATATATTATTGCAGAATAAACTATACAATCACAAAACATATTCGTTTTTAAATATTCATTTGTAGTGTTCTTCACTACAACCCAGTTCTTTTAGCAAAGAATAAGACAAAAGAATGATTTCCTACACCGTTCTCTGTTTATTCAGACTCAAGAGGAAAGCATGACCTGTCCGAAGCTGGTTCTCGGACCTGTACACCAATCCAGGTACACAGTACCACATGGTGTCTCGGAGTACATGAACATCAGTACTAATCAATAAAAGATTTGAAATACTTTACAGCCACACGGGCACTAAGGCCACAGTCCTTTATACATTAAGGTTAGACAATAATACTGTAAAATGCTGTTTGTAAAAGATAAGAGATAGAAATACGCGTGACTTCTAATCTCAGTAATATGACACAGAGAAATAGCACACAGTGGTAGCTCCAGCTGGTGCTTCGGAGAGGAAGTAAACCAATACCACTACAATACCCCTTTCCCTTTTTTAGGATTTTTAACAAAATTGAAAAATCCGAACAGGAGAAAAATTTCAAAAAGGGTAATAAAGATAGCAGTTTCAAATGGTTATAAAAAACAGATCATCGGGTAAAAGTACAATTTCCAAAACCTCGGAAATAATAAAATACAGATACAGATAGGTGCATAATGTGACCTCTCTACATACAAAACATATCGGAACTACTAACAGTCATACAAGAAGGAGCTTATGGAGTCCTCACTACATATGATAACAAATCCGAACATTTTATGGCAGTGTACATGAAGGAGCATATGGTGTCCTATCTATATAAGCGAACAATATCCGAAGCGGTCAAAGACCATATAAAATGTTAAATACTCTTTGGAAACCTTATTTCATAGAGAAATATAAAGTGCAGGAGACCTTCTGTCTACCAACACCAAGAGTAAGTATAGCAAAAATATAAAATCTGCAACTCAAGACACGTTATATACAGTGTAGAAAAAATAAATCTGGTAAGGAAACAGTTCCAACTGGGAAAAAATTTCCAAAAGTCCGAAGACAGATCCGAGGCGTCCACATAATAAAAATAGTTTTCTCACGCATCCTAGCCGTCAAAATCCATTGGCATGGAGGGCTTTTCCGGGTTCTCGGACTCACTGAACAGGCCGCCTGCGCCATCCATCAGGTCCTCGGGATCCAGATCCTGGGTGGGTGTGGGCTGTGTCTCGGATACAGCAGATGTTGTAGCCGCAGCTGGACTCGCGGAAGCAGCAGTCTGAGCCATACTGCTAAGCAGGTTAGCCAACAGCATGGCCTGGGCAGGGTCAATCTGGAGTGGCGTACCGGCCACCGTCAAAGAGCTGACAGGAGGAGCAGTCATCGGGGGAGCAGAGCCAACATCAGACTGACATTGCTGCTGCTGCAGGGTAGCTTGGTTTTCGCACTCCGAAGGACTTCCCTCACTTCTCTCCGAGTCATCTAGTAAGCTCTGAAGGACGGCATTCGCTTCCACTAGATCTCGGATGCGCTTGTCCTTCACCTCGCTTTCTTTCTTCAGCTGCTTGATCAGCTGCGCCTGCGTTTTTGTTACCTCCTGCAGGCGAGCTGACTCCGCAACCTGTCGACGCACGGTCTCAACTTGCCTGAGAGGGGCTGACAGAGTAGCCATGGATGCTACCACCTGTTTGCCCACTGCCTCAGAAGCAGCCGACAGGTCTTTCAGGGCCTTCTTAACAGCGGCCTCCTGGGCAGCAACCAAAGTTTTGGTGTCCTCTGGAAGCTGGCCAATCAAGTCATCCTCCCAAAGCCTAGCCTTCTTCGACTGGCGCTTGGAGGCAGGAGAGGGAGTCCGACTCTCGGACGCAGGGCGCTTTTTGCCTTGCGTTTTCTGGGAACCACTAGCTTCCTTGGAAGTGGAAGCAGCAGCTCCTGTCTGGTCGCGGGTCTCCGAACGACCACTAGAGCTCCGTCTCATGGCAGCCATGTGTTGCCCCGAGAGGTAGACCATCTTCAGGAAAGAAGGGTTGGTCCTGACCTCGGGCTCCACCTTGCTGGCCTTGTAGATGGAGTCCTTTCTTGACTGGTTGTGGAGAGTTTCTCCACCAGTCATCAGATGAGGAATAAGCTCAACCCGCCTGTCGTATGCCTGCGCACAATTCTTGTACGGGCATACCCATACCTGGACAAACGGAGCATGTTCCTCGGAGAGGTGGCGGAAAAACCGCTCCCTAGTCCTATAGGAACGAACGCCAGATGCGTTGATCCCTACGTGGCGGCAGACTAGGAATGGACACCTCCATCCGGGTTGCCAGAGCTTTGACACACCTCTCAGTTTCCCACCGACATATCCTCCTTCTTCGTCAGTTTGGGCCACACTTCAGTCTCATAGGTAGCCATGAGACTGTCCGAGAACTGCGCGCTCTCATCATCTGATTCCTTCGCCAGGGGAATCTTGCCTTTCTTTGTGTCCTTGGAAGGGTCCAGGGGAGCGATCTCGGATACCCTATCCAATTCCAGGCGAAGGCTGTCCACAGAACCTCGTCCCGATAGCTGAACCCTCCGCGCTTCAGCCCTATGAACTTGGTTCTTCTGGGACTTCTTGCTTTTTCTCGGGATCTTCTTGAGGGAAGCAGCAGGAGGGGGCATGCTTCCACTCGACCCCGACCCAGAAGGGGAAGGTTGCTTGGATGCAACCGCCACTTTGGGTATTTCGGAGGCACTCCTCCCAGGCTGGGTGGAGCGGCGGTCTCTCCTTCTTCCTCTTTCCTGCCCCTGTGAAGAGTGGGAAGGGGAGAGAGACAAAGCACGAGTGATGGCCACTGTGCTTCTGGGGATTGAAGGAGTTCTGTCTCGCTGAAACAGCTTCCCCGGGCTGACAGCCTTCCTGGGAGACCGTCTACGAGGAGGAACAACCTTCTCCTCGACTTCAGGGGACGATGAAGTGGCACCAGAGACACCCGAGGTGTCACCAACGGCCGGGGCCTTGTCTGGGACCTCCTCAAAGTCCATGTCACTTTCCGAACCATGGTCCGGACTACTAGCCTCCTTGGAGAGGCTTAACAGGTCATCTGCTCCTCGCAGGACCTCCGCGGCTACACGGTCCGAGACCGCTTCACCTTCCGAATCGGACAGTCCGAGACTCTTCTCGGATTCGGTTTTCTTGTCAGAAGACATCTTGCAGCTTCTTAGCACTGGCAACTGTAATAAAAATAATTCACAATATAAATCACAATGTCCAGAAAAAGCATCCGAAGATGTCTCGGATCGTACCACTAGCTCCTCGGAAACCAGACCAGCCTATAGCACTTAGCTTATTTAGACAGGGGAGGTACCCGAAGCGAGCTCGGAACTGGCTAGGGAGCCCAGTTACAGATATTATGAACATGACATTCTTACCAAACTTCATGAAGGTTTGGTTTATACCCATAGCAAAACTCCCCACAGTACTTGAGGGTACATACAGGTTGGGAAAGGCTTATACAGAGGTGAATTCCGACTCATAACAACACTCCGCTTGTCTAGCCGTCATGGCCGTTGCATTTCACATACCGGAGGCCTAGCCCACCTTCAACTATGTTTTATAGAAAAACTACAATAAATGCAGGGCTCATGCTTCCCACAACCTTAAGTTAGAACGGTATTCACATTTCAATAGACTTTTCAAGCAGTTCTGGGATCAAGGGAACTTACTCTAGAGTTTTCTTTCTCGTTGTATGACCGTTCTCTCTCGAGTCAGGAAGTCAAGTGAAAAGGGTGCAACACGCGGTGTCTACCCGATGAGACAGCTAGTGTGTAAGCACGCCACCGCTGCGTGCAGCGCCACCCGAGTTCCCGCGCTCCGCTGGTGACTAGAAACCAGTTTGGTATCGGAGCCTACTACAGCTTGGATCATGCTTGACCGGCTGTTCTGATCCTCTGTATGAGACATGTACAGAGCTAGCTAATTTTAGATTCAAGTGATCATCGTACCAGGCTTTTGTGCAACACTCTATTTACTTTCTAAATAGATTCTGACCCTCCAGCTGGCCCCAAGTTACCATAACTTAAAACAGGCCAACCTAGATACAAGCACTCCTCGCAGTCAAATCAGATGTTTCCAAAATCTCAGATCGTCCTCTCGGGCAATAATAGAAATAAATCTATATTGTCGAATGGGCTTCAGAGTGGATAAATTCGGTCTTCCACTCCTCGACTTCTCGTTGTGTACTTTTATTGTGTTTGAGGCAAACCAGCTCGAAAATTTCCCTCAATGATACCAATTCGGGTCCATCTTACACTCGAACTTGAACAGTGCGAGAACGCAAAGTTCGTGTAGCAGTTGGAATAGGGTTTTTACCAGCCTGAGGAATTTTCCTCAACCCCCTCCCCCTCTTCTTTCCAGGGCCTGAATCGTCCGAAATTGTCTTAACAACTAATTTCTTAGGACGGCCAGGTTTCCTTTTCACAGGGTCAGGTACCTGGGGTGTAGCAGCAACAACTGACACACCTTTTGGTCTACCTGGCCCCCTCTTGCCTACAGGCAGGACAACATTATCAGCCTGAGCTGGTAATTTCTTTGGCCTGCCAGGTTTTCGCCTCGCAATAGGGGAATCAATAATTGGAGGAACAGCTGGGCGCTTAGCATTTTTCTTTTTCTTACCAGCTATACCCTTAGGTCTACCTCTAGGCTTCACACCTATGGTAACCTTGTCTCTTTCCTTCTGCACTGGGCATTCTTTTCCAGCCAGGACCTTACCATCTTTCAGTCTCAAAATATCACGGCCTGCTTTCTCTTGCTTACGAAATTCATCAGCCCGATGCAAGTTAATGACTTGCCTCGGACCATTTTCGTCAAAAGCAGCCTTGAGATAATCAACATGATATCTCAAAAGACCTTCGGATGTCTCTAGTTCATAAGTGGTACCCCCTATGAACCGTCTGACCTTGTAAGGGCCGTCCCATTTTGGACCAACCTTCTTACCGGCCTTTGGAGGACAAAATCGGTAAACAATGTCTCCCACCTTAAATGATTTCGGATTACTTCGTTTGTCAAAATCTCTTTTCTGATGAACAGCAGAAACTCCGAGATTCTTTCTAACGAATTGGTGACCCTTCCTCATCCATTGCTTGAGATTTTCAACAAAAGCAACCCTACAGGGAAAATCCAAACCACCAGGTGACACACCATGAACAATGTCCAATGGAGTCACCAGTTCAGTTCCAAATACAACTGCATTCGGAGTGCACAAGGTACTGGCCTGTACCGTTCCTCTGTACGCATGAGCAATACAGGGAACCAACAAATCCCAATCATCGCCATCGTAGTCAGTCAAGCAGGAGAGCTGCTCCACAAGGACGCGATTAAATCTCTCTGATTGGCCATTTGATTGGGGTCTGTAGGGAAGGGTGATTAATTTCTCAATCCCCAACATCTCCAGCAAACTCTTTACTAGTGCAGAACGGAATTCGGGTGCGCCATCAGTTTGCAAAGAAACAGGGCAGCCAAACCGCAAAATCCACTCTTTAAAGAGCACCTCAGCACAACGCTCAGCTGTGTGATCTGGCATGGGATAGGCTTCAGACCACTTAGAAAAATGATCTGCTACTACCATGACATAATTGTTTCCTCTAGGGGTCGCCCGAAACGGCCCTAGAATATCCAAAGATATCCGGTTCCACCTCTCACCATGTTTCTCCTTCTTGAGAAGAGAGATTCCTCCCCCTCCTCGGGTCTTTCGCATTGCACATTCAGGACAAGCCTTAATCCACCTAGTCAGGTCGTATTTCATCCCGGGCCAATAATACTTCATCTTGGCCGACCAGGACACCTTAAATACACCAAAATGACCTGAGGTCTTCGGACCATGCAAGCCTGCAAATATCTCACTCCTCAATGATGTAGGAATTACCTTCCGAACATACAACTTCTTGGTACCCCGCCTGGTCCATTCCAGACACAGAATACCATCTACCATTGACAGACTCCCTAGGTGATGTACATAGTTCCTGAACTCATCACATTCACCAGCAAGATTTTCCTTGCTAGGAACAGATTCCGTTCCATTAACCAATGCAATCACCCGAGAAATGATTGGGTCGTCTTGTTGTGCTTTCTGAATGGTATTTTCTAAAGCTCCGAGGGAAACAATCTGCTGTGCATCTATTTCTGCAATGACAGCATCATGAGACCCACAATCCGGACAATCTAGCCTAGCACATTTTCTAGTGGGCAACCTCGAAAGGGCGTCGGCATTTTCATGCTTTTTCCCCGCACGATGCAAAATCATAGACTGATCTAACCCATACTCCTGGATGGTAGTTAGCCATCGGGCGAGCATGTCAGTAGGATCTCTAAAATTCAGCAACCATCTCAAAGAGGCATGGTCTGTTCTGACACAAAAATTCCTATTACCAAGCAGATAATGTCGGAACTTATTCAGATACGTAAGTACTGCGAGCAGCTCCCGTTTAGTAGCACAATAGTTCCTCTGCGGACGAGTGAAACCATTGCTAGCATATCCAAGAACCACTTCCTTCCCATCCTGTATCTGGGACAGGATTCCGGCCATGCCAAAACCACTGGCATCAGTATCAAGAATAAAATCCCCTTTTGTTCTCGGATAACCCAACACTGGTGCAGTAGTCAGTAAATCTTTCACCTTTGAGAAAGCTTTATCACAGTCAGAGTTCCACACTATAGGTTTAGTATAGCGCTTCTCCCTCCCTGCCTCGGTCACCACCTTCTGCAAAGGAATTACGATCGAACCAAAATCCGGCTGAAATTCCCGATAATAGGAAGCAAAACCTAGGAATTGCCGAATCTCCTTTGCGTTTTTCGGGATTGGCCAATCTCGGACTTTCTGCACCTTCTCTGGGTTAGCACAGATTCCTTTATTGGACACAATCCTGCCCAAGTATTCCACATGTCGGCGGAAAAGTTCACACTTCTTGGGCTTAAGCTTAAGGCCATACTCTCGGATTCTTTCCAGGACTAATCGGAGGTTATCCAGACACTCATCAAAAGTTTTTCCGAAAACCACCACATCGTCCAAGTATACCAAGCACGACTTCCAGCGGAGACCATCCAACATCTGGTCCATCATACGCTGGAATGTGGCAGGGGCATTACACAATCCAAAGCTCATCACTTTGAACTGAAATAATCCCACGCTAGACAAGAAAGCAGTTTTCTCTTTGCTGTCCTCGTCCATAGCAACCTGCCAATACCCACTTTCCAGATCAAGAGTACAGAACCATTGGTTGCCACCCAATGCCTCTAAACACTCATCGATCCTCGGGAGTGGAAAGCTGTCCTTAATCGTCACAGAATTCAGCTGACGATAGTCGACACAAAACCTCTGAGTGCCATCTTTTTTTGCGACCATAACAATAGGTGCTCCCCAAGGGCTACTGCTATGTTCGATTCTACCTTCTCTGTACATCTTCCAGATCTCTTCTTCAGCCTTGTCTCGTTTGAACACAGGTATTCGTCTATAAGGGAGCTTAATCGGATTAGCATCCCCTGTGTTTATCACATGACGAACCTTATGTGTGCATCCGAGTTTATTCCCTGGCAAGGAAAAACAAGTCTCAAAATCCTGCAGAAGTGTCAGAGCTTTTTCTTTATCTCGGGCCTCAGTTAGGTGTGAATCACCTATCAACTTAGTCAGCGGACATACTGGACTTGGTGGTACAGGAATCTCGGGACAAATCAAATCATCATCAGCAATTGGGGACTCCAATACCTGAATAGAGTTAATTATCGCCTCCCGGATCCTCGGATCCTCCTCCTGTTCGGGATCATCTGAATGTGGTGTCAATAAAGTCACTTTATTCACTTTCCCTACCACCATACCCTTCTTCAACCTCACCGGGTTTTCGGACGGATTGCAAAAGGCTACCAAGGCCGGTTTCCCGTCACCTGACACATAAGTGTTCAAGCTCCCCAAAGAATAGTCCTTCAGCAATCCCTGGTCTGGCTCGAACATCAAACCAGTTGATGCGTCTGAGTCACTGCAAACATCTAATTCAGCAAGAGTAACGGATTTCGGGAGGATGACAACTGCTTTCCGAAGTTTCACCGCCCGTTCCCCATCGTTCTCACTTACATCTATAGTGTTCACAGAGGATTCTTTCACGTTGTACTCAGGGGGTCTTTTCCATAACCTACATTCCACTGAATGTCCTCGGTTTTCTAAGTAGAACAATCCTGACCAGTCAAGACTACATCGATGGACCCAATAAAAATCAGCTCCAAGAATGCCGTCCTCGGGTCCTTTAAGACCACTAACGACCAAACATGTAATCATGTATGTCCGTCCACCCATTACCATGGGGCAAAGCACACTTCCATAAGTGAATATAGGTGTACCCGTTCCAGTTGAACACACCATATGTACCGAAACCAAAGGTGGTGCATTTGGAAGGGAATCATAGAAACCCTTAGTGACCAGGGAAGTTGTAGCACCTGGGTCTACCAAGAAATGTCCATGACCTCCACCTAATCCTACTGGGGCGTACCATCTCTCCCGAACCAATATTTCATTAGTTGGAATCTCCAAAGTTTTATGCAAGTGCACGGAAACTTTCTGAATCTGGGCAGAAGTTCTAGGAATCTGATTTCCCACCAATAAAATCTGACCTTCCTCAGCATGAAATCCAGACTGACCCCATCTCACATCTGAATCCTCCAGGGGACCTTCAGTCCCTGGAGAGGCTTTACCGTCCGGCAACGATGCGCAATCTCTGGCTTTCTGAAGGCTTTGCTCTACTGAGAGCGCGTCCGACATACTTCCCAGTGCCTGGGCCTGACCCTCAGTCCCTATGCTACTCACAGACTCCCTTCGGACTGCAGTACTTGAAAGCGACTTATTCCCGACCCCCACCTCGCTCTTTATGAGGGTCTGTCGGCATTTCCCGAAGCCGGCTTGCCTATTGAGGCCTCAGCCTGCTTCAAGAGTCCGAGCAACTCCAACTTCCTAGGGCATTTCGCCAAGAAATGTCCGTCTTGGTCGCACAAGTGACACGTCTTTGGCATGGTTCTGACAAATTTCCTAGGCCCAGGAGCCTTGGATTTATCAGTACCAGTTGCACCCGAGGAAGGTTTCTTCCTACCATCACCCCAGGCCTGGACTGCCTGCACAAAAACTTCCTGCAGTTCCTCGGACCCAGAGTCCTCCGGAATGCTTTCAGCTTGAGCTACATCTGTAGCCTGAGTGACGGCCTTAATCCTAGCCCTTGGAAGGCTACTAAGTGCTGGCAACGCTGGCTGCACTGAACCGGCCTGAATGGAAACAAGAGAATTTGTTTCCAACGTACAACTCTCCCACACCTCGGAGTAGTGAGCTGCTTCCAACAGATCAAAGGGCTGCTTAAAACGTACCCAGGTAGCCTCCTCTTGGTTACTTAGGCCACCCAAATATATTCTCAGCGACAGGGTTCTCAAGGTATTATCAATACCTGTGCCAAAGGCATACCTTCCCCGCCTAGCAACTTCGTTGGCAAACTGTCTGCTAGTTTGCCTGGGTGTCTGACGACAAGAGTAAAACTCGGATTGTCGTTTCACCCGAGAGTGATCTCCAAAATTTGCGTCCATGTGGGCCACAAATTGAGTGAGAGTAATACCCGTAGGTAGACCACCCATATCAGCTAGTTGCTTTCTAGCCCCACATCTAAGTTGCCTTAGAAATTGAGCCTCAGACCAGTTGTGCGCCTCAGCCACAACTTGCATTTCTCCCAAGTACACTCTCCAAGGATCTTTCCCATCCCACAATCTCATGACTGGGGGTTTAGGACCGATTGTTTCCACCTCCTCGAAGTGAGTGTACTCAAAAACATCCAAATCACAATCATCCGATCCTTCATAGTGCAAACCTTGCACCAAGGATCTGTCCTTTATATTTAAAGGCTTCCTAGTGTATTTGACTAGAGTTTGTGAAGCAGCCATGGTAGGGCCTTCTGTCCACACGCCTGGCTTAGCCGTATAAGTACTGTCGGACACCTTACCCCTAGCATAAATACTCTCCCCTTTAGGGCGTTTAATACTAGAAGGCGCGCCAGCACCAGCTAAACCCGTAGGAGGGGTATGGCTTAGCAAACCCACTCCTTCTGACTGCGGAGACGAGGTTGGAATCCGAGGTACAGGGTCTCGGATCGTCACCTTCTTTTCAGGCTCCAAAGGTTTAGGAGTTCCTAACACATAAGACGCACCAGCATCTTGTGATTCTCCGGCCTTTTCCGCCCCTACTACCGCAGCACGTGCAGCATCAAACATCCCTTGGACCTGGGGAATGAGATCCTCACTAGTAATGCTAGTAGCCCGTTGACTATCAACATCCGAGCCGAGGTTTGCCATCTGAACTCTGTTATAATCGGCCGACAAATCATCCACTCTAGCTACTTCATTACGTAGCTTTTCATTTTCTATCATCAAATTTTTAGTGGTATCTGCCGCTGATTTAGACACAGTGTCCAAACAATCATGCAACTCGCGATTTTGAATCACAAGTTGCCTCATCTCAGTTGCAAACTCATGACAACGAGTCTGTTCATCAGAATAAGAAGCCTTCAAATTCTGATTTTTGAGTTTCAAAGCTCGAATCTCATTAACCAGATCCATAGGATCTGCATCCAACAAGCTCGCATCGCCACCTCTATATTGTCCCCAGGTGGGGTTATCCAACGAGAATCCAGGCCTAGGATTCGCCGGTCGGATACCAACTCTAGGATCAGGAAGCCTAGGTGGAGCAAAGACTTTCGGGCTCGGAGGCCTCGGTGGAGCAGCGCCTCTCGGGCTCGGAAGCCTCGGAGAGGTAATGCCTCCAGGGTTTGGAAACCTCGGAGGGGCAACATTATCAAGCCCAGGACCAGCCTGGGCAGTGGCATCAATACCGTCCGCCATAGCACTTCCGAGGAAGGCTTCCAATTCCCAATAAAGGGACAACAGGGTTATTCCGAGGAAAAACCACCAAAAACTTTCCAATTGAGGCTAAAACTGGTCACGGCACCAATTGTAGTGTTCTTCACTACAACCCAGTTCTTTTAGCAAAGAATAAGACAAAAGAATGATTTCCTACACCGTTCTCTGTTTATTCAGACTCAAGAGGTAAGCATGACCTGTCCGAAGCTGGTTCTCGGACCTGTACACCAATCCAGGTACACAGTACCACATGGTGTCTCGGAGTACATGAACATCAGTACTAATCAATAAAAGATTTGAAATACTTTACAGCCACACGGGCACTAAGGCCACAGTCCTTTATACATTAAGGTTAGACAATAATACTGTAAAATGCTGTTTGTAAAAGATAAGAGATAGAAATACGCGTGACTTCTAATCTCAGTAATATGACACAGAGAAATAGCACACAGTGGTAGCTCCAGCTGGTGCTTCGGAGAGGAAGTAAACCAATACCACTACACATTCATACTAAGTCCGGAGCTGAGATACAGATGTGCATCGTTGGCCACTACACACTGCAGGGGCGGATTTAGGGGGAGGGCGCGGGGGCGCGCGCCCTCCCCTTTTCAAAATTAAGCTAGTGCATTTGTGGTGCAAAAGACACAAGAAAACCATTCATACAACACTATTACTATGAAATGGGTGTACTTTTATGTACACTTTATCAACTGTATTCCAATAATGGAGCTTGGAAAAGCCTAGAATTTAGGCAAATAAATTCAAGGGCTGTATGAAACATTAACATATATAGGTGAAGGGCCTGAAATATCATCACATGGCCTTGAATCCTGTTGGAATCTTTTAAATGGCCTTAGAATGTTCGGAGATTCTCAGTTTCTTACAGAGAAGTGTGTGAAAGGGGGTGTAAATAGGCTATGAAATAGTTCGAATATAGTTAATGACGTATCAAAATATATACCTAGAACACAAACTATTTCAGGAAACCTTAATGTACAGATAGCATTGACATTCTGATCTTTATTACTTTATACAACTTAAATAATTCTCAGAAGCAGGCCAATGTGAGTTTGGAGAGTTCCCCAATGTTAATACTTTAATCTTTAGAAGTAAAATCTAAAATAAAATATATAATCAAATTGGGCATGATTAAGGAAAATATTTGGATGCTCTTAAAATGAATCCTTGAATAGTGAGGAGCTATAACTAATGCTGAATTTAAGAAAAGTTTAAAACTAAAACCCTTAAATTTAACAAATAATTTCTAGTCACATATTCCACACAGAATGAAAATTACTTTGGATGATTTTAAGATTATTTAGTACTTTCATTATGGTCGGTTTTAGAGTTGAAATAAGTGGGAGGCATCTCTGAATATTTAAAGCATTGCAGAACAAAAGCTGAGCAATTAATTAGAATATAACGTATAAATATGTTCTTTAAAATAAAATTTGAAACCGCGCCCCCTCCTTTTGAAAATCCTGGATCCGCCCCTGCACTGGAACTAGCATAGGCAAGAGTCACAACAGAAGATGATAGAGAGTCAGACAGGAAAACACAAGAATTCGGCAGGTCCTCTTTTTTTTTAATAAATTTTATTGGCGGAGTTTCATATTAACATGATAGTTCTCAATAGGTAATTTGGGAGAAATAGGTAATTTGGGAGAAAATGCCAAGAAGAACAGGTTAAAATGTAGAATCTGGATGACCTTTGGGTGGGACTGGAATGAATAGACCAATAATTAGTAATTACATTTTTTGACGGAAATTAGCTGCGAATGCAGCTTTAATTGGAAACACCTCTCATGGAGTTCAAATTAGCCACCCTCTTGTGTCTCACTCAGATGTGAGGCTTCATTAAATAATTCAGTATTGGACCTATTAAATACTGTGTTAGCATGTAATATATTTACACAAGAACTGACAAGTGGGAACATTTGACAGGTGTAGGGAAACTTTCTGAGTTGAAACCAAACAATATACTGATACACATTGCAGCATATGGAGAGTGTTTAATGTTACTTCATGGCTCTACACATACATATAACTGAATACATTTATAATTAATGTACTTAATATAAATATTCAATCTCATCATGTACAATACATGCGCATGGTAAACTGCTGTTGGTACACCAGCTTGATAATTAATCAGCATGGCCAGGCTTGTCTGCCTTTGTTACGACCAGAGGCCACAAACCAACGGGGAATGTTGAATGTGACAGCCAAAATACCGCTGCAATACTCTCCTATCGTAATTACACATATTATCGCGCACCGGTGGCCTTTTCTATTGATCGATTTGACTTCAGTCAATGAAGAAACGGTGCATTTTTACACATTTTATAGAATAAAACAAACAATTAATGGCTACTCCTGCTGTCCCAATATTTGTTACACATATAGTGCAGATTATATACTCCATATAAAAAGGCAAAGAAATGTATGTCGTCTGTTAATTTTGTTGTCATAGCTGTCTTAAATAGACATATTTGGGAAACAGAGCTAGCTGTTGGTACTCTCAGTTGTACCCATTTAGTATGCAAGTCTATTGGGAAGTGCTGGATTTTTCTTTCACGGTTTTGGGAATAAAACAAAAATGAAAACTCCTACTGTCCCAAAATTGTCTACACATATAGTGCAGGTAATATTCTACACATATATAGGGGGAAAATGTATGTCATCGCTTTAAAATAATTGTAGCTGTTTGAAATAGTCATGTTTGGGAAACATAGAACACTTTGAAAGCAGCAGCTTTTCAGGTTGTCAGCCATGTTTCAAAGCCCCATGATTCAGAAACTAAGATAAGATAAGATAAGAAAATTATTTATTTGTCAGATTTGTTGATTTTTACAATATGAAAAGGACAAAAGGGTCTACATGTCTATATGAAAAGTTAATTCCATTTCTGCCGACAGTTACCCTTAATTTCGAAGGCCTTGTCCTATACTCGACCTGATCTTTGGATTATAAATATAAAATTAGACAAATAATGAGAGAGTAAGGTATATCATATGGACCTATGACTATCAAGTGTTGAATATAATAACATTTTGTGAGCATTGCATCGGATCTACTTCCTTAATGCATTACATGTTTTTAATAAGAATAAGAAAATAACAGTACAAATACATGATTTTTGTATGAAAGCCTGCCAATATTGTACTGTATTGGTCGGTTGGTAACATAATATTACATAGAAATGAAAGAGTGAAATACATAATTTGTACATTATGTATAGGTTTGTTAGCTCACCAATATTATACTATATTTGGTCTGTTGGCGATAAAGTAACTACAATAATAATAATAATATAATATAATGAGAGTTGGTTTGTCATCAAGAATCCTATACTAAAGAATCAGAAATATGACATTTATTTTCGATGGGGAGAAAAACAAATTGTTTTTTTAGATTAGCGAAAAATAGTGGGTTTTTCGAGCTTTTTATTTAAAATTTGCATCACGTTTTCAGAATAAAAATAAACATGCACTCTATAAAAAAAAGGGGGCACAGAATTATTGGCCAAATAATACTCTCTCCAAAACTGTTAACTTTACTTTAATTGAGTGAATATAAATAGCAAATATGAACTATGAAGTTGAGGTACTACAAAAACAGCCCCCTTTTAGTCCTCATTGGTTCTTTTGAGAAACCAAATTTTGAAGCACTGTAATAAAAAATGAGCACAGTGACCCATTGATTTTTTTCCTCCTTTATGACCAGAAACACTTTAAGAATCAAATACCAAAGTTTCAGAAAAATGACATTTATTTTCACATTTTGACATTTGGTTGCTTATGAACTGAGGAATTGAATATCGTACCACTTAGGTTTGAAGTGAAACGGGCACTTACTTGTGATGTGTTACATTGAAATGAGTCATAAGTCGCAAAAATGATATTTTTCAAACTGTTTATTTGACCAGATCACCTAATTGGAATGTTTTGATTCTTGGGGAGTTCATCACTTATGGTTACATCGATAGATATATCAAATTCCAGGACAATGTATTTAATATTTCCTTTCATTTTAAAGGTCAACATATGGAGTATATTTAGTTACTTTACTGGTTATTGACCCCCAGAACTATTGCAAACTCTTTTTTGAACTTAAAATCTGGAAATACTTATTAGATTATTAGACTGTTTACTATCATTGGAATTGGCTTGATTTCATCTTTTCAAATATAATGATATCTCAATTTTTTTCGCAACTTGTGATTCATTTTCCTAAACACATCACATTTTATGACTCATAGGGTGTTTTAATTATGGCTATTGTTGAATTCACCCCCTGATACCAAGTTACGACAGGTAGTCGTGAGGGGTAATGCATAATAATGAATGTATAATGAATTAGGTGAGGTGCAGCATGCAGTGTAACATGCAGTGACTGGCTCTTATTTATTAATGTGAGGCCGCCATTAATATGTAATGACACAGTTTCAATTGAGATGGAGAATACATAACTCAGACTAACGTCTAATATTAATACTCTATTTTAGTGAGACTTCAGTGGCATACTGGTTATATTGGTGAATACAATGAAGCTTCTCTATTGAGACCAACCTTTCAACTGCATAATGTATGGTCTTATAGCAAGGTGGTCTCATTAGAGGGGCTAATCTAACAAGAGGAAAACGGTTGAGGACAGAGATCTAATAGAGGGTTGGTCTCTATAGAGAGGCGGTCTGTATGTACATGTAATACATAATAGTGTGTCATAGAAAGGTGAAGGGTACATAATAGAATAGTAGAGAAAGGTAATATAAGATAAGGTAAGATGAGATAATGAGTCCAGCCAGAGATATTGCAAACTCTTTTCTCAAGACCTTAATATATAGAAATATTCATTTGATATCTTAAAGTTTCATTAGAATCGGCTTGATCTCATCTTTTCAGATATGACGACATATCAAAATCCAATTTTTGGGACTTGGGACTCATTTTACTATAACACGTAACACATGAGCCTAAAAGGAATGCAACCAGCAAGAGATAATAGGGGAAATCTGATACACAGATATTTAGCAACATATTTATGGAAAAATGGAAAAATGTTTTCACCAATATCACAGTTTGTATAAATGATTCATAAAAACCAAATGCATGATAGGAAAGATAGGGACTTGTGTTATGGAGGCATGCATGCCACATGGATATTGACATTGAGAATAAAGTATTATAAATTATAATAATTGATCCACTGTTGCTCATGAATCAACCACAAAAAAGGAGCTCAGAAATTACATTGAAAATGTAAAAAGGTATTAGGACGAATAACCTAATTAGTGTTATTATATAATATATTACCATAGAGTATCATCTTAAATCAAGACAATTCAATTCTATTGTAAGATCTCTACATCTTACTTTATTCTATATTATTTTTGTCTCATCTTTATTAACTGTATAAACTACACCTAAAATTCATAGTTAACTCTGCCTTGAGATGGTAACGTCTGGGAGAACTGGATCTGATCTAGATGACTGTATACCTATTTGTCTGTATTTGTCTATTTTCGTAACTTCATGATGTACTGTGTGAGTTGGATAAATAAAGTAGTATCTCATCTTATCTTATCTTATCTTAAATCAGGTTCATTATTCATTACAGCCACAACTCTTCAATAAGGCCACAATACACACTAGATGTTGCACTAGGCACACACATGAGCAGCTCCAGCAGGTTCATTATTCAGTACACACTAGATGTTGCACTAGGCACACACATGAGCAGCTCCAGCAGGTTCATTATTCAGTACAAACTAGATGTGGGACTAGGCACACACATGAGCAGCTCCAGCAGGTTCATTATTCAGTACAAACTAGATGTGGGACTAGGCACACACATGAGCAGCTCCAGCAGCTCATGAGTTGCTCCCTTATTGGTATAATAGTATGAATAGTGCCTGATTTGTTTGTTAGTTGTTTGTTAGTTGCACTGAATAATGTTTTATTCTCAATGTTGTAAGCTAGTTACACACTTTATATGGATGTTAAAATATAAATTTAACTTGTTAAGTCTAAATTTTTGCTCGAGGAAGCTCAATTCACTGCAACTTGTAGGCCTAAGTTATGCGGTTGGGGACAACGTCATTTGTTTAAGGTTTGTGGGTCAGGCCTAAGCTGCGCCAATGAGATCGCATCATTTTCAATTGTATTCACGGAAGCCGAAACTGATTGTGTGAACAGTTCGGATTAGCCAAACTGCACCCCCAAACTGCACCTTTCTAACTGCTCATGTGTGTAATAATGCATGTAATGCCCTGTTTATGGTCCATTAACTCCTTTTTTTTGTTATTGAGGTAGTGGAGAAGTTTATCAATTGATTGTAGTATGTAATGAGTTATGACTGTGATTTATATTTGTATACAGGCAATGGTTGAAAAGATCCATCATCAGGAACCTTTCAATTGAATTGTATTAAATATATTATTGGCCTTTAATGAAATCAGATATTGGATAACTTACTGTTCCTCTCACACAGGGGCTTGTAGCTGCGTAAAGTGGCAGGCACTAGGGTCACGTTGAAGCTGTCCTTGGGGAAGGCCAGCACTTTAATCCAGGTCCCTGGTAGCTCGTAGGGCTCAATGGTTGAGATGAAGACAGAGGTGATGGGTGAGCCATCATACCAGGTGAACAGGTCCACATACTCACCATCCTCCACACCTGTGGGTTTGTTTGTCCCACTTGTGATCACCCTAAAGTAGAATTTCACAGTTTGAATTTAGTGCATTATATAAGAAACTTTATTTCCGACAAATGATATAACAACTAGATGCCTCCATCTAAAACGGGAAGTACTTCTCAGCACATAGTTTCTATTTAATTCCTCCATCCCTTCTCCTCTTCTTTTTCACTCCCACCTTTCTCTGTGATATAATAGAAGAGAAGCAAGTGTCAAAAAGTCAGGTCAACCGGAAGTATGGGTCTCCTTGAAAATTTGCGGGACATTTGAATTGCCTATTGCCAGTTTGAAAAGAACCACTGCACAATGAGCAAGCAAGCCTGAACTGTAAAGGAAGAAATCTGATTGTTTCCCCCTGCGTCTTTAGGAAGAAGAATTCCAACCCGTCTAAGAGCCATTGAACAAAAATTGTGGACGGCTTTTCCTGTTTTTTTTGTTACTGGTGTTCTATTTTTAAATGCATTTTCATTTGTAATTGGAGGACCCACTGGAATCCCTTCCCATGGTGACTTCACTTATCATCGCTCACTGGCGGCCTCTTTCTCATGGTTTATTTACATTGAATTAATTCAAAACTTTTGGAATAGATTTACAGAACTATGAGATAATTTTAAGTTTGGATTATAGAGAGACAGTTGTTATAGAGAGATGGTCCTGTTAATCATCATCAACTGGTAGATCACCTTGTAACATTGAATTTTAAATGACAGTATAATGACAGTTGAGTTACTATGTTAGTGATTAAGTTATGTAAACTTCAATCTTCTAGGACACTGTAAAAGACCTAGTGTATAGAACCGTCTGCCCCATTCATGAGCATGTAAATGGTGGATTCCAAATGCACACCTAAATATTGAATTAGTGTACACATACTTATTATCTGAGAACATCTTAAAACACTGAAATGTGCTGAACATATACTAGCATATGATAGATTACAAATGACATTTAAACGTGCCATTTCTGAATAAAAAATTGTCTAGAATTAATTTTCATTGCTCAGAATATCAAAGGAAAGAAGTCAGAGAACAGACTTGAATTCTTTCATTAAATAGCAATATTTCTCATAGAACACCACAAATAGAAAAGTACATATTCATTACGATTGACATAATTGATTACAAAAAGACACTGGTAAAGGGATATTTCTAGAAGCAGGATTAATCATCGACAAATTGATGAATATATATTACTTTGAATAGATGGAAAGAAAAAGGGTCAGAGGAATAACATAAAAGTTGTCTTGAAATAGAATTTTCTTTTGAGAAACGATAGATTACGTACAACATGATAGATTAATAATGCCATAGGAAAAGATGTATGAATAACTGCCTGCCTCTTAAATCTCCAGCCCTAGATATAACCTTTAATGTGCTTATAAGTGCTTAAAGTGACCAATCTCACTCACTCCAATTTGCTAGTCCCCAAGGGAGTGCTATCAGTGGGGGTTTCCCAATCTAGTTAGAATGAGGCCATGAGACACTCGCTTCAACTCACCCGCTGGGCTGAGCGAGCCACAGCTCAGCCGGGTTGTCAAGCTTGGCCAGACGTCCACCCTTGCTCTCACAGAAGTGCTGAGACTCAGTATAGTTCATGGCTGACGGTCCCGTCCAGAAGCACACATCCCCATACTTCCTCTTCTCACCTAGAATTCAAATTGATTCAAAATATTAAATGAGATAAAAAGTCTATAATTATAGAGGTACACATTGTTTTTATTACATTTTGTCTATTGTATTTGGAGTAAAAATTCACAAAAACATTACTTATTACCTGTTTACTTAGTAATGATTACATGTTTGCTCATTGAGACTAGTAATATCTGGGTGCATAAATGTAACGTTAAATATCTATTTCTTTAACAGCTTAACGAATGCTTTTTCACTGAGATCCATGAGAATAGTGTTATATTGTGGAAACTAGACTAAATCTCAGAGGTTGGGGAGGATGCCAAGTCCAAGAGCAACTCTACAGGGGAGGGGGCAACACCTGAGCTGCCCGCCAGGTCCAGCTACTCCAAGGCAGAGTGGGGTGCAACATTGTTATTCTTAACCATATTAGGGAGGGGTCTCCAACAGGGGATTTACATGTGCCACTGCGCATGTCTATGACAGTGCATGCTGGGATAGATTCAGTTTAAATCTAACATATAAATAGTTTGCAACAATTTTATGGAAAATGGCAAGAATATTTTCACCAATGTCATAGCCTTTATAAATGATCTATTTAAACCAAATGCATGGTGGGAAAGATGGAGGCTTGTGTCATGGAAACATGTAAAGCACATAGATACTGACATTAGATCATGGATAAATATTCCATGCTGAAGATAACATGTTTTCTATAGATTTTGTACTGTACCATTACTCACATAATTCAATGCAAATCAAAATTCAAAATGGCGGCTATGCAACTCCCATATTAGTGACTAATAGGAGAGGGGGGGTCAATAGGATTCCTCTCTGATTCGCATGGCATTATGGGACTAATGGTACAGTATAAAATCTATAGAAAGCATGCCATGTTCAGCATGGTGTATCTATCAGTGTTCTAATGTCAATATCCATGCGTTATACATGTTTCCATAATACTAGTTCCCATCTTTCCCATTGTGCATTTGGCTTTCATAGATCATTTATACAAGCTGTGATATTGGTGAAAACATTCTTGCAATTTTCAATAAAAATGTTGCCAAATATTTGTATGTCAGATTTCAACAGAATCCATCCCAGCATGCACTGAAGAAGATATGCGCAGTGAGACATGCAACTCCCCCATCAAGTCTATTATGTTGGCCTGGCACTCAAGGAGAGGAGAGGGGTTAAACCAATGAGCTGCGCTGTTCAATCAGAAGCATCCACTGAAGCGTAACAATTTACCATGCACAAGCTTCATTATTAAAAGCAAGATCGGTGAACGAAACCGATCTTGCGGGAAAAACCTCCACCTGCGGAGAAGAGTGCCATATCACCCCTCTCACTGTGGGATGAACCCACACAAGACCGCAGCCTCGGGGCATCGCCACGCGACACCCTATCCCTTATGATGAGTATTCAGAGAAACCCATTACCCTTGCCATCCACCTCAGCTTCCGCCTTCAAAATGCTATTCAGCAACAAGGACCCAATAATGGCTTCATCGAATGCATCAAATCTCTCCGGGACAGAGACCACGTTGTCCTCCTGTCACAGGGAATCGTAAATCAATCCCGTTTCGGAGTCCAAATCCTGTAGGAGATCCTGCTCATTTGTGTCTGATAATTCTACATACTTGTCCGAGCCAGCCCCCACAGTACCCGGGTCCTCAGTGGGATGATCGCTCTCTCCTGTGAGAGAGGGAGGCAACAAGTTTTCTCATTCCCCATTCCCCATACCGCCTTGGCCCTAATCCGCCGATTCGGGTAGCGACAGTGTCACCCTCTCATCCTTCTCATCCTGAGTGGTTCCTCCGTGGACAGTACCACGGAAGGTAGCGACACCTTTAGCTTTGGCGAGCCATCACTGCCCGGTGGCGGCTCTGGCTTGTTCACCAAAGTTTTCTCGCTTATGAAGGAGAGTCGCTTAGTGACCAAGGAGATTTCTCCTCTGGGCCGTCTGCACAAACTGGGTGTAGTGAGCACCACTGTAGGTTTCACCACCTTCTCGCACGACTCAACGGTGTGGTTGCTCTGAGGCAGATTAGGGCCCCAGTTAGCCGCTGACAACCGAGGGTGTGTCCCATGTTTGTGTCTGCCTTGAACACCTCATGGCGCAGTTGAGTTAAGTCAACCATGCCTGTGACCATGGAACCATCTGTTTCCATTGGATTTCCCGCAGGATCCAATACCTTGATGGTTTGTGTCCCCGGTAGGGATAGCCCAGAGGTCAGCGGTAAGGCCGGTCATTGCGAATCAAGAGCCTTGACTCGCAGGCGCACTGCCTGGTTGATTTCAGTCCGATCTCTGTACTGTCCACATCATGGGTCCATACTAGCAGTTTCCGCCTCGGAGCTTCATACAGCTATTGCCGTATAGGGTTGGTTGTTACAGAGGTGTCCACTCTCTTTATGTATTGACCAAATGACTTCTTGTTGTGTATTTTTTCTTAACCCATGCCTTCGACAGGCACGACCGGGTTAACAGACCATTCTCTTTGTCATTTGTTTAGAGACTACACAAGAGCTCCCGAGTTATCCGATCCCAAGCCTGATCGGTCTCTTGGAGACTCGTTTCCCAATGCCTTGAATCGTGACATCGGGGGGTCTCGTGGGGTTTGGCACCTCCGCACCCCGCTGTACAAGCTTACCGGGCTTGTTTGTCCTTTCCGCCAAAGGTTTCTTATTCCCTTTGCCTGGCTCCCTGGGTAGAGGAGTCTGTTTGCCTGGAGGGGGCTTCGTTCCCTTTTCACATCCCTTTTTGTGTTTCGGTGGTTGGCCACGCCTGCTCGCAAGATTAACTTTCCGGCGAAGTGTTTTCTCTAACAACTCAGCGAGCTCTTGACCGGCCACAACTTTGCCCTTCTCCAGCGACACCACATCTCTACCAGCACCCGCAAGCCTCAGAAACTCTTGTCCCGACCCGGTCGCGGTGCGAAGCTCTCCCTTTTGTCGGGGTCGATTACCGATCACCGCTCCCCTTAACACCCCTGCGGGGGTGTCCATGACATAGGAGTTTCCCCCTAACACTCGGGTTATTTTAAACGGTCCATCCCATTTTGCGCCATATTTGTTTGCAGCTTTTGGTGAGTAATATCTATATATCCAGTCCCCCACTTCAAATGACCGGCATCTAGCTGTCAAATCGAAATTGCGCTCTTGGGCAATAGCCGTTGTCTTCAACGTATGTCGCACATATTTGTCCGACTTCTGTAAATTTTTACGAAGATCTTCAATGAAACTTGAACCGGAGTCCAAGCCATCTCGAGGTACAACATGGATCAGATCCACTGGTGTATCGGCCTCCGTACCAAAAACTACGGAGTGAGGGGTGCAGCCCGTACTCGCATTTACTGTATTATTATATTCAGCTGTGATGCATGGGATATATGTGTCCCAGTCATCGCCCCATAATCAGGGTAACACAAAAGCTGTTCCGGACACGATTAAACCTTTCTGCCTGTCCATTGGCCTGTGGCCTGTACGGTAGCGTGGTGTGTTTTTTTGTGTCATATAGATTACAGAGTTCACAGAATAGTTCTCCATCAAACTCTGGTCCTCCATCAGTTTGTATAGCATTTGGTGCTCCAAATGGCAGGATCCAATTGCGAAAGACTGTTCAGGCTACCGTAGTTGCCTTATGGTTTGGGAGGCAATAAGCCTCTGACCATTTAGAAAAGTAATCCACAATGACCAGTACACAAGTATTTCCTCTCATGCTAGTCTTAAAGCCACTAACGATGTCCATAGAGATTCTACCGAACTTCTCCCCTGTGAGCTCCTTTTCCAATGGCGATTTATTCACACATTTTCGTGTTTTTCACACATCTGGACATAATCGAATCCATTGTTTTATGTCCCCTGATTGACCAGGCCAAAAGAACCTTCTGCGAAGCGCATCTTTAGTCTTGGCATGCCCAAAATGTCCCGCTGTTGCTGGCCCATGATACCGCCTGAACATAGGCAGGCATTGATCAAATGGCAGCACGATTTGTGCGAAGACATACCCAGTAGACCTCCCTTCATACACAAATCTGCCCTATGACTCCAGATTGTCCTGCTCATCCTGAACGTGAGATAGGACCGCCCCCATGGCTGTACCACTCGCATCCGTATCCAGAATGAGCTGGCCGGTCACCCGTGGGTATGCCAATACAGACGTGGAAAGCAGAGCCTTTTTCGTTGCTTCGAAAGCATCATCAAGCTCACTATTCCATGTAAGCTTATACCTGGTACCTTTTGTCTGGTGGTCCCAGTTTCCTGCAGCGGCCGTACAAGTTCATTGAACCTCGGAATGAACTGACGGTAATATGAAGCAAATCCCAGAAACGACCGGCTTTCCTTCACTGTTAATGGTATGGGCCAAGTCACAACCGCCCGCGTCTTCTCTGGGTCCGCTTAAATCCCCTCCTGAGATACGATGCGTCCCAGGTACTGTACCTCTTTTCGAAAAAGACGACACTTTGGTTTCAACTTGAGGCTGTAAGCCATCAACCTATCGAACACTAATCCTATGTTCGTAATGGCATCTTGGATAGTCACGCCATAAATGATCATGTCATCCAAATAACCTCCATCATCATTTTCTGAAACCTGGCTGGGGCATTGCAAAGACCAAACGGCATAACCTCAAACTGGTATAACCTGTTGAGGTAGTGAAAGCTGTTTTTTCTTTGCTATCCGGATCCATAGCTATTTGCCAATAGCCACTCTCCAGGTCTAGAGTACAGAACCATGCATTACCTCCGAGCGCGTCCAGACAATCGTCTATTCGTGGAAGCGGATACAAGTCCTTTCGTGTGACATTATTCAGTCTCCTGAAATCAACACACACTCAAGTTGAGCCGTCTGGCTTCGGGACTAGAACGGTCAGGAAAGCCCACAGGCCATTTCCTTCCTCGATCTTATCCTATAGCATTTTACTGACTTGCGAGTCCAGAGCCTCCTGTTTTGCAAGGGGAACCCCACAAAACGGTAACTTTATAGGCTTAGTATCACCCGTGTCGATGGAGTGCAGAACTTTATTCGTATACCCCAGTTGTTCACTCTGCAGTCTGAACACGCGCTTCTGTCCATATACCAACTCGCGCACCCTCAACATGGTTTCAGTATCTGCAACATCAGCGCCCTCAATGATAGATTCCAACTCAGGGATGCTAGTATTTGTACATCCGTGAGCGTTGGAACACCCAACAACTCCCAGGCCTGTTTTGTTCACTGGTTCGCACTCCATCTTCGCCAAGTGAGATTACTCTCCCGTGAAATTCGCCACAACCTCATATGCCGATGCCACTGGCGTCCCACGTGGCATGACTATTGGAAGTCCCATAGAGTTCATGATAGGAAGTTTGTGAGAGTGAGCATACAATATGTATGGATTGCAACCCTCCACGAAACCATCCATCTGTACCCTTCATCCGGCCCATGATATAGCCAACGTTGTTCTTGGGTAGTGAGACGTCCACTGACGCAACCTTCACCTAAAATGCGGCCAACCTAACGTCCTCCCGTAGGAACGTGGTCGATATCGCACCTTTCCGTTGACAGAATATTTGATTATTGCCTCCTTCCAGGAGCATCTTACCAGTCATGCTAGTATCATAGCGCCAAATGAAGTCTTGGTACAGAGTTCCGTCAAACCCTGGGTCTCATCACCGCTTCCTTGCGAGACCCACCTCAATTTCCCTTTGCAGGTTTATCCTATTTCAGGGCCTTTACCTCTTCACTTTTCTCTTTCGCAACAAAGTCGCGGAGATTTTTTAAGTGATTACAGTCAGGTTGCCAGTGAGTTTTCTTACCACAAAGCCAACAGGCCGGCTCTGGACGAGTCGCCTTGCCGTCCTTTTTTCTATAGTCTGTTTTACCGGCTCGCTGAGCTGCCGTCGCCACAGTCTTCTTAGAAGATTTGGATGAAGTCTTGGTTTTATCCCACAACTTGTTCGTATCATAAGTAGACTTTTTGTCTCCCTCATGTCCTTCCTTCCTCATTGCTTGGAAGGCTGCGAAATCGGCAACTAATTCCGATTCTGTATCAGAGTCTGAATCTTCCTGAACCGTTGTAGATTCTGAAGTTTCGTCCTCCAATGAAGGTACCTTAGGTTTCGTCCTCAGAAGGTACCTTGACTTCCATTGCAGCGTAAGCAGCTTTACGCTCCTTGTCCTTCTTCTGTCCTTAGAACTTATATCCTCAAGCTTTAAAGGTAAATACCAGCGTTGTCAGCACTGCTGCAGGCTGGCATTCAAGGAACTAATGCATGAAACAATGGAATTCAATATATTTTGTTCAAACTTTGTATTGAGAAAGAACATGGTTGGGGGAATACAAAATGCCAAAAAAACTGGATATTATTATATTATTTTGTGTTTTAGGGATGAGTGAAGTTTACTTACCTTCACTATTGATTTCAATGGGGGAAGCTCATTGTGATGCAAGTTTAGCTGAATAACTTTTTTTTTAGTTCAATGACCCCTTATTTTTTTTAATTGGGAGGGTAGAATAACATGTCATCAATGTATATGCAGATTCAAAAGAAAATTGTATGATTCAATCATATGATATTCGGGGAAATGCAGAAAATTGGCTTTTTGGGTTCCCCCAACCATGTTCTTTCTAAATCCAAAGTTTAAAGAAAATTCCATGATTCATTCATTTTTTAAGTGAACACTGGTATTTACCTTTAAACGTTGTGGACTGTCCCGGCGTGGTTCCCAATATTCTTTGATAAGCCGCTGGGCCACCCGCGCGTACAAAGTCTTTAGCGAGATCTACACATTCCTGCATAGACTTTGGGCGATTAGTTTGCACCCACATGCAGAAGATGCGGATAGCCTCCTTCTTCATGTGCTCGAGGTATTGACCCTCATAAGCCTGTTTACATAGAGTAAGCAATGCTTCCCCATAGTGTTGAAGGGATTCACCTGGTTTTTGAATACGACTACGATATTCCTCCAGGTGCTGTTCCTCCGTCTTTGGTCAGGGATCGTGAATTTCCCCAAGTTGACTGATTAACATGTCGAGACGTGGCCATGATGAGCTCTCGCATCATTGGTCTTCGCTCCATCCACATAGTTCCGCATAATTGACTGGCAATGCTAAGAACTCTTCCCAATCCTCCCCTTGATGGAATGGTTTAAGATTTTTAGGTTTCGGGCTTACGCCTTTACCGGTCGATGCAAACAAACGAATGTCCGCCAAACGATCTTCGTTATATACAACGCTTGAGTCCATTTCTGGCATCATCGACGCCGACCAGGGGTGGTCCTTGCTCCTGCCGATTTTAGGCCTAAATGTTCACGTTCCCCTTTTGGGTTGTAAATCATTCTCTTCTAACGGAATTGTTACATTGGCCAACGAGTAGTTGAAACCATTATCCGATGATGGAGAAGAGTCAATAAAATCAACTTGTCTGCCTGCAGTTTTGAACGCTGCTGGAGTGCTGGGTAACCGCGTACTTTGTCTTCCGGCCCGCATCTGATCGTGCGTTGTAGATCGTAATTCTGGGCTATCTGGTGTTAGCAGGACCGGGTATCTACTATCCAACATGTCAATCAAATACTGCTGACACAAAGAATGTTTGTGTAAACCACGCAACAGGCGCTGGACCCGTTTTACTGGTAGGTTATCATGTACCAACCATTGGAGATCCAGTGTACCTTGAACGTCTCCCGCGGAGACGTCATCCGGTAACTTGCCCGATTTATCGAGTGCACAAAGTGCGTTGGTCAGAAAATTAAACATAATTTTGGTTTGTTTATATCCAATATTATTGCAATTACTCTACTGTACTGTATGAAAAAAAGACGAGTTATCATTGGCAAAATTGAAGCAAGAGAAGACAAGACAATGGTTACATTATATACAGTTTACTCCTTTATTATTCAATTCGAAATTCATGTTACATAACATTCAGAGGAAACTGAAGGCAAAATACTTAACATGGGTTGAACAATACATATTAGCATTTATAATTAGTCTATAAATTAAATTAGTTATTACATCATAGAAAAATATATAATAGCATAAGGGTCAGGTCACTCAGAAATGTATAATTGCTCTCAAAATTGGCAATTTTATAAACCTGGTAAACTAACATGTTATCTGATCTTATTTAATAGAGGACAACTTAAAGTTTAAGTAGATATAAATTATACTACAATAGTCCAAGTGGTTCAGTTTTTTTTCTGGGCTAAATTAAAAGGTAAATGTAGTTTTTCAGCTTTAATTAAAAATAAAACCCTTTCCACACATATGATGATAAACAGCAAAATACGCCTGGTATTTTTACATAGATATGTGTCAAAGTAAGTTTGATTAGTCAATATGATAACTGATTAAGTTTGTGGTCATAGACATTCCTCCTACAGGTCTATTTCACATCTCAATGTTAGTTAATGTTTAAAAAAAAAATTTATTTTAGATAAATAAATTAAAAATATTTCCTCTATGCATAATATAGTACTACAGGCTATAAAACATTCGACTTCCATGCACTAATGCATTAAGGTACCTTCCATGTAGCTACTTTTACTTAAACCCCCTTCCTTCTTATCCTAGAGCTTTTTTAAAAGGGTCATAAGGCCAGGCCCATGTTCACATATTTCCATTTATATTCTGTTTAGTGTCAGAATGACACTAATATATAAAAGAAAACCTGCCAATATAAAGTCCTCATGGCCAGATACCAGAATCCAAAGGTTTTTTTCAGTTGGACTATTAATGAACTCTTAATCGCATGAAGACCTATATTTCTGTATTCTATATTCCTATATTAACAGAAGATACAGAGGTTCCAAAAATTAATTTTCGCCACACGTTTTTTAAATACTACAAGTAAGACATCTTATGTTGAAATTTGGTGGCGTTTGATACATTTGTTCACCGTCTAATTACAGAAAAGTAAAAAATTATTGAATTATGTCCCATCAGTGATGTTAATTAATGCCATTTTTCCAAGGTGAAATTAATATTATGCAAAGATAATGTAACATTTAAGAAGAGAATGCCCTTACATGTATATAGTGACTGAAATTTGATTTGAAGAGTGGAAACTAGCCATGCAATAAGGGCTTGGAGATATGTAGTTAATGTCCCAACAGTGATCTCCATAAAAACCTTAATTTGATTAGTTTCATCTCTAAAAGCATGATTTGATAAGAATCAATTGTTATCAAGACTGTTTATGGGTATTTATTATAATAACAACCAATATCTAATGGTTGATGTTTTCAATGACTAGATTATGTTAATATAGAGCAAAAGGGCTTTTCTCAGATGCTTGGATCTGGACAAAAGGGCCTTGAATTTCAAAAATATGAACCAAGTTCAATGATTTTTGTAAATGACACCCACCTTCTAACATCTCTGCTGCTTTCTGAACCCACTAACCACTGTTTGGGGTTTGCATTTAGCCTTAAAACTGAGCCCACACCCCCATTGTATGGGTGAGCGAAGTGAGGTGTTAAAACAAAGTGGCTCATGGGGTGTGTGCGACATTGAGGTTGTACTGGCTTCCTGAATTCACAGAGGCTTGATTTTTCGCACAGAGAACGGTTACTATATGTTGATATTAAATAATGAAAAGTTAGCCACTTTTATATAAGTTGAATCATTATTTATGTCCTTATCATCGTTTTTGGCCCTGTGTCCCAACAGTGATAATATTAGTATAAAACCCCCTCAGTCTGAGACAACTTCGTGCAGACCTCCCGTTTTTTTTAGATTCATTTAGGCCACAAGTAAGAGCTTTCACTCATACCTTAAACAAACTCTAATGAAGTTATTTCCACCCGAAATAATTAAGAACATCTCCTATTGAAATGCTAAAAATGACAGGTCGATCATATATATAGTAATGCCCTACTAGGTAGCTAGAGTCTGACATGAATGGAAGTACGGCTATAGGTACTCCCATACCACTACATCATAACAGAAAGTAATAAAATACCCAGAGTTTAGTATTTTCTCTATAATATAGCCTCAAAGTTGGAATTCATGGAAATCAGCCGCAATTGTACATTTCTAGGCGACCTGACCCATAAATAATTAATATATCAATTAAAATAATTATTACATCATTGCAAAGTACTTATTTTTGTCATGGAACATGTACAATAGTCTTTATCATGTCCACATCTGGTGAATCATATTTCTGCAATGGGTGCAGACAAATTAGATTTCCTAAACGTTACGAAGAATTTGTTTATGCATTGTATTGCAGTGAGCGACAAATCGCACACCTGTGAGCAATGTTTCTAGCTGTTTCTCACATGTAGACTTTCACATAGGTGAGAAAACTAAGAAATATATCGGTCAGGCCGCCAAAAAGTGTACAATTGTCAGCTATAGGCTGTTAATGAATTCTGGGGTTTGTTGGATGGTTGGATGACGCAGTTTCGTTATATTCTTTTATATTGACTTGAAGGCCAACATCTTCAATTTCAGTCAAGTTCACATGCAGTATTCTCAATGAACATTTTCATATGTTGCCCCTTTAAATCATGTCTCTGCGTCTCCTTTAAATATAAATATGTTAATGTCTACTGGGTCTTAACGAGCCTTATCATTTAAGAACATCTCTTATTGAAATGCTCTCAACATAACCATAGATCTATCGTGTAGATCTATATCAAAACTAACAATTCATGTCCTATATGACTAATTAATTCCACCAATTGGTCGCCATGTGGCTGAAAATTCTTATTTCTTAAAAATTGCTTCTATAGCTTTATTTGTTTTTGTACATAATCAAGAACAAGATAGCAGGAGCCAGAAAAGAGTGGGACAATGCATGGAGAAGGCTCTAGTCGGACCTGAGTAGTATAAAAAATTAAAACATCCTTTATGTTTTATCTTGGCCTGACAGAACTAACCCGGAAAAGGGGAGTCGGTAACCAAGTATGAATAAAATTTGTGTTAATTTCACACTCTGCCTCAAATATAATTATGCTCATGAAGTTTATCAGTTAATACAACTTTGATTCATCAGCTTAGTGACTTTGGCGTATGGCTTATTCCAACCAACATTCCACTCACACCATTTAGGTCATACAGCCTACCCAATGACCCCCTCGGTATGAGGCCTACTGAGATTCTGGAGAGGTACTAAAGTTAAAAAAAACGGTCATTGATACAAAATATGCATGTGAAACTAGGTAAATACACCATTAACCTACGACAGCCCCCAGTAGGCCTACTGTCAAAATAGGTCCCTGGAAAACCATTGAAATGCTTCAAGATCATTGTTTACATATATATGATATATAACGCCTGGGATCTTTCGAATCTAAATTCACTACAAAATTGATCAAATAGTTTTTATTCTGCATAAAATTAAACTACTCTGGACGTCCTGTTCTTCCGTATTTTCAGTTTCAAGGGTTCTCTCAAGATTGGTTTTGTACGGATAATATACATGAAAATGTATATCTGAATCGTCTGAATATCGGCGATTTTCCGGTATTTGATGATGAAGATGAGATGGGGGAATATTTCCCTAGATGAGATTAGTACTTTTTAATCAAATTATGGTACACTCAAAAAGGCTGGCGAGAACCCTATTGATCTGCTAACATCCCGAGTCACACACCCAGATGTGCAATGTGCATTGAAACCATCACCCAGTGCATCATCTCTGCATTCCCCTTTCTCAGCGCATTGACTGCACTTGTGCTGCTCTGCCTCTCTGGTGGTCACTGCAGTATAACCAGGAAGCCGTGTGATTCCCTACTGCAGTCCTATAACTACCTAGTAGATATGTAGAACTGCAGTTAGGAATCACACGGCTTCCTGGTTATACTGCAGTCACTGAAACTTTCTTTTTCTGGGCAAAATGATCGTCATAATTTAAATGATTTGCTTGATAATGCTTGCCAACTTAAATTAATAATGAACACTGTCTTTAAATTTAGTATGTACATGTATACATACACTGTCCAGCATTAGGCACACCAAGAATGAGAATATTCGCACAAAGAGATCTTGTAAATACAACACTTATAAAAATATCAATTTTGCAACTTGTGACTCATTTTCCTGAAACACATCACATATTTCTGCATTAAATTTTATGGTGCATAGAACAGGGGTGGAAGACTGGGTGCAGTGTAGGGGGCAAGGTGGTCTATGCCCGTCGGCGTTGCAAGCAGTCAGACTGTTGAAACACTACAGGTTGGTGGGTGGGTGGGTGGGTGGGTGGGGGGTTGCCATAGTTGGGAGTGAGGCCAGTTACATGGGCTAGCAGGGGTGCAGTCTTAGAGCCCCTGCACTCTACTAGATGAATCCAAACGGTCAACAGGACATTCAAAGTGGCTGTTATAAGAGCTGAGGTAAGTTTATATATTATATTACAAACTTCTAGATGACTGGAAATTACACAGATAACGGCTACTTATTAGTATACATGTATTTTGTCTAATTTGTAATTACTTGTTGTCTCAACTATTTCAGATATGCAGAATATTCACTGGGAAAAATGCGTTTGCACTTTGTATTATGGACAGAGATCTGCCTTATATCCACACTGTGTAAGTATACTTGTGTATCCTCCTTATTATATTTCTTTATAACGTTGATGTATTTAGCCATAATCTAAAATGTCTTTCTCTATGACCAGCTTGTAGCATACATATCCACTTTAATAATTTCCTGATTAATGTACTAACCATATTTCTCATCATGTTCTATAATAGTTTCTATCTCTTTGTTTTAACAGGCACCTCTAGAGCGAGCCCCTACATGAGAACCCCCTCCCCTCTATCTGATGTCCCAGGAAGCTTGGATAATGCCAGGCCCACATTGAAACTGGAGAAATCCGTTGCGTCCTGTAATAACATGTCCTAGTTTCTTGTATTGACAGCAGTAACAATCCAATTAACCATGGGCTTACTGAAAGACAAACTCTGACGTTTAGACATCCTGGGACCAACTAAATGTATATATGCATTGCACCGAATATGGCTGTATTCTATTCTTTACATTTTACAACTGAGGATTGGACAAACTGTCTGAGCCAATTTGTAAAATATTAACATAACATGTAAATCAATCTGCTATCATGACATTTAATACCTGCATCACACTTACAAATAAAATGATTGTCCTTCACATATTGTTAAAATTCAATACATGTTGTTACTTAACATTTTCAAATTTATATTCTTCTAGAAGAGATGCAGAAAGTATACTACGCTTGGTCACACAGGAGGGGCATCCACGCTGGAGTTTGACTGGAGTAGTCCCGCTCACCTGCCACGGAATTCGAACGGTGATTCCCCACAGAGGAGAAAATGTTACTTAAGAACTAATAAAACAGGAGGAATCCTTAATATATTCCAGGCATTTTAAAAGTTGTTTCAGCTTTCTAGGACAAATATAAGTCAAATCATGCATACTAGGCATCCAGAGCTGTAGGCTACTACAAGAAAATGATGAACCAAAATGATGAACTGATGATTTTCTGAATAAATAATTAGTAATAAATAATAAATAGATAATAAGCATAAATAAGAATGAATATTGTGCATTCCCTGCCCCCCTCCCGCCCCCCCCCCCCCCCCCCCCCCCCCACATTCATTAAGAGCAGTCCAACAGCATCATATGTGCAACGTCCCTATAGTGTTTTACTGCAATCATTGCGTTCACATGTTGCCACGGCGACCGCGGCGACAGGATCGCGTCACCACGAGTAACGCTTGCCGCTGTTTGAGGGCTGTGGTGAATGCAGTAGAATCGCCGCGTCGCCAACCGCAGTATAAACTGCAGCGGGGTGTGTCGGGATGCATTCTACAATGAATACAATTATCAACTATGTTTCAACATTTTCGAAAGCTTTTCCAACAAACTCTCCCTCTCCCGTCCCTCCCCCTCAATACCCTGCCCCTCCCTTTGAGGTTATTCACTACAAGGTCATACAATGTAATTGTATACTTACAAATATCCTATACAGTTTCAATACCAGTCAAGTTATACATACAACCATACAAAATTAATGTTCTTTGTTTAGTCGTTGCTTTTTTTCTTGCCTCCTATATGTTACATTTATGGAACTCGATCCTCTATTATGCATTAAGATAAAGACTCTATCTTGTTTTTACTTCTACAATTGTATATGTGGATGAGGGCTGATTGGTTGTGGACGAGTACCTCCATCAGTCCACTCGTCCACAATTCTAGTACTAGTCTGTGCGATGAATATCTTGATCATTTAATTAACAGTGTATTCTTAGAATAAGGTTCTATAGCCGCATCAAAAGAATTGCAAATTCCAATGATTTAAACCATAAATGGTCACTACATTACTGCAATAGATATGCAATGACCATTGCGCAATGGTAGCGCAATAAAAAAACACTGGCATTGCAGTTGGAATTCTTGTGTAGAAAAAAATCGTCAATAATTTAATGGGAAAAGATCCTTTAGCGATCTAAATAATAATGTAACTTGATGATTGTTGTAGAATGTAATACAGCAAAGGAATAACATAATGCAATGTCAGTGCAATGGTATTGCACTGCCATTGCACTCAACTAGAGACTTGACTGCAATAGGAGTGCAATCATATTGCATCCATATTGCATTGCCATCTATTGCGGAAAATTGCACTCGTTTTGCAGTCGCCATTGCACTCCATTACACTCAGTGCCCATAGGGAACATGCTACTGATGGTAATAAACTGACCCAGCGCTTTAGACTACTCAAACACCCCACAAATACATTTAATGGATAATTTGAATTAAATTGAATTCTTACCAAGAGGTTTCTCACAGATAAATGGCGAGCTAATACTGGGCGATGTTTTCATGAGAAGCTTAGAGTCTTGCAATTGAGGGTACAAATCGTAAGCATAAGCGCCCCAACCTTTAATTCTGACTAGTGTTGAGGCTACCTCTGTGCCATCCATCCACAATAGAGTACCCGTTCCTTTCTTCTCTATAGCACCCAGCCACATTGGAGCATTCTCCTGTGAAGTCTTTCTGCTGAAATAACATAATGAGACAATGAGTTAAAGGTGAATAAAAAGAGTTATGGATGTTCGCTGGTAATAGCGAAGTTGCATTGCCGCCATCTTGGTTCTGGTCGCGCAATGCATTGTGGTTATAATGGTACTGTGCAGGAAGGTGTAGCCATGCCAGCCCGTCCAAACTAGCAAGTGTTGAGTTTGAAATGGATAGGTATAAAATGGTGTATTGCAATAAAACTCCCCACGTTTATCACCCTGGGTTCTCACTTGCTAACAACATTTCCCTTATGAAGATACATTAATGAGAAGCTGATATTTAAGTATAAAATGACGGGCATAATTTCCAGTCAATACAAATTCCGTAATATGTCATTGCAGGAGTGTTTTAGGAGATGCAGATTTAGAAAAAGACATGAAATATTTGTTTCACATAGATCAAACGTTATACATATATACCCCAGATTCCCCGCTTTCTAAAACAGTTTTTGTTATGAATATACCTCAATTAAAAGCTGATTACTGTTAGGTTGGGTTGGACAGGGTTTCATGATGGACAAGTTGAACTGCTACACCGGGGAATAGCCGTCAGAACCACGATGTCCCGACGACGTCATTAAATTAATCAACCACGAGGTGCGAAAATGCTGGGCTACACATGCTGTGTGCCTGGCTGCTACAGCAACAACAAAAAGCATAGGAATCTCAGCTATTATAGATTCCCTAACAATGACGTGCAGCGGAAAATCTGGATTAAGAATATCGGGAGAGTTGGGGCAAAAGGTAAATTTAGTGACTTTGTACCGAACGACTCTCATTGAGTGTGCAGTTTGCACTTCGAGGATGGCACAAAAACATTCATGGTGAACGTGCCGACAGTGTTCCCATTGAAAACACAAAAGCCGGCGAAAAAGAGACAGACTGTAGGGAGAAAAACCACAACAGATCCCATGGTTCATGGTAAGTACCTAGCTGTTTCAATGAGTTGTGGTTGGTATTATGAGTGTATTAAATCGGCCCTATGCCAGTAGGTCTATCATTGATATTATGGCTCTCTTCAGAAGGAAATCAGCCCCTGAAAGTCAAAATTGCATGACATAATATAATTTCAGATCCCTAACTCCAGAAGAAGGGCAAGTCGCCCAAAAGCTAGAGATATTTAATAAAACAACAAGATCAATGTTATCATGCTCTCTCTATTACCACATTATTTTATCAAGCCAGCTTACCTGATATACAGCAAGGCCTCCTCCCTCTACTGTATAATATAATTTGATTTTCACAAATGTGTTTGGTAGGCTACCCTTTTATTAAAATTTAATATAAGAGAAAATGTATTGAGGAACTGGTGATCTGATTGAAAATAGATATGACAACCTAGTGTCATCTGAATCACATACACAAATCTAAAGCTTTTCTAATACATGCAACGCATGAGCATGTTGATTTTGGGGTTGGCCAGGTAGATTTTTATTCCTCACATCTTTCGGACGGGTAGAATGTTTTACTAAACTTTGGGAACAGTTTCCTACTTGTAAAGTATTTAACCAGGACAGGACAGCCATAAGAACCGTGTCCCCAAAATGAGACATTAATAAAACTATTAATGGACAGTTGAAATTATTAACTTATGCCAGGAATTACACTATAGTTAATTATCACTGTTAATTTTATAAGCTAAACAAACTGTTGAAGTTAAGATCTTGGCAAAAAGACATAAGTTGTGGTTTAAAACCTTTGGGAGATGTGTGAATTTCACTTCCATACAATATAAATTCTATTACCACTTATGCATACAAGAAATGGATTGCTTTATTAATCTAAATTTTGTTGTTGATTTCACCTCCTCTATGATGTCACAATCACCACAAAAGGGTTGTATGTGTAATTGGCTGTTTCGATGCATGTGATTTTCTGCAATAGGGAGATTTCAAAATGTGAGGTTGTAAGCAATAATAATAAAGAATGAACCCATTAAATTGTGATTCATACCCACCCACTCTTGCTACTTTCAATTTTTGTATATTGAATCGTATTGAATTGTATATGAGATGCGCTCCATCAAAAAGAGTCCCATGTTGGCAACTTTCATTTTGAGATATAGGGCTCCAAAGGTGGTATAGGACTTTTTCGGTCGAAAACTTTTTTTCCCGTAATATTAATCTTTATTATGTTGTTTTTGAGACTGGAAAATATTTTACGCTTCATAACGGCCGGTAAACATTTTCCTAACATGGTTGGATGGGTTTAAACAAAGGAGCCGAAGGCTATTTTTCACTAAATTCACTTGTACGCCGTGGACATTTGATCGTAGCGTACCCCAGCACATTTGGTATCCTCGGAAAGCCGCGAATCTCCTCTAGCCAATGGGATTCTTCCCTTTTGAATCGCCGCGTAAGTAAACCAATCACAGAGCTCTCTCCAAGTGCATTCGGCGTAAACAATGGTTGCTAGGGTCGTCAAGGGAGCCCACGTGGGGTCGATACAGCCCTGTGATTGGTCCAGCCGCTCCGAAAGATCAACTTCCAGCTGACGCCATCTTCTAGCGTGGTCTTGGATTTGAATCGAAGCGACCAGTTATTCCTCGATTCCAGACGGTACAAGACGTGTTTTACTCTCCAACAAAGTTTTAAATGGACCAAGGTTTATTATTTAAACATGGAAGCTGAGGCCACCGTCGCAGAAGCTCTTAATGGCATCGCTCGAGCCAATTTGGGAGATGTTGTCGACAACGCCGAATGGCGTAACCTCATCGAAGAGTATTTTGTGTTCAACGAGGAAACAGAGACGGTGGAATCTGACTCAGATGGAGAACCAGACGTCCCTGATCAGCCTGAAACTCCGGAGACGAACGAAGAAGAAGTTGAGGAAGCATCAGAACCTATTCTTATTATTGATCACATGCAGGCAGTCGTGGACAAGGAACGGGAAAAGTGCTCCACGTTTCGGTAAGTGTTGGTGCTCTGCAGCCATCTTTTCTATCGTGTGTGTTGACATGCTGGGGGACGCGATCTGAAAACTATGCTATGTACATCCCTGGAAATCATTCCAAATCTACAATCCAATGCTGTTATACGTGCTAGATACCTTGTGGGTATATTTAGAGGTTCTAAAATTTAATTGGTGTATGTTTTAAGTCGCATTGTGTTGTTCGTGCGTGGGGAGTTTAAGGCCCTCGAGATCTGGGGAGTAGCTATTTACTTGGGACGTCTGAGATTCCTTACTCGTCTCGTGTGGAATGTAGGGTTAAAAATACATTGTTTGTTTGTGTCATTATGGGCAAATTAAAATCTAGGATTTTGTCCATTTCAGATGTAACTGCCGATTGTTTAACGGCGGGCCATGCATAGACCAGTTCACTGTGGAACAGCGCATCTCTCATCGGTCGGAACATGACCAAATCGATTGAGGTAATTTCAAAATAATGTTTTTCTCTATTGCCTCATTGCCCATACATGCCTGTATAATACTCATTCAGTATTTTAATCAGTATTTTAAGCTGTAGCTTGTTAAATAATGAGGACACGTGCTACCCAATTACATAGGATAACTAATTACGTAGGATAACTGTAGGGACTCAGACTAAGATTGGTGTCGGTGATATTAGTCAGTCACAAATTCATTTTTACATTATTGTTATACTGTCGTTTCAGATGAGTTCGACATGGCACTCTTTGGCGTTTTCAATACTGTTACTGACAACAGTGATCGATGCAGTCCAACCAAGAAGGGGCGCCAGTGGAAGGGAGAGAGAAAACACCCAAAGAGCCACTACAGGATGCATAACAAGCCTATTTGCAAAGCTACCTTTAAATTCCTTTACAAGTGAGTGTTATCATGAATCTTGTGGTGCCCATTAATACTGAACATTAGATAGCTATTCATAATAACATGATTATTTGCTAAGAATCAATATTTTGGTATTGTCATTTTAAGATCCTGCATTATGTTCAATTTCTTCCTTTGTCAAAAATTAAATTATTATTAATTATTTTTTCTATTTCTTTTCTCTCCCTTCACTTCTAGGATTAGCCAAAACTTGCTGACAGTTTTGCTAAAATCCTTCGCTGAGGATGGTCTGGTCACTCGTTCACGACAGGGTGGTGGTCACCGTGCTGTGAGGTCTTTGCCAATAGATGACCTGAAGAACACTATCAACTTCATCACATCTTATGCCGAAATACATGCTCTTGTCTTGCCAGGCAGAGTATCTTCTCACCACAGAGACAACATCTTAATTCTCCCCTGCCGTTCTACAAAAGCTGAAGTTCATCGTCTTTACACACAAGCCATGCAAGAGACTGGCAATAGGGCTGTTGCCTACTCCACTTTTGGTCATTTATGGCGCAAGTATCTTCCTAAAATAGTCACAAGTCATCCCATGACAGACCTCTGCTGGGAGTGCCAGCGTAATAACAGAGACATTTCCTGTAGTAGTAATTTACCTGATGTTGTGAAAGCTGCCAAGTTAAAGAAACAGCAGAAACATTTAGACACTGTAACCGCCGAAAGAACTCTTTATCAGAAATTTTGTGCTGATGCAAAAGAAGCGTACAGAGACAATGGTGAACCCCTCCTTGGCAAACATGCCCCTTGCTCATGTGACATTCGAGTACATCTCAGTTTTGACTTTGCCCAACAAGTGCATTTACCTTCTTACCCGATGCAACCAGGTCCCCTTTATTTTCTCACCCCGAGGAAGGTAGGCCTGTTCGGTATTTGCATGGAAGGAATGCCTAGACAAGTTAACTACCTTATAGATGAGAGCCATTGCACCAGTAAGGGGTCAAATGCAGTTATTTCTTATCTGAATCATTACTTTGAAAACTATGGTCTGGGGGAGAAAGATTTAGATCTTAACTGTGACAATTGTAGTGGCCAGAACAAGAACCGGTATGTTTTGGCCTATTTGATGTGGCGTGTCCTTACTGGAAGGCACAGGTCTATTACACTTAACTTTTTGATTACTGGGCACACTAAGTTTGCCCCCGACTGGTGCTTTGGTCTCTTGAAAAAACAATTTCGTCGGGACAACGTTTCTTCTCTTCAACAATTAAAAGACAGTGTGCAGTGCAGTACGCCAGGGGGGGTCAACCAGGCCCAACTTGTAGGTGATGAAAGGGGTACTGTTTTTGTTCCATTGTATGACTGGCAGGCATTCCTGTCACCTTTCTCCAAATCTTTTCCAGGTATCAAAGGGTATCATCATTTTGAATTTTCTAGTGACAAACCTGGTGTTATTTCTTTCAGGCCATTTGTAGGCCCTGAAGATAGTGGTACTTTTAAAATGCTTACTGTTGATGTGGGTGATGTCCCTCAGGACAACCCACCCATTGTACCTTCTCCTGGACTGTCTGCATACAGACAGTGGTATCTTTTTAATTCTATTCGTGATTTTTGTACCGAAGAAACCAAAGACATTATGTGCCCCAAACCAACTGTACCTGAAGAAGGGCCAGGGAGGGGGGGGGGGGGGGGGGGATGGCTACATTGTACAGGCTCCTGCAGTCGCCCCAGTAAGAGGTAGAGGGAGGGGAAGTGGAAGGGCTAGAGGAAGAGGGATGGGTAGAGGAAGGGGAAGGGGAAGGGGGAAGGGACAGGGAATCTTCTTCTGATGAATCATTAGAATTAGGTGGTGATGAATCTTCTGAGGAGGAGGAGGAGGAGGAGGAACCTCAAGAGGAACCTCAAGCTAGGGGTAGGGGTAGGGGTAGGGGTAGGGGTAGAGGAACAGTAAGGGGAAGGGGCAGGGTAAGGGAATCTTCAGAATCTTCTTCGGATGGGGAGGTTGCACCTCCTCCAGCAAAGAGAGGTAGGGGGAGGGGGAGGGGAAATGTTGAGCAACGCCGGCCAGGGAGGGGTAAAGGGAGGGGGAGGGGTACGGGTAGGGGTAGGGGCTGACTGCTATTTTATTGATTTTATTACTGATTTTATTACTGGTGAATACTGTTGTACATTTTGTTTTGTTAGAATGAATAGGTGTGTTATCATGTATATATTGCAAGCACTGCACCGAAGAATTTTGTACAATATTATTATACTCGTGTTAACAGGGTAATAAAATAAAAAATATTAAATGAAATGCACTGATTTTTTTATATATTGTGGCCCTATTAGTCTATAATAACTGCCCCAAATCTGAGAAAAATCCAATCATATGAACTGGTCATTTTGCATGAGGACGCGTCCAACATAAATCCCACAAAAGTCTCCTAGAAATGTATTTTGCCCAAATTTCACCCAATTTTCATCGCGCAATAAAATGATAAGTTACTTAGTAAATGAACTGAATTTGGTATATGTTATGGCTATGGCAGTTAGTAAAGTGTGTCCCAAATTTCATAGAAATCGCTTGATAACAAATGCCCGTAACCAAGGATGGCGCGCCGAAGGTCACTCGCCGAACTTTGACAGGCTGTATCTCAGTTTCCGGCTCCTCCAGTAACCGCGTCCCTTAAATACTCACCGCAACCATAGAATTATACCCAATAGGCCTAAAATTAAGCTCTATACATCATTGGAAAGCTCTTTCCTGCTGCTTACCCATCCAATAGCTAACTCCAAAATCGATTTGGCCGACATGGGACTCATTTTGATGGAGCGAGTCACATATTTGAATCTTTGTATATAGGATGTATTAGTAAGTCAGTTGTAAGTCAAAAGTAAAAAAAAAGTCTATAAAAAAGTCAAACATCAGTCAGAAAATCAAACGTCAGTCGAAAAAGTTGAAATACAGTCAGAAAAATCAAGTCAGACGGAAAAGTTGAAGGTCAGTTGAAAGGGTTGAAAGTCAGTTGAAAACGTCCAACATCAGTTAAGAAAGTCAAATGTCAGTCTAGAAAGTCAAACGTCAGTCGAAAAATCAAACCTAAGTCGAGAAAGTCAAACATTTGTTGGGTAAGTCAAACATCGGTCAGGAAAGTCAAATGTAGGTCGAGAAACTCAAATGTTGGTTTAGAAAGTCGATCTTGAGAAAGTCAAACGTCAAACAGGAAAGTCAATCATCAGTCAAGTATAACAAACATCAGTCAAAATAGTCTAACGTCAGTCGAGAAAGTCAAATGTCAGTTGAGACAGTCAACGTCTGTCGAGAAAGTCTAACGCCAGTCGAGAATGTTGATCATCAGTCGGGAAAGTTGATCGTCAGTCGTGAGAGTCAAATGTAAGTCGAAAAAAGTCAAACGTCAGGTATAAAAAAATGTTGAAAGTCAGCCGAAATAGTCAAAAGTAAAGACTGGCAGGTGAAATTTTGAGGTAGGCAGGTTGATAATTTGGATCTCGTCACACCCGGCTCAGTCTAAATGGTCAAAATATTGGATACTCAAAATTAAATCTTAAATGTAAATTTGTATACATTTCCTACAAATGTTGTCATTCTTTTTTCAGAAAATTGCACAACCAGCAATGCAGCTCAAACAATGTTTCATTGCTATGCGCTTCCTGATGATATTGATAGTCTCAGATTAATGATTATGGAGAAAAACACACTATTCAAAACCATGACCGAAAAGGTTGTTATGGTTGAGAAGAATTTAGTTGGGATGGAACAAAGATTAGATAGGATACAGGCTGAAAATAACAGACTAGAAGTATCAAATAGACTCCTTCTGAGGGAAAAGCAGGCACTGAATAGAAAATGCAGCGTGTCTTGAAATGTGAAACTGTAAAAACAAACTTAGGCACAAAAATCCTTAGCCATGCAGAACCAGCCCGATGTTGTCAAATTTTATACTGGCTTTAATTCCTACACTGAATTCAAGATATTATTCAGCTTCCTTGCACCTATTCATTATTGGGGTTCTAAGCATCAGGACGATCATTCTCCTACTAGAGGAAAGAATACGGTTCTTTCTGCTGAAAATGAGCTTCTTCTAGTGTTGGCACGTTTGAGAGTTGGCTTATTATCTGAGGTCCTTGCCTACAGGTGAGTTGTTAGTATTAATGATATACAAAATAGTATGCTTTGCCATAGCAATAAATATATATGTACAAGTATACAAGATTAAGATGTTATGTATATGTCTATAGGTATAAGTAAATATTAGTGAACCCTAACACGGTAGAAAGTTTGAGAGTGAGCTTTATTTGGAACAAAGGGGCTTGGGTGCCCCTGGCTGGCTATGCATCTTAATGAGCATTAGTATTCTGATAGTGAACCTACAACGCAGTAATGTATCGTGGTTGTCAGTAAATATTATTATATTAGTTAATATATATTGTTAGAAATAATTTTGTTTTAAAGGAATTAGGAAATCATTATCACACGCCTTTATCAGTTAATTTTCCTTTCTTGTAAAATGTTTACAATTTTTCTGCACTTTAATATTTCAGATATTACAGTTTCAAGAATCTGCCGTACCTATATTGACCTAATGTTCAGGCGATTTCGTCAGCTTCCAATATGGCCTTCAAAAAACATAACTAACAAGTATGTGTATGCCTGAATATTTTAAGTACCAAGAACCAAGCACCAAGAACCATTTTGGACTGTACAGAACTGTTCATTGAAACCCCATCTCACTTCCATGTGCAGTCAGAAACATTTCCATCATAGAAAAACCATAACACTGCAAAAGGCCTTTTGGGTATCGCACCCAATGGTTTCATTAATTTTGTGTCTGATCTAGTTCCCGGCAGATTGTCGGACAAGGAAATCACTGCGAAAAGTGGTCTCATAGAGAAACTTGAAGAAGGTGATTCAGTGATGGCGGATCGTGGGTTTTTAATAGACGAATATCTCTTTTTTTACACATTTCTTTATTCAGGAAGAAATAAAGGCATATGCCTATAAAACATTGTAGTGACTAGGGCAAGTCCCTATCTCCCGCCACCCCCTGATTGTAACAACTTACAGTTACAGTTTCTTTGCTAGGTGTCATGTATTGAATTTATACAACGAAAAATTACTCTATGCTACTATATGTAGAACAATGATGGATTAATGAGATGGGTGTGATATTTAACAGAAGTTTTATAAAAAGATGGTAACGAAAGTATTATCAATGGAGTACGCCAGATTCGCCGCTTATCGCAGCTGCAAGCAGCACAGCTACTGCTTGTTCAGTGTGTTAACAGTAGGATAAATGCGCTGGTGGTTCATACCAGGCATACTTACAGTGTGAATTGTATAGTACAAGTTATAAGTGTGAATATAATACGTATAGTACATTAGGTAGTATAGTAGATTAGGCAGTGACAGATTATATGTCGAAATAGTGGTTAATGGCTATGTTACCTCTTAGTATAGCTCTCTTTGCGGCCGACTTAAACATAAGTTTGTCGTTGATATGTTTTAGACCTTGGTCCAGTTCGTTCCACATTCTAATTCCGGCATATGCCATGGAGTTTTTGTATCTATTATCATTTGGTCTAGTTAGCTGGAAGTGCATATGCCTATCCTCCCTTAGTTGGTAGTTTCTTACAGCATTGTCTCTGGTATCCAACCGAGTCTGCAATGGTAGAATTGCTTGTGGAAAAATTTAATAGTATTAAAAAATATTCTTAGCCTTTCTATAGTCATAAAATATAAGGCTAGAGTGGACTCTGTTATTAATATTATTTAATAGTTTGTTTATTAATAGCCCTTTCGTGTCAGTGGTGGATGAGTTTTTTCTAAAACCTCCCTGATATTTGTTAATTACCTGGTAGTAATCCAGTTGTTCTTGCAACTGGTTGTTAATATGAGTCTCCAGCATCTTGCCGGCAACGTGAGTTAGTGAAATAGGTCTGAGATAAGTAGCTTCCTTGGCATTACCCTTTTTTGGTAGTGGTAAAACTGTAGCTTTTTTCCAAGCTCCTGGCATTATGCCACTGTTAGCTGACATATTTAGTACATTCATCATATGATTCGGGATAGCCCTAAAGAATTTTATATATGCTGCCATAGTGATTTCCTCGCATCCGGAAGATTTACCTGGTTGCAATTTACCAATTAAATTACTGAATATCTCTAGGTTTAAGGGGATGTATTGGAGTCCTTCCATAGCTCTTAATCTGTCCTGGTTGCCCATAGTGGGGGCAGCAGCACCTTGTTGGTTAGTTAGTGGTATAGAGTCTGCAATCTGGTTACCAATATTTGCAAAGTATTTATTTATGATCTCCGGAACCTTTTTGGCATATGCCATTTTGTTTGTATCCGGATTCATAATACCGCTTATACCTTTACTAGATCCTTTGAAGGGTAAATATGAGTTCAGTATCTGCCAGAACTTCTTATAGTCATGTTTGTGCCTGTCCAATAAGTTCTTAATATAATTACTTCTGGCAGCCCTGATCTCACTGTTCGCCCTATTACGATATTCAACTGCTCTAATTCTATATTCCTCTTTTTTTGTTTTCCTATATCGTCTAAAGAAGTAGTCTCATCATCTTCCTCTTCGTCTCGGTTTGTAGGGATAGGAGTTAGGGGGTCAGGGCGGGTGAATGGGTCCTCTATGTCTCGATTGAAGTGCTCAGGATGATGAATTGGTATATCCTCATACATATCGTCTAAAGCCATTTCCCTACGGATGTCCTCCCTTATATCCAGGAGCAGTTTCCCATGGTTATTCTGGCCGGGCCACTCAGTTTCAGCTAATTTGAGGGTAGTATTGTGGAGGGGTAAACCAGTACCCCACCATCTGTCGTGGGAGCATTCAGCAAGCATGCTGTTGCCTGTATCGATCAATGCTTGTTTAGCAAATTTAACCTTACTGAATTTGGCTGTGAGAATGTCCCTCATAATACGATATTTGTTCTGGTCCCAAATGTTGTGTTCGCCACATTTGTCACCAAGCCTTTTAGCCATTCTGGGGCAGGTTGTATCTTGGATATCCTTAGCTATGAGTGAGTTCCTAGTCATTAACGCTCTGTGGTACTGGTAAGCGTGTTCCGCTGTGCTAAACATTTCTCCCTCAAACTTGAATATAGTGGGACTAAAGTTCGAAAGGTAACAATGCTCGCCTTGGTATCCAATAGCGCCTGCAATCTTTTTGGTCTTGATTTGCGCAATTTTAATACCCTCAGGGAGAAGATTTAAGTCTTTATGCCCATATTCCTTATCTCCGACCTTCAATCTACCTTTATCTATTTTGACATCCACCTTAGGCTCTAGTTGTTTGGCATGTGCCACAACTCTGCGCATATCTGCTTGCCTGCGTGCAATTGCGTCAGGCAAATCAGGGTTAAAGTAACATTTTTCGTACCCTTTAGTGCTCTTCAGAGTAGTTTTCCCTCTAAAGATTCTATTCCTTGTGTCCTTGTCTTTAAATTTGAGGATGATGTTACGATGTACTTCCTTTTTCTTACTTTTGCCACCAATCCTATATGTGATGTGTTTCAGGAAAATGAGTCATAAGTCGCAAAAAGTAGATTTTGAGATACCATTATATTTGAAAAGATGAGATCAAGCCGATTCCAATGATAGTAAACAGTCTAATAATCTAATAAGTATTTCTAGATTTTAAGTTTGATTATTTTCGTTTTTGAAAAAAAAGTTTCCAATATTTTTAGGGGTCAGTAAACAGTAAAGTAATTAAATGTAGTCCATATGAGGACCTTTAGAACTAAAGGATATATTACATAGATTGTCCTGAAATTTGATACATCGATTGATGTAGCTATAAGTGATTGACTCTCCAAAGAATAGAACATTCCAATAATGTGATCTTGTGAAAAAAACACTTTGAAAAATATCAATTTTGCGACTCATGACTCATTTTCCTGAAACACATCACATATGCAAACTCGAGATCACCCGCTTTGAAAGTGATATCAATCAGCCGGCATAATTCGGTGACTCTTCTCCAGGTTTCATTGGATTCTCTCTTTGTTTCTTGGTAAGTTTCCTTCAGCCCTGATAAAATGATGTGTTTGCGTCTCTGACCACGATCCAGGTTCAGACAGTAGTCCTCCAGATTGCTTGTGACTTTATTGAGGTGAAAAACTTCGAGCTCGAATTGTCTGACCCTATCATTAAGCCTGGAAATATTGCCACTTAAATTACCCATGGCTAGCTCCATAGGTCTGATGGATCTCTCCAGGTTTAGAACTTTTTCGTCCATTCTGAATAGTGGCTCGATCAGCGATTGTATATGTGACGCACTCTAGGGCAATCTTCGTGGTACCGGTATACAATGACTCGTCTAAAAATACGTATGACCAACCTGTACTGTTGTATGCGTTTGGTATACTCCAATGCGTGTGTATAGATTCAAGGGCAAATGCCCATAATATCGTCCATCGGCTAGATTGTCCAAGCACAGATATCCCAGGTGACAATAAAGTGCTAAATACACTTTATATAGTTCCTAACTATGCACAGCTTGCATCTGGCGCACTCCATTGAGGTGATAATGTTATGTGGGTGAGATGAAGCATGAATTCGAAGGGTAAATTCGCGTTTCGGTATTCCCCTTGTAGCGGTGGTCAAGTAACGCGTCCGACAGCCATGACAGCCAGCATTCAAGATTTATGGCTGGGAAATCCCAGCTTTCCCCTCATGAAGAAGAAGAAACTCACTGCATTGCCTCTGTCAGGATTCATGTGGAAAGGGTATAGAAATAGTAAAGAACTTTCGGATTCTGAAATACATTTTTCCAAATTCGATGTCCACTGATCTCAATATGGGTCATATGCTGCTACTTAGTAAATTTCACGACAGATCCCAGTGCAGCAGATGGTTGAGGGTTTATTCACTTCATACAGGGTTCCCTGTTATTGATCCAATGAATTAGATATAATATAGATATGAATATGAGAAATAAAGGATGACTGCTTAACAAGAGGTGCAAGTTATTACTAAAATGTGAAATGTTTATTGTATGATAGCATGTAAGTTGTTCATATACATAACAGATACCAAGGCCAACTGGCCTGGGTTGCAAGAAATGTCCTTATACATAGTACACATCTTGAATTAACTATTAAAGCAATGCATGGCATTACCGTCTCTTGTAAAATCAAACTCTACTATGATCATCAAATGGGTTGAGGGTAATAAATATTTTAATTAGCACAACTCAATTTCGTATAAAAGTGATAATTCTCATGCACGACGTCCCTACCATCAGGAACTATAAGATCTTTTTGCTATTTCAAACTACAGATTATAGTTTGTTTCAAGTGACATCGATATGATATAATGTATCCAAAGCTAGTTGGAACAAACATAGTTTGATAGTGAAGAAAGGCCTAATATTCTACTTCGAAAAAGGGACCTTGCACATGAGAATTTTCACTTTTTCTTACTATGTGATTAATTTCTCGAGATTTTGTGTCTGAGGCATTTGCTTGAAAATAAACCCCGAGGCCCGGAGGGCCGAGGGGTTTATTTTCAAGCAAAAGCCGAAGACACAAAATCGAGGGAATTAATCACTTTAATAGCCGATTTTTGGATTCAATACTACTGTTTAAACACATATTAACAAATATTAGGCTCAAAAAAAGGTTTTAGATGTACTTACAGCATGAAGAACTCCAATAATTTAACTCCTTAACTCCAATACATAGGTTACTATTTTACATCTGACATGGAAAGGACCGAGTCAAATGCAGCCTTTATAACATCCAAATCAGGATGTTTTACACATTTTAACCCATCACATTCTAATATTTAGATTATTTTACCTATTTCTAACCAATATCACATATGTACACATAATCATAACTTCAGAATGTCGTTTACGTCAGCCGCACTCTCCGTTCCAGAAACAAACAAAGCTTCCACTTTTTGCATGCAACCAAGCATCAGACTTCCGGTTTACGAATGCCGTATCCGTGTGTCTAGGGACTTAAAAAAGAAATAAATAAAAGATTTGAATCGGTAGAAATGTTTTAAATGTTGTTTTAGCCCGATAGCGAAGATTTCCTCTATGGAAATCAAGTAATAAATGGATGGCGACTTCAGAAACCAGTGTGTTTACACGCCGCAAGTTTGCACCGCTTTAGTCGAAATCTATATGGTAATGCGACGGCTGGCCGAATGAAGCTCCAGCTAGAACAGCCAATCAGAGGTGCGTATTTACTGATGTCACTTTTCAAACCGGCCGGCGTGTTTTCGCAAGGATCCGCTGCTTGCTATCCAAAGCATCAGCGACTTCCGGTTTTCCAATGCCGTGTTGCGTGTGTCTAGGGACTTAAAAAAGAAATAAATAAAAGATTTGAATCGGTAGAAATGATTTAAATTGTGTTTGAGCCCGATAGCGAAGATTTAGTCGACGGGAATCAAGCAATAAATGAATGGCGAGTTCAGAAGCTATACGTGCGACCGGAAGAGATGTGGAGATCCTTCGGCATACCCACTCATGTGCACATTCACTTGGCGTTGCATTGTGTACGGTGGCCTAAATAGCGCACGGAGGATTTCATTCGAAAGTGACCCGCACGTCAACAAAATGAAGCATCAGACTTCCGGTTCTCGACTGCCGTGTCCGTGTGTCTAGGGACTTAAAAAAGAAATAAATAAAAGATTTGAATCGGTAGAAATGTTTTAAATGTTGTTTTAGCCCGATAGCGAAGATTTAGTCTACGGAAATCTAGTATTCAATGAATGGCGATTTCAGAACCCATACGTGCGACCGGAAGAGATGGGGAGACCCTTCGGCATAGCCACTCATGTGCACCTTGACTTGGCGTTGCATTGTGTACGGTAGTCTATATAGCGCACGGAGGATTTCATTCGAAAGTGACCCACACGGCAACAAACTGAGGCTTGCACGATGTCCGGCACGATGTCTAAATGGATTATTCCCTATTTCGTTGCTTACCACCATTCAGCTAATATTTCCATCGGAAACAGTGGAGGAATGATTTTATTGTGACCAGGACTTCATACACGTTCAAAACTGAACGCGGAATCGACGACAAACAACCAAAGAACTCTAGTGAAGAAGCCCCCATGAGGGCAGGCAGCCATTGTATCATGAAATATCGCTCGCACGATGTCTATCGTCGTCACGTTATGGCGAACCCTATGCCCTAAAAACTTAAAAATGGCTAATATTTCCATCGGAAACAGTGAAGGAATGACTTTAATGTGACCAGGACTTTATACACGTTCAAAAATGAACGCGGAATCGACGACAAACAACTAGTTGATGAGGTAAGTGACTAATTGAGCGGAAACGCCGACTGGGGTTTATTTTAACTACATCCGCAAAATAAATCTACATCCGCAAAATAAACCCCTGAATCTGAACAATAATTTACTTCATCCGTTTTCTGGTTTGACCACTTCCTGTCCAAACAGTAATTTATAAGTATCCAGAACCCCAGCAGAATCCAAAGATCTGCTATTAAAGTAAAATACAGTTTGCTGGAACAAAATGGCCTTATCATGCTACCTGCCAGTAGAGACCTTGGACATGAGAATTATGGTTTTTCTTCAAAATTAACCAAAAATATATTTCTCCCCAGGTGGAATCAATCTAATCAGACAATGGACATGTATCCACTGCCTGGAGTTTATTTGAAACAACAATACAACATAATTTGACGGCCTGATTTGCACACAAAAGTATCTCTTTTCTACGAAATAAACCAAAAATATATTTTTACCCAAGTAGAATCGATCAAATACAATATCTACATGTGTCTATGTTTCAGAAATCTATTTATAACAACAGTTAAATAATGGAACAAAATGGCCTTATTATGCTACCGGCCTGTAGGGACCTATTAGAATATATCAGCATAATGGACCAATAGTAAATGTTCTCCTCAAGTGGAATCAATGCTTCAACTGCTCTGGTCATATAGTATCAACAACTAGAATTTGTTTTACATGGATTTTAAATGCTTGAAGCAAACATATCAATATGAAATGTTGTTTACAAAGGAATATTTGCAGTGAACATACCTTTGAAGTTTGTTGGGACTTATGTGAGAATATTAAATATTTTGCAATATTGGCTTTTTGGTGCCAAAAAGGTTATTTTTGATTAATAAAAAGGTGATTGCGTCGATGTAGGAGCTTGTGGGAATATGTTATGGCTTTATGAGTACCTTTCATATGTTTCTGGAATAATTATGACTAAAAAACGGGTCCCCCTACGTGAGATTTATGGTAGGAATTATTGAAATTGCTCCAGTGTGAGGCGGTTTAATAACATAATGTAGTGATTTTGGGTTCGGATCTCTTAACTAAATAAACACGGAACAAGGTATTTAACCTGCTACAACGATATTTATTCCAGACAGCTCTTCTAGCACCAACCCTGAGTGAACCAGCCACTAAGACATATAATTAACAGGGTAAATAAGTAAAACCAATGTTCACAATGATAATCACACCGACTGTAAAGGTTACACGATACAGGTACATGTTAATTACAAGAACGATGATCGGGTAGGTTGCTAAGACCAAGCCCCTGGTCAGTGGAGGGTGTGGGGGGGAGGGAAGGGCGGCCTAGCGTGGGTCTGGGGACCAACCCAAAAGAATGCAATTCTTTACAGTAGCATCAAGCACAATTATATTTACCAGGGGGAATTATAATCCCACATGTTCTGTCGTATAAGCCGTTGTGGCTCGTCATTCTCTTGCTTTATGCTTGAATGGCATCATCTTCATGGGTACAGCCCCAATTGATAGATTTAACGTATGTGAGGTTTCTAGGGGGTCCAGTTACAGTTTTCAGCAGTGTGATGCTAGGTGTCTTTCTGGAGGATTTCATGAAGCTTAAATACAAAAATATATGGTTGATTTTACTGTTGGGAAGTAAGAAGGTTGAAAATTCCTGAATTGTGGCGGTTATTAGAAAACTGAGTCCATTAACGTCTGAATAATATACCAGATTCCATGATAAATTTTCGAGAATAACAACCTTTTTAACAAATCTATTTCTCAGTTAGTGTTGCAGTATTCATGTACTAAGGTATCACATGATCCCAAGAAGATTTTGTTTATTAGTATCAAGATATGAATTGAAGATCAAGATTTTTTTTTTAAAAAAAAGAACTTTTTCAGCTAAATCCGTCCTTATTAGATACATGGTATTTTGAAATTATTTTAATTCCTTATATTTCCAGTGTTAATTTTAATCAGGCTGCCATTCTCTCTATAATGAGAATGACTTATACAATATTTCTGGTAATAAGTAAATAATTTTATCCCAATTCTACAATCAAATTAATGGGTACATAAAAAACACTAATGGTATGTCAGGGTAAATGCTGCTTGACAGAATAATCCATGTTACCTTAAAACGTCTCCCATAATAGAGGCTGTAATTCTATATTGGCGGACTTGAAGCCACAGGTTATCTACAGACTGGTTGGTAGTTCTGCTTTCAATCAACATACTCTGCTCTGCTGTCACTGAAGTCCATATTGATTGGAATAATTGGTCAGTGTCTGTTGCCCTTTTTAAAAGGTAATTAATCTGTTCAGGTAACTTGCAAGCATCCACTGTTTCCTCCATAACTACATCATCTGAAGTTGAAATATCTTTTCATTATAACAACATGTAAACTTTCCATATGCTACTTATGGGACTATTTACCTTTTGTGTATGTATTAGTACATGTGCACTCTGTATCCAATAATAAGTAACCTTTCTGCATAATGTGATAAGGTACATGAGAAAAGCACACAGACAATAAGTACCTATGGAATAGAATAACGGGCAACTGGTGCTATCACTTGAACTGGTGGACTGCTGCTCTTCTATATTGATGGGCTAACCCTTTTATGATGATACCAGAGAACTGCTGCTCTCCTTTCGCAAGGGAGGGGCCCTCTTTTGATCCAATACCATGGACAATAAATAAGTTAGAATTAACAAAGGGAAAAGGATTCACACACAATTTGAATTTCTAATCAGATTACAAAAGACCTACCAATTTTCAGATCATTCTGCGTTTTCTCTCTTGAATCAGCAAACAATTATGAGACTTCCCCGAGTGGAGTGAATCTACTCATAAGTACTAGGAAATAAAAAATAATGAATTTTACCTCTTGGAATTGCACTGCATATCCTTCCTCAGATCGCTCTTTTTCATCAGGTGGTGAGACTTGGTCCTCTTCCATGCCCCGAAACAATATGAACAATTCTGAAATTACCATTTTTATATCATGTATGTAATGAATTTGGTCATTGGTTTGATCATGGGATAGGGGCAACTTTGTTGTAGGCAGGCTACAATATTCCTGATGATGCTTTGGTGGTCAACACTTCGGGGAGCTTTACCAGGTGGATGGCGCACAAATATCAGATCATCAAATGATTCCGAGATAACCATCTGCTTTGATTTTGTAATGAATTATTAACCCATCCACCCCTTTTGGTTGCCCTTAAATCAATTTCCTAAAATAATTACTTATAAATATAGCTGCCAATTATTTGGTAATATGCCAACAGCAACTTTCCATCTCACTGATTAATTATTATCATGAATTATTACACCCCTTTTTGGATTGCCCTTAAATCGATCACAGATTAAGCATATAGATAGACTGATATATTGATTATTTATGTAGTATTTCAAAGCACAGGTTCCTAAATTACCTATGTATATATGACGCCACTGACACCTGCAACCTTTCAACCTCACTGACTAATTATTATTATGAATTAATATACCCACCTTCGGATTGCCTTTAAATCAATCACAGACACTTGGGATTTGGCATATGGATAGCCTTATATATTGACTGGCAGTATTTCAAAGCACAGATCTGAACTCACTCAAGTTCCTAAACTACCTACGTATATATGACGCCATTGACACCAGCAAACTTTGCATCTCACTGAGTAATTATTATCTCGAATTAATACACCTCCTTTCAGATTGCCTTTAAATCAACCACAGAGACTTGGGATTTGGCATATGGATAGCCTTATATATTGACTAACGATATTCCAAAGCACAGATCTGAAGTTAAAAAAAACAACGACGTTATTAACTTTTTACTACACCAACCATTCAATATGCATTATAAAATGCTCCTATACTAGTCACAACGTTTGTTTATGTCATGAGTGCCTGTGCACTTACAAGCTCTTTCTGGGTATATGTAAATAGCGTGTGTGGAAGCAGAAATGGTACTATAATTAATATTACTTTGCCACCTTGACTAAAGACAATCCCACCAAGCCATCATAGATTTGGAAGAAGCCATATTAACTGGGTGGCAGACATTATCAGCAGAGCATTTTTGCGAACGGACTGGGGAGTTTCAGGACCCAGTTGGGCAGGGCCTGTCAATAGAAAACGGATGCCATAGTCCTGTTTATTGAAGGAGTCCTGAGTTGGGGTAATGGCTATAGGCAAGGAAGGTATTAAATTACATAAATTTGAAAGATAATTTCTGTGAGCTGTAATTGAAGGCATTTCCAGTGTATGTATAATAATTCCCAAGTATTATCCACCTAGAGGTAGTAGTAGTCAGTGGCGTAGGCCGGCTCGGGACTGCCCACTTTAGATAATTTAATTCAAAATAAACTTACCTTTCTATCAATTCAATCCTTTTCCCTTTTACCAACGCATTTCAACAAAGGAGCCACCTCTTCAATGTTGAAACCGTTTGTGCTTCAAAAGCTCCATCAATAGTTGCACCTGGAATATTATCAGCAGACAACGAGCAGACGATGCCGGTGCGCTCACAAACGGCCGCCATAGTTGATGTCGTTTGTGGACCCTTGTAACACCCAGAAACCTTAGCGCACCGCTACTTCCGGTCATGCGCGCCAATGAATGCAACTTCGCTATTCCAAATGTAGTGGTTTCAGCCTGTTTTGTTCACACTTTGTACTCCATGCTGATTTCAAATGTAATATGTTTAAAGGGGATTTTATAACTAGATTTTTTTATTATTTCAGTTTGAAAATAAAACTTTTTTTTAAAATGTTTTATCCATTTTAAACCGTACATTGTAATGGCAGTTGGCTTATTTCTTTTAGTATATCATAGCGATATACCTTCTGAAAATAACAAGAAAATTGGTGGTTTCGGGATTACTTTAGGAGCTTGAGGCCCCCGGTCTTGACAGTGCAGTGAGTGAGAGTGGATTCTGTCATTGATGGGTCATCTCCGCCTGGATTGACAAGAAGGCATTACAATCCAAAACTGACATGTAAGCTTAGTATTTTCTAGTATACCTTTGTCCCTGTACGTCAAAAGCCTTTACCCAATAGCTAAACTTTTCATAAAACAATAACAAACAAGAAAAAAAACATATACTAATCTGTTCGATCTTCAGATGTGTTTCTTTTTAACTATTTAATATCACTAACCAAAGAAATGATGAACAAAATTAATATGAACATGGTCAATGTCATAAAATCCCCGCCATTTTTTGCAACTGAACGATCTTCTTTAAAAGTCATGTACAAATTTAAATACTAACGAAATTAATTAGGTTATTGTGAGAATATATTATTTAGGTTATTGTGAGAATATATTAATTAAGTTATTGTGAGAGTATATTAATTAGGTTAGTGTGAGAAGAAATTAATTAGATTATTGTGAGAATATATTGATTAGGTTATTGTGAGAATATATTCGTTAGGTTATTGTGAGAAGAAATTAATTATGTTATTGTCTGAAGTAATTAATTGTGAGAAGAAATTAATTGTGAGAAGAAATTAATTGTGAGAAGAAATTAAGTAGGTTATTATATGAAAAAATGTAACCTCATCAACATTGATGAATGTGTATAAGTGTTTATGCATATCATGTTTATTGTTCTCAAGTATGGATGTTCTGCGAATTGTAATACGAAGAGAACTGACAACAGAAAAACAAATATTGTATAAATGACACTGCTATACTAAGAAGGCTGTTTGTCAGTTTTCCTATTGTACTATTATGTACATGGAAATATGGAGTATATCTATTAAAATACTACACAATTAGCATTGCGTCCAGTGAGTGTGCAGGGCTAGACATTCCTGCTTTGCTTTTTTACAGAAATAGATGCAAGATATAATTGTATGATTCATTCAAATCACTGGGACCTTAAATTATTTTCCCATTATCATCAATCCCCATGAGGAGAATAGGGGATTAAAGTAAACTTCAAATGTGATGTATCAATGGGTATGTGTATGGTATGCATGCATGTTTCTATAGCCAGCCATGTGGTTAGACTGTTAGACTTTGAAACAGGACATTGTGAGATCAAGTCCATGAACAGGCACTCTTTTTATATTTGTCACATTTTGTAGTTATTTTTGATGATAATTTCACAGATTTTCACACAATTTCATACATTCAGTTGTTAATGTCATTTCCTTTCAATTGGTAAAATAATTAGAGAGGCTAAGATCAAATTATATGAGTTAACTGGGGATCTGGGAGATATAGTTTCTCTGGGCCAGAATGTTGTCACAGGTTGCAAAAGTGATATTTTTCACATTGTTTTCACTTTATTCATTTTCACTTTCTTGAAATTGTTAAAAATCTCATTTTTGAGGTCTTGAAAGCTGTTTGTAGGATAAATACTTGTACCAAATTTCAGGACCATCTATTGAATATATCTATGCGTTTCTGAGGTCATCCTGTACAGTATATTTAGATACTTTACTAGCCAGTGTCCATAGAGCTAGAAGTATAGCTGACTTTATTTTTCTAAAAATTTAAAGCTTAAGATATAACTGTTCACTATTATTTGCATCTGCTCAATCTCTTTCTCTCAGATAACACAATAGCTCAAAATCCATTTTTTCACTCATTACCCTGCAACACATTATATGCTTTACCTTATAACCATGAGTGCCCAAACCTGAAGCTGATTGGGTGCCATGGCAAGATCACCACTAAATTGTTGACAGATCGTGCGGGCATCGTTCCAATAGGCATGAAGTGGGGGCCTGAAGAACTGCTTGGTCCAGGGACAGGCTACCTCTGTATGGCCTGTGGATCAAATGGATGATGTAAAACAAAAGTAACATTTCTTATGAAGTATGTGCCCACATACATGGCATTGTCTGCCCTGTTAATCTGTACAAGTACAAGTATTATACATGTAGTCGGTTTTCTTTCTTAGTATTAGATAGACACAGCACTAAACAGAAGACTATAGACATTTCTTACCAAATATACAATTGTGAGCCCATTTCTCTATGACTTCAAGTGTATTATAACTGACAATTTACAGCGTGCCTCATTGTAATATCTTTGTATTGTCGGATGATTGCTGTATAATAAACTAAATGGAACAAAATAAAACAAAATGTTATGATTTTATAGGACAATCTGATAGTATCAAGAGTTTTGATACCACACCCTACCAATCCAACAGAACTGGATTCTAATCAAAAGTGTACCACCTGTTTTATATCTGTAGTTTCTGATAACACATAAATGGGGGCGGCCATGTATAAGGTGGGTATGTTGGGTCAATTTTGCCATTTATTCAACACAAGTTCTTCTGGTTGAACTTAGGTTGTAGGCTTGAGTGAATGGTGGAGGGCATTTCGAAAACTGACATATGATATTTTTAATACATGAGAATTCCATCTTGGGAATCAGTTTGCCTACCTAGTAAATTTATGTGAATATTTTACTCAAAGATTAAGCTGCTTTCAAAAGGATGACCTTAATTTATAATGTTTAGCAACCATAATGTTTACCAACCATATAAAGACTGGGTGTTCATACATTATAGCATTGTTATGATAACTATGGCATCCATATGTAACGACCAATGCTGTCTGGTGTCACTAAATGACACAATATGGGATGAGTGAATACGTTAGCACCTACCTGGCAGAGGGGTAAAGAGACCATTGTCCACTGCGCAAGCCCTTAGCTGTCGGTATTGTATATCAGTGTTAACATCTGTTTCTGAAATGAAACAATGAGACAAAATTAAAAGTCTGTCGCCTCTTGGTCTGCACGCTTCCTGGATGAAACCCTGCTAAATCTTGGTTAAATGACTTTTAGATGGGTAGGAAAAGAATGGACCAACTTTAAATAAGATTGCAGCTTGAACAATCATTAACTGAATTTCCATTTTTTATTTTTTCATATTTTGTAGAGCAACAATTTTTTTTTTTTAATGATTTTATTTATCCAGCTTCTCAAAACAAATACACATGATATAGTCGAGAATAGGTAACACAATACAGATTCTGTGGCGTTCCACCTGCTGCTGCAGTCTACTTTAGATTAACATATCCGGTTAGAAATAATACTACGTTTCCGGTGAATTAGTTGATACGGTATAATATAGTACAGAGCATGGTAAAAACAGTGGTTACAAACAAGGTTTACATAATGGTAATGATGACTTACAGATTTGTTACAGTACATACAATGCAGTGTGAGGTAACTTCGTACCTCCAACAGTGTGCAATGATAGAATCAGATTTAAGCATTTGAAATTACATAGTATATGTGAAAAAACATGACTAACCTGTATCTATCTGACACATATAGTGGTTTGTGTCAGAACTTATTGGTGCATCTTTGAGCATCATATTGTTACTCTCTGCATCCCGCTGCAGTACCATCACATCATCTGCCGTGAATGTGAGAGTGGCGCCCCCACCGGGCACCAGGCCCCAGTCCACCAGGCTCAGGTCAGGCCAGCGCCAGTCATCCCGCACTCCCTGCTCCTTACCACCCAGCAACACTGAGTACAGGTCTAACTTCATCCTGGAGCAATCATGAAGCAAAAAGTTGTTGTTCATCATTTTTTGTGGTTTTGTGACAAAACAGCTGACAGTAAAGGCACTGTAGATACCAATAATGAATAAAGAAATTAAAGTATTTAGGAACCGGTATCAAAAATAATAAATCATGTGAGGGGGGTGGAGTCTGCTGATTGAGTTAATAGGGTTGAAGGGAAGCCAATATTGTATTTCAATATAGTATTGGTCTGCTTAAAGCCTATTCTGGTTAAAGGAAAGTTTGTATTACAGCAAACAGCTATACCAATATGATAATCAATTTTTTATGATTCATAACTTATTTTCTTGTGACACAATACATATATAATGTCTCTAGAGGAGGTAATATTAGGTTTCTCCTTTTCTCTCTGTATATGTTTGATATAACAAGCACATCAATGAGACGTATCACGTTTGTGAATATCTGCCAAATAAAATTGTTTAAAAAAAATAAAAATGTCAATTTAGATTCCCTACCAAAGGTTTGTTTGTTGGACTAACGATTAAATTTTTCTTCTTTTGTTTTTATAAATTAGCTTTCTTTCATATTTCGACCTTCACATAAAATTTTTAGTCAGGCACTGTTGAAAACATCCACAAGTGATACTTTTAAATATTTAATAAATCATTTAAATATTGTATATAATATTTAAAACCAACCTCCTTGATAAAGGGCACTTTTAGCCCGAAACTTCGGACCCCCCAATAAAACAAGCCTTCAACAAATCTCCATTTCTGTCCTCATTGTTTGGTGTTCCTTACAACATTGTGAGATAAATATTGTATTGGCCTTAACTAAAATTGAAAAAAGTAAATACTTACATTAATGAGACAATCTGGTTCACGTCCTGTGTAGAGTCAAGCTTAGCGAGTGTGCCTCCAATATGTGAGCAATGCAAGGCGGCCTCGGGCTCCGTTGATATGAAGGTGGAGGCGTAGAAGACTCTCTCAGCCATACTACTGGAGTAGGCTGCAATAGGAGAATCTATATTGTTGTCCTGTGAGTCACTCATCCCACCCACATACCTTCTTATGCACTTGTCAACTGCACCCCCCCCCCCACAACACCCTCACTCCCACCCACATACCTTCTTATGCACTTTGTCTGCACTCCCCCTCCACAACACCCCCACTCCCACCCACATACCTTCTTATGCACTTGTCAACTGCACCCACCCCCCTCCACAACACTCTCACTCCCACCCACATACCTGCTTATGCAAGGTAAAAGCTATTGCTAAATATGATTTTCTACAAACTTGGATATATATTACTGTCTTTTACATGTATGTCCTGTGATATAAATGTAAGTCCTGCACCAAAAGCAAATGCTCAAGTACTGCAGTACTACCTAGCCATAAAAAGTATTTTAAAGGGTGTACGGTGTATGCAAGTTAATTTAATTTCAATTTGGTGAGTGTGTAAATGGAAACTAAGTAGCGTAGACAGTTCTTTTGGAAGAACTCTCATGGACAGAGAACACACACATACTTTTCCATATAAAAAGATGTAAACATCTGTATGGCATTATGGAAAATAGTATCTATATAAAGAAAGTATGTCTATGATGAATGTAAATAATTACCTGCTAGAGCTGCTAAGAGTATTACCTGGGGCGCCCACATCCTGGAGCGTATGTGTAAAAGCGACGGTGCAGGAGAAGCAACTCCCTGTTTGTGTAAAGTCATAAATGTCAATCAACTTCCTGCAATCAATAGTCTCTGTCATTAGCCCTGCATCAATACACATGAGATGTGTTACAAGGAAATGAGTCACAACTTGCAAAATTGATATAATTAAGTCTTTTATTACCAAGATCTCTGTGATGGAATGTTTTGGGGTATCTTGTGCTTGAAGTTGTATGAATACATGTGATAAATCTGGAGACAGGGCAATAAATATATCTATGCATATAAGGTCTTTCCATAGTATATAGCTACTTTTTTTTTTTTTTTTTAATCAGTTTTATTTTCATACGAAATAACATCAAAAAATTTTGCAGAGCTAACCGCCGCATACATTTTGCGATTTTATAGGTTGTCTGCATTTCATTCTATGGACAATGCTGTATAATTTTATAAAAAATGATGATGATATTAACAAACTAAAATAGATTACATTATACTTAAGAGGTTCAATTTAAGTTAATATGGACAGATGATTTGAGAAATGATGGTAGATGAGAAAACATATCTATAGTGAAAAATGTTTCATCAAGGTGGGAGTGAGTGTGGAAAGAAAGAGCCGAGCAAGTGGTGAGTTTATTCTTTATCTAAGTGAAATCGTTTGATTTGAATTTTGAACATTTTGTTATCTTCAATATTTCTAAGTCTGATGGGTAATTTGTTCCAAATGGATCCTATTTGATAATGGAGAGATTGGATATCTGAATTACTTTACTTGTAATTGTCCACCAAAACAATATTGTAAATCATTTTTCAAAAATAAAAACATCAAACTTTAAAAAATGGAAAAAATAATTAAAGAGATAAACCACAGTTCAACTGAAAAAAAAACTGAAAATAACATTTTGTTAAAACTTTGCCTCGTGAAAGAACAAGGTTATGTGAATTCAAAAAGCCAATTAAAACAATATGTCGCTTGGTTAGTTTTCATTTCAGGGAGCCCTGAAATTTAGGGTTGTTCACTATAGAAGTCTATGAGAAAAGGACAATTTTTTTCGTTTTTTCAGTATAACAAAATAATTGAAAATAACTTTTTCCTAAAAATCTCTATAGGCTTAGCTAACATATTGCTTCACCCTCTCAAGCAATAAAAAATGGGGGTCACCAACTTTTTAAAAAAGTTATTCAACTGAATCTGCATCCAGATGAGTTAAAAAACAGGAATATTGAAGATTTTCAATGCTGAATAATATCTTTCAAAATATGTTGATACCCTGTTCATTCATGCATGAGGGTAAACCTGTATAGTGGCTATGTTTAGAAGTCATTTCAACTGAAAAATGTTATTTCTCCGTCTGAAATGTTGGAAAAACTGAGAAAATATGGAACTTTTCCCCACATACTTAAATACTCAACTTTGATGGTCTCTAGAATGAAAAAAAAATAAGCTGAGATCCATTTTTTTTGCTTTTTGTTATCCCCCAACCATGGTCTTTCTCAAGACAAAGTTTGAAAAAATTATTGTCACTCCCTTTTTTTCATGCATTAGTTCCTTGAACTCCCGCCTGCAGCAGTGCATATGACTGTGGTTTATCTCTTTAAAGCCCTTATGTTTAGTATCATCAGACTTGACTTTATCTCAACCTTTCAGATATGATGATATCTCAAAGTCGGAAGTTTTCCTGTCACACATAACAAATGGTCAATTCTCACAAAACCTGTAATTATACTTGATTCTTTTACAGGATGAAGTTAAGGTTTGATCGTAAATGTTTCAAACAAAAGCCCATTTTAAATGTTTCTGATGTGGGCAAATGAAATGTCTCTATCCTGAATGACGATATGTAATGCTTGGGACAGTCATTTTGGGGAGCTAGTGTAGGCTAATAGAAATATCGTTGACTATTTTGTCAATAAAATAGGCATAGGAATATATGAAGCAAATAATACATATTCTGAGGCCATTGTAATCAGTTGTATGGCTTGCCATATTTTTTTTTTCTGTGCTGACAAAACCGGTTCAGTCATAAAAAGTTTCAATCAAAATACATGAGCTGAAATCAGAAAACTATTTCCGCTAAGGAAAAATGAGTTGGAGGTAATAAATTATATGAACGTACACAAGACAAGGAGAGAGGGTAAAGATGTAACCTAGATGTGATCTACCCCTAGAGGAGACGGTTATTTGTTGACATATTGAATAAAGTTTGTAGGAAAAAAAAATAATACATATTCAAAGTAATTTTCTGCTCATTGTTTACAGAGAAGGACTCTTGAAAAAGTAGTAAATTTGAATAATTGTGATGTGTTCCAATAAATGAGTCACAAGTCGCAAAACCAATATTTTTCACGATCTTTCTTTCACACAATATCCTGATTGAAATGTTCTGATCTTTTGAGGGTTTAGCACTTATAGTCATATGAATCCATGTAATGAATTTTGGGACATTGTACCAAATATATCCTTGCGTTGTGAAGACCTTCATATGGAGTATATTTAGTTGCTTTATAGAAACATTGCAAATGTTTTGTTTCAAAAATAAAAACATCAAACATAAAATATAGAAACACTTCTTAATGTCCTTCAATTTTGCTATCATTGGAATCACCTTGATCTCCTCTTTTCAAATTGATATCTCAAAATCAATATTTTGCGACTTATGACTTATTTTCCTAAAATGGATCACATATATTAGATCGATTCCACCTGGACTGCATGGGAAAAATATGTTTAAGGTCAATTTTGTAGAAAAGGGCAAGGTCCCTTCTGGCAGATATAGTACATAAGGTCTGTTTTCTCTAATAAACTACATTTTACTATTGTTTTAAATGGATTTTGAAAGTGAGCCCAGCTGTATTTAGTAAAGAGAAGAGTCATTCCAAAAATAAAATAGTTAAAAAAATGGCTATGTTTGTTTTTTGTCCCTTAATTCATCATTCAAGAATTATCCCGATGATATCTCCAAATCCATATTTTGCAACTTAGGACTTATTTTCCTAAAAACAGATCACATATTACTCTTTATCTTTAAGATAATACTGATATCAGGCACTGACTGCTTCACGCCTTTATTCATAATACATGACTATTGAATCTAGAACCAGAAGTGATCAAACAGAAACATGAATATTAGATAAAACCAGGCCTTATATTAAACATTGATATGTAACATCATGCTTCACAAAACTCTAATTAAAATTGAAACATTTCCTTCCCAGCAAGAAATGTAATGCTGTCTGAACGGCTTATGAAGGTTCCCAAACATGTTATTTTATTTAGTAATGAAAACATTATAAATTCATTTGGTTCAATGTTGGCAGTGAACTGGGTAAAAAATGTAACAATTGTTCACATGGTTACATTTCTTCTGGTCAAACCACTAGTACCGTAGTGGCCCGTTCAAATACAGACCAAGGATGTTGGGGCCATGAAAACAATACAAGTCTCTCTCAAATATCAGCTGGCGGTCTCAAATATTAGCCGGGTTCATCTGGTTTGTTTATATCTAATGAAGAATGAAGTCAAGATTCCAGTTGAGCATTCAGTGGGTTGAGATGTGAGGCAGCTTCAGCTCCTACCTTTACTCCTTTTTTCAGGATTAGCTGAACCGAGTGAGTTAAAATCAGCGCCAGTTTATGTAAAGTCATAAATGTCAATCAACTTTGGCAATTAATTCTTTGAGACGAGAATCCGGGTATTTACAGGTGGCGCTACGATCGGCAGCAAAAACTCGGGTGAATACACCAGCTGAGTGCCATAGGCGCTGACGCTAAAATACCTGTTTTCAACCCCTTTGAAACCATACATATACGGGTCAAAATGCTATGAGCATACATGTATATATCAAGTGTTGTTCATACATTGCAGTCGCTGGTTCCGTTTTTCCGACAATTGTGTATAATTTAAGAAATCGAGGGGGAAAGTTGAAGATTTTAAGCTTGGTTGCTATGGTTGTCAAGGGCCAGAGTCCCCCAAGTACCGGCCCACTGCCCAGCAGTGGGGTGAAAGTAAACAATGGGGGAAATCTCAGAATTACTGTCGATTTTAGGCAATAAATGTTGCGGAAATGTTGCTCATGTTCATTATGAATATATTCTATGATATGGATTTTAATATTATATATGATTAATTGTTCAAAATTGCACAAAATCAGTTCGTTCCTAGAAGTGTGGATGCACTGTCACGTGACCAGATGAGCGGAGGCCGTCTCTCCCTATAGTCTCAGTCATTAGCCATGCATGAGTACAAATGGTCAATTCTCACAAAACTTGTATTTATACTTAATTCGTTCACAGGATGAAGTTAAGGTTTGATAATATTTGGTTCACACAAATGCCCATTTATTTGGCTTTGTTTCTGATGTGGGCAAATGTATGCAATGTCTCTATCCTGAGGACCAACTCCACCCGGTTTTTTTCAGCCATCCATCTTCCTCATTAAACTCCTTCAAGATACTGTTATATTGGATATTGTACTATCTGAATATGTGTATACTCTATTATCATATATGGTATTTCTCTTGATCTATATTTTCTTTCTACAGTAGAGGCGGGCTGACTTGGGGAGTGGCTACTGGCCTAGGCAGGCTGGAGCAAGGATCACAGAAAGTTTTGGCAGGAACAAAGGCCACTTCTATGGTTTGTTTTACGTCCGCCCTATAGCTTCCAACAGGGGCTAGGAGTACTTGTCTATTGATTCTGATTTAAGTGAAGGATATCTAAGAGAAAACTATGCACTCAGATTGTACTGTCTCTGAATATCATAGTGAGTTCTTCTGCTTTCCACACAAAACAAAAAAAACAAGGGAGAGAAAGGTTTTGACAGATTTGATTAGGTGTAAAGACTTTACATCTAATAGGTTGCCTAAAGTCCAAAACATTTTAAGAAGGGGCATTCAAGAATTCAAAACCCACATACAATATTATTTTCATGGAAGAATAATTAAGTAGAAAATGAAAGAAATTAAACATAGAGCTTAGAACTACTGTGGGTACAAAAGGTGTACTACATTGATTAAACAGTCTAGGCTCTAAGGGAAAGTCTCTCGCTCCAAACCCCAAAATGTCATTATGATCCTGTTAGGACTGCAAAGTGTCATTAACACTTGGATGCCTAGTCTTTGGCCATGAAACATAAGATAAGATAAGATAAGATACTACTTTATTCCATAATAACCCATTGCAGTAATCTGCTATAGGGTATATTATAGTTCTTTTTCCCTACCTATTTCTGTCGATTTCATACTCCTGAGATGATAAATAAAAAAGGTTTCTCTATTGTGCACATAAATACCCAAAGTCTTTATGGAAAATTTGACCTTTTTAAAACTGAATTATCTAAACTATCACCTAAAATTATTGGCATCTCAGAATCATGGCTACATAAGAACATAGAAAACCATGAAATTGAAATCATTAATTACAATATTGAAAGAGTAGATAGAACTTGGTTAGAAGAAAATAAAATGAACCCAAAAAGGGTGGAGGAGTAGCATTATATATATCCTCAGACATTAATTATACAAACCAACCCAATATGAATATCAGCAGTAAAGACTGTGAATGCATATGGATAAGGATAAACATGAACTATACGAGACCTATATATATTGGCTGCTTATATAAGCCCCCAAAGGCGAATCAGGAAATATTTATGAACTATATAAATACCAAAGCTGAGGAAATATTATCCAACAAAAAGAATGAAATCTTTCTGATTGGGGATTTTAATATTAACCTTTTAGACATCAACATATCTGACCACAACCCCATCTATATAATAAGAAAAAAGATAAAGAACACCCCCTCTAAAACTACCTTTGAAACGAGAAGTTACCTAAATTTTGATGAAACAATCTTTTTGGAGATCCTGAGAGATCATGACTGGACCCACTTCTACACTCTTAGAGACCCAAACCTATGCTGGGACCACATGGAGTCACTTATTAACCGCATTCTCGATAGGATGTGCCCTGTCAGGGAGTACAAGAATGTACCAAAACGCTGTGAGTGGATAACTGGTGATTTATTTAATCTCATGAAGCAACGCGATAAGTTCTTTAAAATGGCTAAGAAATACAGGTCATTGGCATTTTACAAGCAGGCTAAGGACCTCAGAAAACAAGTTAACAAATTAGCTAAGTCTTTAAAAAATAATTATATGAAAAACTGCCTCTTTGATTGTGCAGACAACCCACACAAATTCTGGGAACAAATGAAACCAATGATAAGCCCTGAAAAAATCTCTAATTCTAATAACATTATTTCCCTAGAAGAAAATGATTCTCCAGTAGAGTCAAAAGACATTCCTCAATGCTTCAATAATTACTTTGCTACCATTGGACCGAAGCTTGCTCAAAAAATCACTCCCCCAAATGAAACTGAACGTACCTCGTACAATGACTTCATGCACAATGATCGTCAATACCCCGGTTTTCAGTTTAGTAATGTTGCTCCAAACGACCTATATAAACTTATTACCAGTTCCCCCAAGTACAAATCTTCAGGGATTAAATACCTGAAAACCCCCCTACTCAAAAAGATTCTAACTTCCCTGTTAGACCAATTCAAATTTATAATAGAACTCTCACTTACAACTGCAACAGTACCTGAAAAATGGAAATTGGGTAAAGTTACCCCTCTATTGAAAGCAGGCAAAGTAACAGACCCTGGAAATTATAGGCCCATTACCAGTATTTCTCTCCCAGCCAAATTATTAGAAAAAATCGTACAAAAACAACTTATGTCATATCTTGAAACCAACAACATTCTTTACAATGGCCAATATGGCTTTAGGTCGGGTTATTCTACCAATGACGCGGTGGTGTCATATCTAAACATTGTATATGGAGCAATAAATGCCAAAGATTCCTGTAGGTCTGTCTACCTGGACTTCCGGAAGGCTTTTGATACCGTAGATCATAGCATACTCCTCACCAAATTGAATAAAATCGGAGTCAAAGGCCCTGAATTGAGCTGGTTCAAGAATTACCTTGACAATAGACAGCAACAGGTATCGGTGAATGGACTTTTATCAATTCCCAACACAATCACTTGTGGTGTTCCCCAGGGTACCACCCTGGGACCAATCCTGTTCTCTATATATATTAATGACCTCCCTTTAGCTGCTAGTAATACCCACCTACAATTATTTGCCGACGATACCATTATTTGTAAAACAGGCCATGATATGAAAACTTTAACTAAACACCTCCAAACTGATCTTGATAAAGTCATGCTATGGTGTAGAGTCAATAAGATCTCTCTCAATGAGGACAAGTCTAAAGTGACTACCTTCCTTGGTAAGCCTTCTGAGGGGTCCAGGTGGAGGAAGGCCTCCTCCTCATCCCACAAAATCCTTCTTGGCAATAAGCCACTTGATGAAGTAGAAGACTACAAATACTTAGGGACTGTCGTCGACGGTGCCCTCACATTTAAGAAACACTTATCTAACACCAAAAAGAAGGTCTCTCACAAACTGTGGTTGTTTAAACACCTGCGGAGCAGACTGAATGTACAACTGAGTGCCCAAGTATACAAAACTTCAATTCTACCATTAATTGATCAATCAGATATATTTTATGACTCGGCCCCCAAGACTACCCTCAAATCCCTCCAAATTGCCCAAAATAAAGCTATTAGAATAATCACTAGAACTAACAGATTTCAGAATGTTGATGAATATCATCGCCAATTCAGTCTGCTCCCATTGAAAGAGAGGAGGAGGCTTCACCTTCTACAGCAGGCATTTTGTTTGCGAACAAATAAAGACATGTTAGAGGTAAATCGTAGACCAACACGACAGCACCACCCAGGTAGAATCACGATGAAGTGTCCAATACCCCGGCTTGAACTAATTAGAAGATCCATTTACTATAAAATTCCATATTATTGGAACCATTTGAGGATTGAAACACAAAACTCAGACACAAACAATCACTTCACAAACAAGTCTAAAAAGAATGAAATTTGGATAGACCAGAATTTCCTTTATTAAATTACCACTTAATGACTGTACTCCTCTTACACAATGGTCCCCCAATTTACTTACTTACTTACTCCCGTCTCGTTTGCCCCTCCCTGGTTTCTCATGACTGCGCTCACGTCCCTGTTTGAAATTTATACCGTATGACTATATTATATTGACCTCTTGAAACTCTTAGCAATAAGAAATCTAAAATTTGAGTATGTATTTGTTACCTTCCTTCTGCTGCCTCTACTGACTAAATAGTCAGGAGGGGCTGATCTATTTATTTATAAATACCATTCTTATCTAAAAGTAGCTATTTCGCTGGCTACCCCTTGCGTTTCGTCTCGTCTCTTGCTTTCTGACTTAACTATCTATAAATTAGAACACCAGTAGTAAGGGCCACCCATGTGTCGTCGACGCATGGGTGTATTGTTACCCTTACAAGTGATTCCAATAGTCACATGCCGGTAGGGCTTGAGATCCTCCCTATGAAGGGAGATTGACCCACCGACTGTATCATACGATAAATAAAAGTATCAACAACAACAACAACAAGATCCCAAAAGCAAACTCAAAAAAGATATGAAAGAATTCGAAGTCAACCTGAATCTAACTCAGCATATTAAATCACCTACACGCTTTCACATTAATGAAAATCAGGCCCTAACAGGCACACTTATAGATCACATATATTCAAATTCTGAGATAATAAACGAAGCAGGGGTAATAAACATTGCATTAAGTGATCATGAACTAACCTATGTAATAAGAAAGAAATCTACAGCCAAACCAAAGTCAATAATCAAAAAAGGGAGATCTATTAAGAATATAAACTTAGGGAACTTTAAAGAAATACTAGTAAACAGCTTCAATTGGGAAAACTTCTTTGATATTACACAATGTGAAGAAGCTTGGAACCTGATATTATATAGGATAAATCTAGTACTTAATAAACTAGCCCCTATAAAACAAATCAAAATTAGAATCTCAAATGACCCATGGATTACACAGGAAATAATCGACTCAATTAATACTAAAAATAGATTAAGAAAAAAAGCTGCTAAATCTAAAAACCAAAGAGACTGGGAATTAGCAAAAGCAGCCAGAAGAGACACAGCAAAAGCTCTTAAAAATGCCAAAAAAGATTTTATAACTCAACAACTAGATGACAACTACAAAGATCAAAAAAAGTTTTGGGAAATAATAAATACCCTGGCACCGACCAAGAGCAAAGAAAATTCAATACATCTAACAGATTCGAATGATCAAGTTATTGATAACCAAGACCTTCCAGAATTCATAAATAATTATTTTGTCAACATTGCATCTAATTTAACACAAAATTTAGTACCAAATTGGATTCCAACTACTGCCCCAAGTGAAAATTCCATTGAAAATATACTAACCAATAAAAATGAGGTGTTAACTCTACTGAAAGAATTAAATCAAAACAAAGCTTCATCAATTGAAAACATCCCAACAAAAATTCTAAAATCAGCCCTCATAGCCCTTTATAAAGAATTTACTCACTGTCTGAACCTCTCTTTTATTACAAATACTTTTCCTGCATCATGGAAAATTGCAAATGTGATCCCCCTTTTTAAGGGGGGTGACAGAAATAAAATTAACAACTATAGACCAATCTCCTTACTTCCGACCCCAAGCAAAATAATTGAAAAAATCATCCATATAAGAATTTACGAATATTTAGAAAATTTTAACATATTAAATCCTGAACAGTTCGGTTTTAGGCCTGGAAAGTCAACAATTGAAGCTCTCACAATAGTAACAGACAATATACTTTGGCAATTAGATAATCACACTGACACATTAATATCCTTCATAGATTTTAGGAAAGCTTTTGATCTTGTAAACCATGAAATTTTATTAAAAAAATTAGAACATATAGGGATTAAAGGCAAATTATTAAAATGGTGTAAATCATACTTAGAAAGCAGGAAACAGAAAGTAACAGTTAATAGCATCACTTCTCAGGAACTAGACACAAAAGCAGGAGTACCACAAGGGTCCATACTAGGGCCATTGATGTTTATAATCTTCATTAATGATCTAAAAACATATATTCCAAATTGTAATTTATCTCTTTATGCTGACGATACTATTTTATATATACATGGTAAAAATCTTGACCTTATCTATGCTGAAATGCAGAAAGCAATCGACAATCTACAACTATGGTGTACCAACAACTTATTTTTAGTAAATTCAAAAAAATCCAACACCATGTTCCTATCAAGATCTAGAAATATTTTAACAAAAATTGAAAATAAAGGCATAAAATACCATAACAATCCTTTGGAGCATACAAACACATATAAGTACCTAGGATTCCTAATAGATCACAAATTAAATTTCCAAGCGCAATTACAACATTCTATCAAAACTATTTCTCACAAAATTTATCAACTTCACAGGATCAGAAAATACATAAATATAAACACAGCCACAAGAATTTACAAAACAAAAATACTACCCTTTTTTGACTATGGAGATATAATAATACACAACACACATAGACCCTCCATTGACAAACTACAGAAACTTCAAAATAGAGCCTTAAGATTAATCCTAAATATGCCATATGATACTCAGATAAATCAATTACATAATACAGCCAAAATTCCTCTACTTTTTAATAGAAGAATAACACATCTAAGATTTCTAGCTTTTAAAAGAAAATCAAATCCTTTCTATACAAATACACAAAATAGGGATACCGGACAAAATGATGGACCAATTCTGAAAATTCCTAGGTACAAATCAAAATTGGGTGGAAACTCTGTGCAGGTAAAATGTGCAACTGCATGGAATGAATTAACGCCCAGACAAAGAAATATTGGCACTATAGAAACACTAAAATCTAACCAAAAAGAATGGATAAATAGCCTATTTCTAGAATAAACTAAAAACAAAAAATCACTGTTAGATTATCACTATACAAAATACAAAATACAAAATAATTTACAAAAATCTATTTATTTATTTTTTTCTCTCCAGTTTATCTTTATGGCCAAATCCTTCTTTTCGATATCCACATACCCCAAGATACCACATTGTATATAATCTTTTATCATCGAATCAGAAACAGAAGCATAACACTCCACCATAATGAGTCTGAGTGGCAAATGTTTATCTGTCTTTTATATCCTAAAACACCTCAAATCTGATCACTAACACTCCACATTGCAATGTCTGAGTGGCACAGTGAAAGGAAATTATCAATTGATTTCATTTTATCCTTTATCTAATATCTTTTATATATAAACATATATTCTATTTTTATTTTATTCTACCACCTCTGTCTAAAATTAAAGACTCGAGATATTGAAAAAATCTGACATAAAACAACTCACTAGAAATGTATAATAATTTTTAATCAACTGGACACAGAATGCACTGTAAAATACATCTCGCCAACTTGGCCCAACAGAACTAACCCCGAAAAGGGGAGTTGTGAAACCAAGTGTAAATAAAATCTTTAAAAAAAAAAAAAAAATCTTCCCCTTCAGAGAGTACAGTGGGTACACATAAGTAATAATAACAATACATGAGATATAGATAGAATAGGTAAACAGACTTAAACAGATTATATCCAGATCTCCTGGCCGCCAAAATATATGAGACTAAAATTATATATTATACCTTACTTGTACATATCAAGCGGTAAAATTAATTAATTAATTGAATCAAAGAGAATAACAGATATCAATATAGATATAAATTCAGTACACTGGTACATATGCTGACAATACTAATTTAGGCTATCTTTTGGGTCCACTGTTGTGACCTTCAGTGCTTGTAAGATAATTTCTAAGTTCATTTCTAGTTGTGAATTTGTGGGCAATAGTTGGGAGTAAGTTCCAAGCTTTTTTTGCTTTATAAATGAAGCTATTTTTAATAAAAGGTTGTTTTGGGGGCAGTTATTTTAAGGTTTTTTCTATGTTCAGCGTGGCTTCTAGTTGAGAGTTGTCTCTGGTCTACATGTTTGTCAAATTGGGACAGGTAGAAGGCACTTTCTAAGATGTACATTCTACATATTAGTGCAGTAGGCATCCTATCACTGACATACCATTATGAGGCTTTGAGTTTATAATACATGAATACTCAATCTGCCGTCATCAAGTCATCAAACAGAAACATGAATATTAGATAAAACCAGGCCTTATATTAAACATGTAACATCATGCATCACTAAACTCTAATTAAAATTGAAACATTTCCTTCCCGACCGGAAATGTAAAGCTGTGTGAACAGTATACATGGTACATGTAACACTATTTAATAATGGAAAAAGAACATGATAGAGTCAGGTAGTGGAATGTTGGCAGTGAACCTAGTAAATAATGCATGGGTTGCCATGACTTAAGTACTTCCAATCAACCCAACAGTCAGTACAATTCTGATATTTTAGGAGTTTATCCCTTAAAGTCATATCAATCGTCGCTATCCAAATACAGCTATTCAATCTAGCCATCACCTAATGTTTAAATTTGGAACTAATCTGGATGCAGCGCATTCTTCCCCTAGAAGAGAGGTGCTAGAGAGGTGGTGCCACAGTATGGGTCTGTGTACGCCAATGCTTACGGAAAAGTGTATATTCGAGACATAAACTAATGTTATATATCAGATGAATTGCATTGATGTTAGCAACACAAAGGCCTTAGAATCTCCCTAGTTGATTAAAAATTGGCAGTTGATTGTTGCCAGTCGATTGTCTAACAAATGTTTTGTTTTAGCACTGAAACTGGAAGCTTCTTTGACTGTGGTGGGAGCGACAATTATCACTGGTGTCAAATTCGCACATGACATACTGTAACCAAGATTACAAGAATTAATTCAGTAAATTTCAGGACATTGTATACCATATATTCTCCCCCCCCCCCCCTACCCAAAGAGAAATATATTATGTATGTATCCACTTAGAATATAGAAATACTTATAATAGAAACTAGCAAATACCCGTGCTTCGCACGGGATTTGCTAGTGGGACAGTGGGGCCCACATCTTCCCACTCTCCTTGTTCCCTCTCCAACCATCTTTCTCTTTCAAGTTGTCTCTGTAAGTTAGTATCTGTATCAACATTCATACCTCAAATGGAACCCTGTTAAAATGTTTTTTTGTCACTGTTGTATTGTTGTTGCCTCCCATTCCCTTTCCTCCCCCGCCCCTCTCCCCCCTCCCCCTGCCCCTCTCCCCCCGCCCCCCTTTTCCTTCCCCTGCTCCTCTCTCCTCCCCCTCCCCCTGCCCTATATACCTCAAATGGAACCCTGTTAAGATTTTGGTGGAAATATGGTGAAATATATCAACTCCTGTCCCATAGTGAAGCAACTACTTGCCCTGGTACCTGTCCATGACATCATGCTTTGGGTGACCCAGAATCCTGGTGTAGGGGCACTGATAGGTTTGTTCTCAGGCAGTGCTGGGGGCCCGGAATGGGGGTGCTCGATGTAAACCCATTTCTAACCCCTTTCCAACCCTAATTTGTGACCCAACACCCCAAAAACATAGGCTCAAGATCCAAACATCATTGTAAAGCTAAAGCTGACCTCTTCTTGAATATTAAGATATCTAGGAATCTTCAAAAATCGAGAAGAGCCTGGTTTTGGGGTGTTCGGTCACATTTGTTAATGAAACATAGTGGAATGGTTTGGCACCATTTTTGGCAATGAGCGGTTTCAGAGAAGATAGCGGTTTAAGGCTCCAAACCCTAATTTTATTAATATAGAGATAGCCTATTTACTATCATTGGAAGGCTGGTTTGACTCTCTTTATATGCAATGAAATGGATTATACTTAATGTGATATGACACAGTTTTGCTAGCTTCACCTTTATTCTCAAATGCCCAGGAACAAGCATCCTGAATGGGTTCTTTACCTTGAAGGAGGAGGCTCTAAGCTCCAAGGCACCTTTCTTCTGAGCCCTGATTGAGCAAGGCTGACGTACAGTACACGTTAAAGCTGAACTCTCAGTTAATATCGGTCAAAAACTAAACAATTTCTACTCATTGTTTTCCATTTTTCCAACCCATCTAAAAGTCATTAATTTAATCAAAATTTGGAAGATTTTGTTTTTCCTACAGGACTTCTATAACGCCCTCATTTGTATTTGGAGGACCCGCCCAAAACCTTTCTTGCAATGACTTCACTTATTATGGCTCACCAAATTTGGTTTTATGAAGCAAAAACATCCACAAAATGAAAACATTTGTGCGAGGTTTATTGTAAAAAAAAACATTTGAGAAATATCATTTTTTCCGACTTATTGTAAAAATAAGCCGAAATATTATTTGATCGGACTTGTGACTCGTTTTTCTGGACCCAATTATATATAAAGAAAAACAAGAGTCAGTCCTGGTTTTTAGTTTGCATTTACTTATTTTTGGTTCATGCATAGATCTAAGCTAACACTGGTATCAGTAGCATTTTAGGAATTGCATTTCCAATGGAAACAACTTTAGATTGATCTTACTACCATCTCTTTACCACATCAATTATTGTTGTAAACCTATAAAAAAAAAATCCCTTTTCTGTTGAAACTTTGTATAGTAAAGAACAATCAGGGATAAGGCACTCAACGGAAGAACTACTTAGGCAATTCTCTATCAAGATAGTTGAATTACCATATTGTAAATAAGAACGAATACAATAAAGAATTCTTGAATTGAATTGAATTGAATTGAATTAAATGTAAGCATCTCATTGATCCCTAGAGCCTGTAACATCTTTGCTGGAAGATATAATCATTCCTCCACTTGACCCTTGAAGTCACACCTAGCCTCTAATTCATACCTACACACCATGCTTGGGACCATCCCCTCCCGCTCCCTGCCATTACCAGCATGCTACTGCTCTAATCTACTGATATCAAAATCAACAACTGATATAGAGGATGGGGACCAAATATTATCAATGATTGACACAAATCTGGGTAAATGGTTAAGATTGCTGTTCATCTAAACATCAAACTAAAAATGGATGAAGTGGTAAACATTGCTCATGTGTGAGCTGATAGTTTCCGAGAGGATTTCCGAGAGGAGGCGCTCAAACAAAGTGTGGTCTGCTAGGTGTCTATGTTGCGGATAAGTGCCGACTGTCCAGTTGATGCCCTAGGTCTCAAAAAACAAGATTGTGCTGCCATCTAGGTTTGTCAAGGAGTGAATTCATACTTGGCTGTGAGTGGCTAATTGACTGATGGGATCTTAGAGGGGATTCAAGCCAAAAATCATGAGGGTTGCCAGTTGATTTTTTCAGGGTTAACCAAACCTGAAATGTGTATAATTATATATTACTCATTATAAGATAGTATTCAATAGCAGGGGGTTGGCTGGGAAACATTCCCAGAAAGGTACCCACCTGGGGACTGTGTGCTTTTTGAGATTACGATTTATGTGTCAACTTCCACAAACTAACTCTATATTCTTGGTTTCATGCTAAAGTTCCTGGAGTCAAAGGACCAATAGTCTGGTGGGACACTAATGATAATTAAATGAGTATATAGAACTGAACGATTTGGAGGCGGGAAGCCCATACTCCATGAGTCGGAGAGTGGAGGAATACACATTTATAATGAATTAGTTTGCTCTATGGCTGTCTAAAATGCTGTCCGTCCTTTAAATTGTCTATTTTCTATGCTATAAGCGATCGTCGCTAGCCTGACGAAGACCCCTTGTAACAACAACGTTAGAAATAAATCTGTGGGCACTTTCAAAGGGAAGCATGCATGCGCTGAATAGGCTGTATATTGCAACTGAAAGTGCACCAAGTGGCTATGTTTTGTCCCCAATCAGAAAGGATATTTATGTGAAATAGGAAAAGTCCAAGAGTTTTCTTTTTGGAATATCCCTTTTCCTTTTCGAATATCCTTTTCCTTTTTGGAATATCCTTTTTCCTTTTTGAATACCCTTTTTCCTTTTCGAATATCCAGTCTTTGCTATTCTCACTCCTTCTCACCAAATGTACTATGATGTATTCCTACACCAACATCTAAATAAGGGATGAGGGAGGGGAAGAGGGAGAGGCAGGGCAGAGGTTAGTACATGTGCACTGCAAGCTTTGACTGCTGGTGTGTTATGTAACACTGCTATACTACCACTCACTTGTCTCTTGGCGTCCAAAGTGTGTGACCTATTTCCCTTGTTCTAGACACTAAAATATACATTGTTTATGAAGCAGGTAAATTGTTGTTTATTGTCAGAAATGAGTGGCAGTTATCGATTCACATTTTAGAAATTCAACCTTTAATCCCATACAGTAGATACTAGGTAAGGAGGGACTATTTCCTGATGGATTGATATGAAGTGGTGTGTCAGGGTACCCACAAAAGAAGATCCACCAGTAGACAAGCTCTAAGCCCCTATACCCTATTTATATAGCACATATATTAACCAACTAAATTACCTAAACATTCAATTTCTTTTCAAAGAATATTTATTTTGATAATTGGTATTAAAAGAATGCTACCCCATTTGCAGCTGGGTGTTGATAAATCATATTTTATTAAATGAATTCATGAATTCGGAATTACAAAATAAACACGGTGTACAAGTCTAGTGATGTTTCCTTTTGTACAGAGGGAAAAGGAGTGTACCACAGGTGATATAGAGAGAAAAGCTAGGCCGATCTTCAGTTTATTGAATTAATTCTCCAGCCGGGTGAGAAAAGACTTCAACGCAACTTAACCTACTCAGCGCATCACTAAAGCTTCCAAAATAATTACAATTTTACTTAAACTTTGTACATTACCATCCACGTAAACATTGCAGTACCCAGCGACTGATTTTGTGTGGATACTCTTGGTTGGTTTACAGACCGAGTCAGAGGTCAAAGGGTGAATCCAAGTAGGCTTCTATCAGTAAGTTTCTATCAGTAGAAAAACTCTATTTCCCTCAACAACAAAATGCTGGCGAAAAGTCACTATGCTTTACTCTGCCTACAACGGCTGTATAGCGAGAGTGACGCTGCAAAACTGGACCCATTCCCCCAATCTAATTGCAGAAATGCAGAAATGAATCGACTGCAGAAAGGTTAGTAAAATAATGGCTTGTTGTTTGCATAATGTTGTCTATTTGTAAGGGATCTGACCCATTACAGACTAAAATAATTAGACAACTCGGGCCATAGCTTTCGAAGGATCGACGATACCATAGTTTCACTCAGCTTGGCGGCCTCGTGAGACTATGGGATCGTAGATCCTTCTCATGCTATAGCCCCAGTTGTCTATTTACTAAGTGGTAACAGACTAGGTAACAGTAATAATGGGTATAAGTACAGGAGTTTGTCTTCCGACCGTTAATTACTCAGCACCCTTTGGTATATAAGATATTTATAGATAGTTATTTATAGAGAACAGCCAATTGTTGAGTCCATTCGTCCTTGTGTATTAAGCCATGTAAGTGTGTTGTGCTGTAAATGTTTTATCACCCAACCTATTTTGTTTTGATATATATTCGTATCCTAGGTAAAACATATACAAAACCCTTGAGCTATTTTCACCTTCAACATTCCTACAAGTCTCTTTGTACGGAGTATATCGCAAATGTGTGATATGTGCAATATTCTGTAGGAATATGAATATAAATGATACATGATTTGTTGGTGGCGGGAGTTGCCAAGGTACCGACTGGTGTTTACATGCTGTAGCTCCTCACACACAAGGGCCAGTCACTACCACTCTTTGAAGTGAGCAACATGCTTTTGGTTTCATTGCTTGATAACAAATCTTTAATATAGGCGACCTATATGGTCGCTAGGATTTCTACAGCAACCATGATAGATTTATGCTGTTTATCAAATCGAGTGTATTTGTAGGTGTGAAAACAGGCACCAGATGTCACCACTAGCTGGTAGACAGTGTAGAAGGGTTTGCAGTGTAGCATTTTTTAGTCCAATGTGATGCCAATACTGAAATGTATTTTATTGCACAGATTGTCAGTGCCACCAGGGAGTGCTTTGTGCCCATTTTCTTACATTCCGCACCCTAGTGGTGCAGACAAGGACTTGTTTTTTTTTGTTTTCTTGCAACAGATTTATTCAGTTACCTGCCATCTTGGCGTATACAGTGCTATACATGAGTAATAACAGTAAATGTAAGATTTTATAAAGCGTTTTTAACTATCAGCACTTGCTGGGTGATATCGAGTGTAAGACATTCAAGAGATGTATTTGACTGAGCAGGTAATTTGATTACATAGTAACTCGGTTTGTTATCACCTTGACAAGGACTTGGTTAGAACCATTGTGCGTTGGGTTAAACACGGCATGGATTATGCACATCCAGAACGGCCATGAAAAATACATATGGGGGACGAAAAGGGGGACAAATAGGATATCGCTCCTTAGCTAAGTTGTAGGATGGCATTACCTATATCATATTTTCATAAATTCACTTCATTACTCCGTTTGCATGTCATAACATGAGTAACACTTGTATAAACATTTTACTGCAGCAGAATATTGATAAATCCAGTCCTATAAGTCATAATATGAGTAACTCTTGTATAAACATATAACAACAGCAGAATATTGATAAACCCAGTCCTATATAAGTCATAATATGAGTAACACTTGTATAAACATTTTACTGCCGCAGAATATTGATAAATCCATAAAGTCATAATAATATGAGTCACTCTTGTATGAACATAGAACAGCAGCAGAATATTGATGAATCCAGTCCTATAAGTCATAATTATGAGTAACACTTGTATAAACATATAACATATGACCGTACATCGGTGGTGTTGTGATTTACTCACGGTATTATACAGAGGATACCTCCGGATACCTCCGGGTACCTCCGGATATCTCCGGGTACCTCCGGATACCTCCGGATTCCATTGGGTAGTTCCTCCGGATCCCACTAGGATATTCATGGCAACCATTGATGATATTTGCAGTTTATATTATTTGATTAATTTATCATTAATTAATTATTCATTTGATTTCATCCGAACTTCAACCATGTTGCCTATTACACATTTCTATATTTATGTTCAACTTTGCATTTATGTGATTATTATGTTTATTCCATTATTCCTGAATTATGTTGCAAACATAATGTTTCCTTGGTTTGAAAATCATTCATATCTTGATGTACCTGTTCATATATCGGGTTGAGGAGCAAGGTCTTCAACCCAACACACAAGGAGGAATAAAGGGAACATATGAAAGAAGTATTTCACTCTTGATGTTTTATCTCGGATCCGCGCTTGGAACAGAATATTTCAACCCTTGGTCCTTTGGAACTTTAATATAATCTGGCCACTATAGTTCCTTTTCCCCTCATCTCCTGCTATTGATATTCATAATATATTTATTCTCGCAGAAGTAAACCTATGTAGTGTCTGCTATTGAAGGTGATCGTATTTATAGCAATAATGACACTTAGTAGTGAATTGTGGTTCCTGCTAATTAGTACCGCACTAACTAACGAACATATCACTAACTCAGGTTCTTGGTCCTTGCCAGCTTTCCATCTTTATTCCAACAAGCATCAACATTCCAACACCTCAGGAGGTCAGTACTGCAAACTGAACCTGTCCTAACTAGCCTCACAGGGACTAGTGTATAAAATACATACACCACACATAGGGTGTCACATCACAATATACATGTTATACAGAGAATACAGGGTACATATCACATAAGACAATACAGTAGTAATCACACATACAAGACTGCAGTGCATAAGAGTGACCTCTTGCGGTCTATATATACAGCACTGTCCTGGAAACCCCAGTGGAATATACAGTCACTACACCTGGTGCCTATATAGGGAAGGAGTTGTAGAGAATGAGTACCAAGGCCAGTCAGCATGACTAAACCCCAGACACCACAATACTCCCCTCCCTCATTTTTAAAGGAGAGAACAACCGCACAATGCACAAAGTGACATAACAATAAGGTTGAACAGTAGTATGGCAGTAAAGTAGACAGTAAAAATAGACAGTACAAACAGGAATCCATGCTGGAAAAATGTATATAAAAACATTGACATAATCATACAATGCAGATACATAATACACGGTTGAGAAAAATTTCTCAAAATAATCAAAGGTGATAATATATGGTGAAAACATACAACATACGTGTTTGATGAGTTTGCTTGATGTAGCCTTAATAAAGACTTTTTGTAACAAAGCACAAAGAAAGTATGAGCACCAGTCCGTGTAAATTAAGTCATACAAAGTCCAGCAACATCCAGTTGATATGCAATGAAGTTGTAGTAGCACACTGTCTATTGAAGAATCCATGAAACTAGAAGTATCCATGATATTGAAGTACTGAAGAAGTATACTGTCCCACTACAGTTCAAGAAGAGATAAAACATCCACCATCATATATATAGGGGTGCAGGAACAAGGACCAAGGCTGCATCTGTCCGGGCTGTCAACCGGCGTAGCTAGCCGCTGGGATACTAGCGCTCCCACGCCGCCGTCCGGATACCCGGCTTACTTCTCTCACCTTCTTATTACAGCATCTTGCTCCACATAGAGAGCCAATTTTCTCCACACCATTCAGGGGCTGAAAAACATCTTGCTGAAAAACATAAGTGATCTCAATTCCTGCATGACATTTACAATAGCAACACATATACAATAGCAACACATTTGACATGCAAGAGTCCACTTTAGCAAGAGACATTGCCACCTATTTACCAACGCCTTATGTCCCCGAGCAGAACATATTCACTTAAAAAAAAAAAAAAAAAAAAAAAAAAAAAAAATAACCATGCAAATAATACCCTGGAAGGAAACCATTCAAAACTGGTTCTCCCTACTTCATTTCCCAATAGGTCTGGCAGCCCGAGGAGACCAACTGGCCAGCTAGTTCACTTCCAGAGTAAAATTAACAAAGTTAACCAATATAGGGCTTCTAAGAATACCAATGTAACCTAGCCTTCCACCATGGCTCCGTGCCTAGGCCACTTTTAGCAACAGTACTTCTCGTTGTGTCATTTTTTGTTTACCTGCACCATATCCACCATTATCCCCATAGCCATACCTGTCCGGAGGTTTTACATTTTGGCGGGGCCTCCCAGACAAATGAACATACATCAACATAGGATCCGGGCTCCCCGGCCCCTGTAGCCGGGCTCCCTGGCCCTGCTATGGGCATACCAGCAACACTATTGTACACCCCAACGACTTTGTTTGGTCACTGAACTGCGATCAGAATCCAATACTATCATTTCCAATGGGAAACTATTGCGGAGGCAACGGTACCTCCGGTCCTAGCTTCCACGTTCAACCAGCCATACTCAACCCGGCTAAAGCCCGGCTGATTATGAAGATCCGGTAGGAGTGTGCAGAGGCAACATCCTAGTCGCCAGCAACTACGACTGCCAACTACACAACATCCTAACTCAGATTTATCCGATTCAAAGAATACATCTTCACCGGTCGGTCTAAATCCACACAACTACACTGGCGAAAGCATCTAGAAAGATAACTTCATATCTATTGCAATTAAGGGATCCACTTTGCAAATTCCGACATAATGCTCACCTGCCTCAAGGGTGAATTCACCGGACCAATCTGAGTAACACCTGTGCATTAGGACAAAAATCCATGCAAAGTATACCAGCTTCTCCACATACCACCTTCAATCACATAGGTGAGAGCATACCAAGCTCCACCTAATCCCGGAGCCATATGTACACAACCATGTGTGACCACGTCAAGCACTGTGCCAGCTTAACATGTTACCCGGCACGGTATCAGGCAATGTTTTACTGACATCTCAGCACAACCAGTCAATGAGAGCCACAATACTCCAACAATTGGCCAGTGACATTGACAAAAGTCACATCCGCATATATTCGGTCTGCAATTACAACAGGGGCTACCAAACTTATAACAAAACCTCGAAGATCACAGGCCATATCCTTACTTGCCTTGCTCGCCAAAATCTGCCCCGGCAAGCAAGCATGCTTTGGTACACCAAGGTGTACACTGCCACAAAGCATGATAGCCTATCCAACATTCCTTCATGACCGATGCAAACCATCCCCTCAACGCTAAAAACATGGGCGTCCCCTAGCTCATGAGAGGGCATTCAGATTCAAGAATTCCAGTCGACGCTTTCTTCAAAACAATGCATAATGCGGCATGTGTATTACCCCCTGCTCCCCTCTCTTATTTTCCTGAGGGGCAGACAGGGTTTCGTGATTTACTAGCAACATTCCCTGCCGGCTGAGCCACCATATCGTCAAACCACTTGCAGAGCCGGCTGTTCGCATTCGGACACCATATACCCGTCTGTGCGCACAGAGGGCCATGGCTCCGACTTTTCTGTCAACCTGCTTTTTGCAGCAGTTTCCGACTTGGTTTCCAACGCAAAGAATCCCACCAGCACATCATCATTAGACAGGCTATTGCTGCTCCCTACTTCAATAGCTGCCACAACTTCTACTGGCATCCTCGGCTCATCCCTCACACCAGCCACAGCCACAATAGTGGAGTTGAGCCATGTACCATTCCTACAAATGAAGCGGGTGACAATAGCTCCAGCAATTCTGTATCTGCAATTACTTCATTCAGTTCATCCGGCCCATTCGGTCCATCCGGGCATTCGGCAAATTCCCATTCCTTCCTACTCATGCATGGGAAACACCACAGGGCCATTTACTGCCACCAACCAGCAGGAAACCAACCAGATTCACAGCTAGATCAAAGCTGAATTACCATCAACATATAGCTGGAACTCCCACTGGCATCTGTGTCAGAATGCCACTGGAATGCCAGCCGGAATGCCGCCGGAATGCATCCGGAATGCCGCCGAATTTCGGGCCGGAATGCCGCCCGGAACGCCTGCCGGAATGCATCCGGAATGCCGCCGAATTTCGGGCCGGAATGCCGCCCGGAATGCCTGCCGGAATGCATTCGGAATGCTGCCGAATATCGGGCCGGAATGCCACCCGGAATGCATCCGGAATGCATCCGGAATGCTGCCGAACTTCGGGCCCGAATGCCGCCCGGAATGCCTGCCGGAATGCATTCGGAATGCTGCCGAATCTCGGGCCGGAATGCCGCCGGAATGCATCCGGAATGCCGCCGAATTTCGGGCCGGAATGCCGCCCGGAATGCACCCGAATTCCGGGCCGGAATGCCGCCGGAATGCACCCGGAATGCCGCCCGGAATGCACCCAGAATGCCGCAATTCCGGGCCGGAATGCATCCGGAATGCACACCAGAATTTCTGTCAACTTCAGCTCCACTCATTCCCCCTTTTTTATTTATTTTTATTTTTTTCAAAACGAGGAACTTCATTCATTTTCCTAGGATTACACCTGTCATGAGCAGGAACATAGTTTGAGCCGAAATACCAGGAGAAAGCAATTTATACCGATCTACCTCCTACTAGGTTTATATGCTCCGAGTAAATACCTTCACCTGAGTGAGTCCTTTTTCCCAGCCTGCAAAATACTGAGAATTCGGATCACTCTTGGTGGGGTTCTCGGCCTGCCAACCCTAGCAAAGAGATACCTTCCAAATGCTTTCCTGGCAAATCTATGCCCAATACCACTTCCATGAATCAATGAAACAAATCAGTGATCAATGCATCTGCTTTATTCGGGCACAATTCTGGTCTTTCTGAGGTGAAAGACAACCAGCCAACTTGACTCTGAACTTCCACACTACTAGGAGCCACCTATTGACAGCAATAGGCTTTCCACTCACTTCATGCTTAGGGACAGAGGACAAGCAGCAAAGTTGCCTCTCCTTCCTTACTAGAAGCATTACACTTACTAGTACTTTTCTCCAGCCAACCAACAAGTACCAACTGGTCACGGCACCAAATTGTAGTGTCTGCTATTGAAGGTGATCGTATTTATAGCAATAATGACACTTAGTAGTGAATTGTGGTTCCTGCTAATTAGTACCGCACTAACTAACGAACATATCACTAACTCAGGTTCTTGGTCCTTGCCAGCTTTCCATCTTTATTCCAACAAGCATCAACATTCCAACACCTCAGGAGGTCAGTACTGCAAACTGAACCTGTCCTAACTAGCCTCACAGGGACTAGTGTATAAAATACATACACCACACATAGGGTGTCACATCACAATATACATGTTATACAGAGAATACAGGGTACATATCACATAAGATAATACAGTAGTAATCACACATACAAGACTGCAGTGCATAAGAGTGACCTCTTGCGGTCTATATATACAGCACTGTCCTGGAAACCCCAGTGGAATATACAGTCACTACACCTGGTGCCTATATAGGGAAGGAGTTGTAGAGAATGAGTACCAAGGCCAGTCAGCATGACTAAACCCCAGACACCACACCTATACGATCATGAAATATCATTATCTAAGAAACCATAGATCTTCATGAGGGCCCCCTTTGGAGAAAACGGAGTTACGTTATTAAATAGATACAGTAGTAGTTGATAGATATGTAGATAGATGCAGCGACTACATTAATGTGATAAACTAATATGGTAGTAATAACAACACAGATAAGACAATACAATAAACAATAAATTGGGCAAGCTAGTGCCATGAATCGAAATCAGATAAGTGATGAGATAAGTGATAAGATAAGAAAATGAGTCACAAGTCGCAAAGTTGATCTTTTTCAAAGTATTTTTCTTGGTGATATCTATCTTGATATCTCAAAATCCATACTTTGCGACTTATAACTCATTTTCCTAAACGGATCACAGTGATCTGTTTTAGGAAAATGAGTCATAAGTCTCAATGTAGTTTCTACGATGAGATCTTCCTGGTATCCCTTCCGTTTTATTTGGGTACAGGCTCCCTGCCTCACATAAACTATACTTTGATTAACTAACTGCCTGGTGGGAAGTTCTAACTTTGTAAACCGAAATACAAACCGAAACCGAAATACTGAAATAAAATCTCATAAATCTCATAAGCAACTTCACTTTGATCAGATTCCCGGTCTATGAGAATAGCTTAAAGAACTTACTGCTACTCTACTATGGACTCTACCACAATGTTCCAAGTCCTTTACGGGTTGACTACTGGTTCTATCAGCTGGTAGGATTGTCCGTTACAAGGGCAATTTGGGGACAAAACCGGACACATGGAGGCCCCTAATAGCTAATAGTCAAAAACCACATAGTAGTATATACAAATGCCCTATGTGCTCAAGCCAGTGGTTAGCTTACCAAAGGAGGCTTACTGGAGCCTCCCATTGCCATCTTTCACCCTGGCCAAACATAACAGGTCGCGCAGCTACAGGTGAGTTACTGTAGCCGTCCATGGGACGCTACTTGTAGCCGCCCATAGGTCGTACACTCTATATAGCTAGGGGTAATTATAGCTAGCTTTATTTAAGTTTAGGGGGATGGGAACTAGATACTGTGCCTTCCTCTGCCTTTTATTGTCAATATGAAAATAATTCTTTGGTCAAGATTCATCAATATTTATTTCCGCCATTTTTCTTTGCTCTTCTATATTGCCTGACCTCCTGGCATTGAATGCGGCTGCTGCAATATAATGATAACAACTTTTAATTATAACATGAGGTGATAATGATATGATATTAATGATATTTATTTGAATAATGCATATGGGCACTTCTCATGAAACGTCGACCGAGTTCCTAGACCTGTATTTCAGGAAAATAAGTGATTTAGAAAAAGAATAGCTTGGTATCCGACTGATTCCTGTTACACCCAACGCTAGATACATACGGGCAATGAATGTAGGTAAAAACAGAGAGAATTTCTATTTGTTTGGCTCAAAAATGGAAGGAAATCTGGATTTTAGCAGACTCTTTCAATGATCAATAGTAAATGATACTGTTTATTTTTCAAAATATATTATTTAATATTTTTTTGTGCATGGGTATGTAAAAATTGGTCGTAGGTGGTCACAATCAGCAAATATCATGTCAATGCGATGAGAATCCCCGTAGTTATTCAATTTTATCATTTTGTGAAGAGACTGCATCATTCCGTATGACGTTTTATTCTAGATAGTGGCTGAGAAATATGGGGATTAGTAGGACAAAGAAGTAATAAAGAAATAAATCTGAATGTATTATTGGGTGGAAATATAAGGAAATGGGAAAGAATTAAACATTAAACATTTTATGTTCATCTTTATTCTCTTCTAGACAAAATCCAGTAACTTTCTGGTTTCATTTGTATCATTTCAAAAGCCACATGAAGGGCTCTGCAATAATAATGATGTAAATATCTAATCGTGCCAAAGCATATCTGTGAAAATCCACTATTGACATCTATGTTGTGCATTTCACACCTATTGACACTTTCGCTCAGCTATTGAGTTATGCATACCACTGGGGCAGGACGGGGGTGGCATCTTTTTTCGACACCTAGAGCTATTTTTGTCATTCATTATGTGCACATAGTAGTGGTCAGTCCAACCTATAATCAGAGCTCTGTGCTGGGAGATTTATACATATGGGACAAGTGGCCAATACAAATTTGTACACTGGATTTCATTGTAGAAATCAGGATTACAACGGATTTAATCAAATTGATTGGGAAAGTGAGATATCATACTAGTGGCTACAAACGTTGCTATAAACATGACGGGGGAATGTATAGGCCCTACATGCATGCTTTTTCTAAATCACTGCGATGTGTGAGAGCGATCTGAGGATAATTAATAATCCCATCTTTAGGTAGGCTTCTGATTACTCTGATGATTGTTTGACCGCACCTAAAACCTGAGAGCAATCCAACAAAGGAATAAGTGACTTGGAAAATATCAATTTGTGAGACATGAGAGGGGAGTAGGGGTGATGGGGTTGGCAGACTCTCCTGCTGTGACCCCAGCAGGGGTGTTAGCCCTTTCAAAGGGGAGTTATTAGGGCCGTCCCGACTTTCGAATCTGTGAAATAAGTGTAGCACTTGACAGGTAGGTGAGAGTAAAGGTGTGCGCAAAATATACCCCCTCCTCTAACACAATAATTCTGCGCGAAAATTTAATGTCACCCAGTCACTCCCCTCCCCCTTACATACCCCTGCAACCTCTCCCGTTCCCTGCCGCCTCCCCTTGAGGGGCGACGGCAGCCCCTCAAGGGTGGGCGTGACCTCTGTATAAGGGTGGGCGTTTTTATTTCTTTCATTAATATTCATTAAATGTGTTTGGCTATCCCTCGCCTATATCCATATGTATCCTCACACAATTAAATAATAGTTATAACATATAAACTAGATCAGTTAGTATAGGCACAGGATGCTTTGACTAGGCACAGGACGTTTTGACTGTTGGACGCTTTGACCAAACCCTGTCTCGCCGTTATGTAGAAATGGATACTGCATACATGTTATCATATGAATTAGCCATGGAATAATTACCAGAAATCTATCTCAATTTTTTTTATCTTTTAACCAAATCCATAACTTCATTCACTATAACTTTTAGGAAACTAACTAATTAGAAATAAGGGAGGTACTCACCATATAGGAAGAGAAGAATCCTAATTATGTGTAGCCTTGTGTATCTTCAACAGGCTCCATTTTAGCGTTGATGTTTAAAAATATACGTTATGGTCACATGATTCATTATTTCCGGTGCCAATTATGTGTACAGTTAGCCTGTATTAGCAGGCTATGTGAAGCCTGTTAAGGAACGCTTCATGTAACCACTGTAATCCCAGAATTATTTTCCAATTGTTCATATACAAAACTATAATAAAATCATTGATACAGTAGTTTCAGGAATACCAATTATACATACGATTACAATCAGTGTACATTCCGTGTACATTTTTGGTAATGACAACGTTTTTTCTTCAATTGAAAATATGGTGGCTACATGAAGCGTCCAGTGGACAACATAGCTTGTCCAATGTCTAGGGGTTACAGGGGTGTCCAAACATGTGGACGGGCGGCTACCTGTAGCTGGAGCCTAGTTATCCACACCCATGGAACACCCCTGGACCATCTTAGCCGCCATCTGTGCACATAGGGTGAGGGAGTCACTCAGGTATCCAGTAAAGCAACATTTGAGATTATATTTGTGACAGAAGGAATATCCCAAATCCAAGATAGTTTCTGTCTTGATGATAACATATGCATTAGTTCCATTGACTAAGTGTTGAAATATCTTGAAAAAGGAAAAGTATATTACAAAAATAAATATGTTGATATTTCCTATTACCTACAGCTATCCCTACTGATTCAGAACAGGGTTCAAGCATCCTGCTTGTGTATTTTGGGTCAGATTTTCAGAAAATGTACAAATCACCTTCCCCAATCTTCACAAATAACCAAAATTTCAGACGGAAATATAGTTAGAAATACAGTTTAACCTAACCAGACAGATTGCTAGAATCTATGCAATGCCGAATATACTCGAATTTACCCAATATTGACCAAATTGCAGCCTAATTTAGCAGAATTTACTAAATGTGTAGAACTGCCAATTGTAGATTTTCTGAAAATCTGACCTATTTTGGGAATGATACCACAGGAACCAAGTGGTTTGTGGGTGAGTCTAAGTACTCTTGCCAGGGGGAGAAAGCATGCTACTGAAGAATACTGGGCCGATCTTTTTTTTTTTGTTTTAAAAATTTTATTCAATTGCCTGCCGTCTGGGCTACAATACTAAGACATTTATTAAAACGAGCAAAAGATATGAATAATATGAATATAAGACATATAGACATGGAAGATTATGCAGCATCAACACTTGTGTTTGCGCCTCCAAGAGCGTGTACAATTACAGCGAGGCCATCTGTCGTCAAAAAGGTACATTCAGCTTATTCACTTCACATCATTTCCGCTAGTGGGCGCCACCTTATGTACTATATAACCCACTGCACAGGCATTTGGTTTCATTCGAGCTAGGCCGATCTTCAGTTTATTGAATTAATTCTCCAGCCGGGTGAGAAAAGACTTCAACGCAACTTAACCTACTCAGCGCATCACTAAAGCTTCCAAAATAATTACAATTTTACTTAAACTTTCTACATTACCATCCATGTAAACATTGCAGTACCCAGCGACTGATTTTGTGTGGATACTCTTGGTTGGTTTACAGACCGAGTCCGAGGTCAAAGGGTGAATCCAAGTAGGCTTCTATCAGTAAGTTTCTATCAGTAGAAAAACTCTATTTCCCTCAACAACAAAATGCTTCTTCAGATTAAACACGAGGATTGGTCTATATATTGTGTCCATCCCGAACAGTTGATGCGCCATTTGAATATCATTGGCTAAATTGTTGCGCTGGAACATGAGTATATGATGACTGTATGCCGCAACCTCGGAGACAGACTGGGAATATATGGCAATGATAAGGTTGAGAAACATGATGGGCACAAATAAGATATAGATCACATGAACACACATGAGGAAAGGATCTAGGTCATCACCTAAAGTCATTGAATTTATCATTAACAACTGCACAGCATACAAACTATGGAAATAACTTTTAAAGCTAGAGTCACTTTCAATGAGCCCATATTTTGTTAGTGTTGTATAAAAGATATTAGCAAAAGCTATTTGGACAATTAACATAGCGATTATGAACCCTGCAGTGTTGGAAAGTATGTGTTTGAATGCAATGACAATATAACCTAATGATGTTATTTGCATGAGGTAGAAACAACCACCTATTAGACGAACTTGAATGCAGAAATAAAAAATGTGGATCAAGCTTGCAAAAAGTTCCACTTGATAATGATTAGCAACTAGCAGTAAAGATATCATCAATGAATCTATCATTTCAAATACTATAGACATGTTGTAAAAGAAAGATGGTTGCAAAATAGGATCTATTGTTTTGAATATGGAATTGTTTACCTTACATAAATTATACATTGACCATTGACAAAACACTCCAAATGCAATAGATTGAATGCTCTTTAAGAAAGATATAATAATCAATGTGAAATACACATTTCTGGATAACTCAAAACATTTATTGAAGCTGTAGGAAAAGGCTTCTGTATGGGTGTAGTTAGTATGGTTAGCATACAGGTCTGGGTAGAAGGTCTCTACAGTAAAACATGATTGGCATATAGCTGCTATTGGTACACAGGACAAACAAAACATCACAAGACTCATTATAATCGACCAATAACATTTGTGATATCGTTTCCTAAACCAGAGTTGTATTAGAGGTGAGGAAATGAAATCATGCTTGTCTTTGGATTTAAAAATAGCAGCATCACTAAGCATGAGAAAATTCAGCGGTGACTTCATTTGCCTTTTCCCATCTGGGTGCTCATAATCTGTGACGTCATACATTACATATCGTACCCAGTTGTGCTTGATGACCTTGTGCAAATACACATCTCTTGTGTTCATTATAGCCATGAAAAACGCAGGCAGTTGCAGCTTGCATGAGAGTTCTAGAAGGTTCAGACCATCACCATCATCTTGAAGAACCATGGCTTTGAAATCATTCCTGGGAATGGTGGACTGAAGCATGTGGTAGAAGTGGATATATTGCTGAGTGTGTGCTGGGTTGAAGCAAGCACAGTATAACAGGTAGGCAATAATGTTGTTGCTGCTGTGGTCTGGTACTAAATACCCTACACCCTCATCAAGCAACACTTTCATCACTTCCCATGAGGCTGAAGAAAGTGTTAGTGCCACAGTGCTGCGGGGCAAATAAGACAGTTTTGGTGAATCCATAGCTGAATACGTGCTCTGTGTTTCATACAGGTTGAATGTGCCGCTCAGTAAGTATGTCCTCTGCTCACCGGTGGCACCATTGAGAATCTCCTTCACCTTCTCTGCTGAGTCATTCTCAATCAGTTCAATCCAGTTATCAGGCAGGTCAGGTTTACTAGCCTCAGCTCCTTTAGGTGAGTTTTTCACTTCCAAGCTGGGTGAAAGAACAGTCACCGAGTCATGAGTCGCCTGGGGAACATGCATGATGTTGGATAATTTTTGGGCAGTTAGATAGATAGTGCCTCAGCGCATACAATGATCCTTAGCCTATCAATTTGTGGCTGGTATATAGAGGGTTGGACAGTCAGATAGATAGTGCCTCAGTGCATACAATGATCCTTATATCAACATGTGGCTGGTATATAGAGGGTTGGACAGTCAGATAGATAGTGCCTCAGTGCATACAATGATCCTTAGTCCATCAACATGTGGCTGGTATATAGAGGGTTGGACAGTCAGATAGATAGTCCCTCAGTGCATACAATGATCCTTATATCAACATGTGGCTGGTATATAGAGGGTTGGACAGTCAGATAGATAGTCCCTCAGTGCATACAATGATCCTTATATCAACATGTGGCTGGTATATAGAGGGTTGGACAGTCAGATAGATAGTCCCTCAGTGCATACAATGATCCTTATAGTCTATCAACATGTGGGTGATGTGAGAATGTGTAACGTGTTCTACTTGCACATATATTACTGCTTCATGAACAGCCCATGGGTTGCTAAGGAGCAAATGTACCATTCACCGTCAACATCCTTGCAAATATCCCAGTAAAGACAGAGGGTCTTACAAGGCTGTTAATACAGGTCGATAGCGTTAACCAGTGTAATACAAACATACCACTCAAGATGAAGGTATTCCACTGTGGCCTAATGGAGCTTCATTGATTTCCCTTGAGCTGACCATTACAGCTAATGGCCAAAGTGTTTGTTGAGGCATTTACCAAATACCCAAGTATGATGAGATCAATCCGATTCTAAAGATAGTAAACAGTAGCTAAACAAATAAGAATTTCTAGAATTTAAGCTTGATATTTTTATTTTTGAAACAAAAAAGTTTAATTCACTACAGGGAATAACAACACAACCAGGTTCTTGCAGGTCCTCGTCATCAAAAGTCTTTGACAATATCGCAAAACTACATTAACATTAACAGTACCAGTCCAAAACTATATTAACAGTACCAGTCCAAAACTGTATTAACAGTACCAGTCCAAAACTATATTAACACTACCAGTCCAAAACTACATTAACAGTACCAGTCCAAAACTATATTAACACTACCAGTCCAAAACTATATTAACAGTACCAGTCCAAAACTGTATTAACAGTACCAGTCCAAAACTATATTAACAGTACCAGTCCAAAACTATATTAACAGTACCAGTCCAAAACTATATTAACACTACCAGTCCAAAACTATATTAACACTACCAGTCCAAAACTATATTAACAGTACCAGTCCAAAACTATATTAACACTACCAGTCCAAAACTGTATTAACAGTACCAGTCCAAAACTATATTAACACTACCAGTCCAAAACTACATTAACAGTACCAGTCCAAAACTGTATTAACAGTACCAGTCCAAAACTATATTAACACTACCAGTCCAAAACTACATTAACAGTACCAGTCCAAAACTACATTAACAGTACCAGTCCAAAACTATATTAACACTACCAGTCCAAAACTATATTAACAGTACCAGTCCAAAACTACATTAACAGTACCAGTCCAAAACTATATTAACAGTACCAGTCCAAAACTACATTAACAGTACCAGTCCAAAACTATATTAACAGTACCAGTCCAAAACTACATTAACAGTACCAGTCCAAAACTATATTAACAGTACCAGTCCAAAACTACATTAACAGTACCAGTCCAAAACTATATTAACAGTACCAGTCCAAAACTACATTAACAGTACCAGTCCAAATCTATATTAACAGTACCAGTCCAAAACTATATTAACACTACCAGTCCAAAACTACATTAACACTACCAGTCCAAAACTACATTAACAGCCTCAGTGGCAGGCCAAAGGTCGTTAAACAAGCCCTACATGAAACAGCAGTACCACACCAAGGTAATTCAGTACACAAGAGTAAAAGTTGTTATGAGAAGGTAATGCATACAACTTGAAAAGTACGTGAAGAAACAACAAATATTAAATACTTCAACCTCTGATGGCCCAATATACAGTTGAATATATAAACTTGTCACTCAGGTTCTGCTTGGGTTACCGGAACAGAAGCATACAGCACAGCCTAAACTATTGTGCCTCGAGTGTTTTATCAATCGAGTAGTATACTTGTTTCTGTTTGAGGAAGAAAATAAAAAAAAATAAAAGTGTTTATTCTGAATATACTCCTGCTATATGTAGGTCTAGAATGTAACTGAATCGACAGAATTAATCCTGTTCGATGGTAAAAATGTGGTAAATCGACTTAAAATATTTCTTGTATACTTGTAATATTAATCTTTTTTCAGTGGGCTCTATGAGGTTATCATTGTATGAAAATAGATCCAATGAAATGTATTAAAAAGAAAAAGAAAATTGTGCCAGACTGCCTGGTGTCCGCTTCCCGCTGGTACCACATTAATATGTATTAAGATAATATAAGATAAGATAAAATGTATTTCCCTTCCCCATAACCTCCCTCTTTATCCCTCCCCTTCCCCTTCCCTATCTCCCCGTTCTCTCCATTCCTGTAGTAGGCTAGCTCTGTATACATGGTCATATCAAGGCACTCTAGAATCAGGGGACAGGGGCAGTAGCAGTAGGGTCAAGTTTTCAGAAAATTGGCCTTCACCAATCCCTGCAAATAGCTCCGAAAAATCAGGTTCACAATACAGTTCAACATAACCAGACAGATTTATTGAATAGATACAATACATACTATACTCAGATAAAGTCAGTATAATTGTCAATAACTAGATAACCTCACTTGAGACCAAAGGAAACCACCCTGAAAGTTAGAGCCCCACATAGCCAGTAAATACCCGTTCAGGGGTTTGTCTGCAGCGTGTAGTTTCGCATTCTAGAAATAATTGTATCAATGTTTCAATTCATAATGGAGGAAAACTAGCTAGGTAATGGTACCATTGTGCAGGTAATCTCTGAGGAAACTACCTTTCAGTAACTGAACAAAATCTCTATGATGTAACAAGAGTTGTTTTTCATTAGAAAAATGCACTTTGTAAGAGGGTGAGGTTAGGCATACTTCTTGTCCTGCTTTAGGGATAATTTTGAAACTACCCAAGTTAACCACTGGGGTACTAAGACAAAAATGCGGGAAAATGCGGGAAGAGGTATTGTCCCATGGCGGAGGTATCCGACCAAGGGTGTGTAGCACCGCAGTCGGATACGGAAGCCAAGGGACGATACAGATTTCCCGCTATGTCCCGTGGATTTTTTTGTATTTATTTCGCCTTTACTTATCAACATGTAGCCTACCTGATAATGACAGAAATGTTGATAGAGGTGAATTAATGTTCTTTGTGGTTGAAGTTGACATCTTTGTTTACATCATGACGCCCGTCATGACTCCCCGTTATGACGCATTTTATTTCTATGCGCTGTTACGGCCGTCGTATCGGCCTCAGGACTGAGTTGCACTCTCAGGGCTAAGTCAATGGGCCGTGCGTATTGACCACACTCAAAGGTGAAATAAATGGTCTTTCTACCCCATCCCATGTCTCCTGAAGGTAGACTGTTCTCAAGGATGTACAAAATATACAATAATTTTTTATTTGATAAAAAATGTTGATTTCAGTTGTAAAATGTACAAAATTGATAAATTTATATAAATTTGAAAATGATAAAATTGAATAGATTGAAAAATTGATAAAAATAAGATGAAGATGAGAAAAAGGTGTGGGCGGGTGGGTGCCTTGATAGATTGTCAAAGGTGAAGTGAGGGCGATGGCGGTGTGGTGAGTGATTATATAGGTGGTGGTAGAGGGCGCAGGTGAGGAGGTGAAGGGTGGTATGGGTAATGAGTCATGCTGGCAATGATCCCGCCTTAGCACACAGCCAATGTGGCGAAGATTAACTCAAACCTTAGAGAAGGACATACTTTCTCTAAGGTCAAACATTTTCTTTCAACTCATTTTATTTCTTTATCTTTGGGTTGGGTTCACGCAATCTATATCTATTATATCACACAATGAATGAATGGAAAATGAATTGACTGAAGAGTCTGTGCAGGGGATTCAACTAGGAACGTTCTTTTTCTCACATTTTATTTGGTATTGTTTTTGAACATGAATGAAAAATAACTTTTACAATGCTTTTACATACAATTGTAGTAGTTCTGCAATCCTCCGCAGTGTAGCTGATCCAGAAGGGATTGGTACACTTCTTTAACACTAGAGGTGCTGCAGTCATGATGGCTTGCATTACATGTCACTTATCTCTAAACCTCTATTATCTACCATTTATGCTATGTTCTGTTATGAACCAGACTTAGGATGTATTCCGTTTGTACTACTTATATCTACTCCAGTTGAACTGCTGTTCTATACCTGATGTTTTACCCCACTATATTGTCCTGATCTGCTGGATCCTTTACTCCTACTACACCACCTCTATCTTCTGATCCAAGTACCTTACTCTGGTACAGAGGATCCGGATTAGGGTCAAGACCTTTGGCCAAGAACGGGACATAATAAACCAGAAGTGGAACAATCACTTGTTTTTTGGTTTTTTTTCTTTGTTTATTAGTGTTAAGTTGAGCGAATCACAACACAATCACAGTATGCGTTCATATTTTCTTATGCTATTTTTCCATATTCAATATACACAAGTGGACAGGTCAAATATTCAAGATAAAAATATTCAAATTCTAAAATATTCAAGCATCAAGCATATCAATATCTAAAACATGTAATATAACATCGTATAGACAGTGAAGGTTATACCTTAATGTTCTTGTTATTTCTCGGTAATACTTGATATGTTAACACATCATTTGCCAATCTGAAAATACTAGTTTTTTGCTATACATACTTAGATTTTAACATTAATTCATATATATATATACATTATGTACTACTACTCCTTCAGTTAGCTCTATTACTTCGTTTTATATCAATACATTCATGATGCACATGATCTTCTATCTTCTTCTTCTGTGGGACAATTTCCCAACCAAGGTACATTAATACATCATTTTAATTATTATAATATCAGTATACCTAGCTGATTGATTACTGGACACACTGCTTCATAATCCAAATTTATATGGATTTGGTGAGCCACTCAGCTAGCATAAATTCTTTCAGGAACACTCAGAAATGCCTTTTAACATTTGAATTTAGGGGGTTGGGGAGCCTTCAAAGTTGTTATTTATGAAGGATTTTTTTCATTGTTTTGCATTGGGACTATCAGGATTTCCTGGTTGCCCTTCCCCTCCCGATCCTCCCCTTTCCCTCCCCATCCTCCCCTTCCTATAATATCATACAACATTTTCTTTTTCTTATCATTATTGCACTAACTCTTCTCCGCACCTCTTCAGTCTCCTTAGCCTCCACCTCACACATCACCCCTTCATCCTCTCCCTCCACCTCATCCTCTGCAACCTCACCATCAACCTGCTTCATATCGTTTTGCTCTACATTGTCTGCGTTCGCACCCACCTCCTTATCCTGCAACTCCACCTCCTCCCTCTCAAGTACTACCTCCTTCTTCTCCACCTTGTTATCCTGCAACTCCACCTCCTCCCTCTCAAGTACTACCTCCTTCTTCTCCACCTTGTCATCCTGCAACTCCACCTCCTCCCTCTCAAGTACTACCTCCTTCTTCTTCACCTTGTCATCCTGCACCTGCTCCTCTTCATTGATCACCTCCTCTTTGTCATCCCTCTCCACAACAGTCACCTGCTTTACTAACACCTTCTTTCTCTCTCTCCTCTCCCTCACCTGCCCCCTATACTCATCACTGACGTCCCTGCCATCAGGCAGCATCCATGAAGGTTTATGTAGAGTGTCCCCCTCCACCCAGTCTACTATAGATGTCCACAGGTCCTCATCAGGCTCCTCATCCACTATAACCCTGCACCACCACAACTCAACCCTGGGACATCCATGTGTGAGGAGTGCATTGAGCAGCTCCCTCTTGTGCCTCATCTCTGATACATATATGTAGCCATAGCCAATGGTTACCCGGACCCTAACCTTCCCCCAGCCAGTAGTGTGTAAGTATAAGTCAAGGGCCTCAACACAAGGCAGGACATGCCCTGCAGCTCTGGGATGTGGTGGGAATGTATCATCTAGCCATATTACAAGTTCCATACATGTAGGGAGTCGCTCCAATGCCTTCTTATACTCCTCCCGTGTGTAGCACCCAGCAGATGCACCACCATAGGTATGGGTATAGCTGTGGTAGTCAAGTGTAGCTGTGTGTGTATGTGAGAGTGTGTGGGCTGCCTGGTACCTCTCCAGTAGATAAGCACAGTCAGCTGGATGCCATGCATAGACTTCCACCACGTCCCCTTCTGCAATAGCCCAATGGATTATCAGGCCCCAGCGTGCTGTGCCTGGCAGGAGGTAGTACACACGTTTGTCTCCCCTACAACACAAAAGAGTAAGTTTATAATTTGCACAATTTTAACAAAAGGTTTTTGTAATGATAACTGCAAGACACGAGATTGAGTTATGGAGTGACTTTATTGTCCGATGGTTACAACGGTCTCCTCGAGACCTGTAGGTGGCAGCACAAGTATCGGGACATCTCCCCTTAACCTATAATATAAAAATAGAAATGAACATAGTTATTTTAACATTCTTCTATCAGTCGTCTAGTTGGAATTGCGACTCTGGTACTCCTTCTAACATTGTCATTAGTTTCAGTATCTGCTTGAATTACTGGTCTGGAGACTCTGTTACTTTCTCCTGTACCAGTTGTTACATGTTCTTGTGTTTCTTTTAGTTCTCCACTTTTCGTGGGAGATCTTACATTTGATGCTTCGCTAGGCGCTACATATATTTCATCTTCTTCCCTTTCATTCCTTATTACATTTTCATTTGTTTTTAGAAGTTGTCTTCGGTTTCTTCTGAACACCTTACCACCTTCAGTCATGACCTTATATGACCTCTCGCTTAGTTTATCTGTTACTACTGCCTTTTCATCCCAGTGATCCTGCCTTAGTCTGACTGTATCATTCCTCTCCAGTGGTCTTAAATCTTTTGCTGATCTGTCATATCGCTCCACCTCTTTTTCTCTAGCCTGTTGACTTTCTTTCTCTGCTCTCTTTTCAACTCTTTTTCCTATCTGTACTACTCCTCTAATCGTTCTCCCCATTAATAATTCTGCGGGCGATTTTCCCTGACTCATTGGGGCTGATCGATATGCCATTATGGCCATGTATGGATCCTCTCCACCTTCCTTAGCTCTTGATAAAATATTCTTAATATTCTTAATAATGCCAACCCCTCTTTCCGCCTTGCCGTTTGATTGGGGGTAGCGTGGGGACGAGGTTCTGTGACTAAACCCATATTCCTGTGAGAATGTATTGAACACCTGGGCACTGAATTGCGGCCCATTATCTGTCACCAAGATCTCTGGGACCCCATGTCTTGCAAATATCAACTTTAGGTGCTCTGCTACTTCCTCGCTCAATGTTGACTTTAACAGTGCAATCTCCGGGTAGTTACTACAGTAATCAATCACCAATAGATAGTTCTTCTGATTCCAATAAAACAGATCTGCCCCCACTTTCTGCCAGGGACCCCATTCTACCCCATCACTTGCATACGTCTCCTTCTGTTGATTTGGCCTGTACTTTAGACAGATGGGGCAATTTAGAACCTGCTCCTCAATATCTCGATTTAGATTTGGCCAGTACATAACTTCTCTTGCTAAACGCCTTTGTTTTTCTATTCCCATGTGTCCAGTGTGAATTCTTTTCAACATCTCCGACCTCATGCTAATTGGAACCACTATCCGGTCCCCTTTAAATATTACTCCCTTTATCATGCATAATTCATCCTTAAAGGTTGCATAAGCCGGGCAGGCTCCACTTTTCCACCCTTCCATGATGCATGTCTTAACCATACAAAGCATGTCATCATTATTCGTGGCCTCAGCAATCCTTTCCATTTGTCTTTCTGAGGCCGGGACACTTTCGTATATCATGCTCACCTGAGCTTCCATTTCCTCTATTAGATCTACATTTACTTCCTCAATGTTCCTCACCTTAGCCCTGGACAGCGTATCAGCCAAGTGCAAAAACTTCCCCGGCAACCATTTAAATACCAGGTCATACCGCTGCAGTTTCAGCATGAGACGCTGCAATCGGGGGGACATATCATGCATTGGTTTCTCAGACAATGGAACAAGGGGCTTGTGGTCTGTTTCTAAAATGACCGACTTCAGCCCATACACGTAATTGTGGAATTTTTGACAACCATATACTAGCCCCAGAGCCTCCTTCTCAATCTGTGCATACCTGCACTCGCATTCTGTCAACGACCTGGCCCCATATGCAACTGGTTTCCATTCCTCCCCATGCAACTGCAGCAACACTGCTCCCAAGCCATCTTTACTTGAATCCGTTGATACCTTTGTGGGCAGACCTACATCAAAATAGCTTAAAACCGGATGTGAGGAGAGACATTCTTTGATTTTCTTCCATTCCTCATCATGCGCCTTGGTCCACATCCACGAGACCTGTTTGCTCAACAATTTTCTCATGTTAGTGCACATTGTCGACAAGTTTGGGATAAATCTCCCGACATAATTTACACATCCCAACACCCTCTGTATGTCCTCCCTCAAGGTGGGTGTGGCCATATCTGATATTGCTCTAACTTTCTCTGGGGAGGGGCTTACACCTTCTTTAGTCAAAATTTCACCAATGAATTCCACCTTTTCCTTTGCTATTTCGCATTTACTCCAGTTCATAGCTAACCCACTCTTAGCAATCCTTTCTTTCACTGCCTTCAGCCTTTCATCATGCTCCACCAGTGTTGCCCCGTACACCAAAATATCATCCATGTATACCCGGACCCCAGGACAACCCTCAAATATCTGGACCATACTTCTATGAAAAATCTCTGGTGCTGAGCACAAGCCATAAGGTAAACGTCTGTAGGCGTACCTTCCAAACGGGGTGGCAAAAGTTGTCATTAATTGGGACTTTTCTGACAACCGAACCTGCCAAAAAGCCTGACTGGCGTCTAATTTACTAAATATTCTGGCCCCCTTCATCTCACTAAATAGCTCCTCCCTTGTTGGAAGCTGAAAGTGTTCCCGCTTTATACTTTTGTTCAAATCTTTTGGGTCCAAACAAACTCTGAGTGCTCCATTAGGTTTCTTAACTGTTACAATTGCATTGACCCATTCTGTTGGTTCTAACACTTTCTTAATAACTCCTATCTTTTCCATCCTATCCAACTCTTCCTTTAAACCTGCCTTTATAGCTACAGGAACTCTCCTTGGAGGATATACAACTGGCCTAGCATCAGCTCTAATCTTGAGATCATACACCACTGGAATGGCAGACAAAGTTTCTGTCGTGTCAGGAATAGTACAACCAGACAAGTCATGTACTTGCTTTTCTTTACTTACATCGAGATCGTTATACCTTCCCACCTTACATTTGTTATCATCAGTGACACTTGCCAATACCGTATTTACATCATTTGATTCTTCAAACATTCTCTTGACAAGACCCAAATTCTTACATGAGTCTGCCCCTAGTAGGCTTGATCCCTTACACACAATAAACATGACGGGTACAGTACGACGGAATACAGTAACTCTCAGTATAACAGCACCACGCACGGGAATATCCCGGCCACTATAATCAGACAATTTCACACGAATTTCCCTCATTTTTGGTCTATTACACAAGTCATTGTAGTCATCAACATTCAATAGATTTGCACCCGCACCTGTATCTAGTTTTACTGGTATGCTATCATTTCCTATTTTCAACTCATGAATCCACTTAGTGGGCTTACTCAGTCTGATCTCGCGTGGCATTGCATCCACTGCGCCTATGTAGATAGTGTTTACTTCTTCCTCGTCTGGCTCATCATCTTGGCTCACATTGATTTCCGACACCTTGCTGTAGCACAGCTTTTCAAAATGTCCTCTACTTCCACACTTCTTGCACACATGCGTCCATGCTTTGCACTGTTTCCATACGTGTGAAGTTCCGCATTTCTTGCAGTAGTATTCCCGTTGGCTGGCACCCTTGGGTCGGCCGCCCGACTTGTGTGACTGCTGGGCTCCTCCCGTTGCTCCCTCGGCTCCACGTGGCCTCGAGTCATACCTTGTTACGGCGTTCACTGTCTGAGTCAGTCCTGGCTCCATTTGTTTTACCTCATGCTGACTGGCAGCGGCAGCCCTGCACATACTTACTGCCTCATCCAACGTTAACTTTTCTTTTCTTAACAGTCTCTCTCTGACGGTACTGTCTCTTACACCACAGACCACCTTTTGACAAATGAGCTGATCCTCCATAGCATCCCATTCGCATGTGGAAGCCATGAAGCGCAGCTCCGTGAGAAACGTTTCAAACGACTCACCCTGGGCCTGTGTTCTTGTCAGGAAACAGTGCCTCTCATATGTCAAGTTTTTTCTTGGCAGACAATATTCCTCGAACTTTTCAATCACTTTGTCGAACTTCTTTGCATCACCTGCTTCGGCATAGGTGAACGACTTGAATATCTTTTGCGCGTCTTGGCCGCCGATGTGCAGGAGCAGGGCAATTCTCCTCCCGTGTTTACACTCTGGGACATCAACCCCCTCTAAATACCACATCAGACGTTCTTTAAAGTTCTTCCAGTTCGTGGCTATGTTGCCTGTTTGCAGGTCCAATCCTGCCGGTGGCTTTACTCCGTCCATGACTTATTAATCTTTCTAACTCTTGATTTACTCGCTGGTACCATGTAATGATAACTGCAAGACACGAGATTGAGTTATGGAGTGACTTTATTGTCTGATGGTTACAACGGTCTCCTCGAGACCTGTAGGTGGCAGCACAAGTATCGGGACAGTTTTGACAGAGATTAGTGTTGTAGCTTTACCAAACAGTATTCATGTATAGGACATGAGGGTTGGTTTTTACAAAAGGGTGAAAACAAACTTTTGTAATCAACTCTTCCTTATCCTGCATCATTGTGCTGCTTGTAAAAAAACATAGGATCTGGACGAACTGTGGCCCCATGCCAAAACCTTTTTCGCCGAACATAAATACAAGCTTATGGCCACCACCCATGCCTCTAAGATAAGATAAGATAAGATAAGAAGTCTTTTATTTGTCTTTTCGAAGAGTACAAATGAGTACAGACGAGGATTATATAAAAATAGACAAAAGGGTTGACATACCTATTATGTACTACAAAGAGTGCATATTCTTCCGGCAGTTACCGAAATTTGGAAAAGGACTAGGCTAGTTGACTTAGATATGGTTAGAGAATAAAATAAAATTAAATTAAAAATAAAATCGAAGTTTAAGGTATCAGGTTCCATTCTCCTCATGGTGATTGAGGAGAACGAGGAAATAAATTTTGAAGGTCTCTGTGTTTGCTGCAGGCCATTCAATGATTCAAATTAATCATCTTGCATCTGCAATCTATTACAAAGAATTACAATCTATTACAAAGAATCTATGTATCCCTGAAACCCATCTGACTCACTTTTCTCGGTTGATTTGATCTTAGCCTTATTTCTTTGACAATTCAAATGCACAATGTCCAGTTTGGCAGTCTTAGATGCTAACCACTTGACCATAGGGGACTGTACAGATCATGCATATAAACACTGATACATCACATTTCAGGTTTACTTTAATCCCTCCATTCTCCTCATGGTGATTGAGGAGAACGAGGAAATAAATTTTGAAGGTCTCTGTGTTTGCGGCAGGCCATTCAATGATTCAAATTAATCATCTTGCATCTGCAATCTATTACAAAGAATTACAATCTATTACAAAGAATCTAGGTCTGCACATGACAGCATCAGGCAAATTATGATCTGGTGTAAATGTTTGAATTGGAATACTATAAACTATTGCATGTGTTACTTTAATTCATTAATCATAATCTCTCTGAAAATCAGTAACTCACCATTCGCCAATATATGAACAAGGTGTGAGGGTTCCGATGGTTTTTTCAGCCACAGCCCACAGGATGTCGTCTGGTAGCTCTTGCAAGCAGCTGTATACCAGTACACCAATTCCACCATCTTGCTCAACAATGGTGTCCCTGAACCATGTCTTCTTAACTGCGGTGGTATCTATTCCAGAAAATGTTGCTTGTATTTGTTTGAAGAGACTTTCTGCCTCATGTATCAACTGTTCACTACACCTCCCTTCCACCAGGTCACGCATCCTGGATGTGGTGGAAAACATACCCTTTATTCTGTCCACAAGAGCAAAGCAGCCTTTCCTCAATGATCTATAGGTTTCATCCCGAGGACAATTATCTTCTGTTGGCCACATGATTAGTTGCCACCACACCAAAGCAACCAGTGAGGATATTTTAACTTCTCTACCTATACTTTCATCTTCAGATACGCATCCGAATAGCATAACTGTAGAGTTATGAAAGAGTTTTGTTGACGATAGATAAAAGAGAAAGAGTTCCTGTACACACAAGGGGAGACAGAGTATGCCCTTTGCCATCCAATAGTCCAAGAAACTCTCATGTGCACATTCATAAATCCAGCCTTCATCTGTCAATAGATTCTCATATGTTTTGCGGAGGAGTTGGACAAGCGGATAATTTCCATCCAAACCAAATTCCCTGAACAGTTTGTCTGATAATTCTATATCTTTTGACAGCCCTGACATGAGAAGTATTGTATAAAAGAGTTCCTCCTTCTTAGGGTTATCTTCTGCTTTGCCTCCTTGTGATCGACTGGTCTCTCGCCTAAGTACAAGACTCTCTATCTTATTGTAGATGTCACTCACACGCAAGGTGCCTATAATGTCAATTTTGATACATTGGTGACTATTTGGACTAAGCACTAACAATAGCACTAACAGAAGCCTAAGTGGGTTCTGCAGGATGGCTTTTATGTTCTTAGTCTGACACTCTGACTCCATGTATTCCACTAGTTTCTGTGCTTCAGGCTTAGCTTTGAAATCTTCACAGTGTTTCCTGACATAAGTGAGACCTTGTTTGATGCTAAATCCAGTGGTTTCCAGCTCTCTGTCAAATTTCTCCTTGTCCACTCCTGCTCTGTTCTCTCGGGTAGAGAGAAATACAACTGGATGCCGGGTATTTCTTGCTTTCTCAACAAATGCTTGAATTGCTGTAATTAATGATTCCTCTCGTACTTCATCAACTCCATCGATAAACACAATTAACTTAATTTTGTTTGTTTCACAGATTTGTCTGAATAGTCTTCTTTTATGCTCACCCATCAGGGCCTTCTCTATGGCCTTCCAGATGCCTTCAGCAGGGATCTGTTTGGCTACTAAGAAGACAATAACCGGTCGCCTTGATTGTTGTGGTTGATGACATACATTTGAGATGAATCCTCGTATGAAGGAAGTCTTTCCACTTCCTGTGGGACCAGAAAGGAGAATGGTTGTTGGCTCAGGCATCTGCTTGTACCTAGTAAGAATATTGTGGCTCTCTATTCTCTCTCGCTTTCTGGAAGAATAATTGTAAAAGCTATAAAAGAACTATTGATAGTGGTGAGAAGTAAAAATGTTTTAAAGATATAATTAGTTTTGTAACCATTGTAGTTATTTATCTATAGGAGTTTGATCATTTTAAAGTGATGCGTGGAAACATCCATGAGAGAGAGTGCATTCTATGTAACTGTTTAGATATATTATTACACACACATTGCTCTGAAAACAATGTCTAGAGTAAGTATCGCATAGTGAGTATTTCACTATTTCACTAGTGAGTTACATGGTGTTGTCATGGCAACCAATCTTTTTTACCAAGATTACAACCGAAATTGAAATTTGTGATTTGATTTTTGTTATTTTCATGATTGAAAGAATAATAAATCTGTTAACTATCTTGTTGATTCAGTCGCTTAGAATATTGCACTTGTTGCTACAAAACTCATGCAATATTCACACTCCTTCAACTAACTAGTTAGTTAACCTGTATTTGTTGGCATCTAATAAAATAAATTGCTTAGTTCATCAGTTAATCATCACCACCATTCTGACAGTGAAACACTTGTTTGAATCAATTTATCTAAATTTATTCAAATTAAAGGACTTACGGGAAGAGGGAGTCTCGGGGGTTCAGTAATATGTGCACTGAAATGAAGTTGTGTGAAAGGTCAAAGGTGTCACTGAAGAGGTCAGCTAATGGCACCTGCATAATGGTGTCTGCCAGGTAGCAGTGGTGCTCAGCGATCCCTGAAAGAGAAAACTCACTTTCTTGAAAAGCTCAGGCTCACATCAATATTTAGGTGTAAGTAGGGATGTGATATCTGTGCTACAGGAATGTTCAGCAACGAGGGGATGATATATTTCATCTCATATGATCTGACATCTAAGCAGAAATGTCTGACTAGATGCCCCCCGTTAAAAACAAGTAGTAATTCTGTTTAAATACTGTTTCTATTCAATTCCTCCATCCCTTCTCCAACTCACCTTTATAATTCACCTCCCAACTCTACTATATCCTTATCAATGTACCTCCCCGATGTAGAGAAACACAGCACACTAAGAGGGTGGGAACACTCTGAGACTGGACATTGCATCAGCCCTGTATGTCGTAAAACCCAGCTGCAGTAAGTAGGCTGCAGGAAGTGGGTTGAAGCATGTGCGATGTTACCAATGGAATAGCATGGAAATAGCTTCTAAATCACCGCCTTGAAAAAATTATTTTGGGGTAATCAATACCCAGGTAACATCACTTGAGATCTATGTAAGCCATCTTGAAAGTTAGAGCCTTGTACATACAGTAAGTAAAAAGCCTTTTAAAACTTTTGCATGTCGTACAAGGCAAATAATTAGTGTGGATATTAGAAAGACTCAGGATTGTGGCATGCTTTTCTCACCCACATCTCCATAGTTCTATAACTTGGTACCTTAAATGTGTGAGTAGCTATTTTAGTAGTAGGGTAACAAAGACAAGAAGATAGTTGTGGTCTGAAAGACCTCCAATTGAGAAGACCACTACACAGGCAAATACAGAGTCCTCTAATCTAATTTGTTGGAATATTTTTTTATTTTGGGCGTGTCTTGTCCTTGTGGTGGTATGAATACCTGTACCAAATTTGAAGACAGTTTATTAAATATATACATGCGTTTCTTTGATCATCCGATGCAGTATATTTAGTTACTTTGCTAGTAATTGTCCACCCAGAAATATTGCAAACTTTTTTTTCAAAAATAAAAATATCAAACTGAAAGGATAGAAGTATGTATTAGATGCCTTTAGTGTTTACATTCATTGGAATCCCCTTGGTCTCACCTTTTCAAATCTGATGGTATCTCAAAATCCAATTTTTTGCTTTTTGTGACTGACCACCTATTTAAGTGGTTTGTAGATAAAGGATGATATCACTGGTATGGGGAGAAAAAGATAGCATGCTGAAGGGTGGATCTGTAAGCAGAGTGGATCTCCATTCAGTACTCACAATCAGTGATGTCCTGCTCTGTTGTTGGAGCCACTTGTTGCTGTCTGCAGCTCTGCTGATTGTGCGAGCTCTTGCTACTGGTCGGGGGTCCCCTGGCTGTTCTCACTCTCCTGGTATTGTGCACCCTAGTAGAGGCTGGAGGTCCTCTGACCATTGACGCTTTTCTGGCTGCTTCAAGCTCTTTTGGCTGCGGAGATGGTTGAGGTGATGCTGATTGTGGGGTTTGTGGAGGTTGTGCTACTGGAGGTATGTGGGGTGGTGCTGACTTGATAGGGTCTGGCAGGTGTGCAGGTCTCTCAGTCTGACCAATCCCTGCTCCTCCACCAACTGCTGTAAGTGAATTGTGAATAGACGTTCAGACATTCACCCACCTGATAGGGGATTTGCATAGTGGCCATTTTGAATCATGATTTTCATGGAATTATGGAACTTATAAATCCATAGAAAAAATGCCATATTCAGTGTGGACTATTTATCAATGCTCTAATTTCAATATCCTTGTGCTATACATGTTTCCGTAATACTAGTCTCCATCTTTCCCAACATGCATTTGGTCTTCATAGATCCATATGATAAATGGGTAGAGCGATTTCTACGAAAAGAGGTAGAAAAGAGGGGTGTCTTTATGTCACATGTTCTCGGAAGCTGGCGTCTCCCCATCTACTTTGTTGGTCTCTACAGGTCTGTCCGCCCTGTTTGGTTCATATTTTATGGCCACGTTGGTTTTGGGGCATAGATGGGGTTGGGACAGAAAAACAGGTATGAAAGACAGAGAAGAGGGGGAGGGAAAAGAGGAAGAGGGGGAAGTGTGGGGAGAGAGGGTGACCATCCAAGAAGAGGGGGAAAGAGGCGAGGGAGAGGATGTATAGGGGAAGGAAGAGAGGGGAGGGGGAGCATGAGGAAGAGGGGAGGGACAGGAGTGGGGGGAATCAGAGATGGGGTTTGGAGAGAAAAACAAGTATGAAAGACCGAGAAGAGGGGGAGGGAAACGAGAGAGAGAGGGGGAAGTGTGGGGAGAGAGGGGGACCGCCCGGAGCACGGGTACTTTGCTAGTCATTTATAAAACCAATGATATTTGTGAAAACATTCTTGTAATTTTCTATAAAATAGTTGCCAAATATTTGTGATTTCATCTATTCCAGGAATCTATTCCAGGATGCACTGTAACAGACATGCGCAGTGGCACATGCAAGCCCTCTATTGGAGCATCAAGGATTGTTTGGGATAATTATATGTGATGATATTGACAGCATGAGCATAACCATGTTTACAAGTATATAGTGTATTTTGAAATAATGCTAAATGTACTATTGGTTAGGTCAATAAAATTTCTTTTAAAAAATGCTTTACCTGCAGTTTCTGAGTGCAGACCAGTTGGTACACATCCACCTGTGAAAAGATGTGAGATGTCATAGACAATGGGGCAGATTAAGTGCAGCGAAGAGTGATATTAGCCCACGGGACCACTGCTATTAGAATAAAGGGTTAATATTTCTGTAGCTGGCTTACCTACATTTTACTAGCTTAGTTTACTATGTGTGCATGTGGTTCTGATATTATTGCTGTTGTCTCGGAGTCTGAGCTGTCCGCTGGTGTAGTTCCTTCAGACTGCACCAGGGGGCAGTGAAGGGCTTGGGTTAACCTGAATGTTTAACCCTCAACATATCATCTCTATTTTATATTGTATTTTACCATTTCCATTGTTATGTTATTCATTCTGTGCCTTTTACCTTGCTGATGTTTTATGACGAAGTCTATATTTGATGTGTATTCTGGCTTTTTATCATCAACTTGCATGTATTTCTCGTATTTATGTGTATTGGTGCTATTTATGTATTCTCACACCTTTTATGTGACCAATTCCTTTTGTTCTTATTCCCTAGTGGCAGGGCCACTAAGGGTTGGTCGCCAGAGCTATTTCAATCAGCAACAAATATTGTTGCAATAAGCTTAATACCTTGTTCTGTGTTTATTACGCTACGAGTCTGAACCTAGTTAATTACACAATCTGTATGTACACATTTGCATAAATAGGCATTATACATAATCACTCATACACACGATTGAGGGCAGACATTTATAGCATTAGGATCGATGGACGTTAATGGTCAAAGACAATTGAATATATGTAGGCAGACAGGTGGCGCCCTCTCATCATCTAGCTACCAAATACATGTAGGATCAATTCTACCCAGTCTAGTTTGGTCATAAGCTTTAATGCTGATATTATTTTCTTCATGTTATTGTGAATAAATTGTTTATTTACAACATTTGAGGTAGACATTTTCTGCCTGTTACATATATTAAAATACCATGTAAGATGCCAAAGTTTACTTACAAAGATGCTTAATGACATCTTGCCTTCCCATGTCTCTTAGAGCAAAGAGGAGATCTCTACCAGCCTTCTTCCCTCTGGTCTTCTTCAACTGCCGGAGGATGGTAGCAGCATTATCAAACCTTGACCTTGGCTCAGCCCTTAATCTTGCAGTTTCTTCTAAAATACTTATTTCATCTTGGTGAACCCCTATTTCAATGGCCAAGTCCTTCCACTCTTTACCAGTTGCTTTAGCTACAGTGGCATACTGTTGTTGCAGTTGGGAATCTGCATTAACAATAGGGTATTTGCATGGCTGCCATCTTGAATCTTCATTTGCATGAAATTATGGGAGTTGTATGTCAGTGTGAAAGCTATAGAAATGTTCAGCATGGAATATTTGACAAAGATTTCATGTAAATAGCCATGTGTTTTTCATGATTCTATAAGACATGACTTTATCTTAATCAAAATGATGCAAAATACATTTGAACTCTATAGGTATGAATGGTAAAGGTAAGATAGGTGAAGGTATGAAAGGTAAAGGTTTAAAAAGTAAAGGTATCAAAGGTCAATATATCAAAGGTCAAGGTATTAAAGGTCAAGGTATTGAAGGTCAAGGTATCAGAGGTCAAGGTATCAGAGGTCAAGGTATCAAAGGTCAAGGTAACAAAGGTCAAGGTAGCAAAGGTCAAGGTAGCAAATTCAAGGAAGCAAAGGTCAAGTTTACTTGCATTGAGATTTGAAACCTCACCTGGTGAATTGCGCACAACATCAGCAAGTGCTTGCTGCTCAATTTGCTCCAGCCCTGCAGCAAGAACATCCCGTTTCTGCACATCATCTGGCACCTTACGGTCCCATTCAAGCAACATGATGAGCGGCAAGTCTTTGTACACCCCATGACCAGATAAATTCATGAGGAAGCTCTGATCCATACCCAACGTTGCTCCCAAGTACAGACCATCATCACCAATCAGTCTTGCTACATCTATCTGGACACGCTCATCTCTGAGGTCTTCTGCAATGTAATAGTTATGTCTGCATTCATATAATATGTGATGTGTTATAGGAAAATAGTCAAAAGTCACCAAAAAATGATAAATTTTGCGACTTTTGACTCACTTCCCTGAAAGACATCACATATAATGTTCACTGTCTAAATAGTGTTTCTTGACTTTATGAAGGCAATATTATTGTTCTTAGATTCATTGATTGCTAAGGATACATACTTATGTATATGCAAGACACTGAGTACATTAATGAGATGAAATATTACCTTTAAGCCAGTCTCCTCCCTCACAGTTCTCCTCAAACACTTTCTGTGCATCAACATCTCCTGATAGGTTTCCTAAAAAGATACTCCCTTTAATTTTAACTAATGACAAATCAACTGATTTTACCTGAATTAGAGAAAGTATGTGTGGTTTTGATGATAGATGTACCAACATCCTAACAGAGCCTGCCTTGGGCATACTAGGGATTATATAAGTTGTAATGCTTTGGCAACCTTCTCTGTTATCTGGATTAAAATGTAAGATGAGCAGGAAAATAAAAAAGTGGAAAAAATTGAATATTGTTCAGAAATATTCATCAGAAATTATTGTATTAGAAATTGTAATTTCATATTAGATAGCTGAAATGAGCTGCATAAAAGGAGATTCAAATTGTCTAGATTGGCAAAATTGAAAGAAAGTATCTGGAAAATATTGAGCTGTACATAACTAGTTTCATACATTAATAATTTGTTTAATAAATTTAACTTGTTTTTTGTTATGTCAATTTTGTACTTATTAGTCAGTTACTCTCTTAGAATAGAGATATTTTCTATAAAGGTAACGGCTGGAAGACCTGGATATTATCCAGACGCCTGGTTAGACATTTGTCAATCTCAAACTTGTATACCTTCAGACAAATAAAGTATCTTTGAATTCAATTAAATTCAATCATAGAGAAAGAACGTACCTGGTGCTGAGGCTGATGTCAGTGTTGTGAAGGCCTTCGCCGCAGCTGAAAGTGGGAATAAAGTATGACCTAATTAGTCATGGAAAGTAGACATTATTGACAGTGATAGTCGTTATTGTATACTTTACTCCACCCTGTACAAGCTATTACATACACTGTGAGAGCATACTTTATAATTCATATTATCTTCTATAGTTTTACCTACTACATTTATATCTCCAGTAGCCAGTTGTTCTAATAGTTTAGTGCTCTACTCTATTACATGGTAACAGCCGGAAGAACTGGATCTTATCCAGAGGCCAGTCTAACAATTTGTTCATCCTCCTAGTATGCAAAATCTTTTGGCAAACATTATTATTCAATTCAATTCAAGTCAATCAATCAATCAAAATTTAAAGTCTCAAAGAATTCCTACAAAACTAATTTAATTGATTATGCACTGGAGAGAGTTGACGTAGTGAAAGTAGAATTAGTTATATAACAGTCTGCAAGATGTACCTGGCGCTAGGCTCTAGGCCCGGTGCAGCAGTAGGCCTACATAAATGATAAAAGCTCAGGTCAGTTCAATAAAATAATCAAAATTTGATCAGACACTAACCCTTGAATGCCTCTCCTGCCCCTGGATGCTTGTTCTTGTCCGGGTGCACCAGTAGGGCGAGCACCCGGTACTGCCGTCTGACCTGTTCCTCAGCTGCACCTTGTGGCAGGTCAAGCACTGTGTAGTCATCAGTTGCGCTCAGGATACTGTTGTATAAACATTCATATCATAGATTATACATTGTGGTACAAGATAAGGCCATAGTCAAGCACCGTGTAGTCATCAGTGGCACTCAGGATACTGTTGTATAAACATTCATATCATAGATTATACATTGTGGTACAAGATAAGGCCATAGTCAAGCACCTCATAGTGATCAGTTGCACTCAGGATACTGTTGTATAAACATTCATATCATAGATTATACATTGTGGTACAAGATAAGGCCATAGTCAAGCACCTCATAGTCATCAGTTGCACTCAGGATACTGTTGTATAAACATTGATATCATAGATTATACATTCTGGTATAATATATATTAGTTTATGCCATGATAGGTGGGTATATCCCCATAAACAAGGCCAGATGAGCCCATAGCATATGCATGGGTAGATTTCACTAGCAGAGGCTGTTTTTAAATGCCACAAAATTATGATGCTATTTTGATTGGTTGAGTATATCTATTTACGCCAATCAATGACGCCCTTTTCAATGATGCTCTTACATGTCAATTGTCTCTACTGCTGTAGTATCGAAGTTGATGATTATACATGCCTAGTTTTGCTTTAAAAAGTACTTAATTTAAAAAAATATATAATTTGTAGTAAACTGCATTGTAGGGGTGAGAGTGGCAAATTTCGCGAAAGGACAACAAACAAAGATGATTAATTCGTTTCAGCTGAGTTTATAAACTCAGAAACACAGTATCAAAGACTTAAGCCTCACAGGGACTGCAAGCCAGGGGATGCCGCGGTCTATTATTGTATTTTGTACCAATAATGTGTCAAACAAACAGAACCAAGCTAATCAGTATTCTCATGACTTGATCAAAATATCCACCCTCTCCACCAGGTAATAGTATTAGCTTTGTCCCCTTAGTCACAATCATATCTGAGGGTCAGATCTTCAGAAAATGTACAATTCACCTTCACCAATTCTCCCAAATAACCCAAATTTATGACAAAAATCAGGTTTAAAATGCTGTTCAACATAACCAAACAGACTGTTTGAAAGGCAATACCAAATATACTCAGTTATACCTAGTGTTGATGATTTTTCAGTCCAATTTAGCAGAATTTACAAAATATGTTGATCTGCCAATTGTACATTTTCCAAAAATCTGACCCCTGAATACAATTTTCACTCGCTTGTAAAATCTGCAATGTGCTTAAAGAGTAGAGAGACAGTGGATACAATTTATTTTCTGTTTACATCTGTTATTATCTAGGATTTTATCATCATTGATTATGCTGCGTAATTACTGAATTTGGGTAAAATTGATGGATTAATTTGAATGGGTTGGAAGGGGGTTGGAAGGGACAAAAACAATAGTTTCACTTACCGAGCTATTTCAGCTCTCTGCTGGTCGTTGTGTGGGGTGTAGTCACCCCCCAGTGCTCCCCCTTCTTCCACTGTGGCTTCATCTCCAGGGGTTCCCTCACTCTCTACTGGTGGGTCCATCTCCTGTTGTTCACTATGTGGGGTGTAGTGTCCCCCCTCTGCTCCCCCTTCTTCCACTGTGGCTTCATCTCCAGGGGTTCTCTCACTCTCTACTGGTGGGTCCATCTCCTGTTGTTCACTATGTGGGGTGTAGTGTCCACCCTCTGCTCCCCCTTCTTCCACTGTGGCTTCATCTCCAGGGGTTCCCTCACTCTCTACTGGTGGGTCCATCTCCTGTTGTTCACTATGTGGGGTGTAGTGTCCACCCTCTGCTCCCCCTTCTTCCACTGTGGCTTCATCTCCAGGGGTTCCCTCACTCTCTACTGGTGGGTCCATCATGTGTACTGTTAGAGTCAATAGTAAATATGAATTCTATCTATTCCTTCATGGCTTTTCTCTCCTGTCTCTACACTTGTCTCTTTTTTCCCTGTCTCTTCTGTCTGTCACCTCATTCCTCTACTTTCCATTCTATTACTTGCATATACCTCCTCTTTTTTTGGTCCTCTATGTAGTCTCTGTCTCCTCTCTGCCTTTCACTCCTCTCCTTCTCCCCTCTCCTCTCTCGTCTCTCTGCCTCCCACCTCTCTCTTTCTGTCCCTCTTCTGTCTGTCTCTCCTCTCTTCCCCTCTCCCTCTTGCTTTCCCTCCTCTCGCTCTCCCTCCTTTGTCTCTCCTCTCTCTGTCCCCCCTCTCTCTCCCTGTCTCTCCCCGTCTCTCCTCTCTCTCCCCGTCTCGCCTTTCTCTTCCTCTCTCTCCTCTCTCTCCCTGTCTCTCTCCTCTCTCCCTGTCTCTCCCCGTCTCTCCCTGTCTCTCCTCTCTCTTTCCCCGTCTCTCCCTGTCTCTCCCCGTCTCTCCTCTCTCTCCCTGTCTCTCCTTGTCTCTCCTCTCTCTTTCCCTGTCTCCCCCTGTCTCTCCCCGTCTCTCCTCTCTCTCCTTTTCTCTCCTTTTCTCTCCCTGTTTCTTCTCTCTCTCCTCTCTCTCCTCTCTCATGTACTCTAAATGTGAAGAGCTGGGGACCATTTCCTCTTCACACATCTTCACACAAGCACGCTGAGAGAAGAGGGCAAGTAAACATTGTATTACCACCCTTGTTGAACGCTGCTTGAAGCCTGGTATTTGCTCAACATTTATAGACTCTCACTATTTCTTTTTGCTGTATTCATGAGAATATAAATGAGTCAGTATTTGTATCTTCCCTAATATTTGTCTGTCCCTAGGAATGTCAGGATACTAGCAGTCAGGTTTTATGACAATAGGGGAATTGTATGTGCCACTGTGCATTTATACCTATAGGGGGATTGTATGTGCCACTGTGTATTTATCCCTATAGGGGGATTGTATGTGCCACTGTGTATTTATGCCAATAGGGAATTGTATGTGCCACTGTGTATTTATGCCAATAGGGGAATTGTATGTGCCACTGTGTATTTATGCCAATAGGGGAATTGTATGTGCCACTGTGTATTTATGCCAATAGGGGAATTGTATGAGCCACTGTGTATTTTTGCCAATAGGGGAATTGTGTGTGCCACTGTGTATTTATGCCTATAGGGGAATTGTATGTCACTGTGTATTTATGCCAATAGGGGAATTGTATGTGCCACTGTGTATTTATACCTATAGGGGAATTGTATGTCACTGTGTATTTATGCCAATAGGGGGATTGTATGTGCCGCTGTGTATTTATGCCAATAGGGGGATTGTATGTGCCACTGTGTATTTATGCCAATAGGGGAATTGTATGTGCCACTGTGTATTTATGCCAATAGGGGAATTGTATGTGCCACTGTGTATTTATGCCAATAGGGGAATTGTATGAGCCACTGTGTATTTATGCCAATAGGGGGATTGTATGTGCCGCTGTGTATTTATGCCAATAGGGGGATTGTATGTGCCACTGTGTATTTATGCCAATAGGGGAATTGTATGTGCCACTGTGTATTTATGCCAATAGGGGAATTGTATGTGCCACTGTGTATTTATGCCAATAGGGGAATTGTATGTGCCACTGTGTATTTATGCCAATAGGGGAATTGTATGAGCCACTGTGTATTTATGCCAATAGGGGGATTGTATGAGCCACTGTGTATTTATGCCAATAGGGGAATTACATGTGCCACTGTGTATTTATGACATTAGGGGAATTGTATGTGCCACTGTGTATTTATGCCAATAGGGGAATTGTATGTGCCACTGTGCATGTCTCTTACAGTACATGCTGGGATAGATTCAGTTCAGGTTTGACATTCAAATATTTGGCAACATTCTTATTGAAAATTGCTAGAATATTTTCACCAATATCATAGAAATGAAGGACATCTGTTATGGAAATGTTATGGGATGCATTATTGTATCAGTAAGACATGGATATTGACATTGGAGCACCGATAAATATCCCATGCTGAACATATTTCCTAAATATATTACACTTTAAGTCCCATAATTCCATGCAAATCAAGATTCAAGACGGTGGACATATATATATATGCCCTCAGGGTCAATGCTTGCCTAGTTTCCATTAAACAAATTAATGGATTCTAGGCAAACATTGACCCTGAATACTGACTCATTTATATTCTCATGAATAGAGCAAAAAGAAATAGCAAGAGTCTATAAATGTTGAGCAAATATGGGGCATATTCTTTATCAACAACTTCTCTTGTATCTGTCTCTTGTATATTCAGCGACGTCAATATGGCTGACTTGACGTCAATATCAGCTCTCTAGTCATATCGGCTCTGAGCAAGGGCTAAGATGCCAGCAAATATGATAAATTAGTCATATCGAATTGTCAACATACATGGATTGTTAAAATCAAGAGCACGGACAAATGAAACTCACAAACTGTAAGCTATCCACGCTTTAAAATTTGAACTGGTCATATTCTCTGTCGGGGACGGCTGACTTCGAAGGGGCGTCGCCCTTCACCTAATATCGCCCACATCGCAAAACTTTTATCGACATTATTTGCTGTGAATTTGTATCTGAAAGAACTGCTATTGTATCGGAACCTGCATAATATGTCACAAAATACAATAATGTCTGGTATGTTCAATGGACTGTTCGGTACTAGTGTAGAGCTAGAAGATACTATGGTAACCTCTACGCCAGTGGTGGGCCACGGTCACGAGCCCCCACTCCCCAACACTAGCGTCAGTGAACAACTTAACGACGACATTAACCTTGATACTACATTTAATGGAAAAGATGCGCTAATTACACAAGAGGATGATAAAATTGCCCTACCTTCTTCCCTAGTCGAGGCAAATCACTCGGTGGATGCTGAATCATTTGTATCGCTATTGCATGTTTCGTTAGCTGACGATGACACACGGCCATTGGCACACTCTGACCCGCTGTCACACTCAGCTAGCGTGCGATCAAGTCATAATCACACTAGTACTCCATCACATCCTGTGTACGTGGATAACAGTAATATTCTTGAGGCCTCAGACATCAAATTTGATAAATTCAATGATAGAATCCAAGATGAGTCTCTAAACGATGGCTGTCACAACTGCGGTGGTCTCCTCGAGGCCCTGACCCAGAAACTGACGCCATTGATTACTACTGCTGTCAGTACGGGCATCGCCGACTCCAACCATATAATCGAATCCTCGCTGGCTGGAGTAAACACTAGACTTGACAATCTCCAATCTGAAGTAAAGCTCATGTCTAAGTCACTTTCTAGTCGATTATTGGTCCTGGAAAAAGCTATCACGCAAGCTGACACCACCATACGAGACCAATTGTCAGCTGACACACTACGTGTAGAGCTTAAATCATTAGAAACTGATAATTCTCTCCAAACTGAGAAAGTCGTGACAGCAATAAATAAGATGAAGGAGTCCAATAACACAAAACTCACAGCTATTCAGAATGATATCTCCAGGGGTGGTGACTTCCCCCATCTTCCTAATAATAACAGGCGTGGTCAGGGCTCTCGACAGCGCGAAGGGGCAGCTTGGAAGAACGGCCAACCGCGACCACTGAAGCAGGGGCCGCCAACACGGCCCAAGTATCGCCTTCCTCGCCTCACGCCTTCCAAGCTCAGCAAAATCCTCATATTGGATAACATTACAGAGTTAGGTCATGATGAAATAGTTCTCACTATTCACACACTTTGCAAAGATCTTGATCCTGAATTTGATGTGAAAGATCTAACGGAAATATATCGCATTGGCCAGTTAAATCCACTGACCATGCGCCCAGTTCTTGTTAGATCTGCATCAGGTGACATCATCGCCAAAATAATCGATAACATTCCCAAGATCCGTCGGTCAGACATACCACGTTTCGCTAACATTGAGGTGAATAAAGAGGGTTTACGAGTTCCAACCCATCAGTACAACCTGCTGAGGGACTGTCATCAGCTGATGCAACTCAAAGATATCCGTTCGGAGCATCGTGGCAACCATTTGGTTATCTTCTCTGATGATGAAGCGCCACGCTCCTATGCGATTACTGATCTTGCTCAGCTCCCAGCCGGTTGTGATCCAGGATGTGCTCGTACGGTGGAAGTTGATGGAGGGGAAGGGATAGGCTTTAAAAGTGAACATTCCTTCCTCTCTAATTTTTACCCTACCCCGATCCGGCATGATGACCTAGTACACAGCTCCGCTGAACATGCTTTCCAGTCGTACAAAGCGAAGAAACTGGGTCATCCGGAAATCGCCGAAGCATTTCGGAAATTACCGAATCCATACGATGTCAAGTACAAAGCAAAGAAGGAACTAAAATCAACGCCAGAATGGTTAAAAACAGAAGAAAAGGTCCTGGAAGAGATAATCCGCCAAAAGTTTATACAAAACGAGACTTTGCAGAAAAAACTCACCTCGCTCACGTTCCAGAATATGTATGAGATGACTGCCGACCGGAAGTGGGCGGTCGGTGTCAATCTCCCAAGAATCAAAAACATCAATGGACAAAGGTCATCGATTAAATCGGCAGATTTTGGTGGAAAGAATCTGTGCGGGAGAATTCTAACCAAGATCAAAGTGGAATTAACCCGGAGCTAGATTCTCGCCAGCCCATGTTGTATGACAGTTAGTATTTTTCCAAGAATTACCATTTATCTACATAGTCTCTGTATTATCGCCCAATGGATACGTTGCTCGTCATTGGGGACTCGAGAGCCGGCTCCCTAGGCCCCTCTCTACGTCATGAAATGGACCACAATGTTCAAGTAATTATTTCTTCACTTCCTGGAGGTACTATAATGCAGTCGGCTCAGTATGCCACGAACAAAATACGCCGATTCTTACCTGCGCAAATATTTTTCGTCTCAGGTTTATGTAACCTAACATCCAAGAGCCCCTTGACGGGTATGGTGTCCATTCGTAATACTAGTAGTGAAGAAATGGCCATAGCCCTGACCTCGGATCTCCAGGAGTCCCATAGCCATGTGCTAACTCACTCGCCAAATTGCCAACATGTGTCCTTCTCCCCGATCACAGGAATGTGCCTCAGCAGGTTTAATGCGAGAAGGGATCTACGACGAGGCATTATCACGACCGATGATGTACCTGTTGACCCAACTCAAGTTATCCATGACAACCAAATAGAATCTGCCATTTCCATAATAAAAGACTTCAATGTAACGAACAATGAGCCCACCCCATGGACGCAGAGGAAAATACATCGCTATCATGCCAATAGTCGCAAGTACACACATAACTATGCAAAGATGTCACTTGATGGCTGCCATCTATCGGCAGAGTTGCAACAATACTGGGCCAAAGCCATCTGTAAAGCATACGTACACAATCTCAACAACTAATGCTTTAGTCTCTTCAAACTCTTAGGGCCTGGTCCACAAATCGATTGAGGTCACTTGTCTTAGTACCTCTTAGATTTTGGACTCAGTCCTAATCCTCACCACCTTACTTCTTTTGAAAGACGTAAAAATCTGACTCTTGCAACAGCTGTACTCTATCCACCCCAGCCTCATTATACTATAGTAGTTTATAGACTACGTAAATGTGACATATTTACAAGTGCTATATCGGTTTTAAACTGACATAAAAATTCTTTCAATCTCTGCTAAACAAATTTTAGTTTAACCTAGCATAAAATTAATTGAATCTCTGCAAAAAAGTTTTTTCTCTGTGCAAACTGTTCAAACTGTCAAAACTGTTTAAAACTGTTTAGAATGTTTAAAATATATGAATAGGCGACTGTAACCCTGTGAATCAAATTAATTACAATTGCAATATTAGCTTAATGCTGAAATTGTTATGTTATCGTAGAGGTCAGCTACAGTTACAACTGAATCAACTGAATTACCTAAATACTATTTTGATATTGATGTGGACATTTATCAGGGACAGTGCATGCTCCATGCCGCATGTTTGTTTATAAACAAATTGTCTAAATATGTGCTACCATGTTAATATAATAGGTATATTGGGGATAATCTTGGAATTTGTCTGTCATCAACGCCACTGGTACATCAAATACTGATACCGCTATGTCAACTACTTGTTAATGTTATAGCAGAAGAGCCTTAATATTATACCTCCCCTAATCACCTTCTTGTAGGTTACCTTTTATAGCAACCCTACTACAGGAACTTGAGATGTACTGGTGAGGCTCATAACTGTATGATAATCAAATTTGTTGTAAAATTAGTGGTCATAGTCACACGAATTGATACTTTTATATAATTAAAAGTAAGTAAAAGTATCTTATATGATATTTCATTGAAAATATTCCGCCCGAATCATAACTCATTTGTTCATCATCTGTGTGTTGTGTCTATTCGTTGTCGACCTCTTTGCATCGCTCTAACTGATCTCCCTATTCTCTCACATAAAAGGGCACTTGTTTTAGTCCCCTTTTTGCTGAGACCTGATTGATCATAGACGGCGCACCGGGGAGGTTGCAATTATATAGAACCCAGAAAATACAGAAAATAACTCATATATGTGCTCCTGTAAATACTTTTCATACTTGTTTGTTTATTCCTTATGGCTGGCACACTACCTAGCTACCTTAGGGTGCCTTATATTTCGCTGCTATAGCTATAGATGTAAGTTAATACCTGGCTAGATTATCTAGTCACACATTTCTTGTTAAAATTAAGGTATCTTAGCCCTTGCGCTTTTGCATGTTACATATATCATACTCCATAGGAAATTTGTTGGCATGTCTCAACAATCAGGCAGTGCACTACTGCGATCCTTCCGCGAGCTAAGTGATTTTAAAGGCTTTAAAATAGTTTCCTGGAATGTCAGGAGCCTTTGTAAACATTATGAACAGATAGATTTTCTGACAAGTGGTGCTGGCGTGGATGTACTTGGCCTATGTGAGACCTGGCTGAATCAATCGATTCATGACAATATGATTCAGCTACAGGACTACAATCTATTTAGACTTGACCGGACCACTAAAAAGAGAGGTGGTGGTCTCTGCATGTACTTGAGGGATGGTCTAGTTGTGGATTCAGAACTTTATAAAAAGCTAAACATCTCGAACAATGATATTGAAGCACAAATAATTCAAATTAAAAAAGGGTTTGCTAGGAGGTGTAACCTCTTAAACCTCTATCGACCCCCCAATGGAAGTGCTAAGGCCTTCATTGAATCCCTTCATAACATTCTGTCTAAAATAGATACATCACAAGAACTATATTTAATGGGGGACTTCAACCTAGATTTTCAGATTATTGAAGCTTCGAAATCCACTCTTTCAATGGAGTTCAAAAATTTAATAAGTACATTTTCTCTAACTCAGCTCATTAAGCATCCCACAAGATCAACCCTAAAAACCAACACTATTATAGATCACCTCTATTCAAATTCGTCACATATCTCCACGGCCGGCACCATAAACATCAATGTTTCTGATCATTTTCCTACTTTCTTAATTAGAAAGAAACCTAGAAACAAGTATGCAACGAGTACTTTCTGGGCCAGGAATACGAGGTTCCTGGACCAGAAAATCCTTAATGAAATTTTAGTTAACCTGGATTGGAGTGAATTCTTTAGCAACCCTGATCCAGAGGTCTGTTGGGACTCACTACTGCAAACCATAAATTATCATCTTGACAAGATGTGTCCACTCAAGGAATTTCGTAATGTACGCTCTAAACCCCAATGGATGTCAGATGAGCTCATTGTCCTTATGAATGAAAGGGACAGACTCTATAGAGTGGCTCAGAAGGCAAAAAACCCAGATATTCTAAGACAGGCTAAGATCCTTAAAAACCAGGCTAACCGTAAATGCAAATCTGCAAAGTCGGCCTATATCAAATCAAACCTGGAGTTTTTTGACAAAGACCCCAGGAAATACTGGGATTTCCTTCGGCCTATCATAAGCCCAAATAAATCGAAAAAATCTGTACCGGTCTCCATTGAAAAAGATAATCAAATATTGAATCCTTCTGATGTTCCAGATGCCTTCAATGATTATTTTTTAAATGTTGGCCCTAACTTAGCTAGTAATATCCCGCATAGCCCAACAGACCCTCTCTCTTACTTACCACACTTGCATACCACAGATTCACCCGCATCTCCTATCTTTAGATTTACCCAGGTTTCCTCTGTTGAGGTACGTAAAATTATTTCAAAAATGGATTCCTCTAAGAAATCTGGTATTGAGTATCTACCCTCAGCAATTTTAAAATCATGCCTATTGTCATTATGTAGTCAAATCACCCACATCATTAATATGTCACTGCTGTTAGGAAAAATCCCTTCCTCTTTTAAGGTCGCCAGAGTCACCCCAATCTTTAAGTCGGGTGAGAAAATGAAGTGTAACAATTACAGGCCCATATCCTGTATTTCGCTCCCAGCTAAGATTTTAGAAAGGGTTGTACAAGAACAAATCACAAATTACTTTGAGACCAACTCCTTATTCAGCAATACCCAATACGGCTTCCGAGCAGGTCGTTCAATCCAACAAGCACAAATAGATTTTCTACAGAACATCTATACTGGCTTAAACAATAAATTGCTGAACAAGACGGTATTTTTGGACTTTTCCAAAGCGTTCGATACTGTACACCATGATATTCTTTTGAAAAAGCTGGCAGCCTATGGAATACAGGGTATGGAGCAGCTTTGGTTTTCAAATTATCTCTCAAACAGGCAACAACTAGTGCAACTGAATGGCCTACAGTCAGAGAGGGGTACGGTCACGTACGGTGTGCCCCAAGGCACAATTTTAGGGCCTATACTCTTCACTATTTACATTAATGATTTACATTCAGTTGTCCATAATGCCCATATACAGCATTATGCAGATGACACGGTTCTCTTCTATAACAGCAAAAACAATGACAGCTTACATGATAACCTCCAGCAGGACCTTGATAATGTCTACACCTGGTGCGAGGTCAACAAGCTTTCCCTAAATTCTACAAAATTGTGGGGCAGGGAGGGGAGTAGGGGGAAGAGGAGGAGGGAGGGAGATGACGGAGGATGGGGGGAGGGGACGGGGGATGGGTAAGGGAGGGCAAGAGGAGGAGGGAGGTAGAAGACAGAGGATGGGGGGAGGTGGTGGAAGGGACAGGGGATGGGTAAGGGAGGGAAAGAGGAGGAGGGAGGGAGATGACAGAGGATGGAGGGGGAGGTGGAAGGGATGGGGGATGGGTAAGGGAGGGCAAGAGGAGGAGGGAGGTAGAAGACAGAGGATGGGGGGGAGGGGGTGGAAGGGACAGGGGATGGGTGAGGGAGGGAAAGAGGAGGAGGGAGGTAGAAGACAGAGGATGGAGGGGGAGGTGGAAGGGACGGGGGATGGGTAAGGGAGGGCAAGAGGAGGAGGGAGGGAGATGACAGAGGATGGGGGGGGAGGTGGAAGGGACAGGGGATGGGTGAGGGAGGGCAAGAGGAGGAGGGAGGGAGATGACAGAGGATGGGGGGAGGAGGTGGAAGGGACAGGGGATGGGTAAGGGAGGGAAAGAGGAGGAGGGAGGTAGAAGACAGAGGATGGGGGGGGGGAGGTGGAAGGGACAGGGGATGGGTAAGAGAGGGAAAGAGGAGGAGGGAGGTAGAAGACAGAGGATGGAGGGGGAGGTGGAAGGGACAGGGGATGGGTAAGGGAGGGAAAGAGGAGGAGGGAGGTAGATGACAGAGGATGGGGAGGAGGTGGTGGAAGGGACAGGGGGTGGGTAAGGGAAGGAAAGAGGAGGAGGTAGGTAGATGACAGAGGATGGGGGGGGGGGGTGGAAGGGACAGGGGATGGGTAAGGGAGGGCAAGAGGAGGAGGGAGGGAGATGACAGAGGATGGGGGGAGGAGGTGGTGGAAGGGACAGGGGATGGGTAAGGGAGGGGAAGAGGAGGAGGGAGGGGGATGACAGAGGATGGGGGGAGGTGGAAGGGACAGGGGATGGGTAAGGGAGGGATAGAGGAGGAGGGAGGGAGATGACAGAGGATGGGGAGGAGGTGGAAGGGACCGGGGATGGGTAAGGGAGGGATAGAGGAGGAGGGAGATGACAGAGGATGGGGGGAGGAGGTGGAAGGGACGGGGGATGGGTAAGGGAGGGCATGAGGAGGAGGAAGGTAGAAGACAGAGGATGGGGGGGGTGGAAGGGACAGGGGATGGGTAAGGGAGGGATAGAGGAGGAGGGAGATGACAGAGGATGGGGAGGAGGTGGAAGGGACGGGGGATGGGTAAGGGAGGGCAAGAGGAGGAGGGAGGGAGATGACAGAGGATGGGGGGAGGAGGTGGAAGGGACGGGGGATGGGTAAGGGAGGGCATGAGGAGGAGGAAGGTAGAAGACAGAGGATGGGGGGGGGTGGAAGGGACCGGGGATGGGTAAGGGAGGGATAGAGGAGGAGGGAGATGACAGAGGATGGGGGGAGGAGGTGGAAGGGACGGGGGATGGGTAAGGGAGGGCATGAGGAGGAGGAAGGTAGAAGACAGAGGATGGGGGGGGGGGTGGAAGGGACCGGGGATGGGTAAGGGAGGGATAGAGGAGGAGGGAGATGACAGAGGATGGGGAGGAGGTGGAAGGGACGGGGGATGGGTAAGGGAGGGCAAGAGGAGGAGGGAGGGAGATGACAGAGGATGGGGGGGGAGGTGGTGGAAGGGACAGGGGATGGGTAAGGGAGGGCAAGAGGAGGAGGGAGGTAGATGACAGAGGATGGGGGGGAGGTGGTGGAAGGGACAGGGGGTGGGTAAGGGAAGGCAAGAGGAGGAGGGAGGGAGATGACAGAGGATGGGGGGAGGTGGAAGGGACAGGGGATGGGTAAGGGAGGGCAAGAGGAGGAGGGAGGGGGATGACAGAGGATGGGGGGAGGTGGAAGGGACGGGGGATGGGTAAGGCAGGGAAAGAGGAGGAGGAAGGGAGAAGACAGAGGATGGGGGGAGGTGGTGGAAGGGACAGGGGATGGGTAAGGGAGGGCAAGAGGAGGAGGGAGGTAGAAGACAGAGGATGGGGAGGAGGTGGAAGGGACAGGGGATGGGTAAGGGAGGGCAAGAGGAGGAGGGAGGTAGATGACAGAGGATGGGGGGAGGGGGGAGGTGGAAGGGACGGGGGATGGGTAAGGGAGGGAAAGAGGAGGAGGGAGGTAGAAGACAGAGGTTGGGGGAGGAGGAGGAAGGGACCGGGGATGGGTGTAGTGAAAGAGGAGGGGAAAAAAAGCTTTGTGATAATCTAAGTGCACACTCTTGTTTTCATTGAACATCCGTGTAAGCTTGTAAAACACACACTGGTATGGAACGCCATTGGGTCATTTATTCAGTATTTATTGATATCTGAAAATGATTTATGGATATCGAAAAAATGCCTTTTCCGATATCAGAAATGCTATTCTTGATATCCAAAAAGCCATTTTTGGATATCCAAAAGTCATTTCTGACTAAGTTGAGACCTTAGTTGAATTCTAAAATTGAATTATTGATATCAATAAATGCATTTTTGATATCAGTAAATGCAATTCTTGATATCTGTAAATCCTATTATCGATATCAAAAATTCAATTTTTGATATCAAGAATGGCATGTATTTATTGATATCAAGAATTGATTTTCAGATATCAAGAATTGATTTTCAGATATCAGCAATTGATTTTCAGATATCAACAATTCATTCAGTGATATCGATAAAAGCAATTTTGGATAACAATAAATGAGTTTATCAATTTACCGATATCAACAAATACTGAATAAATGAGCCAATGGCGTTCCATACACTGGGACTGTGCCCATTGTTCACTGTACAGAGAAGGTATACAATGTGGAGGTATGTTTTAAAATGTTAAACAACTAATCTGAATAAATATTTCTCCAGTATTTGACCCAGTATTGCACATACAATAAACTGTTATGTCTGTGCAAACTCCTATGTAGAATGGAAGGTGGGAAGAGATGGAATGGTATGACTACAGAGGAGTATTACGTGTTAACGGTAAAAGGGAAGTAAAATGGAACTGGTACTCAGGGTGGAACAACTTCAGAGATGGAGGGGAGATAATGTGGAGAGGGAAAGGGAGAGAATGGGGAGAGAATGGGGAGAGGGGAAGGGAAAGAATGGGAAGAGAGAATGGGGAGAGGGCAGGGGAGAGGGCAAGGGAGAGAATGGGGAGAGGGCAAGGGAGAGAATGGGGAGAGGGCAGGGGTGAGAATAGGGAGACGGAAAGGGAGAGAATGGGGAGAGGGAAAGGGAGAGAATGGGGAGAGGGCAAGGGAGAGAATGGGGAGAGAATGGGGAGAGGGCAGGGGTGAGAATAGGGAGACGGAAAGGGAGAGAATGGGGAGAGGGAAAGGGAGAGAATGGGGAGAGGGCAAGGGAGAGAATGGGGAGAGGGCAAGGGAGAGAATGGGGAGAGGGCAAGGGAGAGAATGGGGAGAGGGCAAGGGAGAGAATGGGGAGAGGGCAAGGGAGAGAATGGGGAGAGGGCAAGGGAGAGAATGGGGAGATGGAGAGAATGGGGAGAGGGAAAGGGAGAGAATGGGGAGGGAAAGGGAGAGAATGGGGAGAGGGAAAGAGAGAGAATGGGGAGAGGGCAGAGGAGAGAATGGGGAGATGGAGAGAATGGGGAGAGGGAAAGGGAGAGAATGGGGAGAGGGCAAGGGAGAGAATGGGGAGATGGAGAGAATGGGGAGAGGGAAAGGGAGAGAATGGGGAGGGAAAGGGAGAGAATGGGGAGAGGGAAAGGGAGAGAATGGGGAGAGGGCAGAGGAGAGAATGGGGAGAGGGAAAGGGAGAGAATGGGGAGAGGGCAGAGGAGAGAATGGGGAGAAGGAAAGGGAGAGAATGGGGAGAGGGCAAGGGAGAGAATGGGGAGAGGGCAGGGGAGAGAATGGGGAGAGGGCAATGGAGAGAATGGGGAGAGGGCAGGGGAGATGGAAAGGGAGAGAATGGGGAGAGGGCAAGGGAGAGAATGGGGAGAGGGCAAGGGAGAGAATGGGGAGAGGGCAAGGGAGAGAATGGGGAGAGGGCAGGGGAGAGAATGGGGAGAGGGCAAGGGAGAGAATGGGGAGAGGGCAAGGGAGAGAATGGGGAGAGGGCAGGGGAGAGAATGGGGAGAGGGCAAGGGAGAGAATGGGGAGAGGGCAAGGGAGAGAATGGGGAGAGGGCAAGGGAGATGGAAAGGGAGAGAATGGAGAGAGGGCAAGGGAGAGAATGGGGAGAGGGCAGGGGAGAGGGCAGGGGAGAGAATGGGGAGAGGGCAGGGGAGAGAATGGGGAGAGGGCAGGGGAGAGAATGGGGAGAGGGCAAGGGAGAGAATGGGGAGAGGGCAAGGGAGAGAATGGGGAGAGGGCAAGGGAGATGGAAAGGGAGAGAATGGAGAGAGGGCAAGGGAGAGAATGGGGAGAGGGCAAGGGAGAGAATGGGGAGAGGGCAGGGCAGAGAATGGGGAGAGGGCAGGGGAGAGAATGGGGAGAGGGCAAGGGAGAGAATGGGGAGAGGGCAGGGGAGAGAATGGGGAGAGGGCAGGGGAGAGGGCAAGGGAGAGAATGGGGAGAGGGCAAGGGAGAGAATGGAGAGAGGGCAAGGGAGAGAATGGGGAGAGGGCAGGGCAGAGAATGGGGAGAGGGCAAGGGAGAGAATGGGGAGAGGGAAAGGGAGAGAATGGGGAGAGGGAAAGGGAGAGAATGGGGAGAGGGCAGGGGAGAGAATGGGGAGAGGGCAGGGGAGAGAATGGGGAGAGGGCAGGGGAGAGAATAGGGAGAGGGCAGGGGAGAGGGCAAGGGAGAGAATGGGGAGAGGGCAAGGGAGAGAATGGGGAGATGGCAGGGGAGAGGGCAGGGGAGAGAATGGGGAGAGGGCAGGGGAGAGGGCAAGGGAGAGAATGGGGAGAGGGCAGGGGAGGGAATGGGGAGAGGGCAGGGGAGAGGGCAAGGGAGAGAATGGGGAGAGGGCAAGGGAGAGAATGGGGAGAGGGCAAGGGAGAGAATGGGGAGAGGGCAGGGGAGAGAATGGGGAGAGGGCAGGGGAGAGAATGGGGAGAGGGCAAGGGAGAGGGCAGGGGAGAGAATGGGGAGAGGGCAGGGGAGAGAATGGGGAGAGGGCAAGGGAGAGAATGGGGAGAGGGAAAGGGAGAGAATGGGGAGAGGGCAGGGGAGAGAATGGGGAGAGGGAAAGGGAGAGAATGGGGAGAGGGAAAGGGAGAGAATGGGGAGAGGGCAAGGGAGAGAATGGGGAGAGGGCAGGGGAGATGGAAAGGGAGAGAATGGAGAGAGGGCAAGGGAGAGAATGGGGAGAGGGCAAGGGAGAGAATGGGGAGAGGGAAAGGGAGAGAATGGGGAGAGGGAGAGAATAAGGGAGGGCAAGGGAGAGAATGGAGAGAGGGCAAGGGAGAGAATGGGGAGAGGGCAGGGCAGAGAATGGGGAGAGGGCAAGGGAGAGAATGGGGAGAGGGAAAGGGAGAGAATGGGGAGAGGGCAAGGGAGAGAATGGGGAGAGGGCAAGGGAGAGAATGGGGAGAGGGAAAGGGAGAGAATGGGGAGAGGGCAGGGGAGAGAATGGGGAGAGGGCAGGGGAGAGAATGGGGAGAGGGCAGGGGAGAGGGCAAGGGAGAGAATGGGGAGAGGGCAAGGGAGAGAATGGGGAGAGGGCAAGGGAGAGAATGGGGAGAGGGCAAGGGAGAGAATGGGGAGAGGGAAAGGGAGAGAATGGGGAGAGGGCAGGGGAGAGAATGAGGAGAGGGCAGGGGAGAGGGCAGGGGAGAGAATGGGGAGAGGGCAGGGGAGAGGGCAAGGGAGAGAATGGGGAGAGGGCAAGGGAGAGAATGGGGAGAGGGCAGGGGAGAGAATGGGGAGAGGGCAGGGGAGAGAATGGGGAGAGGGCAGGGGAGAGGGCAAGGGAGAGAATGGGGAGAGGGCAAGGGAGAGAATGGGGAGAGGGCAGGGGAGAGAATGGGGAGATGGAGAGAATGGGGAGAGGGCAGGGGAGAGAATGGGGAGAGGGCAGGGGAGAGGGAAAGGGAGAGAATGGGGAGAGGGCAGGGGAGAGAATGGAGAGAGGGCAAGGGAGAGAATGGGGAGAGGGCAGAGGAGAGAATGGGGAGAGGGCAGGGGAGAGGGCAAGGGAGAGAATGGGGAGAGGGCAAGGGAGAGAATGGGGAGAGGGAAGGGGGAGAATGGGGAGAGGGAAAGGGAGAGAATGGGGAGAGGGCAGGGGAGAGAATGGGGAGAGGGAAAGGGAGAGAATGGGGAGAGGGCAGGGGAGAGAATGGGGAGAGGGCAAGGGAGAGAATGGGGGGAGGGAAAGGGAGAGAATGGGGAGAGGGCAGGGGAGAGAATGGGGAGAGGGCAAGGGAGAGAATGGGGAGAGGGAAGGGGGAGAGGGCAAGGGAGAGAATGGGGAGAGGGAAGGGGGAGAATGGGGAGAGGGCAGGGGAGAGAATGGGGAGAGGGCAGGGGAGAGAATGGGGAGAGGGAAAGGGAGAGAATGGGGAGAGGGCAAGGGAGAGGGCAAGGGAGAGAATGGGGAGAGGGAAAGGGAGAGAATGGGGAGATTTGAAAATTTTAGGAAGTTTTCAATTTTAAGAATAATGGAGGAAGGCCCTTCCAGTGGCTACTCAATGTATGTACAAAAACAGAAAATCAAAGTAATATCTTTATCTTTAGACATTCTTTTTGCCAAGCGAATGCAGTTTGATCAACTTTTTCTCACCCAATAGCCTTCTTTACAACCGCCTTAAAATTAAGCAGTGTCGCTGAGGGGGTGGGTCATAATACGTTTTCAAAAAGAGCCCGTTTTTTTTAGCTTTTCACGCTGTATTGAAATCTGAGTCAACAGAAACATTACAACAACAATTCTAAAGAATACTTCGAGTCAGAATTGCTCGTTCTTATGACACAATTTTTTATTCAGGCAGAAAAGACAACAGTTACACTCTCACAAATAAATTGTTGTAATGCCCTGAAGATGCAAATCTGTTACACATCATCGTTGCAGGGAAGTATTAATAAGCATTATTATTTTACAGACATAACAAACCTATACAATATGGCGAAACATCTTATATAACTTTCTAATGATTTACATGGCATGTTTAAACTTTGATTTATTGTGACTTAGTTTTAATTGAGGCTCATCAACTTTCGTCAGTACACAAAGTCAGATCTAAAGACTTTAGTTGTTTGTCTGATCAGATTTGGGTCAGATTTTCAGAAAATGTACAATTCACCTTCACCAATCCTCTCAAATAAGCCGCATTTAAGACAGAAATGAGCTTCAAAATGCTGTTTAACATAACAGAACTGATACTTTAAATCAACACGCTACCAAATATACTCACATATACCCGGGATTTTTCATTAATTTTTCAGCCTAATTTAGCAGAATTTACCAAATGTGTAGAGCTGACAATTGTACATTTTCTGAAGATCTGACCCATATAATGTCCCTTTACTCCTCACAGAGTGTGCCATTATAGAGCAGAGAATAGGGGATTTGCATAGCCGCCATTTTGAACCTTGATTCGCATGGAATTATGGGACTAATGGTACAGTCTAAAATCTATAGAAAACATGTCATGTTCAGCATGTAATATTTATTAATGTTCTAATGTCAGTATCCATGTGTTAAACATGTTTCCATAACATAACCCCTTAACCATAACACATTTCCATAACACAATTACCCATTTTTCCCATAATGCATTTGGTTCTTATAGATCATTTATAAAAGCTATGATATCGATAAAAATGTTGCCAAATATGTGTATGTTAGATTTGAGCTGAATTCATCCCACCATGCACTGTAATAGACATGCGCAGTGAGACATGCATATCCCCTATTGAATGAATCCTCACCTCCACTCTGGAAGTGCCTTATTACTGGAGGAAGAAATTCCACTCATTAATTTGATTGAACTTAATTCTTATCACTTACAAACAGTGTGGAAGACACCATCTTTAATGTCATGTGATTCTCTAGGATACAAATTTTAACACTGATACTTTTGCATAAACACTGATATCTTTGCATAAATCGGTGTTGTATTATTATGACCATACAGACATAATTCATCCTTATGTTTTGTGCCATAGTCACACTGTGGTATGAATAATGACATTAATAAAACAGAGCCACAGTTATATTAACTAAAGTGCTGTTTAGAGGTGTCTTGGGAATTTGGTATTTAGAATTATATTGTATCAAACAACATAAATATGCATGTTATTAGTATATTTAATATATATAGTGGATTTTCATTCCATAAAGATATACAGAACTGGACAAAAGCCTCTAAAAATGGATCTTGCGACGAGCCCGAAACAATAATAAATAACGAATAATGCCAAGCTTTACAGTCACTCGTTTCATTTCATTACATATTTCGATCAAGAGCTATTACTCTGTTATTATTGTATTGACCATGGCGTGTTGGAGAGGAAATTATATTATTACAAGATTAATCCTTCTATAATTAGAATTATTCGAAATTATTTAAAGGATAGGAAACAGCGTACATATTTAAATAATGTCCTCTCGTCATCTCTACAAATTCGGAACGGTGTACAGCAGGGGAGTTTGATCGGGCCATTGTTGTTTTTAATATATGTGAATGACATCCCACATTGTTTAAATAACCTAAATCTGCCAGAAACTGTTAGAATAAACATGTACGCAGATGATACTGCAGTCAGTATTACTGGTAGAAATTTGGACGATTGTCTCGCAGGGTCTCAACATATTGCCGATAAGATCTCTCATTGGATGAGATGTAACAGACTGTCGGTAAATTCGAAAAAATGTGTCATTCAGGTTCTGGGGTCTAAACATCGATTAAAAAGGCTGAACATAGCAAACATGCCCCATATCTATATTAACGGTATAGCTATGTCCAAAATGAAGATTGTAAAATATCTCGGCTTCACAATCGATCCATGGTTAAACTTCAATGAGCATTTTTTGAGAATGAGGGGTATTATTCAAGCGAAGGTAAACAAATTCGCAAAGATACGATATTACATCAATGAAGACTTGGCTAAGATTATTGTGATGGCGCATATCATTCCGCTAGCCGATTATGGCCTGTTCCTGTATAATATGGCTACAGTAGTTAATATTAGGAAGGTTCAAAGTGCAGTGAATAGGGCAATCAGATTAGTCTTCACAAACAGAAATTATTCCACGCTAGAAATGAAGGCATTACTGGGTATTAAAGATCTTGACATAAGAGGTAGAATATCCATCTTTGGCCTCATGTATAACAGGCTAGACGATCATGAGTATCTACAGATTATGCCCAGACAAACCAGGCTTGCCGAGGGCCCAAACTTGTTGTGTATTAATGCAAATACGAAAAGTTGGCGAAAACCCCACAATTCCTGGGTCCATCTATGTGGAATAAATTACCGCCTAACATTAAAATCAAGAGTTGGCCGGAGGTAAAGAAATACCTGAAAGTAACATTGCGTTAGCAAAGGGATAACAAACAACTGTCCTCTTGAAGAATGTACAACTGATTAGCGACGGAGTCTTGTCATTGTTTATTGTGAATTGAACAGAAATGCCATTGCACTGAAGTGCTAATATGTAAACGGCCATCTATATCAGATATATATCAACCAACTGGTAAAGACAAAGTACCTCATTGTTTTAACCAAGCGGATGGATTGTATATTTGTTTTTAATGACGGCCAAAAAACTCACAAAAATATGGTGTTATAATGTAATGAAAATTGTATTATTAAATATTACTTAAAATATAGAGCATTGTGGTAGCGTAGAATAATGTATATATATTATCTTTTTGTCGCATGTGGATTTCGTGAACATGAAACGTACCATAATCTGTATGGAATTTGTCTCTCGAAATAAAATATGTTTTAAAAAAAAGTCATGTGATGAAACATACATTTTTGGTGAGATTTTTACGATTTTACATTGTGCGATTTAACTTACAAATTACACATTTTTAAGACAATGGTTTAAGAGTAGCTTGTTATAAAATAAAGTCTTAATTTCTACTATGACAATGGAAAATTATAAATGTTATATTATAAGACCTTTTAATAAAAGTCAACCCTTATATACAATGGATTTTGATTGTAACTGAAAAATTCCTTTTGAATGGACAATGTTAATCAATTAAATAAATAAATAAATAAATAAGTTTAACTCTGACTAGAACCATCTTGTAAATAGTGGTCAGAATTAACAGGGTATTTTTTTGACGTAAATAACGTCTAAATTCTTTTCTATTGTCCAATAATTGAGCTTCAACTGGCAAACTATTCCACAAAGCAGTCATACCGAATATATATGATCTTTTAAATATCTCATTTTTAGGTGAAAAACTACGAGTTTATTTCCTTTTGCCAACCCACGAATGTTTATTTTATGATTACACATATTAATATATGGGTCAGATTTTCGGAAAATGTACAATTGGCAGATCAACATATTTTGTAAATTCTGACAAATTGAACTGAAAAATCATCAACCCTAGGTATAACTGAGTATATTTGGTATTGCCTTGATTCAAGCAATGTGTTTGATTATGTTGAACAGCATTTTGAACCTGATTTTTGTCATAAATTTGGGTTATTTGAGAGAATTGGTGAAGGTGAATTGTACATTTTATGAAAATCTGACCCTTATATCTGTGTGTTCACAGGATGTTGCTGGCAATGTGTGCCTACAAGTCGTGATGTGGTTCTACATCAAGGAGCCTAATGCAATATGATCCCAATGCATTATTGCTAATTAACGGCTGGGTCGGGTTTTCCCTGTCTCAAAAAGGCATTTTATGTTTGACAGGTGAATCAAATATAAGGCGGCGTATGGTTCCCTTGATGACTTTAGTTTTGAATTTCTAGTTCAGTCTAGGACCAACGTTTAGAGAGTCCCTTCAAACGAAGGGAAAGTCTCTCGCCTCAAACCACAAAGTGCCATTATAATTCCATTAAGACCGCAAAATGTCATTATATTCCCATTAAAACGCCAAGTCTGAGTCCAGAAAACCAATGCGAAGTAGGCTGACATACCATTTGATCTGAGGGTTTGGACCTAGAGTGAGTTATTCCCTCAGGCTTTCAGTGTTGGTTAAACTATAAAAACTTGTTTTGGTTATTTTTATATTTATTTTTTTGTTTTTGCAACTGACTTTATTACTGAAACCTGCCATCTGGGCATATACAATTCCAATTTCGCGTGGCTGAAAGTCAACAAAAGGAGAAATAAATCATTTTTTTAGTTCAACAATATGTTCTTCTATGTCTTCGGATATACGCCTCCATATTACTCTTTCGTTGGAGCTTATTTTTCTGAGTTTGAAGGAATACAATACTACCTTTGCTCTCATTCTTAATTCATACATTGCTGAGAGACAATCAACTCTACCTTTCTCAAACAATTTCTGTCGGTAGATGAAGGATTTCAATTGTAGAATAAGCCAATTTATAATTTTCGAGTTAATATTTGTTATATCAATACCAAAGATAATATCTCTTGGTCTTAACACAATGCTATTACCTCTTTGATTGAAAATTACGTTGCCTTCTACATCCTTGTTGAGGTATCCACTATCATAAATCCACCTTAATACATACTGCCAGAACATTTTGGTTCTAGAACACGTTACCAAAATATATTTATTTGAGGCCTATATAATATTTAAACATTCAACATGAAAAGACGCACTGTGTGGCATGGACGTATTGTGGCGTTGCCTTAATATTACAAATAAATTCAACTATTTCTTCAACTACAAATTACTTTAAAAAATACATGTACAACCATCAATTTGCTATATAAAGCTGGCATACTGGACTGCCTTATCTATTTATTTACTGGCTTCGTCCAAAATATACCGAACAGAAAACCTGACCATCACATGATTCATGTTTATTTTTATGTCTGAAAGAGGCATGGTGTTTTATGAACTTATATTCAAAGGGCTAGAATATTCAGGTCATTATTAATTTTGAATTTTAGTAACAGGAAAAAAAAATGAATTTTAGTCAAATATATTAGTTCTATTGAAATATCTGACGTGATCTTATCCTTCATGTTTCTTAGGTCTATATCAAATACCCTTCTGAAATCTCAGCATAGAATAAAAATAAAAACAGGGAGACTGCTTTTCTTGAAACTGCATACATGTACATTGTGTAAGCGAGAAGCGTGCGATTCATGAGAATAGTGTCTGTGTGAGAGCATGTGGGTCAGATTTTCAGAAAATGTACAATTCGCCTTCACCAATCCTCTCAAATAACCCACATTTAAGAAGAAAAATGAGCTTCAAAATGCAGTTTAACATAACAGAACTGATACTCTAAATAAATGCGACACCAAATATATTCAGATATACCTGGTATTCTTCATTTTTCAGCCTAATTTAGGAGAATTTACTAAATGTGTAGAGCTGCCAATTGTACATTTTCTGAAGATCTGACCCACATATGTTGAGGCAGCATGGGAGAGGCAGCATGTTGGGAGTAATTCTATAAACACCCATTACTACTCGTAGATAAAGCGAAGTATGGACAGGTTCATACTGTATTACTAACGGAGCCTCAGCTGATACTGTGTGTAAACAGTAAGTGTGTTTCTGACACTTCGTCTCACCCCCATATGCCAGGGTGTGGTCATTTTGGTATCATACCATTTAATGGTTTCTTGACAGGATCTAGGATTTCAATATTTTAATGGTCTTAAAAGCAGCGTACCGGACATATGAAGGTCAGATCGTCAGAAAATGTACAATTGGCAGATCTACACATTTGGGAAAATCTGCTGAATTAGGCTGAAAAATGAAGGATACCGGGTATATCTGAGTATATTTCGGATCGCATTGATTTAAAGCATCAGTTCTGTTATGTTAAACTGCATTTTGAAGCTCATTTTTTTCTTAAATGTGGGTTATTTGAGAGGATTGGTGAAGGCGAATTGTACATTTTCTGACAACCTGACCCATGAAAGGATCCACACCTTTCAAGACAGACAGCAGCAGGATGATATAAAGGGGCTTCATCCACCAGAGATGCAATTGCTGCCAACCATTCGGGTGACGACAAGACAAGTAAAGGAAGGAATTGTTGGATTTAGGCCGGGGCCTATGGGCGCAGCTCTAGTATGGCATTACAACATGGCAGCACATTAAGTGACGTCACGGCGTTCCCATTCCAAGAAGGAAACTCCACAGCAATAACTGCTGCTGATTCTTTAGGAAACGGGTCATTCTTTGACGAAGGTAACTCATTTTTTTCACTTTGAGAAAAAGGTTGGTCAAATGTCCTAGTATGTATGCCGAATGTAAATTACTTATTGAAACTTCATTATGCATTTGGTTACGGATGAGGCACCATCCATTATCTAAATCAACATTGAACAAACATTGAACAAGCACACACACATTTGTAATTGTGCATTTTTGTTTAAACAAGATGCTTTGTATTCAATTTTGTATTACACAAATTGCATTGTTTTGTGCGTGCTTTGTGAAATATCTAAAGTGTTTGTTAGTAAAACGCATCAGATACTTACGAGCCATATAGTATTAGTAGTATTTTTGAATGCATGACATTAAGTAAAGTGTAAAGGTACCGGTGGGGTGGTGGTGGGTTATCAAAGTCCATCCCTGATTGCATATATATATAATATATCTATTAATATTATTATGCCTATATGGACATAGTGCTAATAAAACCCCACAAATTCCAAAACTTACAGTTCATCTTCTTCCTTTAATAATCATCTATTAATATATGTATGGAAATCTCAGATTTCTAACATAAATTGCCTTTTTGTAACCTTCTTACACCTTACATTATTATATATTTTTATTATACACGCGTCGCTCTGAAAACAACGTATCTAGAGTGATTTACGCATAGTGCGTATTTCACTAGTGATTTACGTGGGGTTGTCATGGCAACCAGTCTATTTTTTTACTAAGATTACCGGTAAAATTCAAATTCATGACTCGATTTTTTTTTCTATTTCATGATTGAAAGCATGTATAATAAATCTGGTAACTAACTTGTTGGTTTCAGTAGCTTAGAATACTGCACTGTTGCTATGCAACTCGTCCAATATTTAAGCTCCTTCAACCAACTCGTTACTTATATAACCTGTATGTATTATTATGTATACTAGTTCTTCCCAGTAGAAATCAAGGGAACGGATGGAAGATCTGGAAATAAATCCTTTCCCAGAAGTATGTCGACCTGTTCATCAAAACTGTACACCGTTTCCATTTGATGAATGCTCTATTCTATTCTATATATGAGTCAGATTTTCATAAAATGTACAATTAGCCTTCACCAATCCTTTCAAATAACCCAAATTTATGACAAAAATCAGGTTCAAAATGCTGTTCAACATAACCAAACAGACTGTTTGAATCAAGGCAATACCAAATATACTCAGTTATACCTAGTGTAGCAGAATTTACAAAATATGTTGATCTGCCAATTGTATATTTTCCGAAAATCTTACCCATATCTTGGTGTTGCTCTGGTATTTCAGGTACACCTGGCTCAGGAACTATAAAGGAAAGTCAGATTGTGGAGTCATGGATATTCCCAATCATGCTCCTGTCTGTAGGCACATGCGGCAATATGCTGAGTGGTATCATAATGTGCACACGAAAGTTCCGTAAGCAGAGTTTCAGCATCTATCTCCTTGTCCTTGCATTCGCAGATACCATCTGTCTATGGACATCCCATGCCTCTTATCTACTGTTTGAAGCATTGTTAGGTACATACCCCACTCGTTTATCCACTCTATCGTGTCGAGTTTTGAAGATACTCTCCATCCATTCGAGTTATGTCAGTTCTTGGATGATAGTGGGTATGGCTATCGAGCGAAGTCTGGCAGTGGCTTTGCCTCACAAAATGAAGCTCCTCTGCTCAAGGAAGAAAACTTGGATATTTGTCAGTTTCGTTTACACCATCGCTATTGGTGATTTGGTTTATGTTCTTAGTAAGTTTGAAGTTTCGGAATATGGTTGCTTCTGGAAAGACACCATCCAAATGTATGAAATCATTGCACTGCATATCATCGATATCTCTTTTTATAGCCTGATCCCCTTCGCTATTCTGATAGTCAGCAGCTGTTTGATTATCTTCAAACTCCACCAAACTAAGGCCCTCGGTAAAAATACCAACAAGCAATTGCAACATTCCAAAGAACACAATCGCATCACTATTACCCTTTTGTCAATAAGCTTTGTCTTTATTCTCACGGTTGGACCAGTTTGTATCACAGGTTTGTATGACAAATTAATTAATGATTGTGTATTTCAATTTGTGATGTCACTTTTATACTATGTCGGCTTAATGAACAGAAATTTATGTGAAATTATAGTAACATATCATCGATCGTTTACTTAAACTCTATTGTAAGAATGTAAAAACATGTTCTTTATGAGTGAAAGTCCACTAGTGAAGGATGAAATTTGAACAATTATATTGGACAATTGACTTGGAAAACCAAGCTGAACATTTCTACTTGAAAATCAAGTAAACTTAGTGAAAGAACACTGACATTTACAATAATTAAAGTAACGTATACTACAGAAGATCTGCTCCGCAGAGTAATGTTTCCTATTCGGTTATAATGATTGACAAATGATTCAATGTAAGCTGAAACTGAATATAAGTTATCATATATATATATATATGAAATGTAAACTAATCTCTTCTTCTTTCCATTGCTGATTAGCATTGATGAATTGTGATATTCTAGCCAGTCAAGGAAACGATATTGTCTATAATAATTATCAATTAACAATATACTATCAGAACACTTTACAAGGAAAATAGGAGACACGACAACACACTCCTAAACATACTTTCTAAGAACAATTGACAATCATCATAGTGAGAACCAACAAAACGAACTATGAGACTCTATTTAACTATTAATCTTTGTTTATTTCTGTTTGGTATGCCCGGAAGACCTGCACGGTCAAGAGTGCAGAGTGTAATTTACCGTTTCTGACAACTGTATTTTATTGTGATGTTGGAATAAAAATCTTATATATATATATATGTATCACAGGTTTGGTTGACATTGTATGTCTGTCTCACGGCGGGTCGTGTCCCATGAACTGGTACGTCAATCCTGGCCTTATGCAGAACATCTTCAATGCCCTGGAAGCAGGTAATTATGGAAAGCCATTTATACATATAACCCAAATGTACACAATTTTAGTAATACTTTTCCTAATCTACCTAACCATATTCCTGATTAGCCTTTTTCTCAGTGAACTGGCATCCTATTTCGGGAAAATTGGCCCAGCTCGGCGGCCAATTCGGAATGTGCCTACTAGGTAGGCCTAGTGTTTTTCCGAAGTAGCAGGGTGTCTAGAGAATTAGATGCCAGCTCGGAGTGAATTATCAAAAGCTATGCCCCAGTCAGGAATTGATAAAGTCTAAGTAGAAATGATGGAAAGGGAAGATTAGCTAAATATTAAAAAGCACAATTTGGGAATTTTAGGAACTTTCCGATTTGGTTTCTAATTATCGGCTAACCGGGAACGAAATTCCCCAGTCCACATGCATTTTCAATGGTGAATTTGTCAGTCATTTTCCGGATTAGCCTACTAATTCTCCCGGTTTGGGGTTAATTCATAACATATATAAATGTCTTTCCATAGGTAATCATGCCATCAACTTCTTCCTCTACTGCCTGACTGGTCCGTCCTTCAGAGAGGAACTGAAGATTATTCTACATTGCATCTGGTGCTGCAGTAGAAAGCCATCAAAGAGGGATACTACTGGTGGCTTGGAGAATGCGCCCACAACCATCCCAGAAAGAAAGCTTACAACAAGTTACATGAATTCAACAGAGACCACTGGAGTTGTCTAAAATCCTGGCTATTCACCAGAGAAAAGGTATGTTATGGTTACACAAGATATTTCCTTCCATTTTAGCATTTTAGGCTACAGAGCAATCAGCTACCAGAAACCATAAAACTAGTTCTATACAGAAACACTCCACATTATCCATATATATAGTAATAAGTAAAGGGTGGTCTCCACTGGCTACGGTAAGCTCTGCGCTAAGCTCTGCGCTAAGCTCTGCACTAAGCTCTGCGCTAAGCCTTGCGATAGTTTGTGCTGGTTCTGTAGGTGGTGAGGAATGACGAGGTCCTGCCTACATGGTCAGTGAATCATGTACTCAGGAACCTGCCACTTCTCACCAACACAGCACCATCACAAGGCTTACCGCAGAGCTTACCGCAGAGCTTACCACAGAGCTTATCGTAGAGCTTACCGCAGAGCTTACCGCAGCCAGTGGAGACCAGCCTTAACAGTGTCGGATGGCGTGGGATTCAAAATTGACAATAATCTGTATACCTTTTACTTACTCATTTCAAAAACTCCAATCTATGATGTTACTCATTTAAGAAAATCCAATACATAATATTGATCATATTGCATTTCTATTCAAGATGACAACCAACATTCCTCAATACGAATGCGCTGACGAATATATGATTTCCCAATGGACTAATGAAGTGTATTGTGTGTAGCCCAGGGTTTATGTGCAGCCCTGATGGGAAGATTACGTCTTCTCTCCTAAATGGGTCAGATTTTCAGAAAATGTACAATTGGCAGCTGTAGACATTTAGTAAATTCTGCTAAATTTGGCTGCAATTTGGTCAATACTAGGTAAATTCGAGTATATTCGGCATTGCATTGATTCTAGCAATCTGTTTGGTTAGGTTGAACTGTATTTTGAACTTTATTTCGTCTGATATTTGAGTTATTTCACACAAATTGGTGAAGGTGAATTTGGGTTATTTGAGATAATTAGTGAAGGTGAATTGTACGTTTTCTGAAAATCTGATCCCAATATGCCAGTGTAAAAGCAACATATGCTATCGCTCATGGAAAGGACATGTGGAGAGCAGGATATTGTGATGATCAACTACAGCTGAGGAAAAATGCCTCAATAGAATATTTGTTATTTGTCCAAGCGGTACATGAGGAATAGACAAACAGGTTGACAGGCCTTTGGGAGAATCCCAGCTCTTCCGGCCGTTACCTTAAATTTGCTTTACAGGACAGTTATCTATTCAGACGTCTAGTACATTAATCAAGTAAAATAATAATAATAATAATAATAATAATACAGAAATAGAAAATAGAACAGAGCAGAACAAGTGGAACATGTTTCACTCCAAATATGTTCGATATTCAGTGATAATAACAATAAAATAACAGTAATAATATTATTCATGTTCACACTCATTGGCGTTGAGGTTAATATGGCACATACAATACCCTAGACTCTTTTCTGTGTTTCAGGAAAATGAGTCATAAGTCGCAAAATGGATATTTTCCAAGGTGATTTATTTATAAGATATCTTTGTTGGAATATTCTAACTTTTAGGATGTCTAATGCTGCTGGTGACATTAATACATGAACAAAATTTCAAGGCAATCTATTAAATATATCTATGCATTTCAAAGGTCATCTTATGGAGTATATTTAGGTACTTTATTAGTAATTATCCACCCAAAGATATTATTAACTATTTTTCAAAATTAAAGAAATCAAACTTAAAATAATAGAAACCCTACCTTAGATATCCAACTGTTTACTACCATTAGAATCGGCTTGATCACAATTTTTCAAATATGATAATATTTCAAAATCCATTTTTGCGACTTATGACTAATTTTCCTGTAAGGCAACACAAATGACAGTAACCACTGCTTATTCCTTAAAGTATCCATTTAAACATGTTCATTCGGTATTATATATGTGTATGTGATGAATAACTATATAAAAGAATTGTATTATTGATGCATTGTTCCTCATGGAATCTGACATGTTAACTTGAAGAAGTCAACTTCTATTGACGGTGAATCATGACAAGGCAGTTAGAACATCACTTAATGAATGCACGCAGTTCCTTTTCATGAAATGTAATATCAGTATTGTATTGTGATTGTGAAATAAACTGTTCAAGAATTGATATATTGTTCATTGGTAGTTTACTTGCGATTTGATGGATATTTGCTAGGCATTTCTAACAGTTAAACCTATTTTAGCTAGAATGATCATCCCTCTTCCTTCCATCTACCTTTTAATTTTACACTTAAATCCATTAAGTGGTCGTCGGGGATTACATTTTAATTAGGGACCAATAGCAGTTGATATATATATATATATAAAAACTCCTCTGTCTAAATAGATCAATTTATAATACAAAATGTTTTAAGCGATCTAAAATGATTTTTCTTTTGACCATTTGTGGTTCCTTGGGATAGTTAGAGACGCTGCTAAATTAGAGTGTAAAATGATAAATACTGCGTATATCTGAGTGTATTGTGAGAATGCAATGGCAATTTGCCCAGAGATTCGGTATGTAAAATGATGAAGTCAGAGAAGTCGGATGATAGTAGTCTTCGGCCAGGCAGCAAGGTGTGTCCAAGCGTACTCTGTCCTCTTTATTTATAGTCACACGTTAATTATTCATTAGCATCAAATGGGTATAGCAAAGTGCGCTCCCGGCGATCCACCCTTATGATTGGCTGAGGGGGATCCTCCTCCACATGATCATGACCCCCAGCGCTCTCCCACGCCAAGGCCATGCGCTGTGCGCCTGCGCGGAGGATCCCTTGCCCTCAACCCCCCCTCCCCTCCCATTATCCCTGACCCAAGCATGTAGCGTCCCCTCCCTCCCCCAGTCCCTTCCCCCCACCCCGTAATGAGAGTCACGCCGGAGAACAATTGGCGATGCTATTTCGGTTGCTAAGACAATCAAACAGGTAGACACATAACAACAGATGTCCAGTGCCCCGCTCTCCCCCGCTCCACCCAGGTCCCGCGTGGCGGTCGAGGCCCAGGCGGAGGGGAGGGGGGGAAGAGGGGGAGGGGGGGACGGCCACTCTATGGGTAAATTCCGCTCGCAAGAATTGCAATTCTTTACATTCGTCCAATATTTTTCTTTTGATTGAAAACACAGTCTTTCAAACAAAATACTAGCCGTCCGCCCCATCAATACAAGTAACATTACTAAAAACATACATGTTAAAGCAGTAAGATAAGAAGATAGATATAATACGAGTCAAAGGTAAAAATGTCTCTTTGGGACCTTAATCGGTCAGAAAAATGTCTCTGGAGATGTCTCCTTAGGGGAAGGTTCATTATCGTATGATGTCTTCGTTCAATTACTAAAAAGTCTTTTAGTCAACATGGGTAAGAGAAGTCTTTGTGTATATAAGTGTGCTTCTGAACACTTCTGCAAATGTCTGTCTCCCTCTGGGGGTTCTACTACACAAATTCCTCTAGTGCGGTCGTCACCGACGTCTCCTCTGCCCGCCTGACCAGCCGAGGCCCCCGCTGGACCTCGTCGCTGGCCGACTGGGCGCCCGTCTCTCTCTCTCTCTCTTGGCCTTTGAGAGCGAGAACGGTTGGGTAGTCAACACTACCGTATTTTCATTATTAAAAACCCTAAAAATAACTGCAGAGCACATGTTTTCTCCTGCAGTTTGGCTTATAAAACTCCTCAATGAAAAATACACTTCAAAGCAGAATGGTTTGGAGATAGACAAGAAGCTCTGGTCCTGTGGTGCTTCTTCTCAGACTCCTCTTACTCGCCCCATTCTGTCTGCATAAAACAACTTCTCATAGCGAGAGTTGGATAAAATACCTTTGGGCTGGATCCTTGTCCGTGGATTCCACCATTTTCTCCTGAGAGAGAGAAATGGATTTCACCCAGGTATGTTACTCTTTGCTCTGCGGTCTCTCTCGCACCCGAGAGAGGGCAAAACAGCATTAATAGTAAAATATTAAAAGAGTACAAAGAAAAGACAAGTTCATAAAGTGATTAAAGTACTACCCAGAAAACCAAACAAAATAGCTGAAACTTATTACTTCATCCTGGTCAGTCCGAGATTGGCAGCGTAATATGGTGAGGTAGAGGGGTGGGCGGGGAGGTGTTCAAAGGGGCGGGAATCAGCCCTGGCGCCAGGGTCAGATTCTCCATCCTCTCGATCTTCGTCTTGGGGGGGTAGGATTTCCAGGGTGAGGGTTGGGGGTTCTTCGGGGGCGTTCTCTCGGGGCCTACGGTTCCTTTGGCAACACTGGAGGTTGACCATGCCTCTGGGGGCAAGCCCCTTTCGGCGGCGGAGGTAGAGGATTCCCAGGGTCATGACTCCTAGGAGGGTGGGGATGAGAGTGGCTATACCCCAGATAGAACTTTCAGACCAGGGGCTAGGGATAGGTGTGGGGGAAATGGGCTTAGGAAAATCGGTGAGAGAGAGTAAGGGTATCTCAGCTCTCTGTAAAAGGGTCAATTGTTGGGTTAATTGGGGGTAAAGGGAGAAATTTCCATAAGTCAGATTAAACCCGGGGAGGGGCATAATCGTGGGGGTGGGGAGAATTATATGGGACTTATGGCGTTTGATGCTACTCACACGCCAATCCTTTCCAACCAGGAGACAACCGTCTTCTAATATTACCCTAGTATGCTGGCGATACGTTTTAATTACTGGCTTCTGCCCAGGACACCTCAGGATGGTTTCTAGGGGTTGATATACTGTTAAAATTATAGAAGAAATGGACTCTCCCTCTCTAAATACTTGATTGGTCAAATTACCTCTCTTCAAAATCTGGGCCTTACAAAGATCGGGTCTTTTACCCATGATGATATTGGTCTCACAAGTTGGGGTTAGATGTTCAATTGCAGCTGAGCAAATTTGTGGTTTAAACCCAATACAGTGCTGTGGGAGGAAAGATGCACTTGACACGCTGTCTAGGGCCACTTCTTCCTCTCCCATTAACTTTCTGAGGTGGTCAGCACCATACGGGACGGGGAAATATTTTAGTCTATAATGTAGAAATTGGGTGCCTGAAACAGCCGGAATTACCGTCTGATATACCAACTCCTGCTCGCCATCTAGTAATAGTTGGACGTTCAGGTGCCTGTAATACCAGCGGTTATCTTGTGGGGTATAATGCTTCCCTTCTTGTAATTTAGACAGAATTTCTGATAAATATGCCAGTGGTAAAATCTGGTCAGTTAAGAATCCCCTTTCCAGCTGAATTCGCTGGCGATAGAACAATTCGTTCTGACGGTAGTAATTTTCTACCGCTCTACCTACTTGTTGCAATAGAACATCCACTTCCCTTCGCATGTGGATTCGGTGAATTTCTATACTAAAACCATTCAAATGTGTTAAGATATCAGCCACCTGACGGGAGATGTTATTGGCTGCAGCTTGGAGCGCAGCAATGTCCATACGGTTTTCTCTCATATAGAGTCTAGTTTGGTTCAGCACAGACACCATCTCCTCTTGACAATGGGCTAATATTTCCTCACTATTGTGGGTCGCTTGAACTGCCGCTTGCAATTCCTCGACCTGTCCAACCGTAGCTGTGCCAAACAGGGCACGGCTCAACGAACCCACAAAATTAAATAGGCCCCTCTTCTTCCTGTTTTTGAGGTGGGCCTGTGCTGGTATCTCTGTCCGGAGGAACTCCATGTGCTCCTCCCAGTGGAGAACATCTTGGTCTCCCACAACCTCCGCCTGTCTGAGCTCTGCAATCCTTCGTTTAAGAACCGAGATCCAAGTTTTGACAGGAGGGGGTGTGGGAGGGTGCAGTACAATCACAGTCGTCCAAGTCGCGGTCAGGGCTCTGACCTCCCCTTCCTCATACACTAACACCCCTTCCTCCTCAAGCAGACCGCCTCTAACCATCGTGGTTAAGACGATCATCAGGAGGGTTTTTAGGGTGAAGTGGGAGAGAAATCCGTCACTGGTGGTGCCACTGGATCGAACTCCCATGGCTGGGGCTGTGGTGGGGGTGACGGTGGGGGTGATGGTGGTGGTGGTGGCGATGGGGGTGGTGATGGTGGTGGTATGCAGGGCAGCTTCCTAGGCCTCTGCACAGGTGAAGAAGGTGAGACTGGGTTGGGGGAGGAGTCAGGCCTCTCTCTCTTTGTAGATCCCAAAGAGTGGAAAACCTTAATCCTCTTCTCGGTGCCTTCAGATGTAGTGCTCAGGGCTTTGGGTAGAGGGTTTGTAGTTGGAGTCTCAACTCTCCCTCTCTTAGCCCTTGATCTTGTGACTGGACCTGGAGGTGGTGTGCGCTGAGGGGCAATCTCCACAGCAACGGCGGGTGGTAGGAGTGGGCGCACTGTGACTGGCTTAGGTGTAGCCAGTACTAGTACTTTCTCCTTTGGCGGTCGCTGCTGGGGTGGGCGTGGCACTTGTTGTGGTCGTTGGGGGCGTGGCACTTGGTCCTCGTCCTCCACTAGCATGTGCTCTTCCTCTGGTTGATTTGCGGGCGCGTCTTCCTCCTGTGGCTCTACCTGAATTATACGAGGCATGTGAGGTATGGGTATGAATACAGGGTCAGGCTCTGCCTGAGGCTCGGGCCTTTGTGGGGGTGGTGGTCTGACTCGATTAGCTTGTTGGGCCTGTCTCCGAGCCCTATTACGTTTACCTTGACCCGCCCTTGGTTGCCTAGTTCTCAGTACATCCCAATCTATTTCCCCTGATACCAACTTAAGTCTATTTCTATTAATACGTTTTTGTTCACCTTGGGGTCCTCTCAGAGTTATGACGGTACCCCTGATACCCGTTATCATGTAACCATGATCCCATTTCGGGTCCAGTGGAGTGCTGGTACCCGATAACACCACTACGTGATCCCCTATGTTTAGATCTTTTGCGTTCGCTCTGGCTCTCAATCTTTCGTAATTAGCCACCCTACTTGCCTCAGTGCGCTCAGCGGCCTCTCTGAACGCACTTGTCAAAGCCTGTAGGCGCTCACTTAGCACGGCATCCTCTGTTCCCTCTGGAGTAGGGAATATTTTAGAAAAAGGGTATTTTGGTTTGGTGCCGAAAGTTAGAAAATATGGTGTGAAACCAGTTACACAAGAGGTGGAGACTCTATGTGCCCAGAGGGTAGGGCCTAAATGGCTCTCCCACTCTGCTGGTCTGGCGTTTATGAATTTTCTGAGTATTCCTTTAAATGTTTTGTGGAATCTCTCTATTTTACCGTTTGTGGTAGGGTGGAAACTTGTGGAGTGCCTTACTTCAGTGCCTATTGATTTGAGATACCCTTCTACCTGTTGGTTCATGAATTCTAGCCCCCTGTCGGTGATGACTACCTCTGGAGGGCCATACCTGGGGACGTATTCATTCGCCAAATAGTCAGCTATATTCTTAGCTGCTTTGGTGGGTATGGGTTTAACTTCTACCCAGCCAGTAGCGTGATCTATTACAGTTACTATATACCTGTTCCCTTGTTCAGAAACGGGGAAGGGACCACACAGATCCATCCCTAGTATCTGGCCAGGGTATTTTGCCAGAGGCATAGCTGTAGGAGGTACACGCGCCTGCCCGACTCGGTTCACTGCACACCTAGCGCATTTGGTCAAAACACGGAAAGTATCCCTTCGCATTGTGGGCCATTTATAGGCCTCTTGAATTCTATCCAATGTTTTTCGCATACCCTGGTGGCCTACCTCAGTGTGGGCGCGCCTCACTACTCTATACCTGGCTGAGGGTGGTAATACCAACCGGGGGTAGGCTGGCTTACCTGGGGGAGGAATCAGAGTAAAGAGCATTCCATCAATTATGGTATAGTCTCCCTCCTCTTCCACCCCTTGTTGGAACTCATCCATTTCCCTCTGTTCTAACCTTATTTGCTCTTTCTCGAGTTTATCAAATTCCCAAGGAATTTCATCTATTTCTTCTAAAGCGCAGACTTCAAATTGACTGAGAGTCGGCTCTTTTCCCTTGGTTTTTATTCGAGAGAGCATATCCGCCCTAATGTTGTTGGCCCCTTTCCTATACTCAATGGGAGCCCCATATTCTGCTATAAGTACCGCCCACCTCTGAATTTTTGTGTTTTTGACTTCACCTACAAATAGCGATTTTAATGGCTTGTGATCCGTATAAATTTTGAACTCGCTACCTTGAAGATAGGGCCTAAGTTTGTTTAGCGCATAAACAATAGCATATGCCTCTTTCTCAATCGTAGCCCAATTTAGCTGTGGTCCGGAGAGTTGTTTAGAGATATATTGAACAGGTCTCTCCACACCCTGACTATCAGTCTGGACCAATATGGCCCCTATTGCGTAATCACAGGCATCTGTATAAAGGCGGTAGGCCTTATTTAGCTGGGGATGTGCCATTACTCTGTCTGAAGTAAGTAGCTCCTTCAGCATTTCAAAAGAATTTTGTTGTTCTTCCAACCATTCAAACCTAGCGTACTTTTTGGTGAGTTTTACTAGCGGATAAGCTACCTTAGCATAATCTGGAATACATTGACGGTAATACCCAGTCATCCCTAGAAAGGAGCGAATTCCGCTCACGTCTTCTGGGGGTAGCATATCCCTGATTGCACTACATTTATCTGGGTGGGAGTTAATCCCATCCTTGGAAACCTGGTAGCCGAGGAGATCTACCTTTTCCTGTTTGAAAATACATTTACTCTTTTTGATTGTAATTCCGAACTCTTCTAATTTATCAAACACCAGAGCCAAATGGTGGTCGTGCTCCTCTTCAGATTTGGAATAGATTACAATATCGTCTATAAAAGTCATGCAAAATTTTCCAATAAATTCCGAAAACATTTTATTCATGGCCCGTTGAAAGACAGCTGGTGCATTAGTGAGACCAAAAGGCATTCTCCTGAAGTGAAAAAGTCCTCTGTGACACACAAATGCAGTCTTTTCAATACTCTCTGGGTCCATTTCTACCTGCCAGTACCCGCTTTTTAGGTCAATGGTGGAAAAGACAGTTGATCCTGCCAAGCTATCGAATATGTCCTGAATATTTGGGAGAGGGTGAGCGTCCTTTTTAGTCACAGAATTGAGTCTTCTAAAATCTACACAAGGTCTATTACTCCCATCTTTCTTAGGAACCAACAATATTGGGCTCCCCCATGCTGAGGTGCTGGGCTCAATTACTCCCAGTTCCAGCATTTCATCTAATTCCTTATCAACTAGTTTTCTTTTAATCAGGGGCAAGCGATATGGCCGTTGATTAATGGGGCGCGCATTTCCAGTATCTATGTGCATTGTCACATCTTTAAATTTTCCAAGATTACCCTTTTTGCCTTCTCCAAAAACAGCCGGGTATTTTACTTCCCAAGCTTCTGCTTCAGTGTGGATGGAGGCAAATTCTAAATCAGAGTCACCCACCCACCCACTCTTATAGCTTTTCCCTTCTAAAATGATTTTTCTCTTTTTGAATACAATGTGGGCGTCTAGAATGTCTAGCGCATCGTCCCCTAAAAGCATTTCATGGTGGAGTTTTTTAACAACATAAACTGGAAATGAGCTACCTCCCAAGTTAATAATCGCCTGTCCCTCTGTTACAAGTTCATGACCAGAGAGGGATTTTAAGGTCTCTCCCTTTGTTAGTATGAGTGGACGGTGATAGGCTTTACAGAAAGCCTTCCACATATCCTCTCTCATCAAACTTCTAGACGCGCCGGTATCAATGAGAGCCCGCATCCCCATCCCCGCCACTGGGATAGAAATACAAAATCTCCTGTCCGGCCTGCCTATTCCCCCTGGTTCCCGATCTTGGGGGTGGCGGCAGCCATCTGCATGGCCGCTACCACCGCCGCTTGTACATGAGCATATCTTTGAGAGCATTCTCTCGCAAAATGTCCCTCTTCCCCACATTCATAGCAAACACCCTTGCCCCTAAACCTCTTCCCTCCTCCCTGTTTATTCTTTTCAGGACCTGCGTCCCCTTTACCTTTTCCCTTCCCTTTCCCTGAGTTATTAACAGCTTGAGAACTGGCAACCGGAGGGGGTGGGTAGGATGGATTGTAATAAGGTGGATACATAGGCAACATGGGTGGTTGAAAAGGGTACTGGGTGGCTGTACTTGGTTGGGGCATGATCACAGTTGGGTTAGGGGTTTTTATGTTCTCCCATTTTTCTATTACTTTGGTCAACATATTTATTCTAGCCTCTAATTCAGAAAAAGGTACCCAATTTGCTGGGGGTTTTGGAATTTCGGGTTTTAGTTGATTTAGGACGGCCCCTATCTCCATTGGCTCGTCCTTTCTCTCACCTCTGGCAGGCTGGCCTGCCAATGCGAAGGTGTGAGCGGCAGCTGAGGCTTGAGTGATAGCCTCAGCCAGAGTCAGAGGACGAGCGGCAAATACGTCATGACGTATCTGCTCGTCCCTCAGTCCTCCCACAAAATTCCTTACTAGCGTCTCTTGGACAATATCATGATTTAAATCATCCATGCTATATGCCCTTTGAGACGCCAGCTGGAATTTGCGTCCATACTGCTTAGCATCCTCGTACGGGAGTTGATAAAGATCAGTGAGGCGTGCCCTGAGCTGTTGTTCCTCCTCTTCATTCATGAAGAGTCGGAAAATCTCTGCCCTTGCCAGATCCCAGGTTCTGTTCTCTGCTATCTGCAGGAACGCTGCCACACACCTCGCTAGAGGCCCACTAGCAAGCGTCCCCAAAAGCTCTAAAGTGAGGTCATCATTGGCCGCACAATAGGCTTTTGCCCTGCTGATCCCATCCAGCCACTCTCTCAAGGTGTCCTTGTTGGAACCATCATTGGCTCCCAACATAGATCCATGGCGTTCCAAACGCCTTCGGATCTCTTTGATTGCCGCAAACCTTGCCCTTCTTTGATTGACATCTAGAGCAGCAATCGCCTCTGCATCTAGCGCCCAATCAACCTCCATTGCGGTTTTTAGAGAGAGTAACTAGACAGTACAAGGTACAGATCTAAACATACAGAACCCAAAGACCTAGCGAAATAAAAGCTCTAGGCATTTCTCACGCACTCTCCAAGTATTATGAGTGGTTAAGTGTGATCATTGCACCCAATTTTGTACAGTGTCCCCAGATCCGCTTCCCACACATTCCACAATAATATACAAGCAAAATCAGAGTTCAGATTTCCACTCACCCAGTCCTGTTCTTCATTTGCTCGCCTGGTTTTTCTCTGACTTCAAGATGAGGGTTTTGCTATTTTAGCAAGTCGTCTCTTCGAATGGTCGCCAGTGTGAGAATGCAATGGCAATTTGCCCAGAGATTCGGTATGTAAAATGATGAAGTCAGAGAAGTCGGATGATAGTAGTCTTCGGCCAGGCAGCAAGGTGTGTCCAAGCGTACTCTGTCCTCTTTATTTATAGTCACACGTTAATTATTCATTAGCATCAAATGGGTATAGCAAAGTGCGCTCCCGGCGATCCACCCTTATGATTGGCTGAGGGGGATCCTCCTCCACATGATCATGACCCCCAGCGCTCTCCCACGCCAAGGCCATGCGCTGTGCGCCTGCGCGGAGGATCCCTTGCCCTCAACCCCCCCTCCCCTCCCATTATCCCTGACCCAAGCATGTAGCGTCCCCTCCCTCCCCCAGTCCCTTCCCCCCACCCCGTAATGAGAGTCACGCCGGAGAACAATTGGCGATGCTATTTCGGTTGCTAAGACAATCAAACAGGTAGACACATAACAACAGATGTCCAGTGCCCCGCTCTCCCCCGCTCCACCCAGGTCCCGCGTGGCGGTCGAGGCCCAGGCGGAGGGGAGGGGGGGAAGAGGGGGAGGGGGGGACGGCCACTCTATGGGTAAATTCCGCTCGCAAGAATTGCAATTCTTTACAGTATTCTGTATATTTTATTCATTCAATAAATCGGTCTGGTTATGTTGAACTGTATTTTGAACCTGATTTTCGTGTTAAATTTGGATTATTTGAGGGGAATGGTGAAGGCGAATTGTACATTTTCTGAAGACTTGAACCTCCTATACAGATCTCACACTCAGCTTGAGCAGTACTCGAGTAATACACAAGGTGGCAGCACTCTCTTCATCCTCACCACCACCTCCGTGTAAATACACAAGGTGGCAGCACTGTCTTCATCCTTACCACCGCCTCCGTGTAAATAGCCATTTCGTCGTGAGGAAGAACATTGAATTGTTATTCTGCTTTTAATACAGTTACAGAAATGGAGGTTGTCCCTATTTTGTGGGTCTTCCGACGAGCCCAGAAATTGAATAAAATAATAGAGTAAATAATATATTGGTCCGCGACATTTGCAGTACCTATAGTCAGTGGTATTAATTAACAGACAGTCGCCCCATAGTCGCATTCAACATTCATAGTCTATGTTCGCAATCATCCGGACGATGAACATGGTTGGGCGAAAATGAAAAGGAAACAAATAGGATCAAACCATATATTTTATTTTATTTTATTGACCTCCGAAGTTTACAATTGAAGTTTAAGGGGAGGATATTTTTTCAGCTTTTCAGACATATATGAATCAATATTTTATCTTGGAAATCTTTCTAAATATAGCTGACATACAGGTTTAGCTTCATGCATAAAGGAACAGGGTATCAACATAGTTTGAAAGATATTATTTCGCTTTGAAGATCTTCAATGTTCCCGTTTTAAACTCATAATCAGGATGCGAATTCAGCCTAATAATTTGTCTAAAAGGTAGGTGACCAGGGGCGGATCTAGGGTCTAAAATGAGGGGGGGGTCCAAGATAAAAAGGGCACATCAGTCCATCCCCGAAAAATGAGCCAGAAGGGCACAAGGGCATACAAGGGAGAGATCGTCAGAAAATGTAACTTCGATATACCAGGGAGGTATATACAGAGGGAGTAGAAGCCAAGGTTGGACTCCACAGGGCTATGCCTGTCTGGGTGGTGTTTTCACTATTGTATACCAGGTGGCGTTGCGGTGCTGTTTTTTGTACCCTGAAATTAGACCCAAGCATTCTGCTAACACTTTTAGCTATATCATATAATCATAAATCAGTAAACAACAGCTAAGTTGTTCCATCAGCTTACATAATATTTGACACATTGGTAGCCCAGTTAAATTTGATTGCCTTTTCCAAGCAACACCATAACAGTCACATACTTAAAAATAGCTATACAATTGCTGGCTATTGGGTATATATGGGTGGGAGTGGGTTGACCTGATTCACTGTAGCATAGAAATAGACACATGTGTCTATTTCTATTACTGTAGTTAGCGCCACAAGCTCTAGTGGCATTACTCTTAACTATTGGGGTACCACGCATTGAACCTGGCTTCCGCTCCCTCTGTATATACCTCCCTGGATATACCAATTACTCATATATGTTCAGTCTAATTTAGCAGAAGTTACCAAATTAAGTTAATGGAATTTAAAGTGCCATTTGGATGCATTTTGCGCTTTTTGAAGCACAAAATACAGTATTTAATCACACATGAAAAGTGATCATTTTATTTCCATTATTTATTTTGAGTTTCAAAAACCAGGGATCCAGTTTGCAAGGACCTAAGAAACACAAAACATACAATACACACTGGCAGTTGTATGTATAAACCATGACCATGTATAAAAATTGTAAGATGTGGAATTATTTTTAAAAATCAGTTGTGGCTACTGTTGCAAGTGATGTAGGGGTGAAGTAGGGTCTGGGGGCATGTTGCACCTAAAAATTGTAAAACCTGGTTGTGTATTCTGGGAGCATTCTTGGATCATAATTAGACAGTTTCGTTTGTGTTTAAAGATACAAAAAATAATAATAAGGGGGAAAATCTCAAAGGCAAATTTAACTAATTGACATTGAATCAAAATCTCCCTCAAATGATGAAATCACATGTATCCAATGTCACATTGGATTACCAGATCAATGGGGGTTTGTCTGTACTTCCTGCAGGCAGGCCTGCCAACAATAGGACAAATGTAAGGCAGCATACTTTAATTTTCTCACAGCTGCCCCCAGGTGATTGTCCATATGATGTATAAATGTAAAGCAAACATGAGAGGGGGAACTAATGTCAGAACAAACATGTGTGAACCCCATACACCCAAATTAGGGAGTCATGGAAACAGCATTTATAAGTTCTTTTTCAGCCTTTTACAGCTGTTACCACAAGACACTTTTGGTTGTAAAAGAAATTAAGGCACCTTTGGTTCTTAAAAAAGATTTTTGGCTCTTGAAAAAGGGCACTTTGGGTTGTAAGAAAGACACTTTTTGGTTGTTACACTTACAGCAGAAAAAGGGCACTTTGGGTTGTAAAAAAGCGCACTTTGGACTATTCAAAAGGGCACTTATGAAAATTTTGAGGGGAGGTCAGGACGTCGCCGACCCCCCCCCCCCCTTGGATCCGCCAATGGTGACCCGCTATTTTCTTCTTGGGCGGGACCGGGTGGGGGTGGGGGGATAAATCTATACGTCAGATACATATAGAAAGAGAGATTTTTTACGAAAATATTGTATTCTGTCCCTCTAGGGTCGTCAGGAAAACCTAATTGTAGAGGACGCTTCACCCTGTTTTGAGCCATTGAAATATGTATGTATAAATTTATGTAAAATAGACATATATGTATGAAATGTATTGGAATAAAAATGATATATATATATATAATACGCTGGAAAACCTTCCCCATAGACGTCTACAGTAAGCGGTAATAGATTTCCCTAAGATGAAAGCTAACTTGGTTACATGTGTATTTTTTTGTCTTTTTGGACTCACTCAACGAGTCAAGGTTTAAAAGAAATGTTGTATTCTGTTTTCCTGTTGGGCAATGGTTAATAGCTTGTTTTTTTTATTATGTTCACTTTCAACCACTGACCCAACAAACAACCAAACAGGATTCATGGTAGGAACAACAGCGTGTAGCTCGGGTTGTTTAAGGATTACTCTCCAGACAGTGTTTGGCCAAAGGAAGTCTTTGCAAAGAAAACCCGTGCCGCTAAGTGTTACCAAGTGCAAGATTCATGCAAATTTTGGCAAATTCCCTCCCAGCTATTTATGCGATTCCTGCCTATGTTCTTCCAGTGAGATGATATATGCCAGTGTTGCACTCTGGATCTCTTCCAGCCTTAAACACTATCCAGTCAGGTCCAGACGGCCACATTCCTCGATTCCACATCTAGCGATAAGCTTAACCACAAGGCTAAGACTAAAAGTGTAAATGACTCCTAAAACTTAGGGGTCCAAAACTGCTTTCTGAACCTGACTGTATCGATACTCCATAATAATATGATTATGATCATATAGGATACTTCTGCAAGAATAAATTATGAATATATTTAACAAGGACAGTGGGGGAAAGAACTATTCTCCATGTCGAAGGACTACAGTGGATAATGTTCTACGTTTTAAAACGCTCCTCGGGAAGAATAAAATATTATAGAGAAAATACTTTGTACAGTTTATTCCTTTAAATCCTTGAGGTGAGGTTGAGGTCCTTGTTTCCCAACCTGGCAATACATGAAGCTCAATGCAAAGGTCATGAATATTATAGCAAGTAACATAAGGTATGTACAATATGAATCAGGAATACATAAATAAATACAATGAGCAAATAAGTATAAACTTCATCATAAATTAGAGTAATATATAACATAAGAGATGGTCGAAGTCTGGAAGCTCTATCATTAACCAATAATTAGTTATAACATAATGAACTAATATAAGCAGAGAATAGCAGCAGTCCTTGACATGTAGCCCCTGGTCGCAGCTGGATATATTATGGAGATTTTCCCGGTGGTTTCCCCGGAGGTTTCCCGGAGATTATTCCAGTGATTTCCCAGGGGTAATTCCGGACATATTCCGGAGATTATCAGGACATATTCCGGAGATTATCAGGACATATTCCGGAGATCGTTATGGAGGTTTCCCAGAGCTTCATAGAGTCATCACACATTCGTTACAAATATAAGTTTGCATGTAATGAAGATGAGCTTTAACGAATGTAAGAGTAATATTGATACAGTTAACATACAAACAATAAAATATCAACCAATAAATAGTTAATAAATAATGAAATATTATTTAAGCATTATTTCCTAACGTGTTTGACCTGAGCAGGTACTATGGTCCAGAGGTTCACAGGGGCTGCAGGCAAATTCCCTCCCGTGTTTTCATTTGTATTTGGAGGACCTGTCTTAGCAAAGATTTGAGAACAAAATTGTGAGTGTGTGCATTGTCAAACGATTTCGTAAAATTTACAAACACAAATCTACAATTTCAACACACAGGTTCCACCAAAATCGTATGACAGCTGAAATCCTGTCTGAAACTATTCTTCTTCCTCATTCTTTTCCTCTTCTTCTTCCTCCTCCTTCTGTTCTTCCTCCTCCACCAACTCTGCCACCTCTTCCACTTCCCTCCTTTACTCTTCTCCCTCCTTCTGTTCTTCCTCCACCAACTCTGCCACCTCTTCCACTTCCCTCCTTTACTCTTCTCCCTCCTCCTTCTGTTCTTCCTCCTCCACCAACTCTGCCACCTCTTCCACTTCCCTCCTTTACTCTTCTCCCTCCTCCTTCTGTTCTTCCTCCTCCACCAACTCTGCCACCTCTTCCACTTCCCTCCTTTACTCTTCTCCCTCCTCCTTCTGTTCTTCCTCCTCCACCAACTCTGCCACCTCTTCCACTTCCCTCCTTTACTCTTCTCCCTCTTCCTTCCTTTCATCCTCCACCAACTCTGCCACCTCCTGCGTCTCTAACATCCTCCTTTCCTCTATCCTCTTCATCACCTGCCTCTTATACACATCACCAACATCCCTACCATCAGGCAGCCACCATGAAGGAATACACAGAGTTCCCCAATTCCACCAGTCTATGAGAGATGTCCACAGGTCCTCACCAGGCTCCTCATCCACTATAATACTGCACCACCAGAGTCTTACAGCAGGGTGTTGTTGTGTAAGCAGGACATCAAGCAGATCCCTCTTGTGCTTCATCTCTGATACATATATATGACCATATGATATTTTCACCCCCTCCTTCACTTTACCACAGGAGTTTAGGGCCTGCAATAAACTTAGGACCTGACCTGCTGCTATGTGATGTGGTGGGTCTGTACAATCCAACCCTATCTCCAGCACCTTACATGCAGGAAGTCTGTCTAGTGTTTTCTTATACTCCTCCTGTGTGCAGCACACAGCAGGTGCATCACCAAAAACATCAGAGTATCTATCATACGCCAGCGTAATTTTAAGTATTTGTTCAAGTGTGTGGGCCTGGTACCTCTCCAGTAGATAAGCAGAGTCAGCTGGATGCCATGCATAGACAACCACTTTATTCCAATATTCATAGCTCCTGTAGGCCACCAGACCCCATCGTGCTGTGCCAGGCAGGTGGTAGTATACCCGCTTCCAATTCCTACAACACAAAAACAGGAAATTGCAATAATTTTTATAATACAAAACCACTTTGCAAAATATGGTTGTCTGACATATTATATATGATTGTTTGTTCACACCAAAAGAAAGGTGAATCTTTTATATTTTCAAAATATGGTTGTCCAACATATTATATATGATTGTTTGTTCACACCAAAAGAAAGGTGAATTTTTCATATTTTCAAAATTTGGTTGTCTGACATATTATATATGATTGTTTGTTCACACCAAAAGAAAGCTGAAACCTGTCCCAAATATTCATTTTTGGTTGTTCGCATAGCTGACCTGGTCTGTGTGGACAACCGGGCTGCAGGATTTTTCCATCCCTGGTGCCCCTGTTATTAACAGTGGTATAGTTGTCAGATGGTAGTGACTGAAAAGATAATAAAAATTACAATAATTTACTCACCATATTACATATGAACAAGGTGTGATGCTCCCGATGGTTTGTGCAGCAACAGGCCCCCGTATATCCTGTGGTAGCTCCAGCAGGCAGCTGTATACCAACCTACGAATATCATCCTTCTTATCATTTTCCCAACTCACAATGGTGCCCCTGAACCATGTCTCCTTATCACATGTGTCTGTTCCATCAAATGATTCTTGTATTTGTGTGAAAAGACTTTCTGCCTCATTCATGAACTGTTCACTACATTTTCCGTCCACCAGATCACGTATCCCAGACTTAGTGAAAAAGAAACCCTTTATCTTGTCCACAAGAGCAAAGCACTCTTTCCTCAATGATCGATAGGCTTCATCTCTAGAGGATCCATCATCATCTGGCCACATGATCAATTGCCACCTCACCATGTTTGTCAGTATAGATATTTTGGAGTCTCTGTGTATGCATGTATCCTGAGATAAGCATCCAAATAGCATGATTGTGGAGTTATGGAAGAGTTTGGAAGAAGATAGATAAAAGAGAAAGAGCTCTCTTACAGGCAAAGGGAGACAAAGGGCACCCTTTACCATGAAGTAGTCTAAGAAACTTTCATGAGCACATTCATATATCCAGCCTTCACCTGTTAATAAATTCTCATAAGTTTTGCTGAGGAGTTGAATAAGAGGATAACTTTCATCCAAACCAAATTCCCTGAAGAGTTTGTCTGATAGCTCCATTTCCTTTGATAAACCAGTCATGAGTAATAATGTATAGAAGAGCTCCTGCTTCTTAGGGTCATCATCTGCTTTGCCTCCTTGTGGCCGGCTGGTCTCCCTCATCAATAGAAGACTCTCTACCTTGCTGTATATATCACTGACATGCAAATTCCCAATGGAATCAATGTTGATGCTCTGACGGCTATTTGGGCTGAGTGCTAATAATAACACCAACAAAAGCCTTAGTGGGTTCTTCAGTATGGCTTGTATGTTTGTATTAGTGTGACACTCTGACTCCATGTACTTCACTAACTTCTGGGCTTCAGGTTTAGATTTAAATTTCTCACAATGTTTCCTGACATAAGTGAGACCTTGTTGTATGGTAAATCCAGTGGTTTCCAGCTCTCTGTCAAATTTCTCCTTGTCCACTCCTGCTCTGTTCTCCCGGGTAGAGAGAAATACAACTGGATGCCTGGTATTTCTTGCTTCCTCCACAAATTCTTGAATTAATCTGCTTAAGGATTCCTCTCGCACCTCATCGACACCGTCAATGAAAACAACTAACTTTATTTCCTTTGATTCTCTAATTAGTTTTAAAAGTCTACTCTGATTTCCACCCAGCAATGCCCGTTCTATGGCCTTCCAGATGCCATCACTGGTGATAGTTTTTGCAACCAAGAAGACCATGACCTGTCGCTCTGCCTGTGGTTCCTGACACGTGTCCCTGATGAAACCACGTATAAATGAACTCTTCCCACTTCCTGCGGGGCCAGAAAATAGCACAGTAGCTGGTTGAGGCATCTCCTTATGCATAGCAAGCATACAGTGCCTCTCTATTCGCTCCCTCTTTCTGGAAATAAGTATTTCACAATTAAAAGATACATAAAATGTGGGTGTGCACCCCTTAGAATGAACGCAGGATGCAGAGGTTTTTTTTAAATGGGAAACAGGATGCATCCCCCTAGTGAACGAAGATGCAGGCAAATCTGACTCTTAAGAAATTTAATAATGTTCAACAATGACATTTTGTACAACCCTAAATAGGCAGACTTCTTTGACCTTCAACCATTCAGTAGACATATTCCACACCACCATAAAATAGTTCAATATCTAATAAAATATTACATAATCGATATTCATGTTTCCATGTTCGCCTATTTTCATTGTTAAGCATGAAATTCCCTAAGACTATTTCATACAGTCATCTCCTCAGAATGTGAGGATTTCACTTCTAACAAATTATAACAGGAGAAACAGGATGGAAATTGATAAAATTCAGATACAAATTTAAAATACTTACGGAAAGAGAGAATCTCGGGGGTTCAGTAAAATGTCAACCTCTATGAAGTTCTCTGAAAGGTTGTACATTTCATGGAAGAGGTCAGCTAAAGGTACCTGCATAATAGTTCTAGCTAGGCAAGAATGGTGATCAGCAATCCCTGAAATAGGAAATGTTGATACATTGGTTCACAGAGAGAGAACAAGATACAAGGATTGTGGTCAGAAGGTCATAAGAGAGGCAGGAATACCAGGGTGGTGGTCAGAAGGTCATAAGAGAGGCAGGGATACCAGGGTGGTGGTCAGAAGGTCATAAGAGAGGCAGGGATACCAGGGTGGTGGTCAGAAGGTCATAAGAGAGGCAGGGATACCAGGGTGGTGGTCAGAAGGTCATAAGAGAGGCAGGGATACCAGGGTGGTGGTCAGAAGGTCATAAGAGAGGCAGGGATACCAGGGTGGTGGTCAGAAGGTCATAAGAGAGGCAGGGATACCAGGGTGGTGGTCAGAAGGTCATAACAGAGGCAGGGATACCAGGGTGGTGGTCAGAAGGTCATAACAGAGGCAGGGATACCAGGGTGGTGGTCAGAAGGTCATAAGAGAGGCAGGGATACCAGGGTGGTGGTCAGAAGGTCATAAGAGAGGCAGGAATACCAGGGTGGTGGTCAGAAGGTCATAACAGAGGCAGGGATACCAGGGTGGTGGTCAGAAGGTCATAAGAGAGATTAGGGATACCAGGGTGGTGGTCAGAAGGTCATAAGAGATGCAGGGATACCAGGGTGGTGGTCAGAAGGTCATAAGAGAGGCAGGGATACCAGGGTGGTGGTCAGAAGGTCATAAGAGATGCAGGGATACCAGGGTGGTGGTCAGAAGGTCATAACAGAGGCAGGGATACCAGGGTGGTGGTCAGAAGGTCATAAGAGATGCAGGGATACCAGGGTGGTGGTCAGAAGGTCATAAGAGAGATTAGGGATACCAGGGTGGTGGTGGTGGTCAAAAGTAAGTGTAAGAGATTGGAAGGGAAGAGGTAGGAGGTTTGGGTTTATCATAAGCTTATCTTTATAAGTGAGTTAACAGTGTATGAAATGGAGGTTTATGGTGATATAAGGATGCGGGGTAGAACTGTAAGAGGGAGTATGTAGAGTGGATCTCCATTCAGTACTCACAATCAGTGATGTCCTGCTCTGATGGAGCCACTTCTTGCTGTGTGCAGCTCTGCTGATTGCGGGGGCTCTTCCTACTGGTTGGGGTTCCCCTGGCTGTTCTCACTCGTCTAGCTGTTTGGGGTCTTCTGGAAGTATGGGTTTTTCTAGCAGCAGGTCTTCTGTTGGCTGCTGCCCATGCACTGGCTGTTTGAGGTTCTGGCTTATGGCGCTCTTCACTTGTTTTAAGCCTTTCACATGCTTGGGACTCTACTAGTAATACGGGTGCTTGGGGCACTTTTGCCAAAGCTAGAAATGAATACTTAACATATTAGCCCTCCAATATTCCTATAAGACTCATTAGGCCAATAATTGACTAATATTATATGAAGGTGCACTTGACTTAGTATGATACAGAGATTTCCAGCATTATGGATGAACTAGATCTTATCTTATTAATTTACCAACAATGGTTTTAGCTTTATGTCAATTTATGGAACTCAACAAAAAAGTCTCCCCCCCCCCCCCCCCAAAAAAAAATCAAAAAAATAACTGGCCATCTTTTTCTTATCTCGATATAGATATCATTAGATTTTACCTGGCACTTGTGAATTCAGAGTCAGTGGTACCAATCCACCTGTTAAATGAATAACTTACATAACTTACAAGTAGGAAAAAATGATTTTATAGAATTATGTTTAAACTATCATATATACATTGTACATGTACTTTGTTTAAGGTGAATTGTAATTCATGGTAGATGAATATTTGTAGATAGAGTATTCGATGCATCAAGTAATTAAGACTTCATTTTTATTAAATTGTGATAAATTGACTTTGGTTAGAGTTTATTTTGCAAAATATTGCTAAATGCAAAAGGTCAATTTTAAGCTGTACTGCGTGACATCTTAGTTCATAATAAAATTGGACAGGCGGCCAACAAGAATATAACTGCAACAACAACTTAAGAAGTATCAAAGGGATTTTTTCACCTTTAGAATCATTGAAACAATCGCTTTGTTCAGACTTGCCATCCATAGTCAATCAGGAAAGGTGAAAGTGAGGTCTGATTTATTTTTGATAAAGTAAGAAAAGTACCAAAGTTTACTTACAAAGATGCTCAATAGCGTCTTGTCTGCCCATGGTCTTTAGAGCAAATAGAACATCTTTATCACCAGCTTTCCCCCGGGTCTTCTTCAACACACGCAGCACAGTTGCAGCATTGTCAGATCTACCCCTCGGCTGGGCCATCAAACGTGCAGTCTCCTCCAGACCACATATGTCCTGTGGCTTTACCCCTATCTGCACGGCCAAGGCTCTCCAGTCGTCACTGATGTCTGCAGCTACCGTGGCATAGATTTTCTGCATCTCGGACTCTGTATTACAAGCCAATTTTCCTCAGGTTTTAAGAATAGCAATACACAACAAGACAAAACAATGTTCGTCATTGTACAAGTAAGCTTGTTAATGCAAGCTTGATACAAAAGACTTGGTCAATTTGGTCAACTCTCAAATCAAATGCATGTATATGATAGTTTGTGATAACAGCATTGCACTGTTCATGTCATGTCTCGAGTATATTATTATGTTCCCAAGTATCATGAAATACCCAGACACCTTAATATGGTACCTAAAACTAAACCTAGTAGTATTATTCATAATTTAGTAATGTAATAATTTTTGTTTCTCTCCTCTACCTTGAATGAGATCAGACAAAAAAAAATAAGTCTTCTTTACTGAAACATTATCAACTTAAATTGCTAATCTATTAATTACTCCCTTACTGTTAGGGACTGAAAGTTTAATTATATAGAATACAAGTTTATGTTTATAATTCAAAATTGCTGCTTTAAACTCCCCAATTTATTCAATTCTTAAACCTAACAATCATAGAAAAGAAAAAATTTCGGTCCACACACCTCAAGAGGCGAGCACAGAATGGCCGAGTTGAGGGAACAGGGGAAACATAGTAAGCGAGTATTAGCCGAGGCAGTGGCGCCGCCTGGCATATATCAATCTCACTAGCTAGATGTGCAGTCTAACTGCTCAGTACGAACATTGCTACCACAGGTGAAAATGGACAGAAATCTGATTGGAAAACTCACCTAAAGAATGTCTCACTAAGTCAGCAAGGGCAGATTTTCCCACATCCTCAAGTCCTGTTGCAAGAATGAATCGTTTCTGCACATCATCTGCCACCTGACGGTCCCACTCAAGCAGCATGATGAGTGGCAACTCTTTGTACACCCCATGACCTGACAGGTTCATGAGGAAGCTATGATCCATATTCAGGGTGGCTCCAAAGTACAGCCAATCATCACCAATAAGCTTCGCTAAATCCAGCTGCACACGTTCATCGCTGAGGTCTTCTGCAACGTAATAAAAGCCATGTTAATTTCTCCATCCCTATAGGGTGGGTTCCACTGCCATGCTACTTCACCCGCTACTCCTCCTGTTAGTTTGGTCCTACTATTTATAATGGTGGGAGCAACTAGTGGGAAGTCGCCGTTTCAATTCAAACATGTTTGATTTGAAACAGCTATTCCTGTTACTTCCTGTTACTTCTAAAGCAGCAAGACCAAAGAAACGAGAGGAGTAGTGGAAGGAGTAGCGGGGCAGTGGAACCCAGGCTTATGTCTAGTTCATTGTCTAAATATTCGGTTAGATGGAGTCTCTGAACAATATTGTACTTGATGCACTATTGTACTTGATGCTAAGGATATTTACTTATATGTCAATGCATTAATGACAAACTCTTACTTGTGAGCCAGTCTGCCACCTCACAGTTCTCCTCAAACACTTTGTGCGCGTCAACATCTCTTGATAGGTTTCCTAAAAGAACATGATTCTTTGCATGACTAAATACAGTCAATTTTATGTCATCTGAATTGTTGATAAAGATAATAGAAAAAATTGTTGTGTTTTCTTCCTTTTCTAGGGCTTTATGTCTGCCGCGATGTTAATCTCCAAGAAACAATCTAGATAAAACCAGATTCATATGTGTTTGTTGTCACCTTTTATTTATCCTCACCGACTTTCTTCAGACCTATCCAATGCTAGAATAACAGATGATGATATAATTTATATAGTGTGCAAAAAAGTCATTGTGATAGAAGAGGACGTACCTGATGTCGAAGCAGAGGTAAGATTACTGAAAGCTAGTGCAAGTGCTGAAAGTGGAAAGAAATTTGATTGTGTATTACAATAGATAAAAAGAAGTATTTAAAAATTCCTTATGATGAAAACAAAACTAATTTCCTACAATGCTTTGCCATTTTACATGTTTGATATCAGACTATAAGTAAAGTAATTAAATAGACAAATGAGGCTGCATTATTAATTAGTACAAACAAATATTTCTGACAAAAACTAGTCGTTCAGTTTGATCAAATAAACCAGATCTGAAAGAAATAAAACTTACCCTTGAATGCCTCTCCTGCCCTTGGATGCTTGTTCTTGTCCGGGTGCACCAGCAGGGCCAACACCCGGTACTGCCGTCTGACCTGTTCCTCAGCCGCACCTTGTGACAGGTCAAGCACCATGTAGTCATCAGTGGCGTTCAGGATACTGTTGTATAAACATTGATATCATAGAGTATACATTGTGGTACAAGATAAGGCCATAGTTCAGTCAAGCACTGCATAGTCATCAGTGGTGCTCAGGATACTGTTGTATAAACATTCATATCATAGATTGTATCCTATTATACATTTTTGTAGAAGATGAGCGTCAGGAATAAGACATGATTGAACTGTAGTAGTTCTGCAAGGCTCTCTGCATTGCATATCAACAAACCAGACGAGCACATAATGTCACTTTAAAAGGTGCTAGTATCAACAAAACCAACAATTTCAAAAGGTGGCAACATAGTCCACTGAGAAATTCCGGAGGAGGGAGCAAGCAGGTATTATATGAAAGTGCTACATGAACCTTCAATACACTAATTTCTCTTACCGTTCAATTTCAGCTCTCTGCTGGTCATTTCTGGCATCACCTTGACCAGCCTGTCCTTCTTCTTCTACTGGTGGTTCCATCTCATGTTGTTTACTATGTGGGGTGTAGTGTCCACCCTCTGCTCCCTCTTCTTCCACTGTGGCTTCATCTCCAGGGGTTCCCTTTCTCTCTACTGATGGGTCCATCTCCTGTTGTTCACTATATGGGGTGTAGTGACCACCCTCTGCTCCCTCTTCTTCCACTGTGGCTTCAACTCCAGGGGTTCCCTCACTCTCTACTGGTGGGTCCATCTTCTGTTGTTCACTATGTGGGGTGTAGTGTCCCCCCTCTGCTCCCTCTTCTTCCACTGTGTCTTCATCTCCAGGGATTCCCTCACTCTCTACTGGTGGGTCCTTCTCCTGTTCTTCACTATGTATGGTGTAGTGTCCACCCTGTGCTCCCTCTTCTTTCACTGTGGGTTCATCTCCAGGGGTTCCCTCACTCTCTACTGGCGGGTCCATCTCCTGTTCACTATGTGGGGTGTAGTGTCCACCCTGTGCTCCCTCTTCTTTCACTGTGGCTTTATCTCCAGGGGTTCCCTCACTCTCTACTGGTGGGTCCATCTTCTGTTGTTTACTATGTGGGGTGTAGTGTCCCCCCTCTGCTCCACCTTCTTCCACTGTGGATTCATCTCCAGGGCTTCCCTCTCTCTCTACTGGTGGGTCACTATCTACTGGTAGGTCCATCTCCTGTTGTTTACTACATGGGGTGTAGTGACCACCCTGTGCTCCACCTTCTTTCACTGTGGCTTCATCTCCAGGGGTTACCTCTCTCTCTACTGGTAGGTCTGTCTCTTTACTCGCCATCATGAGCTATCCTGTGTTATATTAAATAGTGTCTATTTGTATTTAGTCCCCGTTCGTTGGTCTGGCCGGGACCGTTAGGATGGAATAGAATGGGAGACCCAGCCGTGAGTGGACATTCTAAGCCAGAACACGCTCCCCTGGCTGGGACTCTATGGCAGTTTTTCCTTCCGGTTTGGCCTCCAAGCGTATGCTGGTGCTGGCTAGGGACAAAATAAAGAACTAAATAAAAAATCTGAATCGCCAGAAATGATTACAATATTGTTTTACCACGATAGTGAAGTTTTAGTGTATGTGAGTCAATGAATGGCGATTGTAGAAGGGATGTGGTGGTGTGCTTGCCATGTTTGGTGGAGAGTGTGTGTGGGTGGTGCCCCAGTCACCAAACGAATTTAGTATCAGTTTCCCTGAAAAAATAAATTCTAAATTCAAATTTCGAATTCGAATTTATTTTTTCGGGGAAACTAATACTAACTGACTAAAGTGATAGTTACAGCCCAACGAATGGGGACTAAAGCCATTAGATGCTGAGTTTATGGCCCGAACTTTTCTCTAAGCCTGCCGGAAACTAGCCTCGGCTTCGCCTCGTCTGGTTCCCGGCAGGCTTAGAGAAAAGTTCGGACCATAAACTCAGCATCTAACCGCTCAATAGAATATATAACTATGAAAGAAGTAAAGAAGAAGTACAGAAGAAGTCGAAAGGCTAAGATCCAGAGATCTAGAATGAATCATTTGTTATTGTATGTATCTACATTTGATTCTTAATCTGGCTAATAGCTAGGTGTGTTTGTGCTACATGAGTCCTCACATATATATAGGAATTTCATTCTAATCTCTTACAATGATACATAACCATCTGAAAACGGTTGGACAGAGCACATCTTCCTGGGCCTCAGAATACAGAATATTTTGTAGTACATTGCATTAAATTACTGCCCACTATAATGAGTCCAGATATGGATGTTACCTATTTATTTTAGAAACTGTAGTTACACTTTAATATATATTTTACAAGTTAGAACCTCCCCCTCAGGGAGGTAGTTAATCAAACTATTCGCTCTGCAAGGCAGGGATCCTGTACCCTAATAAAACTGCAGGCATGCCTGGCTTTTCACTGGCACATGGATAAACTTAATTATTTTAGATTTAACAATTACAAATCAGCATGTGTGAGGGGGCCCAGAACACTCTAGACAACTACCGCGTTTGACCAACCAAATTTGGTTGATAAATTGGTATGCGGTAAGAAGGGACCATAGAGTGGCCGGTGCCTCGCCGGCTCTTAACCACTGACACATGTTTGGAGCGTGAGGCTCTCTATGAGGGACTAGACAGGCAACATATTGAATTTGAATAAATGCTGGCTCACAGTATTCTGGTGTTGAAATAATTCAAAAATATTTAAATATTCGTCCTATTCTTTTGTGAATATTGAAGATATAAATTACACACAGATATAAACAGTGCTTGAAATGGACACTCATAAATGTGTGTCATTTCGCAATCCTCCCAAATGCTCAGTTAGTATAGTGTAACTTCAAGAGCCCCAGTCTCAGTAACCCTATACCTTGTGGTAACAGCCTGAGAGATGTTAGGGGTAAAACGCGATCAAGCGCGCAGGGGGTATGGGAGATCATATCTGGACCCTCCGGTAATAGGCTGGTCTGAGAAGTGCTGAGCATTGTGGGCACCAGGCTTCCGGTGACCCCCAAGATCAAGGTCATGCCTGGTGGACGGGGGTGCGACCAGAGGGGGGGAGGGGAGATTTTGGTTCTGAATAAATGCTTTTTCTCTTACACCATTCCCATGAGTGTTTTACCTTGGCTCCCGATAATTCCTAATTACTCCTAATTAAGCCTGAATCTTACAATATTTTACTATCGACAAATCCCGGCGACAAATGCTGTCAATTTTCTTAATAACGACAAAAGAAATCTGACCCTTCCTACCCCTCCCCCTCAGGACCCACTGTCCATTTCCTTGTGTGTATATGTACACCTCAGCTATGGCCTTAATTGGTCCTTCTATCCCTCCTAATTATTCATACGTGAGATTGATGTATCAATGAAATACAACAAATCAGTTTCTAGACAGTATGACAATATTGTTTGGTTACGTACACACATGCAAACCATGCATCCCTTCTAGGCATAAGGTGCGCCGTCTGGTGTGTTAATTAAGCATAGCAGCCATTACTAAAATCGGTCATTACTTACCTTGCTTTTATATGTACCCCACAGCTTAATGATTCAACCCACATAGGGCCCATATACTTTGCTATTGCCTCCTTCTGCACTGTGTGTACGTATTATATAAAGTTATACAGACTCACACACACAGAGGCGATATAGCCACAAAACCACCTTATTCAAGTAGGTCATGTACAGAGTGGGCGGGAGGGACCGGACATGGTTGATGAGCAGCAGTACTGTGTGTGTGTGTGGAGGGGGGGGAGGGGGGGGTGTCTCCTATGTATGATATCTCTAAATATTGTACTGAGTAACTGCAGACATTCATTTGGGAATGAACTTTTACATGACTTAACCTACATTCAAGGAACATTTCCATATTAATTTATAATCGTGCCCGGTAGGGCTTGAAACCCTCCCTATGTGGGAGTTTAGACCCACCGACAGTATCGCATTTGTAAATGATAAATAAAATTTTCAATAACAACAAAAAATAATAAAAATATACATAAATGCATGCAGTAAGTATTTAATTACCGTGGATGATACATCTCGCCTATGCTACGACGTCTACTTCTTGGGTTAATTATTCTCTGCCATTATCCCGACATAGTACACTGTCAGTTGGAGCGATAAAAAATCAATTAAATTACAATCACATAACTACTTAGCCAGTAGTACAACTGGGCGAGCTAATAAAAAAACTAATCGTATTATATTATAGTATACTCACCTTGCTATTAACGTGTATAACCATGTGTCTTATTACCTATTGAATGTGTTAGTTAGTTGTGATAGTTAATTTTTAACCTGTTAAAAATGTAGAATGCAGCAGCAGGTAGAAGGCCACAAATGTTCTCGTGTTACCTGTTTTCGACTGTTTTACTGTGAATCATGTCTTGAGGAGATGCTGGATAAATAAAATGTTAGATATTGTCAGAAGGGGTCCCGACAATCGGTCACCGGCCCCTGCAAAAAAATTCGGCTGGTATGGTCATATCGATGTTGGATATGATAGGGAAAGTCAAACACCCCAATTACATTTGCATCAACGTTTTAGTACTTTTCCAATTCCACCTTGATTTTGTCACTATTTGAGGTTGATTATATTTTATATCGGTCTATTTAAGGATTTTTCTGCATTTTCCCTCTTATTTATTATTGTGTATGGTTCCTATCGCATTATCCCAGTATGTGATTAACAAATTTTTAAACAGTTTTTATTGGTAAATTTCCTAGACATTTCATCGTCAAAACAGAAACCCTTTACATAAATCCTCCTTTACCATCTCATCTCATCAATCCATACTTGTTATCCGTTTTGTTAATTAAGTTGTTCTGTTCATGACATGACTTTACAGACTAAAGATAAAAAACCCTAAGTCCACCCTCAGGGCCTGGCGGGAGATAGGGTTTACCCTAGCCATGTTAATATGACTCGTGGCATATGCCTAAGCTGTCCTACCTGAATAAAGAAATGTAAAAAAAAATCAAATTATTATCTAAACAACATTGAGATACCCTTACATTAATCAACCGGCCTCTACCCCTTTCGGATTGTCCTCCCGGTGTCCTCCCTCCCTCGCCTCTATCGCTCCTCTCTCTCCCTCCCCTCCATCCCCCCCCCCCCCCCCCCCTCCCACTGTTCGACTCCGTTGCTGCCCAAACCTGTGATGATCCAATGAAGGAGCACTCTCTGTTGGAGATTGCGTGACGTCACCGCGCACTGGGCTACGCGCGGGGAAACCTGTGCTGGAGATGAGGACCTGGTGACGTCACAGATCGTGTCCTGACATGTCGGGAAGAGTTCAACCCGCAGCGCCAGTGTGGCATGGTGGTGGAAGTGGGTATAAAGTCTGGCTTCCCGCGTGTATTGCACCATTCTGCTCCCGGCATTACACCTACACTAGTACTACTCGTACTGCAAGCTGAGAGTTGTGAGCGTGGAATTATCCGAGTCTGAGTGACTGCACATTACACAGGCCTGGACTCTAGTCCAACAATTAAGGTGAGTACTTTGTTATTATTTAATTCAATTCAATTCGAAACATCATTTATTTGCATCTAAGAAGGAGGACACAATCGTACAAACATTTCGAATAATAAAAACAGTTCATGAATATTGTTGGGTTTGGGGGTCTGTTGTTGTTTTTTATATAAATAATGGCCACTAACATTTAACAGGGATAAGTTTAATTAATCGAGGAGGAGAGAAAAAAACATAAATGTCTACTCAGCTAAATTTCAAGCGTTGCCAGATACATAATTACAGCTGAGATGTAGTAAATAATGGACTGCGAATACATTAATATTTATGCTCATCAATGATTTACTTCATTTAATTGAGTCAACTGTACTCCCCTTTTTTATTTTAAAGAACTGATCTCAGTTGCCTAACTATTGTAATGCATATTTATGTATTCTGTTTCTATATTGATTTTGAAATTATTGATGAGCATAATTAATGGCCCCTTTTATGTATTCATAGATCTTTCCCTATTCCTGAACCAGATTTTTTATTCAAAATTCTTGTACCATTTTACCTTGCGGTATCTTAATTATGGCATAATACCCATGATTTGGAATTTGTCTGCCTTGCCTTTCTCATAGATTACTTGGGCAGTCACTTGAGCTAGGCTTGGGTAAAAAATAGTAGGTAATGCAGATTTACCCCCTGCCCCCCCCCCCCCCCCCCCAGCGCCCTCTACCTAGAAAACCCTATCCCTTCTTGCCAAAGAATATTGACCGTTACAAAATAAAATGCAAATTAAAGCAGGAAAACAAGCCTTCCTTACAAGAAAACCATTAAACGTTACTGTTCTCTGTTCACCTATTTTCCCCTTTAATATTCTAATAGTCATCTATTCAGATTTGTGTTCATCAATTCAAATGTGCATTGGTATTTTACTGATACACTTATCTGGCCATTCCCACCAATTTGACAACAATTGGGCCCATAGCACCCCCCTTAGTACCCAAAAATAAGTTTTACAATAATCAGTTGATTTGTCATTATCTATCAACCTTATGTATATGCGCATTAAACTGCCAAGTTTGGAACCATTCTGATTATTAGTGAATCTTCCACAGGGGGGTAGAAAAATCAATCCCAAATATGAAAAAAATGCCAAAAATAGCATGTCAAATAATGGTTCATATCTGTAGGCCTACATAAATGAGGATTTAAATTAAAAATGAATAAAATAAATATGCACATAATGTTTTAAACTATTTTGTATTTGATAGGCCTTGATATAAGGGTGACAACACTTTTTAGTTTGTACAAATAGCCCCATTAGAAGGAAAGTTATAGCCAAATAACCATTCCAGTAATGACAATGATAATGGCAGCGGTAAGTTTAATGACCCTGCCTATATATGATCCATTATTCCTGGCTTGAATAGAGGCTTCATTGATACTCTTTCTTTCAATCAGAGAGTCATTTTAACATATTAATAAGGTCTGAAATCATAATTTTGAATGAAATCTGTTTATCATTCATAATGCAATCGATTAGTAAAAATGGCCACACAATTTAGTTCACTTCTGACCAACAAGGTGAAGTTAATAGACTAATAGGTTCGTTAATAGACAAATATGTTCGTTAATGGACACATGGATCGTTAATGGACAAATAGGACATAGGGCATGAAAATTAGGCAGAAATAATAACTATCGATCTATATAAACTGATATTATACTAAATCAATAATAAATGTCAAATTTAAAGTTCATTCTTAAAATACTGCCTTATAAAAAAACATAAAAAGCCTTAAATAGGGTGTTCGTTAGTGGACACTATCTCCAGTTCCTATAGGTTCTTGGCACTATGCATTTTCTCTGCTATGGTTCAAGAACCATTGCAACTTTAACCAATACATTTAATGTTCATTACATATCAAATCCGATGCATTTTATCATTATTTGTTATAATTGGATAATTTTCATTTTTTTGAAAAAAATTATTCCACCTTAGGCAAATGAATGTTCGTTAGTGGACACCAAGGGTACCCATTCCAAAAAATTTCTGTTTTTTATGGCTTTCACCCTGAAAATCATTTTTTTGCTAATTTTTTTTACACAAATCATGAACAAGTGTCCCCAAAATGTGATTTTGAAAAAAAAAATATAAAACATTTGGGGTAAAAATGCCAGAAATGTGGTTCCACAGGTTGGTAGAACCATCCAATCAAAAAAAAATTACCTAATTACTGGTTATTTATTTGTATTAAGCCCATTTAATCACTTTCCACGGTTGGGGACCAAATGTTGTCAAATTGGTGGAATTGGCCATCTAGGTATATTAATATAAAATGGTTATACATGTATACATTGGTCATTTTGTTAGACTAGTCTTACTGTAAGTCAGAAACTACACCACCAATAGTATTGATAAAACTTTATTATAGATGCACATTCCACTTGAGAGGTGCGATAATGGAAGTGCAATATTTATATCTATGATGTGTATCATAAGAATTAGAATTGTTTTTTTCTATTAGTCTTAATTCAGAAACTTCATGATGATTCAAAACAAACACCGAAGTATTATGTTTCAATACTTTTCTATGCTAGGGGATATAATAAGTACCTCCTCTAATAAATATCATGCTATAATGAAATTTAGTATTAAATGGATCCAATTTGCAGCACAACAAAAATATTCAATTTCCAATGCCTCACCTCATACTCTCTATATAGTTTATGACAGGATAATTAGACAACGGTGATTTATCCTTGAAGTTGATGTGTGGAAGAAGGAATGCCATGAGTTCCTGTTAATCAGTTAACACCCTCATGAAATACCAGCTGGGCCATGGGGTTGGCTTGCCTCCCTCAACCCTCGCCTCCCTCAATTTCGGGGAAAGTTCCTCCTGTTTTAACTTCACTCCTCAGTATTTCTTTTACCACATACAATTAAGAGATTGGCTAACCAACGTTGAATGATACTTAAATGACCACAAAACCCCCTTCCCTCTTCCCCCTTCCCCCTTTCCTGTTAAGGAAGCAGGGGCTAAAATATATATGTATAAAGAAACTGAAAAACGTATTAGCATAGAAGTCTTGTCTGGTGAAATCTGTAAACTTGAAAGTGTTTATTAATAATTCAATTAATCAATCAATGTTCCAGGTAAACATGGCTTGTCAACTTGAATGTAGACCAAGCACCTCCTGTAGCAGCCTCCATAAGCAGCGGTCAGATGCTGCAACGGACTCTGCAGAGGACTTGCATCTGCCCACACTGAAAAGAATGAGATCCAGTTTAAGAATAGCAGCTCAAATGGCCTCTCTAGTACAGCCGCAAAGTACCAGAAAGAGGGAGCTGGACACTATAGACAATGAATCACAAGATGGTAACCAGCCCCCTGCCAAGAGAAGGAGAGTGAGTAATGAACCTGAACCAGACAACTCTACTCTTAACAGTGAAGCCACCCAGAATGTAGTGAAGGAGGATTCTCCCACTGAAGTACCAATGGAGGTTGAAGCATCCCAGACTGTGGATACACTTCAGTCTGATGTCATGCAGGACAATACAGAAACTGTTCCTCAAGGTGGAGTTGTGGGCATGACTGTAGCAGGGGATGAAGTATCAGGGGCAGTAGGTGCACAGGCTGTGGACATGAGTGCAGCAGAACTATCAGGGGCAGTAGGTGGAGTTGATATCACAGAAGCTGGTGCCTCACCTGTCTCAGATGAGAAGTTCAAGGATGACCTTGAGGTCATCTGTGAAGTGCACCCTGACTGTGAGCCTGAGTACATCCGGGAACAGCTCACTCTGCACATTAATGACCCACAAAGGGTTTCCACAGTCACATTTGGCATCCTTGAAAATGAGAACTACCCAAAGAAAGCTGACAGAGAAGAACAGGCAAGATTCTGGAGGGAGAAGGATGCTTTAATGCATATGAAATTAGATCTTGAAGCCTTCCTGTACAAGTGCCCTGATCCCATGGCAAAATACAACATAAAGAAAGGAGATGTAACTGAACATTACTATGATCATGCAGAGGCCTTCCTCTTTAATCATTTCCCCAGTTTGCAAGTAAATTTCATCAAAACAACTCTCAGATGCTCTGGTTTCCATCTTACTCCTGCCTTCATTACTCTCAGGGAGACAGAAGAAACACGTCAGCGTCTTGTGGTCAAGTGTGAGTATTATGGAATTATTTGAAAGTATCATGTATTATTATTGCAATCGTTAGGAACATGGTTGAATACAAAGCTCACTCATAGAAATATTATGACTAAATTATTTGGATATTTCGTGGTTGCATTTGACCTGAAATTTGAATAGATGTTAACTTTGGTATGTTGCAGCTGGCAAAAAGAAGTACAGGAAATTTCCTCGCTTGCCAGATCATTATGAGTATCCAGAAGAGCCCGATGAGGACTTCTACTATGAGAGACTGTTTCTACTCAATTTTGACTACATTACCGGTGAGATATTTAAAGAAAAAAAATGTATCATGTTGACATCCATGTAGTACATTTTTTGTAACCTATGATTGAAAGATTATAATTGTTGTTGGAGCATGAGGTGAAATCAAAGATCAAGATGAGATTCCATTCTGATTGTTTCCTTGCTTGGCATTGTGCTAGATGGACTCTGTTTCCTTTTTCAGGTCATATAAATACAGAAAGAGAAGCCAGGCAACAAAGATTTGAAGAGGCAAAGGCTAACGGGAAGCTGCATGATTGTGCCATTTGTTGGAGTTCTGAGGTGCTGGAGGAAATGATGCTCAGTTGCAATGGAGGCCATCTGTTCTGTTCAGACTGCATTAAGGCATATGTAGAAAGTCTTGTGGCCCAGGGAAAGCCCTCCTTCCCCTGCCTGGATAGTACCTGTAGACAGGAGTTCAGTCTCTGTACTTTAGAGAAGGTGCTGCCCATGAAAACTTACCAACTTGCTTTAAGAACAGTTCAGATTTCTCAGGTCAGAGAAGCTGCCATAGAAAATTTGGAGTCCTGTCCATTCTGCCCTTATGCAGTCGTTGTTCCATATAATAACACAGCCTCCTTGTTCCATTGTGAAAATGAGCAGTGTTTGCAAGACAGTTGCAGGTGAGAATTTACTGTGCAATTGCACACATTATGTATGAGAATACATCAGCAATTTTTTCATGATATGAATACAATATTTCTTACTGGCATTTCTAACTAATAATTATTTATTAAAAACATACATTTGCCGAAATACAAAATACATAATTATTCAACTAGACACTAAATATTCTATAACTAATATGCAATTACATTGATTTAATCTCTCCCTATAATTGTATTGGGCCACTGAATGTGGAGACTAAAGCATTTAATAGTCCCCACTTTGGCCACCTAGGTGCATAATCCCTTGACTTTCCTTGGGATTGTGCACCAAACAGACCACCAACAGGCCTCAAATGGCAGTAATGAATCCTTTAATTTAAACTGATTTTTCATTGAGACAAATTAACCCTGCCACATTTGTACACTTATTATATTTTGCATACAATTCTTTTTAAAAGTTTGACTAATCCCTGGACTTATAAATGTCTTTCAGGAAGTGTAAGAAGTTAGCACACATCCCTTATTCATGCAAGGAGTTCATACAAGTAACCTTCAGGACATTTGTGGAGAACCAGATGGCTGAAGCCATGATCAGAGTCTGTCCCAAGTGCAACCTGCGCTTCATCAAAGAGGAAGGCTGCAACACAATGACCTGTTGGAGTTGCCGCACTAAGATATGTTACATCTGCAAACTAGACATCACCACCACTCACTACCAACATTTCAGGCAGAACTGGAAGTAAGTACATTCATGAAATACACATTTCATCTCTTAAATTTAATATTTAGTTACTATTTTCTTTTCATAGGAAAGATTAATCTAGAGTGACATACATCACACACATAAAGATACCTCTGAGTGATATACTCAACATCATCTCCTAAACCACAGGAAGTACTGTGGGGGATACTGTGCAAAAGGCTTTCAGAGAATAATGGCTTTTAGATCATATGATTAACCAATAGGGGAGTTGCATGTCTCACTGCGCATGTCTACTGCAGTGCATGCTGGGATAGATTCTGAAGAAATCTGACATATCAATATTTGGCAATATTTTATAGAAAATTGCAAGAATGTTTTCACCAATATCATAGCTTGTATGAATCATCTACGAAAACCAAATACATGATGGGAAAAATGGAGGCTTGTGTTATGGAAACATGTATTACACATGGATATTGACATTAGAGAAATGATGAATATCCAATGCTGAACATGGCATGTTTTCTATAGAATTTATACTGTACCATTAGTCCCATAATGCCATGCGAATTAGGATTCAAAATGGCGGCTATGCAACTCCCCTATTAACTTTAACTTGTGCAGTTCACTTACTTGGTATATTGATGCACACCTTGCTACTCATGTGATATTCATGGTCCTTCAATCAACTCATAAGTTGTGATTCAACATGTAGGGCCTACTATATATGGGATGTTTATTACGGCTGATAATATCTTGGTAACTCACCGGTGAATTTATTGTATAAATAAATTGAGTGATGAATACATTGATTTAATGATGAATTAATTGTTTGACATGTTGTGTTGCATTCATCAGTTGGTGTTTCTATGTTCCAGGTGTGCAGATCACAACCAGGGAATGACTGTGTTACATGAAGGAGAAGTGCAGCAGGCGTTTGATGCTTCTGCTGAGCGCTTCCAGGCACAACACCCTGACATTCATGGCATGAACTTAGACCTTAACTCTATTCAAAAACCACTGCAACCAGCGGAACAGAGTCAGACAGATACAGCCACTGGCTAGTGCTCAACAACTGGGCCGGTACAACAGTCAGACAGATACAGCCACTGGCTAGTGCTCAACAACTGGGCCGGTACAAAAGAGTCAGACAGATACAGCCACTGGCTAGTGCTCAACAACTGGGCCGGTACAAAAGAGTCAGACAGATACAGCCACTGGGTAGTGCACCAGGTTCACATTCTTAGGGCAAAGAACGAGCAGTAATTCTAACGAAGTTCAACAAGCAAGAGAAAGGCTACGAACAGCCATGAATGTGCAAAGAACAGTCATTGTGCAACACCCCTCTGGGGTTGTTTCATAAAAACATCGTAGACTTAATCTTATATAACAGAGTGTTTTATATTTAAGATATTGTTACACCTGATCACTGCCAAAAGAATATTTTGATTTCAATGGAAGTAGAGTGGTGGAACAGAGTATTGGTGCTATGAATGAGACATGTTGAGTGATTTCTTGCAAATATTGATTTGAATATTGTAATAAATGAATGATAATAACAAATGTTGTGGTTTTTATTTTTTCTACATAGCCATGCTACACTCTGTCCAGTCCAGGCTAGCATTTGGGTTTTAGGTTCATCAGAGGCTGGAAGGGTATACATGCCTACATAATTAGTAAGATGTGATATGGAATGATGTCACAAGTTACAGCCAGGGGCAACCACAACATTCACAACGTGAAAATAAATGCAATTATTATTTTGTAACGATTTTTTATTTCTTATTCACTTTTAGGCCAGACATGACCGAATTACAAATAAAATACGCGTATTGAGGATTGTACTGAATACGGAATGTTGATGATGTTGACGCTTATTATGCTTATTGTTGCGCACTATGAATTTAGTTAATGTGTAATGACCATTGGATATATTTTTATTTCATAAAAGGCCAATACAAATATTTGATCCAGTCATTTGAAAAAACGCAATATCACTCGATCAATGATGTCTTTATCCAAATCGCTACACCCACTCAGAAAGGTCACAATATACCTTATAAATTAGCTTAGGGAGTTGTAATAAGAGAATAAACAATACAGTGCAGCTGAGGCCACGGCAGAATCGTCCGCCCTATGTTTCATTACCAATCACCAAAAAGAAAAAATACATGTCCTCTCACATGAGAGGCGGTGAGTAGAGTGAGTGGTAGTGTGTCAATCTGGTAGTCCATACGGGAGCCACCAGGTGGAGGCACTCTCCACGTTTATACATAGATTTCACATGACGTCACCCAGTAGGCTGGGGTATCACGGTAGCCGCCATGTCTCGGGTCATCCCTACGCTTGCCGCCTATGGCAGGGGTATCAAAACAAAGTTGATAAACCTCACAAGAGTAGATACTTGGGTAATACTACACTAAAGGCAGGTTATCTAACCTATCAAGAAGATATTATTGAGGCAGATGAAAACTGGTAAAAGTTAAAACAGCCAGAAAACGGTATTTTCAAGTATCGCAGCAAACATAGGCATCTAAGTGGACCCCAGACATGGCGAGGGCCGTGACGTCAGTGAAATCTATGTATACCTGCTATGCTGGTTCCATTACACAACATAAACTTCTCATAAGGCAAAAATATAGGTGTGTTTCCGGTTTATCTGGCTGAAAACTAGGTAGGGGGGTTTTTTTTGTTAATTTTTTTTGTTTGGAAACCACCTCCCAGGAACTGAAAAAAATGTCTTTTTCATAACAATAGTTGTTTTGAACATGGGAAATGTGCTTTTTGACAGTTTTGGGTAGGAGAACCCGTTTACCTGCTTTTATAAGCTTTTTTTGTAAAAAAAAAAAAAAAAAGGTTATAGTTATAGTTAAGGTTTTTCTAGGTAGGGGTGGTAAATCGGAAACACACCTATTTCTTTTTTGGCCTAAATCGCTTCTTTGACAATTAAGTACACCAACTAGAATATGTGATCCGTTTTAAGAAAATACGTCATAAGTCGCAAAATATTGATTTTGAGGTATCATAATATTTAGAAATAGGAAACCAAGTTGATTCCAATGATAGTAAACACTAGGAACCTAATAAGCATTTCTACATTAAAGTTTGATATTTAAATTTTTGAAAAAGAAAAGTTTGCAATGTTTCTGAATGGGTAATCAGAACAGTTCAATAAAGAAATCTTGTAAAACAAAAAACACTTAGAAAAATATCAATTTTGCGACTTGTGACTCATTTTCCTGGATCACATGACATATGAGTATATTCCCGTTGAGTACACATATCGCTTGAGGAGGAGAATAACAACACAGACAATCAGCTTGTACTGGCAAACAGTGTAGGCCTTGCATAATGCTAAATAAAAATCTTAAAACAAAACAATGTCTTAAGATAATACTCTGGTTTTGAAGATTGCTAGATATCTATATAAAAAAACATGCAAACAGTAAAGAGGTGTCTTTATGACATTGACGGAAGTATACTACAGTTTTCATTTAAATGTAGGGGCTTGAGAACAGCTCCTCCAAACGGCCACAAGTACTGTAATTCATCTCCGCAAAGCTGCGATAGACCTGTGCGATCCTGTGCTGTATATCTCGTGGTCGCATGTAGGCCTAGATTCCATGTAGCAGTAGTATATGCAAAAGTTCATAGAGGCGCGGCGCTACAAAATTAATGGTCGGTAATCATGACAGTGCCCCGATCGCAATGTTGTCCCCTCCTTTACTAAAAACATCATAAAGGTAATTATTAATATTGATATTCACATGTTAATTTCTATATTGGACCGCAGTCTGGACCAAGTCCACAGAACTTTACACACTTGGTGGAACACAGTGTAATTAGGTCACACTTGGGTGAAACCGCCATAAAATGTACAATTCACCTTCACCAATCCTCTCAAATAACCGAAATTTAAGACAAAAATCAGGTTGAAAATACAGTTCAACATAACCAAACAGACTGTTTGAACTAAGGCAATAGTGGTGACGATTTCTAATTGACTAAATGTGTGGATCTTGAATATATAGACCCTCTAAAAATCAGAACATTTCAATAAAGAGATCTTGTTTAAAAAAAACACTTTAAAAACTAACAATTGTGCGACTTAATTTTGTGACTCATTTTCTTGGAAAACATCACATTATGCGCAGTGGCACATGCAACTCCCCTATTGTACATTCTCCTACCACTTGACTCATGCTGGAGATGGAGTGACGTCACAGGATCGTGTCCTAACATGTCGGTTGTGCAACGCACATCAGCGCCAGTGGTGGCGAGGCGGTGAGTGTGGATATAATGCTATATATAGGTCTGCCACCCATGCCTCTCACACCAGTCCTACCCAGGCACGGCTACACATGGTCCCGCACATGGTATACACATGTATACATACAATATACCGTGAGCCCTAATCATAAACAGATCGTGCACCCTCTGTGACCCCCTCAGTGACTCTTCCCAATTACTACTGAAGGTCCAGGGACATATAAGCAACCAATTAAGGTGAGTATCTATATCCCAATTAGGAAGTTCCTCAAAGAAGTTTTAATTCCCGATAACTTTGTCAATTAAATAACAATGCACTGGTAAAAAAAACGCCGCCCACTTCCCGTCCCCTATCCGTCATGGTTTATTTTTTATTTGCTATAATATTTGTTCATTTTTTAAATGCACATGGGAAAATATGGGACGGGATTACACAATATGTGTGCCGTGGGTTTGCAATTGACAAGTGCATAAATTAATCCCCCGAAAGCTTGTGAACACGCAAGTAGAATCAGGTTAGGGCGTACATTTCGCCTTCACCGATCCCCTAAAATAACCTAAAGTTAAGACTAGGTCTATGAAATGAATAATGTCTTCTTTTTTCAATATTATTGTGTAAGAAACTATTTCCATTTTTTTGTATACAAGACAATAACAAAGACAATTTCTTTTTTAACCACATGAAGCTTCTGCAATAAACGCTGATTTCAAATTTAAAAACAATCAACATTTTCTACATGGAAATAGGTCAATATTTTCCCAATTTACTAAGCTATTTTGATTGGTCGCGTAAATCTAGTTGCCCCAATCATGACGCTCATTTCATGATGTCTTTTCAATGAAACATATTGCAAAGCATCTGCTCTTTTGAGTCAGAGCTTGGTGAGACTAACTAAAAGGTAAATATTGTTGTTGTTGTTGTTGTAATAGTTTCATTTCCAGATTCATTTTACATCACATCTAGAAATTGGGGACAATCAATTTTACAACTAATATAATATAATGTTCATCTACAGATTTTCATTCGCAGCTCTTCCAGGGTGTCCCTGTTATCATTGTTAGTTTCACAATTCTTTTTAATTTGATGATATGTTTATGTTGATCAAATAATGCATAAATATATCATAGCATAAAAATAACTCCCCTTAATGTTCCACTGTCTGTGCATACATAGGTTCTATGCTATGTTCCAGGTAAACATGGCTTGTCAACTTGAATGTAGACCAAGTACCAGCACCTCCTGTAGCGGCCTCCACAAGCAGCGGTCAGATGTTGCAATGGACCCTGCAGAGGATTTTAGTTTGTCCAAACACAAAAGAATGAGGTCCAGTTTAAGAATAGCAGCTCAAATGGCCTCTCTAGTAGAGCCACAAAATACCAGAAAGAGGGAGCTGGACACTATGGACAATGAATCACAAGATGGTAACCAGCCCCCTGCCAAGAGAAGGAGAGTGAGTGACAACTCTACTGCTAAGAGTGAAACCACCTGGAATGTATTGAAAGAGGTTTCTCCCACTGAAGTACCAATGGAGGTTGAAGCATCCCAGACTGTGGATACACTTCAGTCTGATGTGATGCCTGATGTGATGCAGGCTGTAGAGCAGGTTAATACAGAAACTGTTCCCCAAGGTGGAGTTGTAGACATGAATGTAGCAGGGTATAAACTATCAGGGCCAGTTGGTGGGGCTGTGGACATGAAAACAGCAGAACTACCAGGTGCAGTAGGTGGAGTTGATATCACAGAAGAAGCTGGTGCCTCACCTGTCCCAGATGAGAAGTTCAAGGATGACCTTGAGCTCATCTGTGAAGTGCACCCTGACTGTGACCCTGAGTACATCCGGGAACAGCTCACTCTCCACATTAATGACCCACAAAGGGTTTCCACAGTCACATTTGGCATCTTTGAACATGAGAACTACCCAAAGAAAGCTGACCGAGAAGAGCAGGCAAGATTTCGAAAAGAGAAGGATGCTTTGATGCATATGAAATTAGATCTTGAAGCCTTTCTGTACAAGTTCCCTGATCCCATGGCAAAATACAACATAAAGAAAGGAGATGTAACTGAACATTACTATGATCATGCTTTGGTCTTCCTCAAAGGTTATTTCCGCAATTTGCAAGTAAATTTCATCAAAACAACTCTCAGACACTCTGGTTTCCATCTTACTCCTGCCTTCATTACTCTCAGGGAGACAGAAGAAACACGTCAGCATCTTATGCTCATGCGTGAGTATTATAGGCTTTATTCCAATGTTAAGATATTGGAATTATTAGGAACATAATTAAAAAACAACTATAATAAATAATGATTAATCAAAATCATTAATTAGTAAGATTAATTTTTTAAAACAATTGTTCCCCTCATGAAACAGTCATAAATAAAAATGACCATGGTTTAATAAAAGATGGATATGGATGTGTGTAATATGGATGTGATAGTATGATAATTTTTACTATCATCAATATAACCAATATAACAATATTTGAATGAAACGTATCACTATGTGAAATTTCGATGAATAAAAACCAGTTTTTTAAAAAAAAATAACCAAACATTTAAATAGATATTGAATTTTGTATATTGAAGCTGGTAAGAGGGTGCGTACATCTAAACTCAAGTACAGGAACTTTACTCGCTCACATGAGTATGAGTATCCAGAAGAACCCAATGAAGACTTCTACTATGAGAGATTGTTTCTACTCAACTTTGACTACATTAACGGTGAGATATTTTTCCCAAAAGGTATCAAATTGATGTCAAATACATTTTTTGTATTTGACTTTGTAACACTTTCCAGTATATCTGTAAGGATCCAATATTTCAGACTAGTGTTCCTATATTTTGTTATCTTTTGTGGTCCCTGTTCTCTTTTTCAGGTCATATACATGCAGAAAGTGAAGCCAGGCAACAGAGACTTGAAGAGGCAAAGGCTAATGGGAAGCTGCATGATTGTGCCATTTGTTGGAATCCTGAGGTGCTGGAAGAGATGATGCTCAGTTGCAACGGAGGCCATCTGTTCTGTTCAGACTGCATTAAGGCATATGCAGAAAGTCTTGTGGCCCAGGGAAAGCCCTCCTTCCCCTGCCTGGATAATACCTGTAGACAGGAGTTCAGTCTCTGTACTTTAGAGAAGGTGCTGCCCATGAAAACTTACCAACTTGCTTTAAGAACAGTTCAGATTTCTCAGGTCAGAGAAGCTGCCATAGAAAATTTGGAGTCCTGTCCATTCTGTCCTTATGCAGTCGTTGTTCCATATAATAACACAGCCTCCTTGTTCCATTGTGAAAATGAGGAGTGTTTGCAAGACAGTTGCAGGTGAGAATTCAGTTTGAAATAGCATTATATATTGTGTCTGACAATCCATCAGCAATTCATTCATGACGGTAATATAGCCTTGCTGGCATGAGGATTCAATTTCTGTCAAGGACTCTCTTGCAATAATCACTATTGGCAGACAAAAAGGGTCATAACCTCCATTTCTAGGCACCTGATGGATAATCCCTGGACCCAGTTTCTTAGTCACTAAAATTTGTTTTGGTTTGGATAAAACACAAAATAAAACACTTTTTATGTTTAAGAATTAATGCCAGTTTCAGTCCGTTTCCAAGTCATCGCTAAACTATTTAAGGGTTTTAGATTTTGGTTATAGCCAAACCATGTTATGATGTGGTTTAAGGGCTGGTTTAACACCTGTACAAGATCGAAGAGGTAGCACATGAGGTTTGCTTTTACTCCCAGTTCACGAAATTTTAATTTCTTGGCCTCTGGACCATATTTTCTAATAATGGGAGACACAGGTATCAAAGGTAGCCTATCTGTTGGTATCAAAAGCATCGGTGTGTAGGGTGGTAAACCCGGGTTTCTAAAACAATTTTTGGTTTTAAAATGGTTTAGCAAGATTCTAAACCCTTATTGGGGTTTTAAAATGGTTTAGTAAGACAAAAACGAAAATCCGTCTCTGAAACCAGCTTTACGAATATGTTCAGCTAAACCAAAATTAGAAGTTAAACTGTAGACTGGTTATAGCTAAACTCTTCTGACTAAGAAACCGGGTCCTGGACCATGCATCCAGGTTATGCACCAAACAGTGCACCATGAGTCCTGAAAAATGCACCAAATTATCCTTTAATATAAACTTTGAGTCAGAGATAAGTTAACCCTGTCACTTTCTTGCACATGATATGATACATGACACAGTTCTTTTATGTTATCAACGGTCCAAATGATTTATGTAAATCATTTGGACCGCCCCATCCCATTAATCCTCATTGCGGTGATGACCCCAACCACTATCACTCACTCCTTGTGTACTTTTGACTAATTCCTGGACTTATAAATGTCTTCCAGGAAGTGTAAGAAGTTAGCACACATCCCTTATTCATGCAAGGAGTTCATACAAGTCACCTTCAGGACATTTGTGGAGAACCAGATGGCTGAAGCCATGATCAGAGTCTGTCCCAAGTGCAACCTGCGCTTCATCAAAGAGGAAGGCTGCAACACAATGACCTGTTGGAGTTGCCGCACTAGGATATGTTACATCTGCAAACTAGACATTACAAAGACTATATCCAACCATTTCCAGATGAACAAGAGGTAAGTATGTTAAGCTATGTTAATTATTCATTTGTTTGTTATGAAAGGATGAATCTAGAGTGAGATATGTCACAAAATCAGTAAAGTAGGGAGAGTTTCCAGATGCTATCTGTTGATGACAGTGGAGATTTCTTGTCATTTTCACTTTCATTATTCATTCTATGAATGCATTGGCTCACTGAGGATAATGTGACATAATCTCTGATATACAGATAGCTATAATTTTCTGTTTTTGTCTTCCAGATGCTCAAATGCCAAACAAAATATGTCCAAATTACATCAGGAAGAAGTCCAACAAGCATTCAATGCTTCAGCTGAGCGCTTCAAGTCAGAACACCCTGAAATTCATGGCATGGACTTAAACCTAAACTCTATTAAAAAAGGACTGCAACCAGCACAACAGAGTCTAAAATTGTTATTAATTGCGGGAGTTTTAAGTACCGTGGCAACATTCAGCCTGGTATATCTGTGTGTGTTTGTTCTGTAAACGTCAAGCCTGGCTCGTTTATAAATCATTAGAACCTCAGAAAATGTAAAAATCAGTTCTTCAGATATTATAGTAAATATGAGTATATTTGGTAGTGCATTGATTCAAAATATCTATCCAATTATGTGCAATTGATTTTTGATACTCAATTTTGTCATAAAATTAGTTTCGGTTATTTGAGAGGAGGCTTTCTGTGAAATTCTCCAAAATGAAATGATATGAAAAAATTACTGCCAATTTATTTAAATAATCACGCTATGCATAATATGTACATGCAATATAAAAATATTGACGCTATGCATAATATGTACATGCAATATAAAAATATTGAATTTTGTAATAAATAAATGATGATTGAAAGTGTTTTGACTTAATTTTTTCGTTTTTGTACATGCTTATGACATTGATATCAGGTTACACCAAGTTCAAACTCAGACTATGGGTATTACCATTTACACTCATCTCAAATATATTACATTGGGAGGATATGGAATAACGCAGAGATTTTGTGGTAAATTCACGTCATTTAAATTGTCCAAAATTGGGCTTATAAACCTGCACTGACTTCCTGCTATGATGGTCTCCAGGCTGAGAAATAAGGCCACTTTATCTAGTTTGACATAAAACTGATTATAAACACAGCTGGTTTATTGCTCAGCACAGCGACCACAACTGATTCCCTTGTCCCACCACAACTGCTATTGCCTGTACCAGGGAATCCATTCACCCTCTCCTCCAACCAAAAATACAATTGAGCCTATTGGAGAAAAGTGTTAAATAGCTATAGCACCCACCCGCTCCTGACTTGTAAAATGATAGATACTCCCACTAATGAAAAGTCCAAACAATATATTATTATAACAGTAGTTTTATTTCCAACTATCTTTGTACATATTTAATACCACCTTACAGCAAGGTGTAAGTAACAATTACAGTACCAGTCTATATGTATTATATGCCCGTTATAACATAACCGTTATCCATATTATTATCTTTTATTATATAATTTTGAGGACACATTGCGATATCGGCCACTTCCTAACCCTGATACTTCTTTAATTCCTCTGATAGACTTGCCAACCAGTATTTCTATCAATAATGGTACAGCAGGAGTGAATATTTATTGTACCCCTAACAGTAGCATATGGGCATATAATATGTTCTGAGAACTCTGTACTTTTTACAAAATCTATGTGTTTGAAGTCACATTACATAATAATACACATTTGTATACATTACACAGGTCAAGTTTGACTGACATGTTATAAATCTATGAAGTAGAGATCCCAACCCCCCCAACCCTTTCTGACGACCCATTGGACGGATTAATTTTATACTTCATGATGCGCCATACCTCAAAAGTTATCACATTCAATAATATTAGTTAATACAATATATTAGATGATAAAGATGATATGATATTTTAGATATTAATATCATTGGTTCATCTGTCGCTCAAGTTCCTTGGCACGGCGTTCTGCCAACTTACGGTAGCGCTCCAGCTCCTGGGGAGAAACAAGAATAAACTGAAATTAAATCTGCATTCTCAGCTATCAGTTGGTTGAAGTCAAAGTCATTCATGAGTTGGTTGAAGGAGCTTGAATATTTATTTTCTATTTATAGAGTGAGTTATGACACAGGGCAGATGCCCATATAGCAGCACTTGTCTAAGACACAAACTGCCTTACCTCGTCTTTCTGGAGGCGCATGGAGTCGATGGCGTGTTCCTTGTACTGAGGGTCCTTGGCAGGGTCATCCACCTGGGCAGGGTTGCTCACATTCTACAACAACAAGCTCGGGTCAGATTTGTACCTCTATTTAATGCTCTTATGGAAGAACTGCTTTAAAATGAATGTAGTAGTGGGGAAGTAGATCGCTGTATATCGGGGGGAACCGAAGATGAAATGGATGTTGAAATAGAGAAGCTCTATAATAAAGTTGCTGTTGTTGATTATTGAACTCAAGGCTTTCAGGCTTACTTGCCCTTCATCAGGAGTAGTGTGGAGGGACATTTATATAGAAATCAAGTGCTGAGGTACAAACATGTAGTGGTGAGATACTTAGGTTCTGTCCGCAGTGAATACATTCATATGGTGGTTAGGTGCTGATCGCACCAAAATATTTTTTTCTAAAAAGAATGTGTTGGCATTTTCCATCCCACATTAAGATTTACAGGGAGATGATGATGATACACTAATGATGGGGTAAAACCCAATTATATAACATGGGGGTGAGGAAAGAGCTCCCTTGTACGGTTTGTATGAGCTATTATTTACAGAAGTATGTCAATGGTGTTTTTTTAAAAAAAACTAAGCTGATGTAGATACTAACATGGCACAAACATTATAACAAATTAAATAATCCCTCTTATATCCCAATCACAGGTTGTAGACCACAGAATTGAGTGATATCCGACCAGTGATATCTCCCTCTAATCTACCTGCCTGTTTATAACATTGAGTGAATAGTTTGATACTTCTCCCTTTAATCTACCTCCCTGCTTATAACATTGAGTGAATGGCCTGATACCTCTCCCTCTAATCTACCTGCCTGCTTATAACATTGAGTGAATAGTTTGATACTTCTCCCTTTAATCTACCTCCCTGCTTATAACATTGAGTGAATGGCCTGATACCTCTCCCTCTAATCTACCTGCCTGCTTATAACATTGAGTGAATAGTTTGATACTTCTCCCTTTAATCTACCTCCCTGCTTATAACATTGAGTGAATGGCCTGATACCTCTCCCTCTAATCTACCATGGGCTGTTACCTCGCCCCCTAATCTACCTCCCTGCTTATAACATTGAGTGAATGGCCTGATACCTCTCCCTCTAATCTACCATGGGATGCTGTTACCTCGCCCTCTAATCTACCTCCCTGCTTATAACATTGAGTGAATGGCCTGATACCTCTCCCTCTAATCTACCATGGGCTGTTACCTCGCCCTCTAATCTACCTCCCTGCTTATAACATTGAGTGAATGGTCTGTGGGTTAGCCTGTACTGACCTCTTGGGGGAAGAAGCTGAGATAGGTGGCCTTCCATAGATCCATGGGCGTCCTGCAAATATAAGACAAACGTTAGGCCACAGAAGGTATGTGATATATTGTGGCTAATTAAAGATGTTTTGCATTCATACAAAAAAACCCACCATATTAAATGCATATATGGTAAACACAGGGGATGCAATAAGACATACAGAATAATATAATACTGACTTTGCAGAAACGCGGCCCAAGTCCCCGTCAGCCAATGGTGGGCTCCCTGCAAACCAATGTTCATATTATATATCATTTTGTTTAGAGAACTTGTATGAAGTTGTTTAGAGAACTTGTATGAAGTTGTTTAGAGAACTTGTATGAAGTTGTTTACAGAACTTGTATGTAGTTGTATAGAGAACTTGTATGAAGTTGTTTACAGAACTTGTATGTAGTTGTATAGAGAACTTGTATGTAGTTGTTTAGAAAACATGTATGTTCAAGATCTGCATGTGACACAATATGACATTAGGCGCCCATAAGCAGCCATGTTCTATGATAGGTAGATATTCATGTCTGTTATAGGTCTGGGCACTTCATTACAGGTATTAAGTATATAAGGCTAAGCCAATGATCAACTTCCTCCTCCTGAGTTTGGTATCAATATAATGTACGTTACAAATATCGATGAAAATTTGCTTAAAAATCATTTTACTAGCCACAATTTTAACCAGAATAATTGAAAAGAAGATGGATAACCACATTAATATCATTGTTGGGGCAGTGCTGTTAATTTACAGGACATGAGGCATTTAAGGGGAGGACAATGGTCCACTGCCTTAAAGATATAATACATCAACTACAGCTATTACTAAAGATATTTAGTCATGAAAATATAATAATATGATACCAGATTTATATATGGTACGACACAGAAACAGTTTCCTGATACTTTTGTCACATTTTGTCAGTTGAGACTACAATGAAACATTCCATTAAACGTGTAAACATACTGACAGCTCTAGCTGAGACTATATTTAACCTTTTCAACACAAAGCCTTTTACTGACAGCACTAGTTGAGACATTGAGATATATATATATATTGAGATATTTACTGTACAATGTCTACTCGCACAAACCAGACAACCATTTAGATTTTTATCATTCATTTTATTTAGATTATTTTGAGATATTCTGGTTGCCCCGAGAAATTTTAGGATTGTGTAAGCTTCCAGTCACTTGAGTGGGAGAACCATACCAAAGCAGACACCTGACACATGTCCAAGTAGTAATAGGATCTCCGGGGGTGTGGTGACGACACTCACAAGGCCTTCCCAGGCCAACTACAGCATGAGTAACACATAATTAACCAGGACAAGCATGAGACACTGGTACAGGACAATATAACCATGGCTGTCACCTCTTAAGTACTTGTATGCTCGCCGCTGCATGTATTCTATGTTGTTCTCTGCATGTGGCGTGATCAGGCGGGGTAGAGAGAATCATACATGACATGTCTATACAGTTAGCCCCCCTCCCCACCCCTTCCACTACTAGCAGATGTCAGCTGTTATCACCACATCTAACCCTCTACTCCAGTATTTAAACTTTGCATCATATGTTTAATTTAGCCAGTCTGTGTGACTACTGCAAGGATGGAAATACCTCAGAGTAACCCAAGTCAGAGAGGCATATAACCAAGGATACACAAGTAAGAGGGGCATGTTACGATAGTAACACAAGTCAGAGGCTTACACTCTATACGCGACCTGTAGGCAGTAAAGATCAAAGCCCTCTAATGTTAAGGCTATGGCATGCTGCCGCCTACAGGACGAGTATAGAGTGTATGTTACTATAGTGACACAGTTTAGAGGGTGTTGGAAGAGGGGAAGATTGCTGCATAGCGGTTTGGCAGGAAGTTTGTTGGGATTTTCATTAAGATGAAAAATAAAGGATTTGTTGCTGGTTTCTTTATTATACTGGGCCTTCTTCAGGTATGTATATTTAGAGGGCTATGTTACCATGTAACACAAGTCAGAGGGTATACTACCAGGTATGTATGTAAGCTAGGTGAAGGTGGGTATACTCACCTATAGACTGGAGACTGTCATGTCCGGCAGGTACCAGCAAGGGTTTGTTGTGGTCCACCTGCACATTCTTACTGTAAGAGAAAGGGACAGATTAACTCACTGTTGGACAATAAAAAATGCACGAGGGGAAGTTGAAGCCTTCTGCTATCTGCATGCACTGTGCTGATATACTGAGAACAGGTCAAGGCTGAACTGGAAAGTATTATTTCTACAGTTATTATTTGTGATTTACAACTGCCTTAGTCTAAGTTACAACATGACTGTGACTGTGTAGACCTGTGCTAACCATGGCCTCTACTCACCTGCCTGATGTGTTAAACAGCAGATGGGTGATGAGCGCCCGCGCCCGCGTCATCAGCGCCTCCTGCTTGGTGCTGAAAAACTAACAGTAAAGGAAATAATGGCAGCGTTTCCTCTATAGTGAATAATGGCAGAGATACTATCATTTATAATAATAGCAGATATATGGCCATTTACTCTAATGCCACATACAATACTCCCCCCCCCCCCCCCTCACAGACTCCTCCCCCCTCAACCCCTCCGTATCACTCAGTAAATAGACCAACCTGTAAGTGTGCGCCTTGGGAGTGAGCCACGAATCTCAATGTTTTACAAATCACTTTCCTTTTCTCTGAATCGAAATCCTGAAATAAATAAAAATAGATATTGATAAGCAAGTACATCACTGTGAGTCTGGTACATAATGTGCCTTGCAGAAGTACAGTGGCTGGTTAACTTGGCTCTTTAAGCCTTAATTGTAATGTTACATCTTTAGTCATGTAATCATATCATACATGCCAGTATGGTATTGGGAAGAGGGGAAAGTGGGAGTCGTGGTCAGGAATTGAACCCAGGTCTTTGTTTTAGCAGAAGTTTGATTGATCTCACTTTCACAATTGTGATATTTCCAGGAGTAAATTTAAATATTATTCAAATCTCTTCCCTAAGATACAAATATTGACTGAGCTACTGGACATGCCTTGTCTCCTGTGTGGCAGGGCTAGCTAGGGCCAGCAGTAAAAGTAAAATATAGCTGTTAATAGATAATTACAAGCTGAGGGAAATGCTATGTAAGAGATATAGCTTACCTGGAATATGTCGTATTTACCGCCAACTATAACCAGTGGGATGAGGAATGGATCCATCAAGTCTCTGTCCTGTAGAGGGTGAGAACAAGAACAAGAATGTAAAACTGTATTGGAGAGGGAGCAGGGAAGGGATTATGCACCAAACAGTGCACCAGCAGCCCCTTAATGTCAGTCATTAACCTCAGGATTATGCACCACACAGTGCACCAGCAGCCCCTTAATGTTGGTCATTAATCCTTCATTCAGGGCGCCACTGTTAGCATACATTATTATGTGGCTAATCAGGTGCCACTTTGCTATATCACACAGGACCCTCAGTGCCCTCATGTGCTAAACAGACTATCTCAGTTGGCGGCTGTGAGTGACTTTAAGTCAGTCATGAATGAAATCTTAGAAATTGAGACTTGGGTGTTGTACTTATGGATCCATAACTTTTGTTACCCCAAACATGGCCATTAAACCCTTAAGTGACCCTTTAAATGAAATAAAAAAAACAATATCTGCAGTTTAACACTGACTGGGTGGTCTGCTCCGATGCGCTCCCACGTCTTCTCCTTCAGCTTGTTCTTGATGTTTGGGTCGTCGCGACGTGCCACTGTAATGGCGGCCTCCACATGTTCTCGCAGCTGCTGGAGGAAGGTCTCCAGGGTGAACCAGAGCTCACCAGTTGCAGACAGGTCCAGCACTAGCACCAGCCCCAGCGTCCTGCAACACATAGAGACTTTATTATAACCAGAGCTCTCCAGGTGCAGACAGGTCCAGCACTAGCACCAGCCCCAGCGTCCTGCAACACATAGAGACTTTATTATAACCAGAGCTCTCCAGTTGCAGACAGGTCCAGCACTAGCACCAGCCCCAGCGTCCTGCAACACATAGAGACTTTATTATAACCAGAGCTCACCAGTTGCAGACAGGTCCAGCACTAGCACCAGCCCCAGCGTCCTGCAACACATAGAGACTTTATTATAACCAGAGCTCACCAGTTGCAGACAGGTCCAGCACTAGCACCAGCCCCAGCGTCCTGCAACACATAGAGACTTTATTATAACCAGAGCTCACCAGTTGCAGACAGGTCCAGCACTAGCACCAGCCCCAGCGTCCTGCAACACATAGACTTTATTATAACCAGAGCTCACCAGTTGCAGACAGGTCCAGCACCAGCACCAGCCCCAGCGTCCTGCAACACATAGAGACTTTATTATAACCAGAGCTCACCAGTTGCAGACAGGTCCAGCACTAGCACCAGCCCCAGCGTCCTGCAACACATAGACTTTATTATAACCAGAGCTCACCAGTTGCAGACAGGTCCAGCACTAGCACCAGCCCCAGCGTCCTGCAACACATAGAGACTTTATTATAACCAGAGCTCACCAGTTGCAGACAGGTCCAGCACCAGCCCCAGCGTCCTGCAACACATAGAGACTTTATTATAACCAGAGCTCACCAGTTGCAGACAGGTCCAGCACTAGCACCAGCCCCAGCGTCCTGCAACACATAGAGACTTTATTATAACCAGAGCTCACCAGTTGCAGACAGGTCCAGCACCAGCACCAGCCCCAGCGTCCTGCAACACATAGAGACTTTATTATAACCAGAGCTCACCAGTTGCAGACAGGTCCAGCACCAGCACCAGCCCCAGCGTCCTGCAACACATAGAGACTTTATTATAACCAGAGCTCACCAGTTGCAGACAGGTCCAGCACCAGCCCCAGCGTCCTGCAACACATAGAGACTTTATTATAACCAGAGCTCACCAGTTGCAGACAGGTCCAGCACTAGCACCAGCCCCAGCGTCCTGCAACACATAGAGACTTTATTATAACCAGAGCTCACCAGTTGCAGACAGGTCCAGCACCAGCACCAGCCCCAGCGTCCTGCAACACATAGAGACTTTATTATAACCAGAGCTCACCAGTTGCAGACAGGTCCAGCACCAGCCCCAGCGTCCTGCAACACATAGAGACTTTATTATAACCAGAGCTCACCAGTTGCAGACAGGTCCAGCACTAGCACCAGCCCCAGCGTCCTGCAACACATAGAGACTTTATTATAACCAGAGCTCACCAGTTGCAGACAGGTCCAGCACTAGCACCAGCCCCAGCGTCCTGCAACACATAGACTTTATTATAACCAGAGCTCTCCAGTTGCAGACAGGTCCAGCACCAGCCCCAGCGTCCTGCAACACATAGACTTTATTATAACCAGAGCTCACCAGTTGCAGACAGGTCCAGCACTAGCACCAGCCCCAGCGTCCTGCAACACATAGAGACTTTATTATAACCAGAGCTCACCAGTTGCAGACAGGTCCAGCACTAGCACCAGCCCCAGCGTCCTGCAACACATAGAGACTTTATTATAACCAGGGTGAACCAGGTGCAGACAGGTCCAGCACTAGCACCAGCCCCAGCGTCCTGCAACACATAGAGACTTTATTATAACCAGAGCTCTCCAGTTGCAGACAGGTCCAGAACTAGCACCAGCCCCAGCGTCCTGCAACACATAGAGACTTTATTATAACCAGAGCTCACCAGTTGCAGACAGGTCCAGAACTAGCACCAGCCCCAGCGTCCTGCAACACATAGAGACTTTATTATAACCAGAGCTCACCAGTTGCAGACAGGTCCAGCACTAGCACCAGCGTCCTGCAACACATAGAGACTTTATTATAACCAGAGCTCTCCAGTTGCAGACAGGTCCAGCACTAGCACCAGCGTCCTGCAACACATAGACTTTATTATAACCAGAGCTCTCCAGTTGCAGACAGGTCCAGCACTAGCACCAGCCCCAGCGTCCTGCAACACATAGACTTTATTATAACCAGAGCTCTCCAGTTGCAGACAGGTCCAGCACTAGCACCAGCCCCAGCGTCCTGCAACACATAGACTTTATTATAACCAGAGCTCTCCAGGTGCAGACAGGTCCAGCACTAGCACCAGCCCCAGCGTCCTGCAACACATAGAGACTTTATTATAACCAGAGCTCACCAGTTGCAGACAGGTCCAGCACTAGCACCAGCCCCAGCGTCCTGCAACACATAGAGACTTTATTATAACCAGAGCTCACCAGTTGCAGACAGGTCCAGCACTAGCACCAGCCCCAGCGTCCTGCAACACATAGAGACTTTATTATAACCAGAGCTCACCAGTTGCAGACAGGTCCAGCACTAGCACCAGCCCCAGCGTCCTGCAACACATAGAGACTTTATTATAACCAGAGCTCACCAGTTGCAGACAGGTCCAGCACCAGCACCAGCCCCAGCGTCCTGCAACACATAGAGACTTTATTATAACCAGAGCTCACCAGTTGCAGACAGGTCCAGCACCAGCCCCAGCGTCCTGCAACACATAGAGACTTTATTATAACCAGAGCTCACCAGTTGCAGACAGGTCCAGCACTAGCACCAGCCCCAGCGTCCTGCAACACATAGAGACTTTATTATAACCAGAGCTCACCAGTTGCAGACAGGTCCAGCACTAGCACCAGCCCCAGCGTCCTGCAACACATAGACTTTATTATAACCAGAGCTCTCCAGTTGCAGACAGGTCCAGCACCAGCCCCAGCGTCCTGCAACACATAGACTTTATTATAACCAGGGTGAACCAGGTGCAGACAGGTCCAGCACTAGCACCAGCCCCAGCGTCCTGCAACACATAGAGACTTTATTATAACCAGGGTGAACCAGGTGCAGACAGGTCCAGCACTAGCACCAGCCCCAGCGTCCTGCAACACATAGAGACTTTATTATAACCAATGTACATGTGATGCCGCTGGTTATCGGGTATATGTATTACCAGCTCCAAGCGGTTTGAAGAAGATTCCAGGTAGCTAGCCGGGCACCGCTAGTCTAGCTGCCTTATAGCCGATTTAACCGAGTTTAATGCCATCTATTGCCACTGTGGCGATGTACTTTACCACCACCTATTTTTATTGATTTTGGGTATTATGATATTGGTTATTGACCTTCCGTTTCATTGTCATCTAGTAACACCAGTAGTAACTTGTTTGCTTATCTATGGTTAGGGCATGCAACCCCTACCTAGATGTTGGTTTATTCTATGTGAGATTCCATCCACCCTCTGGGCTTGCCTGTAATAAACAGTTAGCGAGGAGTAGAAGCTTGTCCTGTGTTTGTCCTAGCCGTTAAGAACCATAGTCGATTAAGAGCTTATATTACACCAAGCAGACACTACACCCAACTAGCGTAACTTACATGAGACTGTCGGCGTTGATGGGGACGTTGATCAACTTGGAGAGCCAAGTGCCGCCTCCCAACTCCCAGATGTGGCCCACGTCTTTGGCCTGCAAACAGAGCAACAACTGTTTAGATTTAACTTGAATTGTCCGCTTGTATATTTACCTTTGAATTACTTGCTGGGTTCTAAAAGTCCAGAGTTTTTAGAAGTAGAGATCTTTGAGATATTTCAACGTTCATTATTATATATGCCACAACCACCTCCACCTAGTGTTTGGTTACCAACAAGATTCGCAGCTACCATAACACACGCCATACCACTTGATTTTGTTGTCTCTGGAATTTGTTCCATTTTGAATCGAATCTGTTCATGACAGTTAAAATTGACTACTGGTATCAATGCCAACCACTTGTTCGTCTCCCCTTTAAAGACGGTTTTGACAAGGGTGTGTGTGTGTGTGTGGGGGGGGGGGGGGGGGGGGGGACAGTGTGTTAGAACATTAGCGGAGGTTTATAAAGAACTGATAGGGAAAGAGACTGACCAAGTTGTGGCCCCGAGCTCTGCGGCCAAACGTATACTCCAGCGCTACTGAAGGCTTGGCAGGCTCATCCCTGGAAAACAGAGAAATATTATGTGTTATACAGGCGGGTTCACTGTAAACACAATTACAGGAATTAATCAGACAAGTCAGCTGGTAGCGAAGTATTTCTTTAAAAAAATACAAAAAGCCCTGACATATTGAGATAGAATTGAAAGGATTTAAATGAGCGCATTTACCTCTCTAAGAACCGTAGGATCATAGAAGTTTTCCCCTAAAAAGAAAATATGATTAGAGAACGCAGCGGATTAAACAGATAAAATAACAACCGTAAATTATGTTTCAACGCTTTCAAATCTCAAACTTAAGCGTCTATGCATGAATCAATATTCCCAAATTAAATTAATTTAAACTAAGATTATTACTTATAAGTTTATATCATTAAAAGTTCAGATTGTTATTTTCCACCAGAATATTTACCGAGCTTTTGCTGCCAACAAGGAACACGGCCGATTCTTCTGAAGTCTTCTGCTCTTCTGAAAATGTCAACAAGAAATACGTGATCAGTGAATTTAGTGAGTAGTTGAAATGAAGGAAGTAAATGTTTACAGCTACAAATTTAGCTTGAACATCTAATATGCCTTCATTGGTTGGATCATTCTGCTTTTAAATCAATCATTTTGTATGAATATTTACCATTGCTCCATACATTTTTATATTGGATAATTGTAAGTAGGCCTATATTGCGTGTAAATGATAAAGTATTCAATTAATCGATTTTTTAAAAAAACTATTAAATCTGTTATTAGAACTAACAGATTTCGTTGGTTATAGTTTATAGCACTGTCAATAAAGAGTACTTAAGTACCTTCTTCCTCTTTGACTTTATCAATAGCCATGTCCCATAGCCCCCTCTCTCCGCTAAAACAAATAAAATAAGAGTGAATTAAAAACAAACAAACTTAACAATGAATGAAGTAAGTGAAAAACATTGTCACGATTTGTTGGGGACTTGGGCCTTTGTGTGTGTTTGTGTGTGTGTGTTTTTTTTATCAGATTCGCATTCAGGGTTTTTTTTCCTGGTTGACAGTTCCTGAAATTAGCCTCTAGTGTACAGATATAATTATTTTGATGCATGTCTCGTAATTTATGTCATCCCAACTGAATTACATTCACAGATACTTAGACTAGTCATTCATTGAAAGGAAATAATAAAAAAAATGATGTTGTGACATTATTAATCAGACTGTCATTAGTCAATACATGTCATGATTATTCATTGGCATTGCCATTGGCATTACTAAAATGTTAGCCATGCCCAGAGCCATACAGATAATCGAATGCCAGTCAAAACATCCCAATGCTGGACCTTTTGAAGAGAAGAGATATTTGAGCTATTGATTCTTCAGCCGTTATATGTAAAAATTAACCCCAGGTGATCTGACTGCATTTGTCGAAAAGCACTGTACATCACAATTTGTTGGGGACTTGGGCCTTTGTGTGGTTTTTTTTTTATCAGATTCGCATTCAGGGATTTTTTTTCCTGGTTGACAGTTCCTGAAATGGTACCCAGACGCTTCGGTCCAAAACCGCGTCGGCCCAGGCACTTGGACCTCGTCGGCCCAAGGCTTAGGCCGCGTCGGCCCAAGGGGTAGACCGCGTCGGCCCACTAGGTAAATATAAAGGTATCAACTAAAAACTAGGAGTCAGAATGCTAGTGGGATATAACTACTGCCTATACTAACCTAGGCTACTGCCTATACTGACCTAGGACCACACATTTAAGGTTAGGTTTAGGGTTATAGTTAGCATCAGTATCTTGGGGGTGGGCCGAGCCGGCCTTGGGGGTGGGCCGACGCGGTTTTGGAGGTGGGCCGACGGAGTGCACAGGTGGGCCGACGGGGCTTGGGCCGACGCGGTGTTGGGACGACGTGCCTATGAATCCCTGAAATTAGCCTCTAGTGTACAGATATAATTATTTTGATGCATGTCTCGTAATTTATGTAATCCCAACCGAATTACATTCACAGATACTTAGACTAGTCATTCATTGAAAGGAAATAATAAAAAAAATGATGTCATGACATCATTAATCAGACTGTCATGATGATTAGTCATTGGCATTGCCATTGGCATTATTAAATGTTAGCCACGCCAAGAGCCATACAGATAATCGAATGCCAGTCAAAACATCCCAATGCTGGACCTTTTGAAGGCAGGTTTGAGCAGCCCAAAACCGTTCTGGGCGGGGACGCTTTGACTGGATAGCAAATAATAAGTCTACGATAGTCTATGCCTATACTATGGCTATGGCAATGCGCGGGTACCTGCATAGATTGAATGTGAGCGATAATAGAAAAGTGAACAGCAACTTGCGCATTAATCCTTCTCCATTCAAGAATTTTTAGAATTTGACATGTTATAACGCTTACCCTTTCGTCATTTTGACAATTTATACAATGACAGGTCTGAAAGTAGCTTAAAACACCAGTTTTCTCTCTTCGTGAATTTGTAAGAACTGCGTTGCCGACAACAGAGGATGTTGGAATGTAAACATGTAGTCGGAGTGAAGCAATCCTTGAACCTGATTGGTCGGTAGTTAGATACTTAATATACCAGACAATTACTATATAAATCATACCAAAATTGAAATTAGGAACGATATGATTTTTGCATTATAGTTTTATTATCATTGGTTCTGATTTCCTCTTTTATTTGATTTATATTTATGCTCGATTTCACTTGCTGCGAGACTACTAACAAAGATGGACGACTTCCAAACATTTCTCGCTGACGAATCTGTCAGTGAAAGTATTACTAAAGCAGCGCAACTAAACGACGTTGAGAGTAAAAATGATCCAGAAACAGAACCTTACAAGTCCATGTACCAGGCGAGGGAAATATGGCAGGAATTGAAGAACAGAATTGACAAAAAAGCAACTGACAGCAGCGACGAGCGATGGAGCTTCTTGCTCGCCGGCCTGGACCTCAGGTTAGGCATGAACTTCATAGAGACGGAGGAGCTGTCAACGGGAGAAGAGAGACTTACTCACTGCATAGAGACTTTAGATAAGTACAAAATGGATAAAAGAGGGTGCACTACTGTCCAGATTGCTTTAAATCATTTAGGTATTTTATGGGCTTCTCGAAGGAATCCTGAAAAGGCAGCGAAATACTTAGAAGAGGCAGAGAACCAATACAAAGAATACAAACATGAGATTGGCAGCGCTCCACTGAGACCCATAGAATTGTTCACAAACCTGCCCAAAGAAGTGGACGAGGGGGAAACTGTTTTGAAGGAAAGGGAAGGCAGTTTTGAGAGCACGTTTACCCACACTCTGTACTACCTTGCACAGATGTATGGACAGTTGGAAGAGAATGATAAATCTGCTCAGTACTGCCATATTACCCTGAGACGACAGTTGGACAGTATGAAGTACGACGCCCTGGACTGGGCCCTGAACGCAGCCACCCTCTCCCAATACTACATCACACAGGAGAACTTCTCCATGGGGCGACATTGTCTCGCCAGTGCTTCCTTAGTCATTGAAGAAGTGGAAATCCCTGAACCTGACCCATCTCTTGACCCCGAGAGTCAACAGGCCATTGACCGGTCTGAGAAAGTACCTCGCTCTAAGGCTGACATAAAGCGTTGCTGGGTCAAATACTGCATAGCTTTACTGGAAGCTTCTAGAGACCGACTTTACAAGGAAATGGAGGATGAAGACCAGCCCACAGCAGCAACCAATGCGAATGGAGACAATGAAAAGGAAAGTGAAGAGAAAAAATCTAATTTGTATTTCAACATTGAAGTCACATCTCAGGAGGAACTGGTCACTGCTGAGTTTCTGAATGTGTTTGAGTACGCGCGGGAGGTGTTTCTGGCCGGGCAGAAATGGCTCAACGGTGCTAAAGAGTTTTACTGTCTTGATGGCCATTGCACCGACTATGTGGAACTGGTTCAGGATCATAGCAAACTGTTCAAAGCTCTGGCCTTCTTTGAGATGGACTTTGAGAGGCAGTGCAAGATGCACAAGCGGCGAGTAGACATGCTGGAAGCGGTGTTAAAAGAACTCAGTGCACAACATTACCTCCTCATCTGTCGCCAGCTCATGTACGAGATTGCCGAGACCTACAGCGCAATGCTGGACATCAAATTATCCATCATTGAAGAACGAGGTGAAACGCCCACCCCGCATGCTGTCAAGAAAATCAACCTGCTCACTGAGCAGAGTCTGAAAAAATATGAAGAATACATTGACACTCTGCGCAATGTACAAAAAGAGATTCCAAATAAGTTCTGCGAAGATGATGAGAGACCAGCCTTGGTGGCATTTTTCTGCATGGGCAGACTTCACTCCAAGTTCATAGACCGTGACGTCAATAAGCGTTTAGAGAACCTTAAGAATTCCCATGAGAAATACAAGTTCCTTGTTGATTATTGCCGGAAGCACGAATCTGCGGCTGCGCGGATGGGCGCTGAGTTCCCCATCTGTGAGGAGATGGTGGCGCTCCTACCGGCCAAAATGAGTCGCATTCAGGCACAGGCTATTTAATAACATCTTACTCTTATGTACCCCTTGAACTTCTCCCTCTATCCCTTCACTTTCCTGGCTTTACTCTAGTCCTAACCTTCCCTTTGGCCCTTCCAAGTTCTGTCTCCTCTCTCTGCTAGCTCTACTCCCCAACCTACCCTTTGCCCCTTCCAAGTTCTCCTCTCCTCTCTACTGTACTTCAACCCAAAGCTTCCCTGTGATCCTACTGATATTCAAGGTTTCCAGCTGCTCTCATCTCTTTCTTACATCTCTTGACTCCAAGCCTCGTCTCTGCTTCTTCCAAGTTTTCTCTCTTCTTTTCATCTCATCGGTTCCTCCTTTTCCAGCTCTACTTCCCCAGCGTCCTGCTTATGGATATGCATCTAGAAATAGAACTCAAAACGGAAATTGCTTCGTGAAATGTTCCTTTCAAAATGCCAAATGTACAATTATTGAAAATATTGAAACAAATCTACTCCGCATGAAGTGAAGTATTACAAAGATAAGCTGCCTCTTAAAAGTGTCTTTGTGTGCTGAGGTTTGATTCTTCATCCGTTATAAGTAAGAATTAACCCCAGGTGATCTGACTGCATTGGTCGAAAAGCACTGTACATCATTTATTGAGAACTCAACCAATTTATATTCAACTAGATAATACTAGCTGCTACAAGGTATATCAAAAGGAGTGAATAGTTTAAATACATTATTCTGGCAAGGATGATACGTAGCAGATCATTCCAGTTCAAATTAGCTTGGACGGTATATGTACAAACATACCACCCTGTTCAATTTCACTTTCTGTTATCATAGTCTAGAATTTCTTGTGCATTTGAAGCAAAGCTCTGTGATCTAAATATGTTATGATATACACAACAAGTAGGTGTATGCATGTGTCGCTTTGTGTGTGGCAAGATGTGTTGTAGCGTCTAAGCAGTTTGTAAAATTACATGACTTCTCCTGACCAGTAAATATATAACCAAAGACGCAGGTGGCGTTTGTGTTGTAAAGTGTCTAAATCAATGTATGCAGCTGCCATGGTAAAATGTGTAACTATTCATACAAACAACTTATAGTCTCATTCCTCTGAGAGGGAAGCCCTGATACTCAAGCATATACCAATATACAATTTATGACCATTAACAGCTTGTGTGAGCTCTACATAACCTACCTAATTCTCTTTTGTTTATATTAAGATATATCTAACAGCGGTGATTACTGAAACAGGAATAATGAATCATATTCTCTCATCTGTTCTTTGTTACAAGACTGTCGCAACATTTAGCTGTCTCGTGACGTCCAATTATAATAACAATAATGCCCTGATAGAGGTACATTGTATAATGAATGCAGAAACGTTGGTACAAATATATAATAAATTACAGCAACAAGATATTTAGCAGTTGTTATTCTTCTAGATGTGATGTTCTTCTCTAACTTGATCAGTAATAATTCATTTATCAAGATTCCTTCATCTCACTAATGTTCTGACGAGTTCTTACTTCCAATGACACTATATATATATGTATCAGTATACAAAAGGATACCAGCTCTTTTGACTAGATGAGTACCGTAGTGGCCCGTTCATAAGCCCGGGCTTGTATTTGTTTAGACCCCCCTCTTGCCCCGGCTTGCAGTTGAGATAGGCTTTTAATCGATAATTAAATTTTAGTGGATTTTATTTTTTCATGGCCCCTACACCACCGGTCTGTATTCGAGATAGGCTTATAAACAGGTCCCGGCTTATAAACGGGCCACTACGGTATAATAATATTCCTCTGTTTTAATTCCAAGAAAAGGCGTTGAATGATGCTTTTAAAAACGTTTATTTAAACTAAGATGTTTCTAACGTTTTGGGCGTTTCCAGCAGCCCTTCATGGAAACCTAAGTTTTGGTAAGGCATGGGTGGGCGGAGTTTATGACATTGACACATGTGTGGGCGGAGTTTATGACATTGTTGACACTGACATTACTATGTATCATGCATTACACAGTTATATATTACACATAAAGGTGCTCCATAGTTTAGTACATATCTGAATTCCATTGACATCACATGTAGTCTAAACTATTACATTCATTCAATGTACATAGATTTTCACCGTAGATATCAATTGTTTATAATATATATTTCTTTATTAATTTGTCCATTGTAATATTTCATTTCTCTTTTATCTATTTGATATGATAATCTCAGAGAGTATGGGGTTTTGAATTAATGTTAGAAATGCACACACTGTCCACATCTGATTCATACAGCCAAATAACCTTGATGGGATTGCTAGGTCAAAAATATGGAACTTCTTCACATTATCTATGACCTTTTCAACAAGCAACCTTTCACTTGAAACTTGCTGAGTGGGGTGCAGTCCTGCTGCCATCTGGTGACTAGAGACTGACATATTGACCTCCACATCAAGGTCATCTGCCAAGTCAAGGATGAGGATGTCCTCATCCACTGACCACATCTTGCCGGGCGAGTGATTCATGCTGAGAAATCCTGACCTGCGCACAAGGTCCCTGTCAGTTATATTCCCAGTGTAGAGCTGGGAAATGAAACCTATCTGTCCGGACGGGATGCAGGCGATCAGACCTTTGACAGTGTTTGGTGTCTCGGAAGCACATTGCGATTCTGGCAGTCGATCGGGTGGAAATTCACACTCAATTTCAACAGTATCAAGTATCCATGTTAAGTTTGGGTATTTCTCCTTCACGGATGATGGCATAGTTTTAGATATAAGCTCATCCGAGGGCCACATGTTGAGGTTTCCCATCCTGAGGTACATATAGTTGATCCAAGTGAAAACAATCCTGGTGATAATGGCCTCAGAAGTATTGAATATGTGAGCCAGATGGCGCTCTGGCAATGCAAGACGCAGGACGATAAGAACTATAAAGAATTCATCCTCAATCTTCAACTTTCGTTTTTTCCACAGAGTGCCGGAGTTTGCTGGATCGGTTGTAGGTGCGTAAATGATATTTTCCCCATGTTCACCAGGGTTCAGCATTTCTAAGCATAGCTGCAATACAGTGTGTGTGGGAAAGCCTGTGTAGAATTCAATGTCTTCATCACTATATTTGAAACGACTAAGTGTAAACTGTTTACGGTTGATCTCAGTGGTAAGTTCTTTGACCTTTTGTTTGAGTAAGTCACGTTCCTTCTGGAGGAATGCAGCAGATTCTGCCAACATCTTTCTTCTGGCCCTTAGACTCTGGATCGTTTCACGGGTTGACTCTTCATTTTGTGGAGGCACATTTCCCTGGAGGGCAGGTTCAGAGGGAGTAGGTCCTTGAGCTAAAACAGCTGTTTCATCCTCTTGTTTAGTCCCACTTTTGCATTTTTGGTCAGCCATTTTCTGGGTATCTGAAATGAAGATTTGATAAATGATCAACTTAAGAAGCGATCAAATTTACATTATTTAACATTATTGAATTCACACTTGTGTACGTTAGCCATTGATCCTGACCATGCAGTCTGTTAATATGTCAATAATGGGGGGGGGGGAAGATGATAGTGGGATGCCTTGACCCACCCTTTCAGTACAGTCCTGCTTATGTTGTTAAAAGCCGGGCACAGCATATGTAAACAGCCCATGACCCTTCCTAACAGTCCTCCCTATACATTCAAACTGTAGAATCATAACCAACTTGGCCGGGGTATTAGTTTTCCAGATAAAATGAACTATACGGAAACACTTTCCTACACAATTGTTAAACACATACATGAATGTATAGGCCTACAGGTCATCAGTGGTCTCCACTAATTGAAATCATGCACCAGCTCACAGGAGTGGTAGAGTATAAAAACCACTTGTCCTTATAGAAATCTGATAGTCCTTAAAATATTCTCTGCATAAATTCCCCCAAAAATGTTCACTCGCCCACAGGACGAGTGGCCAGATGAGATCTACTAGTTCTTACCAAATGTTGGTCACCTGGGGCTAGTAGGCGAGCGTTAATGAAGAGCCCTGGTCATATCTTCATAAATATTTTGATTTAGTTATAGCCTATACATTAAAGTGCAAATTCAGTATCTTCATGAAATATTTGTAAATACGAGAACCGTTACTGAGGGACTGACTCACTATGCATTATTCTTCAAATATAGCAATAATTTTGTAGGACCAAGACAAAATGTAGGTGTTGAAATAAGTGGAGTACCAGTACATTGAAAATAGCATTATGGCATATATCGTAGTGAGAACAGAAAAGCTGACAGAAAAAGGTTTAAGTATCCTCTATACAACATTACTTTCATCTTCTTATATAAGAATGAAAAAAGTAGAGTGCGAGATCTCAAATGTGTGAGTTTTGGGCAAAGCCTGCTACCAAAACGAGGCCTAGATCACGGAGGTTGACCTCAATTTCCAATGACGTTTTAAAAGAGGGTTAATAATGATTGATACACAACACAACATCGGGTAAAATAAACATCAACATGAGATCATCAATATTTTAAAGGTGTTCAATAAATGGATTAATTTTCAAAGTCTTAACCTTTATTCTGGATATGATGTGGAATGTGGTCCTTATATATAACTCAATGATAAGGAAAAATGTAGGACATGTAGTATAAATGAAATTAATTGTGTGTCAAATTTATTCTTTCTATTTAGATTTCTCATTAGGCCTAATTGTAGTTTAATCAATTATTTATGAATACATAATTATTAAATGTGTTTATTAGTCAGCAATATGTTAAAAATTTAAATTATATATTAAAAGACCGTGACTGGTGAGAGAGCTTTCATGAGTGACTCAGGAGTCGGTTGGCGCAGTGCCAGTGGCCGCGGGATCCTCTATGTCCCGATACTAGAGAGATGCAGAGGCGGGTTCGCTGACTATGGTGGCCCGTTTCGAGTAGCCTATAAACATCCTTTAATGAAAATTGAAATGCATCCTATTCAAGCTAGATTTTATGCATGAAAGAATACTAATTGGCTGGCCAAACATGGGTACCAGAGGGAATATTAACGTGTACATTTCTGTAAATTAATAATTTGTAGTTGACTTGAGCATTACTTTCGTTCAAAATTAAAAACATCGCCTACGCTTACACAGTTACGGTAGGCTAAGGTAGGATGTAGACTGGAGTCGTACTTATTTGAGCTAAATTTAGACATAAAAGAATCATCATTGGCTTACCAAACTTGGCAATCGGAGACAGTATATTTGGTTTACAAGTTCTTGTAATTATAGAATTCTGCCTTCACCATGTATCGCTTAAACTTTAAAGAAGAATGTTGTCGGCGCAGAGAGAACTTCTGGGGCAGCGATGTTTTGCCGCGCTCCGGACTGGCGGTGCAACGGGTTCGTTACACTGTGTTTTGCCCTTTCGCCCAGCTTCCCGGGTCCCTTACAAGAAGGTAAGGAAATTTCCCTTTTTCACAGATATGGATAGCCTACATAACTATATCACATATATGCGTCCTTATCTAAGTCAACCATTAAATAAAAAGTCACCGTCACCAGGGATCAGACGTACGGTACTGTAGGTCTGGGTTCTAAGTTAGTCAGTCTAATTATTAAGGGACTGTTCATAATAATATTAATCACTGTGTGTGTGTGGGGGGGGGGGGGGGGGGTTACAGAACTTAGAAAAATTCTTGTGCAAAATTGTATGACCATCCTTAAAGTCTTGTGCCAAATTTGTTCCCTCCCCCCCCCCCCCCCCCGCCCCCACCCCTTTATGTTCTTTGACATGTATTCCCACCCCTCTTAGTCTTGATTGAAAGTTCGTGCAAAATTTCATGACCCCCTACATCATTGTATAGTTCTGAGCCTGGGCAAAAAAAGATGACCTCCGCCCACAATTAGAGTGTGCAAAAAGGTGCCGCCCCCCTTCAGAGTCTATACAAACAAAATGCTCTCCCCCTGCACAAAAAAGTTGACCCCTCCCCGTTCATACCGTACCTCCAAGACTGCCAAATAAATGCGTTGTATGTAGGGGGCTAATTATATTTTGCAGTTTGGAGCGATCGAGGGCCTCAACTAGACGAACAGCCCCTTTACCGCTATTCCGCTAGGAATAGCTCCGCTATGTTTCTCAAATCACGTGACCGGGGCCCTGACCGAAGGGAGAAACAACGTATATACCAAACCTCCCTATGATCTGTTAAAATTATTCACTTTAGTTTCGTATCTTTTACGACTTTGCTATTGCGTCATTGCTGACCTAATTACGGCAGGATGCTTTCCTGTTCAAATAAAGCTTGCTCAGCGTCCCTTAGTACGACTGACGCCAAACAGTAAGGACGTGTCCTTGTTGCTCTCTGCACTTTGTAACCATATTTCAATAGGTTATGGGCCCAGACACCTTCAACTGTGGACGAAATAGTCAGTGAGTACTTTGTGCAGATGCCGAGCTAAATTTTGTGAACTTTTGAGTGCAGGAAAGAACTTTTATGTGACTTAGAAGTTTGGAGTTTTTCTGTGTACACTCAAATTGAAAATGGCGGCAAATACAGCATCTATTTCTTCACTCAAGGGAGGTAACTACCCAACATGGAAGTTACAGTGCCAAATGGCCTTGATGAAGGATGGGCTGTGGAATATTGTACAAGGGACTGAAACTCGACCAACTCCAGAGAATGGTGATGCTAGGGTAAAATTTGATAGTAGATGGGACAAAGCCTTGGCCATCATAGTTCTATCAATTGACCCAGCTCTCTTGTATTTGGTTGGAGAGCCCACAAGTCCCGTCGCAGTATGGACCAAGCTAGCGGATCAGTTTCAGAAGAAGTCATGGGCCAACAAGCTTCATCTGAGGAAGAAACTGTATTCATTAAAGCTGAAGGATGGTGATTCTGTACAGGATCACATAAGGACAATGACTGAAACATTCAGTGCACTATCAGTAGTTGGGGACGCCATTACTGATGAGGACCGAGTAGTGCACCTTCTCGCCAGCTTACCGGACTCCTACGGCATGCTTGTTACGGCGTTCGAGGCATGTACAGATGTGCCTAAGATGGAAGTAGTCACGGAGCGACTGCTCCATGAGGAGAGAAAGTATGAGGATGGTACTTCCTCACACAGTACAGCATCGGAGAAGGCAATGTTTGTGAGGCGGCAAAAGGGTCAGAAAGCGACTGCTAAAGGACCTAAATGCTACGGTTGTCAAAAGATTGGCCATATTAAGCGTGAGTGTCCCGCGCTTAAGAAGTCCGAGGGTAAGGACAAAGGAAAGAGCAAGCCACACAGAGCGCACAGCGCCAGGGAGGACAGCGGCTCTGACAGTGACTACGTCGGGCTGACTGTGATACACGCTCTGTCCGTCAAGGGGGCAGCACCGGGAGGATGGATCATTGACTCTGGAGCCACGAGTCATATGTGCAACGATAGGTCTAAGTTCCTTACTTATACCCCTCTTGATCAACCACAAGGAGTTACAGTGGGAGATGGGTATGATCTACCTGGAATAGGGACTGGAACTGTCTCACTGGAAATGGAACTCCCTGAAGGTAAAGTGAAGACTGCTAAACTGAGAAATTCCTTATATGTGCCCGAGCTCTCTTTCAATCTCCTTAGTATTTCTCAGGCCACTCGCTATGTGGAGCGTACTGTATTTACTCATCATGGATGCCAATTTATTGACTCTAATGGTGAGATTGTGGTAACAGGAGAGAGAGTAGGAGATCTTTACTATGTGAACTGTAAGGAGAACCACCACATTGCAGCTGTGACACAGAGAGGGAACAAGCCCACTGAAGAACTGTGGCACAAGAGATATGGACATCTCGGCAGTCAGAATATGAGGAAACTGAACGCAGAAAGCATGGTTGTTGGATTGGACTGTGCTATGAATGGTGATGTAAGTGTGTGTGAACCATGTGTTCAAGGAAAACATCATCGCACCAAGTTTCCTACCAGTGGTGCAAAGAGAAGTGAAGCAGTGTTGGGTTTGGTACATAGTGATGTGTGTGGGAAGATGAGTACCAAATCACTCAGTGGCTGTGAATACTTCCTAACCTTTGTTGATGACAAGACTCGGTACACCTGGGTGTATGTGCTAAAACACAAGGACCAAGTGTTCAATCAATTTCTGGAATGGAAAGCCCAGGTAGAGACTTCTACGGGCATGAAATTGAAGGCACTTCGGTCTGACAATGGTGGCGAGTATACCTCAACAGAGTTTCAAGCCTATCTAAGGAAGGAAGGAATCAGACAGGAGCTAACTGTACCAAAAACGCCGGAGCAAAATGGAGTTGCGGAGAGAATGAACCGCACGATCGTCGAGACAGCTCGCTGTATGCTGTCTGAGTCTACACTCCCCCGCAAGTTTTGGGCAGAAGCTGTGTCTACAGCTGTGTACTTGAGAAACCGGAGCCCAACCACTGCAGTTGAGGGAATGACCCCTTATGAGTCTCTGACTGGTGAGAAACCTCATGTAGGTATGCTGAGGGTGTTTGGCTGTCTAGCCTATGCTCACATACCTAAGGATGAAAGGAAGAAATTCGATCCTAAAGCCAGGAGGTGCATCTTTCTTGGCTATGGTACCACTACCAAGGGATACAGACTGTTTGATGTGAAGCGCTCCAAGGTGATTCTCAGCCGTGATGTCATCTTTGATGAGACAAAGCATGGGGTTGAGAAGGAGCAATCTGCTGTGGAGAAGGAGCCCGAACCCGTGGTTAAGAAGGAGCCTAGCTGCTCTATCGAGACAACCATACTCCTTGACAGCAGTGACAACGAGTCTGTGGTAGAGGAAGATGTGCCAGTGGTAGAGGAAGTTGAGCAAGTGATAGAGCCAGAGGAGCCAGCAGCTCAAAGGCCACGTCGTGAGAGGAGAGCACCTAACATGTATGGCGAATGGGTGCAACTGACTCACACTAATCCCCAACCAACTTCTCTACAGGATGCAGTGTCAGGACCAAACAAGAAGAAATGGCAGGATGCCATGAAAATGGAGATGGACTCACTCCATGGAAATCAAGTCTGGGACTTGGTTCAACTTCCAAAGGGCAGGAAGACGGTCGGCAGCAAGTGGGTGTTTAAGGAGAAGTTGGGAGCAGATGGAACCATCGAGAGGTTCAAGGCAAGGCTAGTTGCACAAGGTTTTTCCCAACAGTACGGACTGGACTATGATGAGACCTTCAGTCCAGTAGTGAGGTCAGAGTCAGTCCGCACAGTGATTGCACTAGCTGCAAGAGATAATCTCCACCTGCATCAACTGGATGTGACAACAGCCTTCTTAAATGGCACCCTGAAGGAGGAAGTGTATATGAAGCAGCCAGAAGGGTTTAAGGTTAGAGGCAAAGAAGATCTCGTCTGTAGGCTAAAGAAGAGCATCTATGGCCTTAAACAATCACCACGCTGCTGGAATGCTGCACTCGACGAACACTTGTGCAAGATTGGGTTCAGCCAATCTACTAATGACCCGTGTATATACACATCAGAAGGAGGATTGGTGATTCTTGCTGTCTATGTTGATGACATAATCATAGCAGCAGGAGATGAACACAAAATGAGGAAGGTGAAGAAGGCCATCGCTGATGAGTTTACTGTGACCGACATGGGTAAACTCAAATACTTCTTGGGTGTAGCTGTTGACCAAGAGACAAATCCTGTGAATATCTGGATGGGTCAATCAGCTTACACTGAGAGAGTGCTTGAGAAATTCAAGATGAGCGAGGCCAAACCTGTGGCGACGCCAGTGGACACTAGCGTCAAACTCACCAAATCTAATGAAGATAGTGAGGCCGTCAACCAGTCGCTGTATCAATCAGCTGTTGGCAGCCTACTGTACTTATCTACATGGACAAGACCAGACATCACATATGCTGTGAGTAATGTAGCTAAGTTCTGCTCGAAACCATCAAACGAGCACTGGACGGCAGTGAAGCGAGTCATGCGCTACCTGAAGGGGACCATCGACTATGGTCTATGCTTCGAGAAGGGAAATCCAGGCGACTGTCTTGGTTTCTCCGACTCTGATTGGGCCGGCGACATCAATGACCGCAGATCCACCTCAGGGTACATTTTCCAGATCTGTGGAACCGCCGTCAGCTGGAGAAGTAAGAAGCAAAGCTGTGTAGCTCTCTCCACTGCTGAGGCCGAGTACATGGCTTTGGCAAGTGCTGCTCAGGAAGCAGTCTGGATGAGGCAACTCGTTGGTGACCTAACGAACACACCAACCACACCAATGCTGATCTACGAGGATAATCAATCAGCTATTTGCATGGCCAAAAACCCCCAGTTTCATGGTCGTGCAAAACACATTGGTATTAAGTACCACTTCATCCGTGAGCAAGTGGAAAACGGTACCGTAGATTTACAGTACTGTCCCAGTGAGGACATGGTCGCAGACATCCTAACCAAAGGTCTGAATAAGGAGCAGTTCCACAAGCTCCGCACCATGACTGGAGTGAAGAGGCCTAGTGACAATTAGTTTTTGTCAAACCTACTTCACTCTAACACTGAGAAGAGACTTTCTTCTCAAAATCTCTATTTTTTAGAACTGAACTCTCATTATAACTGAAAGATGCTATAATTCTAAGTCATGTCCTAAGTCAAATGTTATTGCTAAGTCAGGTAGTTTGTCTACTGTGTTTAAATTCTGACTAATGATCTGATAAATAATAAGGTGCTAATACCAGGAGTATTTCTAGGATAATTGAAAGGTCTGTTACTAACTTTGTGAGTAAAACATATATATATAGCAAATATGAATTGTGTGTAATCTTAAACTGTAGGATACTTCACAAGCAAGTGAGAAGGAGTGTTAAAATTATTCACTTTAGTTTCGTATCTTTTACGACTTTGCTATTGCGTCATTGCTGACCTAATTACGGCAGGATGCTTTCCTGTTCAAATAAAGCTTGCTCAGCGTCCCTTAGTACGACTGACGCCAAACAGTAAGGACGTGTCCTTGTTGCTCTCTGCACTTTGTAACCATATTTCAATATGATCGACCTGTTTTCATGCTTTTTTTTTTGCTGGAACTTTCTAACCGATCCCAGAACCTAGATCGAGTCAAGGGGAGCAAGATTCAAATGGAAAAATGTTTCAGTTAATGAATAATTAAAAAGTTATTGCGAACCGCATATTCAAAGCGAGGGCTGTTTAAAATGGCCGCCATAACAAAAAGTAGATGACGAGCAACCAGAGAAGAGCCACTGCCGCTCTAAACCAATCAGATCATGCGAATCGGTCACGTGACCATGGGGACAATGACGTCACCCTACGGACACAGCAACACTTAATAAACGCTTATTAAGCACTGCAGCCAGTGCTTAATAAGCGTTTTTTGACTATCGAAAATGCTACAGTTATTAAGGGCTGCATTTGCAACGCTTATTAAGCACTGCATTTGCAACGCTTATTAAACACTGCATTTGCAACGCTTATTAAACACTGCATTGGCAACGTTTATTAAGCACTTCATTTGAAACGTATATTAAGCACTGCATTGGGAACGTTTATGAAGCACTACATTTGAAACGTTTATTAAGCACTGCATTTGAAACATTTATTAATCACTGCATTTGCAACGCTTATTATTCACTGCATTGACATCAACTAATGAATGCCAACGTTTTATAGGGGCTGCAATTGATGCAGTTAATAAGGGATTCATTTGGACAAGGGACAATAGCTTTATTTCATTCAATCATCATTTTGGGTTTATCCGTCGGTAGTCATATGGTATAATTAACTGGTTGGCTTTGGCAGTTTTCTTGTCTTTAAAGTGTGTGCCAATTCTCAGGTAGAAATCAGAGGCCCATATTTTTAGAAGCACCTGCAAGAAATGAATATAGTTTTAAGTGCATGTCACAAATAAATTGTATGAATATAGTAGTTGCTGTATACAGGAGATTAATACTTAAAATTATGTTGGCCAAGTTATAATGCTTAGTGTTCAAATGATAGTTATTTACACGGCCATTCTACCCTTAGACCATCAGTAGAACTTAGAAAATATGACGAGGCACTGTCTATGGGCACCATGATCATATTAGTATTGCTGGAAAACCAAGCGTTGTGATCTGAGTTTTGCCTGGATTTCGAGAATTCCAAGGTCTGTGTCATGCTGATATATGCGCCGTTCTTTTAAGGTATAGTACAAGTTTATGAGATCAATAGTTTTTTTTCTACAAGGTCTGGAGTAAGCGTCGAAAATGCACGGCAGCCGCCCTCTAACTATTAATACTTACTATGTTGGCCCTGTTCACAGGGGATGAATTTGCAATGGCCCGGATTTGTTTCCTCAGTAATGATTACTGATACAAAAGCTTGATTGCTGAAACAATAAAACAGACATTATACAATATAGGCCTACACATTCATATATCGTTCTGTGATTTAGTATGGTATCATTTTTTCAAATGAATTAAAATGGTTCAAGTGGTTTAGTATGCACCTCTACTATCCTAGAACTATCACTCACTCACTGTTACACCAAACACCGATCTTTGGTTGAATTCTGGACTTACAGACCCCTCCTATCCCACAACACATGTGCTCAGTTCAGTGTATCTTGTAGGACTGAGTAATAGGACCGAGGTAATTCCTCCTGGAATCGACACTTTGGCATTGATCGGGGGAATCAACACTGGGTTTACACTAGAACAGTTGTTAATAGACACTGGGGTTGTTTTTGGTATCTCCTGGTGTTGTATCGGGGCTAGCTTAGCACTGTTGTTGTTGTACACGACTGCACTTTCCAGTTGGGCGGAAGTGGTGCGGCCATTTTGCTTGTTTACTTCCGGTAGTGTGGCAGCATGGCAGACACTTCCGGTTGTGTGTGTATTGGCACGTTGGTTTATGCGAGAAGCGATGCAGGTATGTTTGGCATTGTAGTTGGGAATAAAGGCTATTGTAGAAGGGCTATTGGACTCACGTTTTTGGTCTGACCGTGGGCCGGTCAGTGGAGCTAGTTTTTTGGGGAGCGGTTGCCTCCAGCGCCTGACGGAGTCGACGTACCCTGGGGTTTGTAGTTACTCTGCCAGTCACGTTTGCCTTTACCGTAGCGGTCGTTGTTCTGTGCTCCTGAGGACTCTCTGTTGGTGTTGGTCCTCCTATTATTGCAGCTTTTGGCAGTGTGGAAGAACTGCTTATGACGAGTGTTGTAATAGCAGTATCCACAACAGTGGAGAAGAGAGATGGCTCCCTCGGTGTGGCTGTCAGATAGCGAGCACTCCTCTGAGTTATAGAAGGGGCAGGGGACTGAGATTGCACCTTTCTTCTCCTTTGGTTTGATCAGGGACGATGGGCGATGATTCCAGCTGATCTTAGCCCTGAGCTGTTGAATTGACTGTAGGTCTCTCCATTTCATTTTGTGGTCTAGAACATTATCCACTACCGTTTGAGACCAGAGGAGGGGTCCCGTCCAGCTATGCACAGCCACGTCCTCCCCCAGCTCTGATAGGTGTTTTAGCATACACTGTAGGGTAGAAGCTTCGAGGGCCTTCATAGCACACATGGCCGCAAAGCCACAGTAGTATTCGTTTATGGTTATGTCCCGCTTCTCGTCTCTGAGGCGGGTGGCAAGATCATGGGGTAGTGAATTTTCTGGTGTGTGAATCATTGCTTTTTTACCTTTTGTTTTTGATCGCCCACTGTACTGCCTCTCCAGGGCCCTGGTGGTCAAGCGCTGGTGTTTATGTGCCCGTTTGATGTGTCTTGGGGATGGAAGGACTTCACTGTCCTCGGATGAGGACGATGAATCAGTGGAGTAGTTACGGAATGGGTGTCTCATCTCTGCGAGTGTCTTCCTGTTCTTTTTGTGCTTTTTCCTCCTTTTCCTTTTCTTGGTAGGAGGGGATGGGGCACTGGAGGATGTATAGCTCGATTGTGACCTGGTGTCACTGTATGTGTCATCATCGGACTCGGAAGATGAATAGCGTGCCCGTTTTCGCTTGGGTTTGGTTGGGCGGCGAGGGCGCTTAGGTTCACGCGGCCTGGAGGAAGCAGTCTCCCTAGTGTGGTGGGTGCTCGGGGTTGACTGGACTCTGGACATCTCCAGGATGGTGTCACAAAACTTGTCGACGACTTTTGTGGTAGTATTCCTTTCTTTCTGTTTTGAGGAAGCCTGTTTCGCCTTTCGCGGAGTCGGCTTTTCCTCGTGGGGCAGCAGGCCCTCATGTCTTTCTTGGCCCTCGTGGCCATGATCACCCTCGTGGTCACCCTCGTGGTCAAGTGGACCCTCGTGGTTCTCGTTGTCTTCCTCCATGTCCTCGATAGTTACTTTCTTCTTGGACTGTTTCTTATTAGGCTTAACTTTGACTGGAGTTTGCAGTTCCTCCTCTACGTCCGCCAACTTGCGGTAGTTTACTCTTTGACCGGTCCTGTTCCTGGTCATGTCACCAGCCATCACTTGATGGGCCTGGTCAGTTTTCAAATACGTGCGCTCACGCCTGGAGGAGATGGAGAAGTGGCCGAGAGCCTGGAGGCGGAAGCGGAAGTCCCACCAGGGTGTTGTACTTCCGGGTTCAGGTCTCAATACTTTACTTTCGTTTAATGACGGGGAATTATTTAGTTTAAATAATTCCTCCCCAATTAAAATGGTTCAAGTGGTTTAGTATGCACCTCTACTATCCTAGAACTATCACTCACTCACTGTTACACCAAACACCGATCTTTGGTTGAATTCTGGACTTACAGACCCCTCCTATCCCACAACACATGTGCTCAGTTCAGTGTATCTTGTAGGACTGAGTTACAAGTGAGGAGGGAGAAGGACACAGGAAAATGCACAGTGCACGTATTAGCCGTGCACTCAGCCAGACATGTGTTGCCATGGTAACCACCAGCAAGTGAGTGTCCAAAGGACATGCAAGTGCTCCCTGCTATATGTAAATGAGGCTGGTACCCCCTTTGACCCATGCATACACAAGCGCAAATCTTGGAATGAATGAAGTGGTTTCTCCCTGCATCTTTAATTAAATATAAACTTGGAGTTTCTCTTACTCCAAGATATAACATTATATCCAACCCGATGTATAGTGAGAGAAAGACAATTGCACTGAAAAATGAATTACTTATGCAGGTTAAAAAGAAATAGATCCCCTTGTTCATAGGTATTAATTAAGTTGAGAGGGGAAATTAAATAGTATGTAGAGGAGTAACGAACTAAGAGGACTTTCTAAGCCTTTACTTACAGTTACATTGCTGATTTCTGTCTGTCTTTGAATGATGGTTGAATATACGATGACCTTGCATCCAAATAGGAAAGTGTATGGACCTGTGTAAGGTGAAGTTTTGACTGGAGTAGTGACACCCGCACCCGTCGCCTCACTTCGAAACGACGATATCTCTCATAGTGGAATGCGTAACTTAAGGTTTAACAAAACAGGGGGAATCCTTAATCTATTCTGAACATTTTAAAAGTCGTTCGAACCTTCTAGGACAAATATCAAGCTCTAAGGACTAAGTTGTGTGGGTGCAGGTCAGTCTGAGTGCCTGGCCTATAAGGGTGACTTCCTTGCGATTTCTTGGCTTGCTTACATAAATGTTACATAAAACTAAAACTACATGTAGTTTGATCTACTGTAAAGAAAGTACTGGTATAGTCACATTTCTAGTATTGAAGGATGAGAATCATTATAGAACTAAAGAAATGCTAGTATTCCCTGATTAACGGGAGCATATATAATGAATGAAGTATTGAGTTGGCAATAAAGCAATATAGATTAAATTATTGAAGAATACAAATAAATAATTAAAGTTTAATAGATTTGTTGAGTGCCTCAGTAATGAATGCAAGTGTACCAGTGCCCAGAAGTCAAGACACTTATTTTAGGTGAACGCTGCATTGAGCAACGCTTATTAGTTGGATATTTTTCACTGCAAATGCAGCGCTTAGCTGCAGTGGTCACCAGTGCTTAATGAGCAACTACTGAGTGTTGGCAACGTTGCCAGCGGAAATTAAGCGTCCAGCAACGCTTATTAAGCGTTGTGTGTCCGTAGGGCATATATAGCGGCAGGTCGGGGAAGCCTTCCAATCAGAAAAACAAAGCTTATAGGCTCTTTTTGCAGATAGAAAATCCGGGATTATCATTTATTCCATTAAAAAGGTAACAAAATACAGAATCGAATCCTAAAATCTAAATATATGCTGTCATCTTATGAGGAATCATAAGATAGACAGCAGATCTAGCCAGGCAAAATGCCTGACAACTCTTGGTCTGGTTTTGAACGTTTAGTTTAGTAGCCGGGAAACTCCCGGCTGCGAAGGCCGTTTTTGCGACGATTCTTTAATTATTCAGCTAAATATAAAATATAAAAACAATAATAGGCGTACAGATCTTGAAAAATATAACCAAAATATAACCAAACTACTAAAATAATAATCACTTGCCGGTATACTTTTCTGGACTGCAATGATGAAATAAAAATAAAATCCATAAAAAGTTGCCTTATAGTAGTCTTCCGATTGGGATTCTAATGACATTTTGTCAAACTCCATACCATGGGTCCCGCCTTGATGAAGCTATAACTAGTGCATCCCATTGCAGCAGTAGTGGAGGTAACTAGTCACTCTATACCTCTACAAACTGTAGCTTAAAACTCTAGTATAAGGGAAGCTAAGGGACCCTCTGGAAGAGCTATGGCTGCCATAGAAGAGGATGGTTCCCATTTCCGGTGTAAATTATCTCATATATATCTTATCATGTACTGTTTTCTGGAAATATACAAGTCAATAGAAGAAAGCAGACTAATACAGAGGTTTGTATGTACTGTATTTATTGTCCAACATTAGAATACTACAATATGACTAGAGGAGCACCTACACATGGGTGTCAGGCCAGCACTACACAGGTTCAGCTCTGCACCGTATACGTCTATGTACTGTAACAAACCTGTACATGAGACAGTGGCTAATCATCTATTATTTCACACTATACTTTTCCTTGTGGCAGGGCAAGGTAACTTAGAGGTATCATGAGCACGTATACAGAGGAGAGCTTATAGCTGCATTCCCAACTAATTCCTGACAAAAATATGTATACACTTCCTATTTTTGGTCCATTTAATCAACTTCTACCAAAATCAATATGAAAAATAACAAACAGAAATTGATATCTTTAGGAAATGACTATTTCTGGGTCAAAATTTGAGTATAATGAATCCAGTCAGGAGAGAATAATATTCAGGATGTGCCGGGAATGCAGCTGAGTGTGTGTAGACGCGCGGCGCTAACACTTGGTCCCTTAGTGTGCAGACATAAAGTCCTGGTCCCACATTGGTATCACATTCACTACTACTACTACACCTGGTCCCACATTCACTACATGTACTAGACTATGTTACACTGCGGCCCCAGGCCACACGCCAGCATGACAGGAGGTTAGCCCACATGGGGGACATGAAGGGCAACTTGACATGTGCTATTTAGACATGTGTTTTACACCCATGCTCTATGAGGGGTGCAATGAACAGTACCATGTGTTTGTTTTAGTTCAACTAGAGTACATGAGAATCATAAAGGAAGGTTCATATTTCAATATTATTGGAAGTGTGGAAGTGTGGATATCAAGTTCTCATGTGGGATGTCATCAGATATTCTGTCACATGCCAGCACCTTGTTCCATTCTCTCTCTTATCTGAAAATTGTGTGTAGTCACCCTAGGTTGCAAAGACCAGGCAGCCCAGGCAGCTGGAAACAAGCTCACAACCTCCCTATTACATGTCTGGTGCTCTACCAAACAGAGGTGTATGAGAAGTGCAATACAGGCCATGCAATAACAATATTTCATAGTACTCGATAACAATTGGATTTGTTTTAAATTTTAAGTTAATTTATGGGAAGTTAGAATACAAATTGTCAATAACCTTTGCTGGGCATACAATAAGTAATTAGTGAATGGAAATCTAGAGCTAGTAGTGGAATATTTTACATCATTATATTGGAATCTCATCCAATAAATACCCAATTACTGGCACCTTGTTACATTCGCTCTATTAATTCTTCTCCAATTAATCCACTTTCTTACAATAGTCTTTGCTTCATTACAGATTTAAGGTTATTTTCATAAAACAATCAAACGAGTTTGCTCTGAAGTCAGCCTATTATAGAATTTCAAAGTGAATTCTACAAGAATCTCTGCTGTTTTGGCACAAAATTCAAGTGTTCTTTTTTATCTCCTCTGGCACTCGTTACACATGATTAAAGTGGAATGTGTGGAAATAACAACTGTTTCCAGCCTGTCCTTGGTTTGGATAAATCAATATTATAACATTAGGATTAATGTACAATAACTACACAATGCTTGAATATTTAACATCTTTGAATATCATTCAAGCTTATTTACTATATAGATAACAAAATATGAAAAATGCACACACATATATATAAATTAATAGAAATTATCACAACCATTGGGCTGGGTGTATACAAAATTAATATGTATATAATATAACTTTTTGTATATATATATGATTTCAGGGTGACTGGCAGTGTTGAAGACCAATTATCAGTCCCTTAAATAGAATGTTTCCAAAATATTGTCTACATCATTTAGGTATGGCTGGTGGGATATAGTTCAACAATTGACACCCTGGTGGAGAAATAACGTAACTTTTGAAGGCCAATGGCTTCAGGGTGAATAAGGTCATACAAGCTGATCACATCAGAAATAACATCTATTACATAAATAAGCCCAAACCAGAGGGAAAACAAGCACATTTTAACCAATCAGAAAGCACCTGGATCGACCAAAGGAAAATGAGGGAGAGTAAAGTTGATGATGGAATGAGACAGCAACGGTCAGTAATGACCACGGCTGGCAGCAACGGTCAGTAACGGCTGGCAGCAACGGTCAGTAACAACCACGGCTGGCAGCAACGGTCAGTAACGACCACGGCTGGCAGCAACGGTCAGTAACGACCACGGCTGGCAGCAACGGTCAGTAACGACCACGGCTGGCAGCAACGGACAGTAATGACCACAGCTGGCAGCAACGGTCAGTAACGACCACGGCTGGCAGCAACGGTCAGTAACGGCCACAGCTGGCAGCAACGGTCAGTAACGACCACGGCTGGCAGCAACGGTCAGTAACGACCACGGCTGGCAGCAACGGTCAGTAACGACCACAGCTGGCAGGGAGAAGGTGGTCAGCAACAGCCACTGCTAAGGATCAGTTACTATTGACAACCAGATGAACATATCGGCACCCTGGATTTATATTCATAACGAGGCACTCTGGATGTTGCTATGTGAGGGGAAATCGTTATCGATGTATTGTCAGGTACCCATGGTAATAAAATTAGGGTATATCCTGGTTTGAAAAATGGTCAGGTAAAATAGAAAATCTGTGGTAAAGGTGAATTTCTTGAGTTACAATTATGTTCAGATCCCACATAGAGGGAAGATATGAGGAATGATCTGTTGGACTGGAGCAGGTTCATAGTGAGGCCAACCTCATTTCATGGAGGCACTGACCCTCTTCCACACTAATCTACTGGCCAGGGAGCTGTGTACAGGCACCGGCAACAACTCAAAGGTTTTTTTAGATTTCATTTTTGCAGATTTTCAACAGAATATGCATTTAAAAGTATAGACCAGTCAAATATGAATATGGCAAGTACCGGTGAGCAAGAAAGAACTGAGGTGGGTCTACCCCACTTATTATTACACACCCATGCTGTATGAGGTGCACCATAAACGGGTGCAATAAAACATATTCATAGGAGTTCAATTTGCTTTTTCTTTTTAACTTTAAGATACTTCATGTAGATTCAGAACCAAAACTAAAGGTTTATATTTCAATATTTGCTCAGGGCAAATAGTGAATACAACTCGTGACTGGTAATCAAAGAATTATCACAGTCAATCCCTATGGCATCTTGTCCAATGATTGTTTGATTACCGGTGCCGAGTTGCACTGCCTCTACATAACCTCCCTGTGCTAATCTAAGTACCTGATACACAATAAGTCTTCTTCAGTTACATCTCCCCAACTTACAAATACTTAAGCCTAAATGAGATCATGATAACATTATATATTCTACATCCTGGGTGCAGGTGTACTTGGCTCTGAGTGCACAAGCACTGGGCTGACCTACATCTGGGTGCACATGCACTGGGCTGACCTACATCTAAACGATTCTCTAATTTTCACAACCAACTAACAGCTGTTCATCCTCTTTTAGAATTGCTTAATTTTCTGATCCTGTATGACCACATGTACAGGAGCATCCTGCAGCTTTAAGTAAGACATTTGTAGGAAGTAAATATGGTTAACTTGGGATCAATCGCCTCCAATTAGCAGTTTGTCATGATTAACTCCAGTTTCTGGCTATCATTGTTATAGCAGGATTATAAATCAAGGCTAAACCCGGGCAATAATTTCTACTGAGCAGATTTTCACGTATAAGTTGTCATATGACACTCATCCTGTAGACTTCCCTAAATTACTTATACCTGCTTTTGTCAGAGGTAAATTTGGAGTTCATCCAAGAATTAGACAGTAGATCTCAATACTTATTTCATGGCAGGGCTCTCCCAATGGTTACTTACAATTAGGGTAATGTTTTACCCAAGCTGTACATGAATGTAGGGTTTTCCCCAATTTACTTAGACTTGGGCAGGGCTTCCGTGACGTGGGCAGGGATGCGGTCCTTGTACCAGGCGTGGTCCTTGGCATGTTTAGTGGCGAGGACACCCGCCAGGTTGCGCACCTCCACCTCCTTGTGGTACTGGAGTTTGTCACCGTGGATGTCGGTCAGCTTACCACCCATGGCGTGCACGATGGCTTCTGGGGCGGCCGTGTCCCACTTCTTACAGCCTGGAGTGGCAAACACATAGGCATGGGCTTCTCCCTCCAGTATCAACATCACCTGCAACACACCAACAACTTACATTAGAGAAATGGGGGAAAATGGAAGTTTCTCCTTGGGACTAAAATTACTGAAATTCATCATATACATATTGCTCTGAGAACAACGTATCTAGAGTGAGTTATGCACAGTGTGTATTTCACTAGTGAGTTATATGTGGTAGTCATGGCAACCAATACCGAAATTCAACTGTAAGACCCAAAATAGTTTCCTATTTCTAGAAGAAAGGTAGTTGGGCCTCTGAGTCGGTAGGGGACGGGCCAGATGTATGTCTGAATAAGACTTCCAAAATAAATTCCAAACTTTGCAAAGTTTAAGCCAGAATTTTACAATATCATTAAAAACACTCATTCAACCAACTTGTTAGTATAAGAAATGAATGATTTGCAGCGTATGAGCCTGGTGTTACCTTGTGTCCACAGCCGCCTGCACGCAGTATCTCGGTGGGCTCACACGCCTGCACAGAGTCTACCACATTCTTGTTGGAGTGAGACCGTGTTGTGGTGATGATGTTCTGGCCTGCTGGTGGCTCCTTAGGCTCAAAACCATAGAATCCTGTAAGTACAAGTGTTAAAGCCTTAGTTTTATGAAGGAGTGACCAGAAATCATACTAATGAATAGCCTTGGACAGACTTAGTCAAGCAGATTCCAGCTCAATAAAACTTCTGGCTCTCATGGTGAGTCATGAGTGAACTCTTCTAGTCGCTAGATATGTGTGATAGATAGATAGATAGATAGATAGATAGATAGATAGATAGATAGATAGTCAGTATTGCATTCTTACAGTAATACCAATTGGTAATATGATAATCTAACTAAATCGGACTTTTGTCAGGGCTTCTAGTGTGTTGTATAAAACATTTAAATGCGCAGGTGTGATTCATGACATAAGTCTTGTGTTTCGTCGGCTGGTGAATGACCTAATGACTATCCTAGCTGTCTATATATCTGATGTGCACTAAAGGCTTAGACGTGCTGCATAATATGTACAAGTAGAGTACGGGTATTTTACATAGACACAAACATGACTTACCCATGCCCACCACGGCCCACATGGCGCGCCCCAGCTTGGCGTCTGCCCCTGACTTGTAGTTGTAGTAAGGCTGGTAGATGACGCCACCGACAGCCTCCCCCTTCACTGCCACACCAATCAGCACAGTCACGTGGTCCAGTAAACCTACAAGAGGAAGTCAGTTATAGACAAGGAATAAAGTCTGGGTAGAGATCATGTGTATCCACCATTGAGTGCCTCCAAGACTGAGTCTGCCTCCCTCAACAACTGGCTTATATCTGGTCCCAGAGCCACAAATTAGTTGTTTTATCGCACTGGGGATGAACCAACCTCTAACCAGAGAGGTAACAGTATGTTTTGTTGGTTGGAAGATTTTGTTAATTGTTTGAAAAGACAAATTTTCGTCATATGTGTAGTGGCCAGGTAAACATCTCCAGAGTAACGCAGTAGAGAAAATCCATAGCAACACAAAGTATATGTATGTAAAGATTAAAAGAATCCAAAACACAAAACTAAGAAATATGAAAGCAAATAACCGCCCTCGAATTTTCCTGCAGTTTTGCCCATGTGACATGAATGAAGCATAATAATTGGCTAAGGTTTCTGTCTGCGAGCAACGGTTTGTATCTAAGACAATCTCTGTGATTTGTTGCTAAATCCTCTTTAAATGTTGAACACAACATGGCATCTGGTTGCATGTATGAACTAGGCCAACTTGCATATATCTTAAGATTGATGATGAAATGTATCACTATATCTTTGTGAAATTTGACGGAATAAAAATCTGTATAAAAAGAATTTTTGACTTCTATTAGGGAAACAAGATTGGTACAGAATACAATCTCTGATTTTGTTGCCAAGTCCTTGTGAAACTAAAGAAACTTGTGAGCATTAAACACTGAAGAGAACTATCTGCACATGTGTAATTATAATTATATTGACTGACTTGATTGATTGACTTCAATGTGAAGTTGAAGCGAGCCAATGCTCTTGTTATCTTCTATTAGTGACTTAATGCTACTAACATTGGTTGGGTAAAGTCAGAGAACATCTTATTTTATTCTATGTCAGTATGTGAGAGTGAAGGTTCTTCTTGAACTCTTACACATATATAAAGGCTTTTGCTACTAGAGGTTAAGCTAGGTTAGGAGGAATTTGGAGATTTGAGAATCTAGAGGTTGCTTTACACCCTGAGGAAACACACTAACAACTCTGACACACATTGAAATATCAGTTAAACATGACACAACTTATTCACATTGTAGGCCTGGATTTTTAATTATTAAGTCTGAATGGGGGAAGTTTTGTGGGCAAAATATTGGTCTTGAAAATGAAGGACGCCTGATGTCCCTTGTATGTATGTATGCCTGGCGAAAGTAGGTCTGGGATTTAGCACTGTTAGTACCTTACACAACACAACAACAAACACTCTAGTGACATCTGACTCTAGTGACATCTGGCTTTCCACATCCACATAAAACAATTAATAATACTCAGGTTTTACTGAAACAGAATATTTCAAGTAGTTAGTGGAGAGAGAAAGTGGAGGGGGGCGAGGTGAGAGTTAGAGGGGAGAGAAAGTGGAGGGGGCGAGGTGAGAGTTAGAGGGGAGAGAATGTGAGTTAGAGGGGAGAGGGAGAGGGAGGGAGAGTTAGAGGAAGAGAGGAAATAGAAGAGACAGGAGAGTAAGTGAGAGGGAAAGTGATGGGAAAAAGAGGAAGAGGGATGGGGAAAGGAGATCCATCTATAGAAGATATGAGGAGAGAGTTTGGGGAGAGCAGTATAGGAGACATTATATTATATACAAGTCTTATACTGTAAGTGAACGCCAACATCTAGACAAACACGTACTGATGCCGTAGTTCTTCTCCTTCTCACTGGTGCTCGTGAGAATCAGTTTTAGACCTGTGGGCATGCGCACAAACATCAACACATTAGACATTAACATTGCAATAGCAGGGGTCCATGCACTATTTATAACACGGTTTGTAAATGTGATATGGAAATAAAAGTATCATTATCATTTATTTCTAATGGTTTTATGAAATATTTATATTGTTTAAAATCTGAGGGGAAGGAAGAGGCTGGGGTATAATTGACCGTGCAGGGGAACAAATTATTATAAAATCAATGACAATGGCAACTAGAAAGGACCAAGCAATGCATCCCATGAATGAAATATAAAATATCTAAATAGGAAATTGAAGGTGAGAATTTACCTTGGGTGTACTCGGATGTACCGTCCAGGGGGTCGATCCATACAACAATCTGCACAAAGAGAAAATTTAGAATTGTATAACATCATTAATATAATTATTAACCCTGACTCTATGGGGCCTAACTGGGGACCAAACAATATATCCAAGTTGGAAACAAGAAACAGTTAACAGTTAGTATACTATACTTTTTATGTTTTATACAGTAGGTTGAGGGGAGTATAATAATTACCTTATTTGGACTGTCATGAAATTGTGTTAGAATGCCGATTTGCGACCATTGAACGTGATTTCATTCGTTTTATCTTATATCAAACTATTGATTAACTAGGAATACTTAGTATTGACTCATGTGTTTTTCTAAGAATATGCAGTATGCTCTTTATTGTTTTTTCTTGATCTATTTTTTTCCACAGCTACATTTGAGATAAATTTGTAACCGCATAATGTTTGGCTGAATACAAATATTTAAAGAAAAAATAAACTACTCATTTAACGCACCATTTTAAACACAAGAACATTTAAAACATATAATATCAGCGACGTGGGGGAGTGATCTATAACCTGTAAGATGTTAATCTAATTGCTATGCAATGTAACCCTCATGAATAATGCATGAGGGCATTATCTAACATGCCTGTATGGGTGAGCACGTGTGTGAGTGCCCACACCCACCATGTACACATCTTCACGCACTACTGTATGCCTGCATGGCAATGAACCAGCTGTGCCTACCATAGACCCAGATGAAAACCTAACACAGGGTTTTCCCTACATAGACAAGTCTCCGGCGCACCGCCGGAGACGTTATGGCGGCCGCCGGAGACTCAATAAGGCCCGCCGTTAAACAAAAGCAAAAAAAAAAAAAAAAAAAAAAAAAAAAAATTAAATTAAAAAAATTTTTTTTTAAAAAACAAAAATTAGATTGGGAAATATGGGACTGGGAAATTTATTCCAAATATGTTATGCTATCAAATATTTTTCATCAATACTCAAATGAAAAATTGGTAGGAAACCAGGTTTGAATTTTCAAGGCCATTCAAAAGATTCCAACTATTCAAGGCTTAAAAAAAGATTCTCCAGGCCATTCGGCCAAAAATGGCCCATCTTCTAGGCTTTTGAATTCCCTATTCTTCATGTTTCCAGTTGTATATTACTCTAAAAGTTTCCTGAATTTAGCATATAATGACATTTGTGATGTGTCACAGGAAAATGAGTCAAAAGTCGCAAAAAATTGTTTTTTAAGATATCATATTTGAAAAAATGAGATCAAGCAGACTCTGATGATAGTAAACATTATGATTATAGCTAATAAGTATTTCTATATTTCAAGTTTGTGATATTTTTATTTTTGAAAAAGTTTGCAATATCTCCGGGTGGATATTTACTAGTAAATTGGCTAAATATACTCTATAAAATTACCATAGAAATGCAATGATATAATATTTAATACACTATTTTGAAATTTAGTAACTTTATGCATGCTACGAAAAAATGTTTTAAGCACCCCAAAAATGAAAACATTCCTGCAAAGACATCTTGGGATAAAACACTGAAAAATATCAATTTTGTGACTTGTGACTCATTTTCCTGAACACATCACATTTTTTATTTATATGGTAAAATTGAATTGGAAACTTTCAATGTTGGCCTTGTTTTGATAGGCCATTTTGATATATCCTTGTTTTGAGGTAGTATATCTTAAACACAAGAATGTGTGACTCAAGGATATTTTCCCATTTCTATGACCAGAAACATTATATTTTGACTTATGTTTGCCCTTAAGTTTCAACAGGTGATAAATAGTTTGAAAAAGTGCAAATATACTATCATAATCAATTGGCAGATTATTTACAACTCTTTTCAGGAAATTATGTATACTTGTCTGACCAATCTTACAGCAATAATCAGCACAAAAGTAATTAAAATTGGCTTCAAACTTCAACAATTTGCTTCTAATTTTTCTAAAACAGACCCCCACCAGCAAGAGGGGGTAACCCCCTCTTGCATTCTCCCCCCCCCCGACCGCAGAAGCGGCCCGGGGTAGCAGCTCTGCCGCTAAACCTCTGAATTTCATCTCATACCACCGGAGACCTCCCAAAACCTGTGGAAAACCCTGCTAACAGATTCTTGTATATTTCACTCTAACAATGATTGGTAATGAAATGATTTATTGATTCTCCATGATTAAATGATTCTTTAAAGATTCGTTGCCATTCCAGTGGTTTTATAATGGTAGCTATTTTGGTGTGCCCCCGCCCCCCCCCCCCCCACACACACACACCTTCTAATCCTGTAGTTCTACTCATTGTATTTGGTCAGGGACTAAGACTTAGTACCTATATACATCCATGGCTAGCTCATTGAGTAAGGCGACCTATTGATCTGTAATCAGGCATGTAGCAAAAATAAAAATTTCACAATAGTTTGGAACACATGTGTTCACATGAGAATATTTGGATGAAATTTGGGAAAGATTAATATTTCAGATTACAAATATCAAACCATAACTGCTTATTGCTGCCTCCATACAGAGGGAGGTATTAGACTCTAGTACAGTCCCACACTACGGCTCTCTGCGGAGCGAGGGTCCAGGTTCATGGACTAAGGGAGGTATGTTCCAGCTGTACACATGCAGGCACTAAATGCCCTTCACATGCCCTTATGTAAGCCCTCAAACACATCCATCCACGCCCACTCAGTCATCAGGTTACCATAGCAACCAGCGTGCGTGGGAGTAAACAGGGACACGCAGGAGGAACCCTGGAGGAGTCAGTCACTGAGGGCTTCCATCGATCCCCCATCTGCTGCAACATCTGCTGCGACACCTGCTGCGACATCTGCTCACGTCCTTGACAAGGGCATGTAAGGAGGAGGAGTAGGGGGCGATGGTGGAGGAGTGGGTGGAGATGGATGGAGGGGGGGGGGGGGGAGATTGAGGAGGAGGCGGAAGAGGGGCAGAAGGGAGGAGGGAAAGGGAGGTTTGGATGGAGAAGGAGGAAGTGGAGATGGAGAGGTTGAGGAGGAGGAAGAGGAGGTTGGAGATAGGGATGGACGAGGAGGAAGAGGAGCAGAAGGGTAGGAGGAGGAAGAGGAGCAGAAGGGTAGGAGGAGGAAGAGGAGGGGGTTGACATTTTAAATCAATATCTCAAGTATCTCAAACACTTGGTAACATGTCCCTTACTCCAGTGACAAGATCAGGCCTAAAAAGCTCCTTCCCTATCAATGGGTTATCTTTATTTTAAAAAATGTTTAAAAAAATAAAATGGATAAATATTGATTTAGATTAGTACTCACATCCTTGGGCTTGACGTCGCGGAGGTGAGCTGGTAGTTTATCTGCTTGTGCCATGATTTCTGGAGATAACGTCGTCTCCAGCATGTCTTCCGGTACGACGTCATTAGGGTCATCCTCCTGCATACAATCAGCCCAATTAGTAAACAATTAACAGGCAGAGGTGTAGGGTTCGATACCCAGTTGTGTTCAGCGGCACCTTATATAACACCATCTCAAAAATGGGTTTTAGTTTTCCGAGCTCTACTTTAGAACAGCAATATTTACAGCGACAACATCCAGTACTGTATTTGATCTAATTAAGCTTGTCGTCGCAGGTTATTAAAATGCCTTTCATAATTGTAGAAGAATAGACTGAGCTTATAAACAAATCTACTCGTCGCAGATTATTATGAACTAAAATGGCATTCCTGATATTTGTATGATAATATATCATAGTCTTGGTGATATTAGCAAAAGAATGTAAATAATTGTGAAACAATCAGACTGACCTCCTCGCCTATCAGTGTGACGTCAGGGTAGAGCTTCCGGAGCGACCCCACAATGCACCTCTGTGCCGATCTGTCAGCTTCCGTTTGTAGATCGTTAATTCCCTGAAACAGCAAACATTACAATGTCACTATAAGAAATCTCTTTACATCAGATTCCGACACATGCCATGAAATGTCCAGGATTATTATCCTGCATGACACGCCTGTAATGTCCTAACCATTTACGTTACCGATAGCTATCAGGTCCTGCAATAAATTCTACTGATTGTTTAACGATCTAATAGGGGGACATTTTGCCCTGAACTGGAATAAAAGCAACGTACACTACACTGGCAGAGTATTCAGTAATAGTTGTAACCTGTAATCTAATCTAACTTAAATTAACCAATTCACAAACTCTATACATTGTAGAAGTAACACCCACCCACCCCTTGTATTAAAACAATGGATCTTTAATGTACCACCAGTGAGTAAGCAGGGGAAATGTTGCCCACGGCAGGGTTTAAACCCACAACACTCACATGCCTCTGGGTCTAAAGCTAGCTGTGAGTCCCATATTGGGCCATTGCGGGACCTGTATGTGGCAGTCACGAGGGTAAATCTTTGGTCAAACACTGGGATCCTGCAACTACCTGTTGTTGACCACCAGGATCGCCAGTAGCGCATGGTGCACGCCTGCCTCAGGCTCACAACATTGTTTAGGGAAATACTCACATTATTATATAACCTCTGCAGTTGGTGGAACAAATATTGTTGTCTTCACGCCTTAATTTTATAAGAGCTAACGTTACTCAAAGTGAAATTCCATTGTATAGATATACAGTGGAACCTCTCTATTGAGACCACCCCTGGGACTGAATGAGTTGTGGTCTCATAGCGAGGTGGTCTGATTAGAGGGGCTAATCTAATAAGAGGAAAGCAATTCGGGACTGAGAAAAACTGGTCTTAATGGAGGGATGGTCTCTATAATGAGGTGGTCTTTTTTTCCCCCCAACACCGGGTCTTTATTCAATAGTCAGACAGGATTTCGATCTAAGAGCGGTTTACAAAAAGAGGATACAACGCTCCGTAAAAAAGACAAAAGGAACAAAGCTGTTTACGTTACACCTCTTAAGAACATGATCTATCTCCCTGAAATAATGAGGTGGTCTTTACGTGAGGTTCCACTGTATATATGGGTCAGATTTGCAGAAAATGTACAAATGACAGCTCTACACATTTAGGAAATTCTGCTAAATTTGGCTGAGAAATGATGAATATCGGGTATATCTGAGGATATTTTGGATCGCATTGATTTAAGGTATCTGTTCTGCTATGTTAAACTGCATTTTGAAGCTCATTTTTGGCTTAAATGCGGGTTATTTGAGAGGATTGGTGAATATGAATTGTACATTTTCTGATAATCTGACCCATATGCTGGTTGAGTTGAAACTGTTTAACTCATGAGTCATTGTGGAAATACCTCACTAATATAAACGGGTTGTAAAAGTGAAACAAGTCTAGGCTCGGAGTTGAGAGAGTCCCTTCAAACTGAGGGAAAGCCTCTCGCTGCAAACCGCAAAATGCCATTGGAATATCATTACAATCCCATTAGGACGGCCTCTCCAGGGCCAGGAAAGTCATTAACGCAGTAGGCGTCCAATCACTGACATATTATTCTTATCTGATCAGGAAGGCTCTGAGCCTAGACTGGGGATATAAATGACTGAGGTAATAGGGGTAATTATAGATGTCTGTATTTGACCAACACGGTGCAAACATTTGCTTATTTTAAAGAACAAACAAAAACATTGCTGGAAGTATGTGTGGTTAGTCCAGTGGTTAGTCCAGTGGTTAGTCCAGTGGGGTGGGGGGGGGGGGGGGGAAGCCATGTAAAACTAACACATTAAAATGTTTAAACAGTTGTCTCTAAGGTATTCTGAGAAATCAGGAACTTCCCCATTAAGTAAAGGTGATCTTTTTAAATCAAACTTTTCTCAGGAGAAAATTGGAATAAATCGAAGCACAAATGAATTTTCTGGAAGTATAATGGGCAGCTATCTCTAACCCTGAGTGGCCTCAGTATTAAAGCTGTTGGTCTGGAGCAGGTTGGATCAAGCGCTCACACCGCTAACCTTACATCAACTGACCTCCACACTCCACACTGCTCACACATGGGTCAGATTTTCAGAAAATGTACAATTGGCAGCTCTACACTTTAAGTAAATTCTGCTAAATTAGTCGGCAATTTGGTCAATACTAGGTATTCGAGTATATTTGGCATTGCATTGATTCTAGCAATCTGTTTGGTTAGGTATAACTGTATTTTGAAATTTATTTTCGTCTGAAATTTGGGTTATTTGAGAAGATTGACGAGGTTGAATTGTACATTTTCTGAGAATCTGACCCACAGTATACAGCCACTATTCAATGAATGCATCGACAATGAGCTGTTGAATAACCAGGCGGGGGTCCAGAAATATCAGAGTAAACGTCGTGCCTTGGAGTTCTGTATAGTTCAGCTTGAAACATGCTTTCACAGAATCCGTCCAGTCATCAGGGCCGGGGACTAATCAATCAATGTGTCGCTAATTAACGCTAAACAGTAAAGATCACAGGTTGTGATTAGTCAGAGATTAGCGGGCGTGGGTGGGATGCATGTAAGTGTGTTGTGTTTGGGTGAGTTTTCTTATTTTCTCTACATGATTCCATGAAAAGGTTTTATTACATAAAACTAAGTCTGTCCAACTTTAAGCAGAAACTAAACACAGCCTTTAACATTGTCTTCCCTATTTTGTACATTTTGGCAAAATCATGGGCGAGGTTTTTGAAGTTTGTTTTAAATGAAATAACGCGGGAAGAACTGTGACCTCACTGAATAAATGTTACGCTAACAATGACATATATACATAATGTTATGCGGAAATAAAATCAATTATATATTATATATAATCCTGTAAAACCTTACTAATTTGAATATTGGTCTGGATGTGAAGACGAGGTGAATGCGCTAAGCTGTCTAGGATTATGATCAATAGGAAAATACTGCTAAAAAATGCAGTTTACAAAAATAATTGTTATAATTGAACATTTTAATGTGTTAGTTTTACATGGCTTCCCCACCCACTGTACTAACCACACATACTTCCATCAATGTTTTTGTTTGTTCTTTAAAATAAATAAATTGTACTCATAATATTAAAAGGTTTTTCGCGACAGTTATATAATAATATATAACCACAGAGCAAACCTACATACATATACCGTATTGTAAACTAAATCTACCAGCCATAGGAATGTCCGCCAATATCCAGGTCACAGGGGGACGGAATGTACTATGTAATTATGTATATAATATTAAGCAAGGTTTAATGACCGTATATAAGGGTCAAATCTTTAGTCTTTTTTTAATAGAAAATTGAACTGAGAAATGGTCAATACTAGGTATATCTGAGTATATTTGATATTGCCTTGATTCTGTTTGGTTTGGTTATGTTTGTTGGTTATGTTGAACTGAATTTTGAACCTAGTTTTTGTCTTAAATCTGGGTTATTTGAGAGGATTGGTGAAGGCGAATTCTGCATTTTCTGGCGATTTCACCCATTATTATACATCATGGCGTTTTGAAGTCTAGGCTATTAAACATTGAAAGCTAAAACATTGCCGGGCAACTCTTCCCCAAATGTGATTCTAGAATTGGCCAAATTTAAGGTAAGACGTTTGTACACATTTAACCTATGTGTCTATTTATAAAAGTTAACTCCTGTTCATTGAAACAAATTTCCCACCATTAAAATTTAGTCATCAACATTGGTGTGAAAAATCCCCTAATTTCTAAGCAAGTTTGAAGGCTTTGAAGCTGTGTCTTCAGTCATTTTAGAACTCTAATAATTTGTGTTTATGTACATTCTAATTCCATCATTGGGCATCTTGGGCGACTAAATACTAGTAGCAGATGATGAATGGAGGGCGGGAAATATGGTGATGAGAAGAAATTTGTCAATTTTTGTGTTGAATGAGGTTTATCTGGGATAATATGCCAAACCCATGGCATAGCCATAGGAATAGGTGAAGGTTTTCGTCAACATTTGTGTGGTGAAAAATCCCTAATTTCTAGGCAAGTTTGAAGCTGCGTCTTCAGCCTTTACAGCCCTAATTTGTTGTATGTATATATCCTAAATGACCTTATTCCATCATTGAGGATCTTGGGTGACTAAATACTAGCCGACTACGGTGCTATGATGACATTTAGGATGGGGTGGTGGGGGGTGGTGGAGAGAGATGGTGCTGGGATAATATCTGAGATGATATCTGGGATAACATGCCCATAGGAACATGTAGGAATAATAGTAGTGAAGGTCGTAAGGGGCGAAACACGAGACCTGGGGAGAGCAGAAGCAGCCAGAGCAAACCAGCTCCTGTGACCGTCCATCAGCCCTCAGCATCACCCATGTCTGAGGTCGCGAGGGAAATGTCTTTTAAATTTAGCTTTCTAACTCTAAGTTTCTTACCTTTGAAATGATGCCCAAATCTCCGCCTTTCATAACATTCCGTATAATATCCCCAGCTTTGAAGGAAATAGCATGTGAGGAGGCCATGAGCCTGAGGAAGAGAGGAGCTTGTTGGGAAGCCATGGTGGAGTGAAGACGCAGTGATGAGGAGTGAGTGAAGTGGGCGGAGTGTGACTTGGTGGACGCACAGTCGGTGTCTGGAAGCACTCTCAGCAGCGCAGCAAGAGATAAATGACAGTGTCGTGCCGTGCGCAGCTGTTGTGAAATAATTCTACCCGAAACAAGTCCTGAAAGCATCACAATAGTAATCCTGACGTCAGAACTATGCTTGGGTCATCGATATACTGGTTGTTTGTAGAGTTATCGCAACTGTTGCCAAAATATTGAGAGCAGATGCAAGTCTGTGGTTGTACCAACATGCAGCCGTTCATTAAACTATATTTAGAATCGACATCTTTAACTTTCGACTTGTACAGATACAATTCATCTTTCATTGGTGATATTTCGCATTTTTATTTGAAGTTGTTGATAAGTGTAATCAAACAAGTTGTTGGAATCAATTGAATTTTTAACTCGAGGTAAGGAAACATGTTGGTATATCCAAATAGTGCAAGTGGGTTCTAGAATTGTCGTAAAACAGCAACTTCCGGGAGAATGGCTCGCCAACGCAGCAGTAGCCAGATCACAAGCAGACTATAATAATTGTGCAGAAGAAAGGATTCTTGCAGAATGTGGTCCTTTTTCTCCCGAGATCCCACAAAAGACTTCGCTTATGAAGTCGGGGAAAAGGTTACGGGGCTTGACGACAAATCGATATGGGCTCTTCACGAAGGAAAACACAAGGTAATGAGGATCATTGAGGAAGGGGATGAATTGCTCTCTTTGGTTACACCTCCCCAGATTCTAAGTGATCGACGCCAAGTCAATCTCAGTAACCGCCTTTTGCTCAGTATCATTATGTAATATAGTAAACTATCATATTAGATATATTGACATATTAAATGTACTGAAATAACAGGTTTCATAATTCATTTAAAATAAAAGGATTTTGTATTTTGATTAAGTTTCGATGATGAAACGTATCGCACTGTGACTAAACTATAATTTATAATTAAATGAATTTAAATTTGTCAGAATTAAAATCTGTGTGTAAAATAAACTGTTTTATATAAAACTAGGGCACTGGGTAATATAAAAAAAACTATGGCACTGGGTAATAAAGATACTCCGCCCTGGTTCCGTACATTTTCATTTATTCAATTAATAAGGCTAATAAATTAAATATTTATCTGATTGTGAGGAATGTTTATTTTTCAATGTTTCCTGTATGCCATGGGGTTATTTCTATTTTACAGACCACAGCAGAACAAGTGTCGATATTTGTGTTTGATCTGAAGGCAACGAGTGAAGCACAGGTAAAGCATATTCTAATCAATTGAAAATTAAATGTTTTATAACTTAATTATTCTATATGACTAATAAAACTATTGAGCATCTTTTCAGTAGAATTCACAAAAATTCACACGAATTCCATTCAATTCAAAGTATTTATTTGTATCTAAAAGTGATGTACAAACAGGAGCCATACACCAGAAAGAGATTTCTGGTCTTCCTGTCTGGTCCTTGATTACGGGAAAAGAAGTTTTAATTTAATTTTGATTATAGTTTGTAGAGACCAGAAACTACCACAATTAAGTAAATCCCTTATATCTGACTTGATGAATTTCTCTCAATATCATTCAATTTATCTCACGTTGACTTCTCGCTATGTTTCAGGCGCAGTTAGCGCGAACTGCGCTGAAAAAGATCAAGACACTGCGGCACCCAAATATTCTTACATACCTCGATGGACTTGAAGTAAGGATTTTTTTTTCAGTTTTTTTCTGAAGCGATAATGTCTGGAAACCAAATCCCTTGAAGATCCTTTGCAAATAACGATAATATCAACATAGCGAAGTTATGCTTTACATGTCTTAAATAAAGTTAAGGGGTTCTTACTTGTTTGAAAAACATGAATTTGGTAATATATTTCTCAATGATACTGTTTAGTTTATGCTGAGGGAGATGACATGAATAGACATTTCAATAAACCCAATGGTCAATGATTAAGTTTGTTACCGTAAAGTCTATTTATTCTCCCTGATAACTAGAAAACTGACTCAGTGTTATTGTGTATGACAAGTCAATCTAGTCAGTCAAGTATCAAATTGATGTAAAAATGTTGAAAACTTAAAAAACTATTTATGTATTATACATTCTTATAATCATAACTTTGACTTATGGGAATGTTCGGAAGATCTGTGTTTGATATGACCTTTTCCTGAGTCTTTGTAAAATTGATTATGAATATTTAAGAGGGAAATACAATGAATGTAGCCCTAACCCTGTGTGTTGTGCTACAGAGTGAGAAGGTGATGTATGTGGTGACAGAGAAGGTGCAACCACTGGAGCAGTATCTCGCACAGAACAAGAACCAGGTGCAGAACGACCTGGCCATCTCCTGGGGCCTCCATCAGATTACTGTGAGTCTTACTCTTCTTCTTTCCCTTCTCTCTGAAACAGAAGTTCTCTCCTCTGTCTTTATCTACTCAATTCTACTCTTACTTCTTGAAATCCTACCTTATATTAATTCCCTTTTCAGTTGCTCTAAATTTCTATTGTGCCATTTCTAATCTTACCCTCCATATTTCCCCTTCTTTCTTTTTGTGGCACACTATATTTTTTAAATTTCATTAAGGCCTTAAAGATGAAAAAACGCTATAAATGTTGCCAGCTGTTTTCATGCGTCGCTACAATCTGTAAACCATACACTTGAACTTACAAGAATTACAATCCTAAATTCCTTTAATCTACACACAATTTTTCAAACTGAGAATACACAAGTTTTGCAAAATACAACAATCACAGTACGTCTAGATTCTTCAACTATGAATCATGCATTTTAGCTTATACTGTAATACATTACATGTTCTTTGACATGTTGGTCATCATGCTACCGTTTTGTGGAGCCCTTTTAAAAACGAGAAGGTTAATACAAGCAATTCCCATTAACACCTAGTCAATATTCAATTCTCTTTCCACTCCAGTCTTTGAACATGACTTTACAAGTTTACAAGTCGTAAAACCTCTTTTTCTCTAATACCTATGATCTGATGTCAACATTTCTTCTCTGTATTATTTAATGATCACTCCCAAATATTAACTTTGTTTTACATATTCCTTGAATTAAAAGATTTGAGTTTATCTTCACAAGTAATTTGTTATTTCTAGCTTTGAAAGTTGCGCTGAGTTTAAGCCGACGCTGTCTTGAATATAAGTGTAAACGTATTTATTTTCGCGCAGATAAATTTTCGCGCACTAAGACCTTTTCGCGGGGATTTAAATTCGCCCAGCAACGAAGTCTCACTCATTATTTTTGCAATCATTATCCCTTTCGCGCAGGATTTATTTTCGCGCACAAAGCTAGGTGCACTAAAATAGCGAAAATAAATACTGCGCGAACATTAATACGTTTACAGTAAGTCTTTGTCTACCCTGATAAAGGCTGACTGAGTTAGCCGAAACGTTGGTGAAAAAGACAAAATAAAGAAAGTCAGAAAAAAACACCCACAGCTCTACTTTATTCCAAGTTCTAAAATCTAAAGTCAACAAAAGTCCCGTTCAATAGCAGTTGGTAGAAAAATAAATCATCGTTTACATTAAGTGTTTTCTTGCATGTGCAGAAAGGCCTGAGTTTCCTGACCAATGACTGCGGCTTCATCCACAATAACGTGTGTTTGTGGTCAGTGTTTGTGGACCAGGCCGGGGAGTGGAAGCTGGGCGGGGTCGACTACATGTACACTGCCGGCCCTGACGCACTGCCGCCCGTCAAAATACTGCCCGCCCTAGAGAAGTACGACCCGCCCGAGAAGAAGGGCTCCGGGGGACGGAGGCCCACAGAGAAATGGTAATCACTGTTTGTATCAGCTTTATGTACCCAGTTATAGTTCGTCCTGACAACATTGAATCTTGATCCCATTAGAAAGTGGGTTCCATTAAAACAATTTCCCTCATTGGGTATAGGCTGCTGTTTTAATTAGCTTTATACGGATCAAATTTTCAGAAAATGTACAATTCGCAGCTCTTCACATTTAGGAAATCTTGCAAAATTAGGCTGACAAATTATGAGTACCGGGAATATCTGGATATAGTTGGTATCGTGTTGATTTAAAGTATCTGTTTTGCTGTGTTAAACAATGTTTTGAAGCTCATTTTAGTCTTAAATATGGGTTATTTGAGAGGATTGGTAAAGGTGAATTGTACATTTTCTAAAACTGACCCATACACCAAGTTATATCTGCAGATTCGTCCTGACAAATTTAGTATCAACCCTATAAGGGGTTGTGGAAGGGGTTCCTTTAAAACATTTCCCTCATTGGGTCTGGGCATCCTCGCGAGCCAGGGCAGATTCTACTAATCTGACTCAGGAACGCAGGACGCAAGGAGTAAAGCTCTGTTGGGAGGATGGGTCTGGGCCGACCATTATAAAGTGGAAAAATCTTGTTGCTATTCCAAAAATTCGCGAAGTTATAGTCTTTGAAAGTTGCCTGCCTGTTACATTCTGTGCCAAACTGCTTAGCTTCGGTAAATCTTTTAAGAGGAAATACTGCATCTCAAACCCGTGGGGACTGGAAAAGCCTTAAGTTTGGATAAATCAATTCAAAGCCTGGAAAATGGGTATTTTGGTCAAAGGGCCTGGAAAATCAGTTTATGGCTTTTGAATTCTGTTGGATTCTATTAAATGGCCTTGAAAGTCTTGAAGATACTCTGTTCCTCACTGTACAATTCCCCTGACTGGCCCCTCTCACACCTTACAATAAATGACTCACAGAGTAAAAGCTTATTGACATAAAATCTGAATATGAAACTTGTTAAATACATCGCTAGCATAAGAAACCAATAACTACAACCCCAGGTCCCGCCATTACGGTTCTAAACAAATCATTGATATCGGCCTTGAAAATCAGTGAAACGGACCTGGAAAGGCCTTGGAAAAGCCTGGAATTCCTTCCGTCCAAAAGCGCGGAGACCCGGTATTATGTATTGACATATTTACTTTAACATTCTATATTATACATATGTTTATAACACTCTATACATATTTACTATAAGACTATATTATACATATGTTTATAACACTCTATACATATTTACTATAAGACTATATTATACATATGTTTACTGGTGTCTAGGTCTGCCGACATGTGGGGCCTGGGCTGCCTTATCTGGGAGGTGTACAACGGCAGCCTGCCTCAGACTACGTCACTCAAGGCTCTAGGGAAGGTAGGTTTTACACCGCGTCTCCATAGGGGAAACACCTTGACAAATCTGGACATTCTAAAGAATAATTCAATACATGAAATAGCTTTAGGTCATATTTGTTTGTGGGCATTGGAATACATTAAGCAGGGCATTGAAATTTCCCGAATTTTATTGACGTTTATGATTCTCTGAACCATGCTGGACAAACCAATAATGTTGAAGACTTAATCCTGTGAAAATATTTCTCTACCTACATATCTAACCATCTACCTACCTACCTACCTACATACCTACCCACCCACCCACCCACCCATCCATCTACCCATCCATCCATTTATCCCTGATGAACTAATGGTGTATATCTCTCCCTGCCTACAGATCCCCAAGTCGCTGGTGCCCAACTACTGTGAGCTGGTCGGCGCTAACCCCAAGTCACGGCCCAACCCCGCGCGCTTCATAGACAGCTGCCGCTCCCCGCACGGCTTCATGGACAACCAGCTCGTCAAGACTCTCCTCTTCCTTGAGGAAATACAGGTGAGTTCTCTTCCACCCATTCTTTACATCATTGACTTACTACAGTAATTTATTTATCCACTAATCCATCCATCCATTCATCCATTCATTCATTCATTCATTCATTCATTCATTCATTCATTCATTCATCCATCCATTTAACTATTATCCGTATGTTGGTCAGGTTGTTCTGAAATAATCTGCTAAAATATCTTGGGCTTATTGTTCTACCTGGAAAAATGAATATCAAGAGCTATTTCTATTCTGTATGTCTTCAACTGCCTGTTGTAACCGGCGTTTAATTAAGGTTAAAAAGATAGTAATAAACTTACAGTTCCCTTGTCATCTTATCCTATAAATTTGATCTAGATGTTTTTGTAATATTTCATGTCAAATGAAACGTACCGCGTGTAATCCCCTTAGGCACGAATAAATACTATTTTGAATATAATTGAATCCATTGATTCTTCCATGCTGTAGATCAAGGAGCAGACGGAGAAGGTGGCCTTCTTCAACAGTCTTCCCCCCGTGTTGGACTCCTTCCCACGGGAGATCTGCAAATACAGGGTTCTCCCGCAGTTACTTCACGCCTTTGAGTTTGGTAACGCTGGATCCTCGGTGCTCGCCCCCATGTTCAAGGTAAGCATTAAGACTCATCATTTCTCACTAAATCCACCAGCTTGCAACTCTCATCAAACTCTTTCTACTTGAATTGAATTGAAAATGACAAATTGGTCTACAGACTTCTGTCGATCAATTTGTCTTAATCTTATTACCGAATTTCAACTTAATAATGATTAAACTTGATCATGGTGAAAACTTTTGTGGTTTTATTGAACAATAATTTAACGGGTCCTACCAAGGTTTTATTGATCCCAACCAAATAATATACACAAATAGCAGTTATATGTACTTCATGGCTAAACTAGTTCAATCTTTCACTGGTAAAGTCTGGAGCTTCATTGATCTGGGAACCGGTTCCCTGTGTGGTTATAGGTTTAATATGTCAGTGTGAGAAGTGTGAAGGATCAACATTGTCAGTTTATTTTAGAATTTTGAGAGGCTGTTAGACAGTAAGGTCAATTAAAATTATGATTTTCTCGAGGCAACTCGTGGGTTGCAGAGGAATACATTTCTGCAGAGATGAAGGTATTTCCATTGAAAACAGTATTTTTGAAAACTTCTAAGAATGTTCCTCTAATCCCATCGTTTTTAACCTAAAATTTTCAAAGAATTCTACAATTTTCAAAAACATTCCACACAATTTGATTTACCAAATTCCGTCGAAATTTTCAAAATTGATATGATTAAAAATCACTCATGGGTGTGCATTCATACTGGAATCCCCTTTGGGTGCTTTTTTCTTTCCCAGAAATATTTCAGGATTTGGGCCATGTCCCCACTTTCATCCCTGATTTCTTAACATGGAATGAAAATTTGTAGACTATATGATGTTGTGGATAATGTCTCTGACTTGTTTCTATGTTTGTGCTTGTAGCTGGGCAAGCTGTTGGACACAGAGGAATACCAGAAGAGGATCGTGCCGTGCGTCGTGAAGCTCTTTTCCTCCCCGGACAGGGCAACGCGCGTCAAACTCTTACAGCAGGTCTGAGCTACTTCATTACGAGTTTATTGTGAATGAGCGTTAGATTGTCCCAAGTTTGGTCTTTCAATTATTGCACAGGGTATTGAATTATGAACTACGTAGATTGTAATTAAAGTGTGACATATATATGAAAAATGTGTATTAAAAACAAAGAATCTTGAATTTTGGCATACATGAAAAGAAAATACTGCTACAAATCTGTACTATCTGATTGAGAACAATGTCCTACGGGCATAATGTTTAAGATAAACAATTTAAACAAATAAATAGTTGTAAATATCTCCTGTTTGTCGGTAGGTGGAGTACTTCGTGGAGCACCTCCAGCCAGCCACAGTCAACGACCAACTCTTCCCACACATTGTACACGGCTTCAGTGATACCAACCCTGTCGTGCGGGAGGCAACCATTAAGGTATGTCTTGTCACACATTGTACACGGCTTCAGTGATACCAACCCTGTCGTGCGGGAGGCAACCATTAAGGTATGTATTGTTACACATTGTACACGGCTTCAGTGATACCAACCCTGTCGTGCGGGAGGCAACCATTAAGGTAGGTCTTCCCACACATTGTACACGGCTTCAGTGATACCAACCCTGTCGTGCGGGAGGCAACCATTAAGGTAGGTCTTGTTACACATTGTACACGGCTTCAGTGATACCAACCCTGTCGTGCGGGAGGCAACCATTAAGGTAGGTCTTGTCACACATTGTACACGGCTTCAGTGATACCAACCCTGTCGTGCGGGAGGCAACCATTAAGGTAGGTCTTGTTACACATTGTACACGGCTTCAGTGATACCAACCCTGTCGTGCGGGAGGCAACCATTAAGGTAGGTCTTGTTACACATTGTACACGGCTTCAGTGATACCAACCCTGTCGTGCGGGAGGCAACCATTAAGGTATGTATTGTCACACATTGTACAAGGCTTCAGTGATACCAACCCTGTCGTGCGGGAGGCAACCATTAAGGTACGTCTTGTCACACATTGTACACGGCTTCAGTGATACCAACCCTGTCGTGCGGGAGGCAACCATTAAGGTATGTATTGTCACACATTGTACACGGCTTCAGTGATACCAACCCTGTCGTGCGGGAGGCAACCATTAAGGTACGTCTTGTCACACATTGTACACGGCTTCAGTGATACCAACCCTGTCGTGCGGGAGGCAACCATTAAGGTACGTCTCCTTACACTATTGAGTCTGACACATTGAGGTAATGTTATGTGCTACGGCTCTATGTGTATCTTTTATTCATGTATGACTGCAGCAAATAAGTGATATTTATTGGTACAGATCTGCACATTGTGAGGACATACCTTAGTACGTTATTTAGGTATGACTAGCTTAACTATGCCTCTGCCTTGGTAAAAGACAACGATTTAACACGTAAAGATCCTGGTTGGTAATCCTCAACCCAACATTAAACTATGTTCAGTTTACACTGTGCATGCCTGTCTTTGATTCAATTGTCATTTTACAGAAGATTGGCTGTAAACGAATTTTAAATAGATAACAAAACATGTAATTGAGTTATGGCTAACTATATATGTTCTCTACAGTCGATGCTGCACCTGGCGCCCAAGCTGAACTACAAGAACCTGCATGACGACCTGCTCAAACACCTGGCGCGGCTACAGACCAAGGATGACCAGGTCAGTTTGCGGCAGATCCACTTGTACTATGTAGAGCATTCCCTGCTGTTGGCTGGGGGGTAAGGGTGGGGGGGGGGGCACAGTACATGGTCAAGATGTTTGCGAGTTATAATAACAATATAATCATGTAATTGCTAAACTGTTTGCTTACAGGGAGGTGGATAACATGATCATGTAATTGGGTTTGGGTTTTTCCCTTGATGGTGGCGATAGAGGAAGGAACTAAGAAGTTGAAGATATCTAGGGTTATTTGTTCAGCTGGTGAGAGTAATCGAGATCAACTAACGACAAGACGGTGTAGTTTGCAAAAAGAGAGAGAGATCATTTCATGTGTGCTTATGTATTGGTAGAGATAAAGCAATCACCCCCTGGCCCTGGTTGGCTTACACGGCTCATAAGCTGATGCCGGTCCCGAGGCCAAGAGAATGATTAAGGCCAAGGAAATTGTTGATGTCTCAAATTAACTAGACTTTTACTTAAAATTCTACAACCTTATACCTTATACCATACCATACCTTGTACCTTATACCATACCATACCTTGTACCATACCTTATATTAGTTATACTATACCTTATAACGTATACCTTATACCATACCTTATAGCGTATACCTTATACCATACTTTATAACGTATACCTTATACCCTGTACCTTACACCGTGTACTCATATGAATGGTGAACTACTTACAGGGCGGTATCCGGACCAACACCACGGTGTGCCTGGGTAAGGTGGCCTGCTACATCAACCCACAGGTCAGTCTTACACTCTCACCCTACAGTGATACACAGAATGCTTGTTATGTAGGATATACAGTGATACACAGAATGCTTGTTATGTAGGATATACAGTGATACACAGAATGCTTGTTATGTAGGATATACAGTGATACACACAGTACATGTTATGTAGGATATACAGTGATACACAGAATGCTTGTTATGTAGGATATACAGTGATACACACAGTACATGTTATGTAGGATATACAGTGATACCATACAGTGATACACACAGTACATGTTATATTGTATTTAGGATGTTTATAATAATGTAATAATAATAGCTTTTCCTTATAACACTTACAGTAGTTGTCATACGTTGTATCAGTAGAAGAAGAAATAAGAAAATGATGGAAATCTCACAGGTCTTCCCAAGGTCCCTTAAATTTCTAGCTAATCAATCGATATAGACAGAATCGACTCTCACATAAATAGACAGTGAACTAAGACTACGTGTTTGAGTCAATTAAAAACATTAAATATAGTGCGTCGATGTCACATTGCAGTAGAATCGTCAGGAATATGAGCTCCCAGGAGAAAATTCCACAAGGAATAACATGATGATATTTAGTCACTACGTTTGCTGCACATTTACCGAATTCAGTATTTACGTAAAGACGGAAAAAAAGAGAATATATCATCTCTGGCCTTTTAGCGTTAGATAAAAACCCAACGTTCCTTATTACTGTACTCTGCTTGACGATTAGCAAAACCACATGTTAACGAGAAGATTCCTACATATTTTCAAACGAATGTAAATTGTTTGGTCTTTTCATTTTTATTTTTGCTTTTATTACTTTTATTTTTTCAAAGACCAGGAGCATACTGGAAGACCTGGAATTTACTTTTACAGATGTTTGCCTCCTTTTGTACAACACTTTTGTCTACAAATAATTAACATAACTACTAACTGAACTGAACTTGAAAACCTAGTTGACTTGTCGATCGCTTTTTTCGTGGAAGAACAATGAATTTTGGAATTGTTGTTTTATTCATTTAATTGTTGTTTAAAATAATTAATATGTTGCGGAGGTAGATAATCGCTTCTATATTGATGGCCCCAGTTTGATTGAGGAAAGAAAAGTACCCCTAAATTGTCTTTTCTGTGTTTGATTTAGGAAGGCTTTCATTGAGAAGGAAAAGTCTAAATTGTCTTTTCAGTTTTATTTTCAACTAGCTTTCTAGCGAATCTTGCTCTTTATCATACATTAATACGTTGTTACCATGTGCCCACAGATGAGGCAGATAATCGCTTCTATATTGATGGTCCCAGTTTGATTGAGGAAAGAAAAGTACCCCTAAATGTAAGAGTGGCTCCACCTAGTGGAGTCTTGGATGTGCCACCAGGGGACTGCCCTGGAGGGATTTGAATAAACGCCAGTAGAACTTATAAGCTTGAGTTGTTCACACGTACTTATCATTACATGGTACCAGGAAATAGGAAAACTCACGATGTCGACAAGTATTAAGCCTCCGGGACAAATGACGATGAAGGAGGGGAATGTAGACGCACGCTGGAAAGAATTCAAGAAGCAGATTCGATGGTACATCAAGGCAAACAGAGTAAATGCTCGCACGGATGGGGAGCTCGCGGTAGCCATGCTCCTCGCGGTAGCGGGCAAGGAGGCGATGGATGTCTACGATACATTTCACTGGGCACCTAGAGTACCAGCAGTGGTAGCGGTCCCGGCTGATGAAATAGAAGGAGTCGCGGAAATACCAGCTGAAGACCCAGATAACTTCGAATTGGTCATACGCAAATTCGACGAATACTGTACTCCAGTAAAGAACATTGTCTACGAGAGATATAATTTTTTTGGACGGCAGCAGGAAGAAGGGGAATCCTTCGACGTGTTTGTAACAGACTTGCGACTCAAGATGGCTACATGTGACCTAGCCCCGGTGGAAAACACAATATTACGGGACAGAATAGTCATGGGAGTGCGTGATAAAAAGCTAACAGAAAAGATGCTTCGCAACCCTGATCTGACAGAGGCTGAAGCCATAAGGATTTGCAAGGCGGCTGAAAGAGCCCAGAATCAGATGATTCGGATTAACGCTGGGGAAGGTGAACTGATTGGAGCGGTACGAAAGACGCCATTCAAAACGGCGCCAAACGAGGAAGCCACAGCACGTGACCAGCCCGCCCAATCAGGTGCGACCTCAAGGAAAGAGTATGACTGTCGCCGATGTGGGACTAAGCATGTATGGCGTGAATGCCCGGCCTTCAAATCTATCTGTACAAGCTGCAACAAACGTGGTCACTATGCCAGATGTTGCCAAACGAAAGTTAGGATAGTACGAGAACAAGCAGAGGAAATCATACAGGATAATGATTTGTTTGTCAATGCAGTACGTGTGACGGAAGTACGACTCTCCGAATCAACCAAATGGTCGGAGGTGATCACGATCAACAACTCGAGCCTACCCTTCATGCTTGACACGGGTGCAGGGGCGAACATAATAAGTCTTGAGGATTTCCGTACTATCAAGAACAGGCCAAAGCCGAGACCTGTTAATGTCAAACTGTTCAGCTATAATGATGAAAAGATACCAGTGATTGGGAAGGTATACCTGCGCCTGAAGGTGGGACTGCGAGACCACAATGCTACCTTTATTATCGCCCAGAGGGGCATATCACTGATAGGCGGTGACAACAGTGAGAGATTCGGTCTCATAAAGAGAGTAAGGATGGTAGAGGCTAAGGAAACTGACTGGCAGCAGAACATACCAGCTGTAAGTAACCACCTATCTGAACTTCCCGTTAAATATCACATCAGAATAGAAGATGGGGCGAGGCCAGTAATTAGGCCTGCCAGAAGAATACCGATCTCAGTGCGAGAACCTCTCAGAAATGAACTAAACAGAATGGAAAAGCTGGGGGTCATTTCTCGACAACAGGAACCAACAGAATGGGTCTCGGAAAGTGTAATAGTAAATAAGCCAAATGGCAGCATTAGGGTTTGTTTGGACCCACGAGACCTTAACAAAGTTCTCAGAAGGGAACATTACCAGCTTCCGACTAAGGAAGATATATTCTCGATGATGGCAAATGCGAATGTGTTCACAAAATTAGACATGTCACAGGCCTTTTGGCAACTACCGTTGACGGAGGAGTCAGCCAAGCTAACAACTTTTAATTCTCCCTTCGGCAGGTACCGCTACAATAGGCTGCCCTACGGCCTGGCATCTGCGCCTGAGGTATTCCACAGAACAATGGAACAACTGTTTGAAGGATTAGATGGCGTGCGGGTGTACATAGATGACATACTGGTCTGGGGAAGGACCATGGAGGAACATGACGCGAGACTCGAACAAGTACAGCAGAGAATAAAGAAACATGGTCTGGTAATGAACAAGGCCAAATGTGAGGTGAGGAAGAATAAGATCACTTTCCTAGGAGATGAACTGTCAGCAAAAGGAATTAACCCAACCAAGGAAAGGGTAGATGCAATCCTCAAAATGAAGAGCCCGCAATCGAAAGAGGAACTACAGCGGGTAATGGGAATGATTAATTATGTTGGACGGTTCATACCAAATTTATCACATCGCTGTACAAACATCAGGAAGTTAATGGGTAAAAATGTGATATGGGACTGGTCAGAAGGACACGAGAAAGAATGGAGTGATCTAAAGAACGTTTTATCGACACAGCCTGTATTAACTTACTATGATCCCAATTGTACACTCAAAATATCTTCAGATGCTAGTAAAGATGGGTTGGGAACGGTCCTCCTACAGCAAAATTCTGATGGGTGGAAGCCAATAGCCTATGCTTCAAGGTCGTTAACACCTGCTGAGACGAGATACGCTCAAATAGAGAAAGAATGCTTAGCTATGTTATTTGGAGTCTCTAAATTTCACCACTTTGTTTACGGGCGTACAAACATAATTCTTGAAACTGATCACAAGCCCCTATTGGCTTTCTTCCACAAATCGTTAAATGATCTAACTCCTCGCATACAGAGGATGATGATAAAAATTCAAAGGTATGATGTCAAGTGCATGTGGGTCCCGGGGAAAGAGATGTACATAGCTGACACATTGTCAAGGTCAAGTCAGGTGAACACCATACAGACACAAGAAAGTGAACTCAATGCTGAACTAGAGGCACAGTTTAACTTTGTATACGAAAATCTCCAGGTGTCAAAAGAAAAGATAAGCCAAATGGCAGATGAAACTGAGAAAGATATTGTACTCTCAACAGTAAAAGATTGTATTGAAAAGGGATGGAGATCAGGTAAATGTAATGCCTATAGCAATATCAAAGATGAGTTGTCACTAGCAAATGGTATAATACTTAGAGGAAGTAGAGTAGTGGTACCCACGTCTATGCGATCAGAGATTTTGTCATTAATACATGAAGGACATTTCGGGGCGGAAAAACAAAAGCGCAGAGCCAGAAATGTTGTATACTGGCCAACCTTAAACAAGGATATTGAACGAATTAGTGGCAATTGTGAGGCATGTATTAAATTTACTTATAGCCAAAGGAAAGAAACCCACCAGGTAGATCAGGATAAACTTAATGCAGGTCCTTGGGATATGGTTGGATCTGACCTGTTTCAGTGGCAGGGTAAAGATTACTTAGTAATAGCTGATTATTTGTCAAATTATCCTGAGGTGGTAAGCCTCACCTCAACCACATCTGAAGCAATTGTTAGCAATCTCAGAGCAATCTTTGCGAGACATGGGATCCCAAAAATCCTAGTCACCGATAACGGTCCCCAATATGTCTCCACAACATTTAAGAAGTTTGTAACAGATTATGGGTTTGAACATCGCACCAGTAGCCCACGCTACCCTCAGTCAAACGGTAAGAGCGAGAGAGTGGTGGGTATAATCAAGCAAATCTTTAATAAGGCCAATGAGTTAAAACAAGACCCTTATCTTGGTCTCCTAGCATATAGATCATCACCTAGAGACGGGGGTAAGTCACCATCAGAAATCCTGATGGGTCGAAATGTAAGGAGCAGGCTAAACCTCCTAGCAGATAATTGTAAAAGCAAGGTCTCAGGTATTAATGAACCTAATGTAAAAGGACCAGACACATTCTATAATGAACAACAAGTGTATCAATACAACAAAGGGGCGAGAGACTTGCATCCATTACAGCCAGGTGAATTTGTAAGGCTACAAGATGCAAATAAAGGTTGGAGTACGAAAGCTCAGGTAGAAAGGGAAGTCTCCCCAAGATCTTATCACCTTGTAACAGAGGAAGGTAGTAGGTACAGAAGAAACAGACGGCAACTACTGAAAGTGCCGCAAGAAAGTAGTTATTTCAATAGTAATTCAGAGTCTGAAAACGAGGTACTAGTTGGTAGTGAAACAGGTAGTCAGAACAAAGTAGTAGAGAAAAATCCTACAATTCCGCTAGAAGTAAGCAGACCAGTAATCTTATCACCACCGAGAGCTGCAATAGCAGAACCAGTAATTCGAAGATCCAGCAGACCTCATAAACCTAATAATCGGTTAATTGAATCTATGTAAACTTCCACTCCCTAAAGAGGAGAAGATGTAAGAGTGGCTCCACCTAGTGGAGTCTTGGATGTGCCACCAGGGGACTGCCCTGGAGGGATTTGAATAAACGCCAGTAGAACTTATAAGCTTGAGTTGTTCACACGTACTTATCATTACACTAAATTGTCTTTTCTGTGTTATGTTCAACTAGCTTACGAGCGAATGTTGCTCTTTATCAGGTTCTTAATGGTTTAATATGTTGTTCCATTGTGCCCACAGATGCGGCAGAAGGTGCTGACGTCTGCCTACCTGCGCGCTATCAAGGACCCGTTCCCGCCGGCCCGCCAGGCCGCCATCTTGGCTATGGCTGCCACGCACATGTACTTTACCCTACAGGAGAGCTCCATCAGACTCCTGCCCGCTCTCTGCACCCTCACCATGGACCCAGATAAAGGCGTCAGGGACCAGGTAATGCTTTTATTATTATTATTACCCCTGATGAAGGGCTAATGTAACTCGAAACGTCAGACCCCAATAAAGGCAAAATCAAACCCATTTCCCATCTCCTGTCCCTCTGTTATGGGCCTAACCCTATACACTCAAGGATTTTTATTATTCATTTCAGAATTATTGAAATAAACTTATGTGTAATGAACCAAGTATCCGTTGAGGTAAAAACAACTAGAACAAGTCTAAATAATAGTTACTGTATTTAATGAAATCGCAGGCAGATAATGTCTCGCATAGAAACGCACATCTCAAGAGATTAGTAGAAGTAGCAGAGGGAGCCTAGTTTATTGAATGAACTTTGTTTGTTCTTTATTTCTTGTCAAAATTGATTGTCCATTTCTGATTGCTCAGGTCTAGTAATGGATGCCAGATACAATAAGGAAGCAGTAATTCAAAGCGCTCAGGACCGCGGGAACCCTAGATAAAGAAACAGACTAATAACAAAATATCAAATGCAGTTTAAAAAACTACATCTAAATTCCTTGATTAGTAAACAAAACCTATACCAAATAATGATTTACCTAACCAGCATGGGCTTCCTATGTTCCTATGTTTACATAATTTTAGAGTAGATAGCACAATTTTAGCACAGTGAATACCTTTTCGGGAACCAGGATTGGGGTGTATTTTAGGTCGGGATTCGGGATTTAAAAGGGTCTACGGGATTCGGGAAAGGGATTCAGAGCTGGTTTTAGTTTTCCCAGGTAGCGATTAAAAATAGAAAAACAGGATTGCAAATTGAAAACCTGCGGGATTCAGGAAATGGGGCTTTATTAGAAACGGGAAACGGGATTCAAGAGAAGGTCTTCCATACATTTACAGTAGTTACAACTTACAAAATCAATAATATATTATCTTTTTCTTCCGTTATTGCCAGTGTAAAGTATCCGTGTGTTTGTGTTGCAGGCGTTCAAAGCCATCAAGTGCTTCCTTGGCAAACTAGAAAAGTGTTCAGAGAACCCGGAAATACAGGCAGATATGGGTAAGGACTCTTTTATGGAACTAACTCCTGAACTAACCAGGGTTACCACAGGATCTGGAGAACCTGGAAAATGGTCAAAAAAACTCCCCGCAAGGAAAAATCAGGGAATTGGAAAATTTTGAGAAAATCAACAGAATCAGATTTATAAAGAAAAATGGAAAATCGGGAAAAATATGCCACATGACATCCCCTGGATGATGAAATTTGTTTAACAGAAATATTGGAAAATTAGTTTCCTCAGCACTCTTGCTTCCTGGCACCCTTGATATTTGTTATGAATCAGGGAAAATTACAAACACATCAGGGAAAAAACTTGGAAATATCTTGGAATTTTACTTTTAGTTTCCTGTGGTAACCCTGAGGCTTACCCATTAAACTGCTCCTTGCATCAAGCTGTGGTACCCTGACTGCAAGAGAGGAACAGTGATCCCACTACACAAGGAAGAAGTAACTCAAGTCTCATATGGCAGACCAATATCCTTATTGTCCATTCAATGCAATACACTAGAAAAGGCTGCCCTAAAGTCTCCTACAAAATACTAGATAATAATCAGAATGACTTTCGTTCCAATAGAATTGATACTTATCTAAACTCACTGATGACATGGCTCAAAATGTTAATAATGGTATAAACACACTACGGATATTTGCAGATTTTAAAAAGGCCTTTTATTCTATTTTGAAAAATTAAGAACATGATCATCAAAAGCAAATCAATGGTTCAGGTCCTATCTGCAGAATAGAGCCCAAACTACTCTGGCCAACAATACGTTATCCAAACCCTCCCTAATACCATCAGGAGTCCTACATGGCTCTAATCTTGGGCCACTAATGTTCCTGATCTTCATAACTGACATCAATGCTACTATTACTGCCTCATATATAACCCTTTATGCAGAAGATACAGTGCTCTACGACCATGGTAACTCTTTCTAAAGACACTATTAACTCTAGTGCAGAATAGTATTAAGGACCTTGGTTCCTGGTGTGGAAACAACAATTTACTAGTAAATGCTCAAAAAAACAAAATTTATGATGTTTCCTTCCTCCAAAGAAAATTCCCCTATTGGTACCCCAATTAGAAAACTGCGTTTTGTACCCAGCAACCTCAAGAGTCGATCGCTACAAGTACCTTAGGTACACCGTTGATGATAATTGATAGACTATACTCACTAATTCAGCTATCCCAAGCTTCCAAAATTATCTCCCACAAAATATACCTGTTTCATAGCATTAGATACTAAATGTTTAGCTCTACAAATCTATAGTATAAAATACTCCCCTATTTTGATTATAGTGACATGGTTTACCATAACACAGGCCCCCAAACCTAAAATAAGTTGCAAAAACTGCAAAACAGGGCATTGAGATTCATAGTCAAACCTCGATACCAGTCCACAAGTACTCCATAGGCCAGCTAGCTCACCACTGCTGTACAGTAAGCTATTAGCTCACCTTAGAACAGTAGAATTTAAAAGATCAAGAAACCCAAGATTATTGTGAGCACCCCAATAGGCAAACAAGGCATCGCACTAGCCCTGTACTGAAACAACTAAGACCCAAAAAAAGAGTTGCTAAGAACTGTGTTCACTATACCCAAGCCAACAGAAAATACGGGTAATTGCACTGTATCTTAAGACAGAAAATATGGCTAATTATCTTAAGACTGATATAGTTCTTTGCTGCACAGAGTTACAAGCTGTGTTGATATATTTCCATTACATATTAAGGAGTATACTACAATTGGGAAACAGACAAAATCCCTGAAAGCTTTTCGAGTTTTCTCCTATGCTGTTTTCTTACCAGACTAAATAAAAAGTTTTTACAAATTTAAATCAAAAATTAAAATAAAAGAGTCATTTTACTTTCTGAACCTGTGATAAACCACTAAAGCATGAACTTGTGCTCTGTCACAGAGAAGGATGTGAGTTCGGGCAGTGGTGCGGCCAGCTCTGCGGCTGCCAGCTGGACGGGGTGGGCAGTGAGCGGGGCGCTGGGTGGCATGTCCTCACTCACCTCCAAGATCTACAAGGGTAAGGCAGGCCAGGCAGGTGTCATGCAGCCCGGTGTAGCACAGTCTGGCACACCGGCCACTACTACTCCTGCTGCTACACCACCCACTACCTCAAACAAGAAGACAACAGGTTTGTCTGTTTTATCTATCTAACTCCTCTTCAGGTCTGGTTCATAATATCTTAATCTTTATCCTAATACATAATATCTTCAAGAAGAAATCTAGCTTATTAGATAAGACCTCTTCCCTAAACCCTAAAGTTTCTAGTTGTTTGGTGTAAAACACACTAAACTAAACAAAAGACAGCACAAATATAAACATTTTCATCTGAACCATATAAAGACTTCAGTAATGTTTACCAATGCTCTTCAGACAGCAAAATTTCAAAAGCCACTTCTTCTTTATTTATTTTCCATAAGTACATAAAAGTTTAAAAGAAAACTAAACTAAGCAACACACAAGACAATATGAATATAACCCTTGAGTCGTTAATGTATGGGTGCACAAGGGCGTATAATAAAAACTCATCCATCTGTGCTTTGTTACAGGAACGCCACCTGGTGACAAGCGCTCCCCTCACACACCTCCCCCTGTACAGGAGGTGGCGCCTGTAGTGGAGGAAACAGAACCAAGCGGGGGCTGGGATGATGATGGCTGGGACAACGGTGATGACTGGGGCAACATGGAGGTAAGTTTACAACTGGTGGTTATAAGTCGCTGATCCACTAGTCGCTGGCAGTCCCCACTAGTCGCTGATGGCCCTTCCCTGGGATTGCTTCCCTGTGGCTGTGGTTGCTTCCCTGTGGTTGCTGTCAGGTGCACTGCTATGCCTATGACATTGGTCCAAAGTCAGTGGACTGCTGCCCACCGGCCACAGGCTGAATGTATGTCCTACCATCTATACGTCTAAGGGACGCTACTTTTCCAACGCACCACTGGCGCCCCCTCCCGTCATGCCTGATCGCCCCGGCGTTGGCGGCCTGCCGTGGGAAGTAATGTTGGGACAAATGTGAAAAAGCTGCTTGTTCTGGGATTCAAGCCCATAATGTTCAGATTGGAAGTCCTAGGTGCTAACCATTTGACCACAGAGGACTGTAGAGATGATGCATACAAACAATATGCATATCTGGACTTCACCTTATAGTATGCCTGTATTAGTAGACCTGTTACGTAACCTTCCCTGTGGTTGCTTCCCTATGGTTGCTTCCCTGTGGTTGCTTCCCTGTGGTTGCTTCCCTGTGGTTGCTTCCCTGTGGTTGCTTCCCTGTGGCTGCTTCCCTGTGGTTGCTTCCCTGTGGTTGCTTCCCTGTGGTTGCTTCCCTGTGGCTGCTTCCCTGTGGTTGCTTCCCTGTGGTTGCTTCCCTGTGGTTGCTTCCCTGTGGTTGCTTCCCTGTGGTTGCTTCCCTGTGGTTGCTTCCCTGTGGTTGCTTCCCTGTGGTTGCTTCTGTAAAAATTCACTGGAAAGCAGCACAAAAATGATTAGCATTTGTAGCAGCTGAAACTACTATTGCCAGATATCTACGGTGATCTCATGTTTTTACCACAAACAAAGGAACTGCCACTGGATCACACACATAAATAATTCTCTTGACTAATCTCTATAAATCTATAACCGTTTTAACTGCAACTTGTAAATCATCTGACCTGAGAGACCCTAAAAAGTTGTGTTGGACTTTGGCTGTCTTGTATTATTGTACAGGTTCTAAGGGTACAGGAAGCCTTTAACCATTTAAAGGCCATGGGAATGTACTATTTATCTTAATATATTGAAATATGCTTACAGCTGTGTGTTTATGTTACAGGACATGACAGAGGACACAGGAGCAGGAGAGACAGAAGAGGCAGACGGGTGGGATGTGGAGGACTGGGGCAGTCTAGAGGATACCACACCCAGCACCAATACATCCACTAGTGTAAGTACTACAGTATATGTGTGAGTGAATAAGGCAGTCTAGAGGATACCACGCCCAGCACCAATACATCCACTAGTGTAAGTACTACAGTATATGTGTGAGTGAATGAATGGGGCAGTCTAGAGGATACCACGCCCAGCACCAATACATCCACTAGTGTAAGTACTACAGTATATGTGTGAGTGAATAAGGCAGTCTAGAGGATACCACGCCCAGCACCAATACATCCACTAGTGTAAGTACTACAGTATATGTGTGCATGAGTGAATGGGGCAGTCTAGAGGATACCACGCCCAGCACCAATACATCCACTAGTGTAAGTACTACAGTATATGTGTGAGTGAATAAGGCAGTCTAGAGGATACCACGCCCAGCACCAATACATCCACTAGTGTAAGTACTACAGTATATGTGTGAGTGAATAAGGCAGTCTAGAGGATACCACGCCCAGCACCAATACATCCACTAGTGTAAGTACTACAGTATATGTGTGAGTGAGTGAATAAGGCAGTCTAGAGGATACCACGCCCAGCACCAATACATCCACTAGTGTAAGTACTACAGTATATGTGTGAGTGAATAAGGCAGTCTAGAGGATACCACGCCCAGCACCAATACATCCACTAGTGTAAGTACTACAGTATATGTGTGAGTGAGTGAATGAGGCAGTCTAGAGGATACCACGCCCAGCACCAATACATCCACTAGTGTAAGTACTACAGTATATGTGTGAGTGAATAAGGCAGTCTAGAGGATACCACGCCCAGCACCAATACATCCACTAGTGTAAGTACTACAGTATATGTGTGAGTGAATAAGGCAGTCTAGAGGATACCACGCCCAGCACCAATACATCCACTAGTGTAAGTACTACAGTATATGTGTGAGTGAATAAGGCAGTCTAGAGGATACCACGCCCAGCACCAATACATCCACTAGTGTAAGTACTACAGTATATCAATGGGTGGACATGGACTGGTGAGTGAGTGATTAAGTGAGAGAGTTAATTTGGGAGTGAGTGGCAGAAAGAAATCTCCCTCATAAGTTAATGTGAACGTCATGGACCAAAAGACATAAGTGTTTTGTGAATGTCCTATTGTATATGCACCTCAAGATTAGTTCTACTTTATGCCATGATATATATTTAAGCGTTATTTGAGTCTCTTACATTGGATGTTGTTCTACAGAAGCCGCCGGGCTGGGGTAATGCAGACTTCTCACCGATGGATGCAGGCACAAGTACCAGCAACTACAACTGGGGAGATGAACCCGGCACCGGCAGCGACTTCTTCTCCTCACAACTCACCTCTAACAGGAAATCTGTACGTACCACCTTTTCACTAGTCACACTTGTACTTGTCTCACTGCCCCTTGCAGTTGGCAAACTGATCTTCTTACAGTGTACACACTGTACATTTACTCAGTGCAACAAGTCAGTCTTGTATTACTTCATGATAACAAATATAAAGGTGAATTAGAAAAAACTTTATGGCTTAGATCAAAGTATGTTTATATAAACCCACTAAGCTGCACTTGTATATATTGTGTCTGCTAAGTGTTATTTGAGAGTTTCCTTGTATAGACATAGAGACTACACCTATAGTACCCATGCACTACACACATAGTAGCAATGACTAACATTCTGTACTTGCGCCTACAGATGGGCGGACAGAGGCGGCCAGCCTCCAGTAGGCCCTCCTCAGCACACAGCTCAGCCTCCTCCTCCTCCAAGCCTTCCTCCAGGGCTTCCTCCATGGAGCCAGCAGCAAGTACAGGAGGAGCAGCAGGAGGGGCGGACGGGTGGGACGACTCTGGCTGGAATGATGACAGTTGGGGCAGCACAGAGGGTAAGTCACTTAGGGCATCTCTCCACTATGGGTGGAATGATGACAGTTGGGGCAGCACAGAGGGTAAGTCACTTAGGGCACCTCTACACTATGGGTGGAATGATGACAGTTGGGGCAGCACAGAGGGTAAGTCACTTAGGGCACCTCTACACTATGGGTGGAATGATGACAGTTGGGGCAGCACAGAGGGTAAGTCACTTAGGGCATCTCTCCACTATGGGTGGAATGATGACAGTTGGGGCAGCACAGAGGGTAAGTCACTTAGGGCATCTCTCCACTATGGGTGGAATGATGACAGTTGGGGCAGCACAGAGGGTAAGTCACTTAGGGCATCTCTCCACTATGGGTGGAATGATGACAGTTGGGGCAGCACAGAGGGTAAGTATATCTTACTCATATATCTTACTAGCCGCGGGAATAGTCTGGAGTGTAGTTTGGCGCTGGTGGTCCAGGTGGCGCCACAAGCTGGTGTTAATGTTCCGTATTACCCATTCTTGCAGGCAGTTTATGGTTTCACCCAGAACCCAGAACAAATTTAACCTGAATTCACTTGGGTGTGAAATTATGCAGAATGGCCTTCTTTATAGCATAGCGAAATGTACATTCATGTAATTTGTCAAAATCAGCATATTACACATTTTCTTAAATAACGGCCAAATATTAATTGTGCATATCAAACCATTTGTAGACAACAACATTATCTTCCATTTGACATATAACACATCTTTGGAGTCTTAGCATGAAGTGTATTCGCTGTATTAACAATTGTACTTTAACTTATTTACTTCTCTCTCTGCTGCAGGACCAAGTAAAGCTGAACTTGCTCGACAGAAGCGAGAGGAGCGGAAAGCTCAGAGACAGAAGGAGTTGGAGCAGAAGAAGGCCACGCGGGGGGCGGGCGGAGGCGCACTCAAACTAGGAGCTAAAAAACTATCCAAAGACTGACCCTGACCTTCATCTAGTTATAATAATTACTCTAATTACTGACGTCACGGTCCGCCATTGCTAACAACAGTGGTAGCCAGTAACATATAAGATTGAAATATAACAACAGCGAGGCTTTAACAGATACATGTATGTCGTATTGTTGACTACTGTAGCAGTCAGTAGAACTGTGGAGGAGAAGGTGAATCTGGCTAAACTATGACGTGGCATGAAGACCTTAACTTGGTGTGAATACGGGAGGGAAAATGTACAAAATACAGTTATGTGATGTGTAACTGAAAAATGAGTCATAAGTCGCAAAATTCATATTTTTCTGAGTATTTTTATTAACAAGATCTCTTTGTAGAAAAGTTATCATTTGTGTGGTACCTATCGATTTAAGTCATATGTATACATGTACCAAATTTCAAGACAGTGTATTAAATAAATCCTTGCGTTTTACGGTCATGCTATAGCTCCGTTACTACTTTACTAGTAATTGCCCGCCCACAAATCTTGCAAACTTTTGTTTACACCATAAACAAATCAAACACAAAATATAGCAATACTCTTTAGATGTACTAAATATTAACATGGTTGAAATCCACCTCATCTCATCTTGTCAGATATGATGGTCTCTCAAAATCAATTTTCTTTTACTTATGACTAATTCTTCTGTGACGTCATATATAGTTGTTCTTCTGCCAAGCGTGAAAGGGAACAACTTCATATTTTACACCTTGTTTTTCCTCGTAATCAACCCTGGGATTAGCCTTTCACTGTCGTATTATCCACTGTTTGAACCGACAGATCTAGAGGCTCGTGTTATTGGCTACACTAAAGTCTTGTACTGTGTTCTAGAGATTCTGGTTGCCGGTGTAACTAGTCTGGTTGTCCCCGGTTCCCATGGCAACCACTGTGACGTCCCCTGCCGTGGCGGGCCGTGTTGTCCCGGTGTATAGTGTGAATAGGTGGTCTATAGCTGGCTCCAGCATAACGGGGCACAAACTTGACTTTTTAAACTTGGGAAATGTTTAGAGAAATAATAAGAAGTTATTAACTGAAAGGGAGTTGGGGAAAACAAGTCGAAAAGTATTTTTTCCCTGATATTGGTATTTGATTAGCTTTTCTTAAGATATAGGAAAGATTTACTCATTTTAAATAAATGATCCAGATAGTAGAACTCTACCCTGTGATAAAAGTAGAATTTGGTCATGTTTTTGTTGCGTAAATCTATAGATTTTATGCAGATTAAACCAAGCCTGTGCATGAGATAAGGGCACGTGTCGGCAGGACGCTAGGTTTCTCACCCACACAACTTTATATTTATTTCTACATCGGACAAAGAAATGGAAATATTCTTCAGAGAATTAAAACTGTCATCACAGAGGAGGTAAATAAATGTTTATTTTTACTGTTATATGGGCGTTGATACATGTGGGGGTGAGGTGTATCCTATACTAGCTGGGTTTTATGTAAAATACAAAGGTGCAAGTTGACAATGTATGCGAACTAACCTCTTGTGGTTATGGGTGAGATTTTCAGAAAATGTACAATTGGCAGCTCTACACATTAAGGAAACGCTAAGCTAAATTATGCTGAAAAATGATAAGTACAGAATATATCTGAGTACATTTGGTATCGCATCGATTTAAAGTATCAGTTCTGTTATATTAAACTGTATTTTGAATCTTATTTTTGTCTTAAATGTGGGTTTTTTGAGAGGATTGGTGAAGGCGAATTGTACATTTTCTGAAAATCTGACCCTTATATGTCTTGTGCGGGACAAGTTTGTCTAACTCTCGCTCTTATGTGTGTCTTACATTAATTGTGTATTGAGGCACCAGGGGGCCTCGGGGAGCTGTGAGGGGCGCTGAAAGGGGGATTGATTCTGTTAAACCCCAAAATATGAGGCACTCAAACATCGCATATTATTATATTTTACATTTACGTGACATTGTGTTAAAATGTTGATGAATATTCTACATGTGTCTGAGGTATGTATGTCAGGTATTATATTGATTATCAAGAGAGGACGGAATTGCATTGGGTCCGACGTGTCGGGCTATATATGCCATATGCCCCATTTCAAAGGAGATTTATTATTATTGTTGTAGGAGAATTTAACCATAAACCTGTATGTTCTGCTAATTACAGTCCTTTATATATTACTGAAACAGACTTGTATGATAGACACGAAATCTGAGGATCTCCGCTGTTTGGGTCTGAACAAACTCTTAAAGATTTTGAATCGGACTCGTTCATGGACGATCGTCGATGGCAAGATAATAGATAATTCCAGGCCAGTCCAGGCTTCCTAGGCCCCGCGCTACTTTATTCAAATGAGTTGCTTTACTTCATTTCCCCACTCAACCTTTGTAAAACCTCAACTGGTGTGTCGGGAGGAATCTTGATATATATTGTTTCAGGAACAGATAATGATTGTATAAATGCTAACTAGTTGGGACAGAGGTTTTTTGTATGGTTGACTGTTATAACCATAAACTGTAGGTTCTGGTAATTAAAGTCCTTTCTCGATTACTGGAACACTCTTGTATGGTAGACACGAATAAGCTGAGGATGTTCGCTGTTTGAACAAACCATTCTAGATTTTGATTTAATTTGTTCCCAAGGTCAAGGCTTGCAAAGCCCGCCCTTATATGCTACACATTTTCTCCTTAAATATTTACCATCACGTGGCAAGGATGTGATGGTTATTTCTTTCATAGATAAAGAATAATTCCGTAAATGCTAAATAATGGGGACAAAAGGGAGATCCACAGGGAATGTCCATGTTTAATGCAGTGTTACAAAGATAGCGAACTGAGCGTCCCAGCCTCTGCCTCACACTGACGGGTGTGGTATATAAGGCTACAGGTGTATTGACAGATGTGGTATATACCCTGGTAAGGCTACATGTGTATTGTTATATTTATTTGAGTGATCCACAATTACTGACACGTGACTCAGTGGATCCTTGTGGCGGACCATACAAAGCTGCTGTACATAACATTACTGGTGACGTCACAAAGTTACCCTTCTCATATCATCAAATAAAATCAATACAAACTAACGTCTGGCTTCCTTGTACTTGTTGTATTCATACTTCTTACATTATCATGGACGGGATGGTGCAGTTGCCTCTCCTTCAACCGTGGAAACACTGCAGAATAGTGAATTCTACAACTACAGCTGGTGTGGGTTTTAATCAATTTTTATTAAAAAATATATCATTAATACATGTCTGTGACATTCACAAGGATAGTGGATTACATCATCGTCAAACCTTGAACTAGACTTGTATAAGCCTTTGATTCTTTTTTGTTCATTAACAAAACTAGGAAAAACAATTAAAACTACCATATTAGAGTCACTACAGCCTCGACTGAGCCCAGCGATCGCCCAAGCATCAGTAAGGCCTTTGCCGTGTGCGCTCACTGAGTTAGGGACTTGATGCTAGTCTAACCTTGAACTACTCTATGTCAAAATGCAATACTGGGTCGGTTTGATACCAGGTTGAATTTTCTGAGTAAAATATGATGCTTACAGTCGTTAGATGCTGTATAACATAGGGTTTACTCGTTGATTCAGTATACAACATAGAGAAGGCGTAACGCCAAGTCTACCATATTATTCACTGTAAGAACTGCACATCACAGAAATGCTTTTTGAGGACGCAAATACCTCCAGTTTCTCTCCCCTTCACAGTTATACACGTACTTGGCGGACCAAGTATTGTAGTGGGTAATGAGACAGACAGATAATAAAACCATAAACACATCTCGAATCCTTTTACCTCGAACAATCTCGCATGTGAAAATTGCAAAGATCAAAGATCAATGGGTGAATTTGGATTGATGACACATTTGCCTTATAGACAACAGCACTACTGTCCCTGAGTGGTTGATTCTCACTCATTCATTTAATTCATTAATTTATTTGATTTGGGAAATGGACAAAAACAACGCAACTGTTGTTATCTTACGACTGTGAGTCAAATTAATGTAAATTTAAATTAAACCTTTATCAACCAAAGAAGAGAAGTATTATTGTCAATGTAAAACATCGCCAAGGAACGAAAGACACGGAATGGGAGGGAGAGAAAGAGGCGAGGGAGAGACTGGGTAGGGGGAGAGAAGGTCTATAATGTCTACTATTCGCCCTCAGCGCCCGGTAAATCACTACTTTTCTCCGCGTCCTTGTATTCCTGTATAAGGTCGTCCAGTTCACGCTTACATCCGCTGAACACATCGGCTTTGACCATTTTAAACATGACGTCACTATTGCGCTGCTTCTTGTACACCGTTCTGCCTTTAGGTAGAGACTTGAGTTCTTCCTGTAACACGTGTAACTCCTGCTTCCTCTGTTTGCTTCCTGTACCGTGACCTGATAGCTTCTCCATGGTGACACTCTGCCAGTCTACCTACAAATATAAACAGACGGATTTATTCACATATTCTCTTTATCCATTGATAGATATCAACTATACATGGCTGTTTTCCACTTAACCTGAACTCTGTTTATCTGAATGTTTGGTTAAACTGAAAGTTTTGCAATTTCCCTCCAACTTAATGTATCTTTAAGTTGAATTTTCGGTTAACCCAAACATTTTCTGATTCCCCCTCAAGTTCAGGTTAAGTGTAACATAGTGTATAGTATAAAGAGATGAACAAGTGACATGAAGTTGTGTTTTAGTGGGTTATATTATAGCCCACAGTCACACACCATGTAGGCAGAACATGAATAGTAACCAAGAGCAGACAGGTTATTGATATAGTAATACTTATACATGAAGTTGGGAGATGGTAAGTCAAGTCTACTGTTGATATAACAGTTCATGACTATATATCTCAATGAAGAAAACGGGAGTCGCTATATCTTCTGGAAAATTTAGTACGATATTTTAGTTGGATTCAGTGATTCACCTACTTTACAGACGTCATGCATGTAATAGTTCCAATTACTCATACCATAAATGAAGAAAGCCTACCTATATCAGATTATAAAAATGAAACTTCTGATCAAAACATATGAAGTAATGGCAAAGTTAGTCTGTCACCTCCTGTCCACACCTCCCTCATACACATATAGCAACAGCATCAATAATGTAAATAAACACTCACTGACTCACCTTACCAACTTTCACTACGATGCCTGAGCGATAATGAGGGATTTGATGAAAATCGTTTCCAAATTAATTGATATCAAAATGTAAATGTTTCGAAATGATGCCTGGACGAATTCCTCCTTGTTGAGATTCAAGTATCAGTCCTATGATGGTTCAGAGAAAGGCAAATAGCGAGAAAATGGTGAGGAATGAAGTTAACAATTTCACAACCTGTCCGTAGTGCGTGAAGTATCCGCGCGCGGCGCCTCGTGTCTTAATGTCGTTGTTTACAGTTGACGTCATTTCCGGCAATGACCGCCACCAAGACGTCGCGAGTGACAGAAGTTGATGATCATTCTTTTGTTAGTTTCTTCCTTCATACTTGTCTTCTCCATACATAGATGGAATCTCCGACAGATGAAGGTATATGCGTGTTATTTATGTCAGACACTGACTGATAATCAACTTTAATTAGTGAATTAATTTTAATTTCAACAACAACAAAATGCGTTACCGTAGCCGTTACCGTATTTTTATTTGTTAGCCTCAATCTGACAATCATACAATGAACAGCAGCCCTTTCTTCGATCCATACTATAATAGTCGAACCTAACTCAACTGAAATGCGTTAGAAAAAGTGTCAAAATTTCATGTCAAAAAAGGATTTTATACATATTTGTTTTACTCATGGTCCGTGTATGTGTCGTGGGGGGGGGGGGGGGTATATACAATCAATGAATCATATATTATCAGGAGCGTATTACTGAAGGCCTACTGCACATGTGGCCAACTATATAGTCTATAGATACGATTTATATATCAGATCTTAAATGTCATATATATTTTAGGAACCATCAATAACCTTTTCTTTTAATTTTTCTTGTTAGCGGGGAATCTAATCAGTTTTTTTAAAACTAAAATTATTTTGTTGTGTTTTTTTTTTTTCAAACCGATATTTATTCAGGAAAAGTGCATGGCATATGCCAGCTGATAATGGGATATTATTACTATTGGGAGCTGTAATAATGAACCTCTGAGTCTGGTTCGAACCCAATTAATTTAATATTCTTCAATCTTTACAAATGGCATATAAATCACTATTTTTAAAAATATTTGTTCTTGTATAACCAATGTTTATACAGCGTAGGCTATCCACAGACAAGTGACGCCAAACAATAATTTATCAAAGACATATTGTAGTATAAGTGACAATTAAATAATACAATAATTATCGAGACCATCGGTATTTTCACATTGTAATTTTAATTGATATCAGGATGCAATGAAATACAACTTAAAAGTAATGATAATTGCGATTAGACTTCGGAGCCAAAGCTTAGGCTTGGGCCTATATGTATTTATTTATTACACAGGGTAATTATGAATGATAAGTAATTCATTTTTCAGTTTGATATCTACAGTGTGTGCAGTGTGTGTTTCAATGCTTTCAGACGCGGCCCACGTTGAATACCTGGACTGGGATTATTACCCAGAGACAGAGGTGAGGCAGAGGGTAGCCCAGTATGTTACAGTCTCCCTACATGGGGACCAGGGGCAGGATGAAGCCTCCCCCTCCCCCACCTCACTGTCCTCTCTGTCTTCATACAAATCAATGGATGACGAACGGCCTGAGTTACGACTTCAAATTGACATCGACAAGATGTTCTGCACAGACGGGGACTCTAGAAGCAGGCAAGTTGCTACATGGAGTGCTAGTCTGTACCCCGCTATGCCAAAGTTAGAGCTGTCTAACTCTACATGGAGTGCTTGTATCACAGGGTTTTAGACTTTGCCTACAGGTGGCATCACCGTGGGTAGTAGTATAGTGAATTATGGTCATGGCGCAGGGTCATACTCGATACAGTGGACCACGTTATTATTGTATTTTGTTTAACTTAATGTGCAATAAGTTCATTTATAAGCTGAGATTACGGTCTATTTTTGTCTACACACTCGTATTATTTCCCTGCATATGAATAATTATTATTCACTAAGCAATGCTCAGATGGAAGGTTTAAATCCCGTTTAGAAATTTGCTATAATATATTTATATCAATCAAGTTAAAAAACGCAACTGATACAAACCACGAAGTTGTATTTTAGTAGTTTTTTATTTGCGCCCGCTCCATGCTATATTCATTGAAGCAGAGCACCATTTAAATGATAGATAAGCAAATGGAAACAGAGGCAGTTTTGAGGAATTAAAATATTATTTTTAATTGATTTGGTTTTATAGAATATAAATAGGTAAAATGGAGAAAATTGGTGGTTATATTTATATATATAATTGGAAAGTTGTATAAACATATGAGAGTTAATGAACAAAGAGATAATTAGTTAGTGGAGTGAGTAGTGGTGATAAAGTGTGGGTGGGTGGGTAAGAAGAAGCCACTGTGTGCTTGGATGCGAAATGTGAAGTGAGGGTTTGAAGTGGTAGGCGGTTGGTAGGTAGTAGTTGGATGAGACTGAGAGGGTCACCTGGGCTATTAGTAGAGTGGTGAGTAGAATGGGGAGGGCAGGGGTGTAGGAAGGAAAAAAATATTGGGGGGGCAGAGAGTATGTTTGTGAGTGGCAAACGAGCGCCGTAGGCACGAGTAATAAGACTAGGGGGGTCCAGGGGCATGCCCCCCCCCCCCCCCCCGGGAATTTTTTAAAAAACAAGCCATGAAATGGTGCCTTCTGGGGACATTTCAATATCATTTTCTAGAAATCTGAAGGCACTCTCACAGGGAAATTGGGTGAAGGTCATGGAGGTGACTCACTTCAATGACTGAACATTGCCTATTGCAATGGCAATTGCTTATATTTGTTACATAGAATGCCGTCAATAAGGGAGGGATGTAGTGTACATGTACACGGTTCTACTTCAGTCCAATCAACTTAACCCTGTATGAATGTCTCTTGCAGGCAGCTGTGTGAAGGTGGAGCTGTAGAGGAGAGAGTGGGAGAGTACAGAGCCTGTGTGAGGCCAGGCTCAGTAGATGGCACAGTGAGCGTGGATCTGGACAGACTGGCTTACTGTAGGACCTGGCTCCTGCACCACCAGTCCACACCACCAGGTGGTAGCACAGTACACCTGCACCAGACCACACCACCAGGTGGTAGCACAGTACACCTGCACCAGTCCACACCACCAGGTGGTAGCACAGTACACCTGCACCAGTCCACACCACCAGGTGGTAGCACAGTACATGTACCAGACTACACCAGCGTACACCAGGTGGGGCTGCCATCTGTTTCATATAATAGACTTAGGGACTGTTGCGTTATAAAACCACCCACAGATATATTGATCCGGTTTCTGTTGTACCAAAGGTTGGGCTAAATATTAGGGTGGGAGTGGTATACTTCATGTAAATGCTCATTAAAGAAACTTTATTGCACCCATTATACAGCATGTAAATACAATAAATAAGTGTATGATTATTTCCATTGACAGGTGGAGGTAGGGAGCCCAGCTGAGGCGATGTCCAGCTTGTCTGGGGAGTCAATTGATGCCTTTGTATCGTGCTCAGTGAGTGGTGACGAGGAAGAGTGGGATTTCTTCTCCCTCCAGGGGGCGACAGATGAGCTGGAGCAGTATGAGGCGCCACCTAGTGAGAAACTACCAAGGACAAGCTCCACAAGCGTCTCCTACTTGTATCACCTGACACCAACAGTGAGCTGGAGTGAGGAGAATCTGGAGCAGGGGGATGGGACAGATATGGGACATCCTCAGCACAGGCCCCAACATGTGGGACACTCATATCTGGGACAGAGCGAAGAGAGCCACAACGACAGGGCTTCAGTAGGTCTGCCTGGTGTGGGAATTACAAGTCAGTTTATTACAACAAACTCCAGCCCAGATTTACCATCAGAACCACCAAACTCTCTGAGGCCTACTCTTCATTACACACATCAATCTGATCTTGCTGCATCTGATTCAGCAGGGGGCAATGGCATGCCACAGGAGAGCTCATGGTCACTAGAGGGTGAGTTCTGGGACTTTGGACCAGAAGACTTTAGTGAGCGGAGTGATGCTGGTGGTAGCGGAGGTGCACCAGAGTACTGTAGCTATGAGCAGATGTTCAGCCCTGATGAGTACAAGCTCATGTACAGGCTGTATGGCAGGTCAGGGAGCAACTCACAACCTGGCAGTGAGCAACACATGGAGCAGTCTATAGGGAAGTTAGTGGAGCATGAGTTACAGAGTGAAGCTATGACATTAGAGGACAACGAGGAACGCTGCTCTCATGTACATAGTGTTGGTGCATCCAGCACACACTGTGAAACATCTGATGAGATGAGATCTAACAGCTGGAATGTTGTAATGGAAAAGGATTCACATGGTTGGAAGAATTCCGCAGATAATGACTCTGGAAAGGAATCCCTTGTGCAAATTGATATCTTAGAAAATAGATCTGGAGATGACAAAAGTCCCACTCTGCACCAATCAAAGGAAAGCAAACCTATTGCAATAAATAAGACATGGGAGGAGGAACATTTCTTTGCAATTGAAAAAGGCATGACTGAAAAGACCGCCACTAATTCAAAATATCCTGCAGAAAAATCCTTCTATGAGAGGAACATTATTACAGAAAGCTTCCAGTCAAATACAGAGATGGGCAGTGAGAAACAATTTAATGCTGAAATTCCAGTGGACAAAACTGAGTACATCTCTGAGGCCAAGGAACCTGTTTCTTTCAAAACTGTGGAGAGGATCGATGGAATTTTCTGTACAAAAAGTGAAAATAAAGTAGAGAAATTGGCTAAATTGTTTTCAGAAAGCAGCTATATTCACCACCACAGAGACTCCTTGGGTCAACATGATGTGAACTCTAACAATAGATTTCATGACCAAAAACATGAATTTGGAGACAGTGATGAACATCAGTTTAACAAGGAATTGGAAGTGTATGAATCCCATAGTTTACTACCAATGCATTGTGGAAAGGCAGTAATAGCCGAGAATAAATATTACAAGGGTGAACACACAGAATATGTTTCAGTGCCTGGCCATCCCAACCCAGGAGAAATGGTGGAAAGAAGGTCACAGATCTTGCCCCCAACTGAACAAACATTTGTATCAATACCAAGACTGATGATATCATCTGACAGCAGCAATATGAACAAACATTACAAGAGACCTCCTCCACCTCTTTTTCCCAAGCCTAAGAAGAGACAATGCATGAAAAGAAACGAAAATGAAACTAAGGAAGGGAGACCAGCATCTGATATGTCCACTGCACATTCAAACCAAGAGGAGGAGTATTTTGAAACAAATTGCCACACCCCAAGTTGTGAAATCTTTTCAACCTGTGGTAGTCCATATAACATAGGACCAACATCACTTCATTCCAATTACCCAAAATATAAAATATCAGATCAGCAGGCAGACCTGGAAACGTCAGAGACCAAGTTCAGCCTCCCTAAGCCTTTGTTAAATGTAGGCAGTGAGACAGCAGCAGAGTGTAAGAACATACGGTCCCTCAGCCCATCACTTGTGCACTTCTTTGGGGTAAGTTTAGAGAAGGAGGATCTGCAGAGTGAAGACCTGGCCAGGAGTTATGAATCACCCTGCCCAGGTCAACCCTTCCAGTCCTATCAGTCTGAGCCAGCACAGCCACCTTCTCATCTCTCCTTCCATCCAAATATGTCTGAAGATGAGTTCAGAGGTCAGACACAACTGGAAGGTTATGAAGTTGAAAGGGAGAAATCAAAGCCAGCTGCAGAGAGCAACTGCATGCCTAATGTAAGGAGACAGTGTATCAATCATCAAGGTGTGAATGTAGATGACAGAGGAGGAGGGCTTATAGACAGTGACTGGATGCACGTGGAGGACAGGGAACCTCTCAAGCTTCATCCAAGGCAGCATAACTTCAGTGAGGCAGGTCTTAATGTCAACATGTCCACCAACATCTCAACTGGTGCAGACATAACACTTTCACTGAACATCAAGTGTGGAGGCACTGAGGCTAGTGCAGCAACAGCAGGCCTTATAAGTGAGGAAGGAGACTCAAGAGAAGCTGGTTCTTCCTCAAGGAGCACATGTGAAACAGGTTCTAACACAGACCACAAGATAAACCATCAAGGGGAGAGACATGTTCCATTCTCAGTGGACCAAGAGACCAGCACATCTGATTTGACATGTGCTGGCCGGGTGTCAGGGGGAACAGGAAGGGCCCAGGAGGATGTGGTGGAGGAAGGCAGAGATGTTCCTCCAGGCGCAGATAGTACAGACAAGGCAGTGAATACTTCTCCCAGTGACCTGCTGAGTGTGGAAGGTCAGGATACTCTGGAGGATCATACAAAGGAAACGGAGGAGGAACAGCCCATACAAGGTAACTAACTGAAATTCTTCTCATACATAATGCTGAGACATCATTTCTAATTCACTACACTATAAAAAACAATTAAATGAATAAAAAAAATAAAAAAATTGAGGGAGTAGTTAAAGGTAACATGTATTTATAATGAACAAACATTATAAAAGACCTACTCTACCTATGGAGTCAACCTCTGGCAGGCATACACGGGAAGACCAGGTCCTGACCTGACGTGTACTACCTGTATTTTTGTAACCTGCTAGTCACGAAATAAAAGAATCTTATAATTATTATTATTATTTCATTGTTCTATGCTACATGATTTTCCTGGCAGCAAATTTTTTTTATATATGTTATGACTTTTTCAGACTTGGAGCTGTACATGCCAGAAATAGACTCCAATCAGGAATCTCAAAGAAATGCTGGAGAGCTATGTGCAGATGACAGTGGCAAGAGAGGACCTAGAACTGAACCTGATGGCAAAATATCTGTAATTACCCCCCAGCTAAATACCAGGAAGTCTGATTCTGAAGCCACAAGGGAAAGTTTCAACAATCTCTTGGAAACAGGAAATGAGATTCCAACCCGGAAAAAGAAAGTAAAATTTGACTTAAGGACAGGAAATGAAAAGGCCAGAGACGAGATTAGGGATTCTAGATGTGAAGGTTTCTACATAGTCACAGACCAAGTTAGAAAGTGTGGGAATATAGAGTCAGAGGAGGGGAAGACAGAACAGCAGAGGGGAGTAAAGAATGGACAGACAGATAAGGGGTTAGGCAGCCCGAAACATGTGGACAGGAAGAAGGGTGTAGAGGGGCATGCAACCTCACCAAGTGTACAGATTGCTCGGGTGCAGCCTGCACAGGGAAATGAGCAGCATAAGGCTTCAGGTAGTAGTGCAACCCAGGGACTTGTAGACAAGGACAAAGAGGAGACTTATGGGGATGTGGGAGGCATATGTGAGGGGGGACAAGTGGCATCAGACCATGACCTGGTCACCCACATACTCAAACATGTAGTCAAGGCAATCAACAGTGACCAGGACTTACAGCTCCGGTACCAGGCAGCAGCCATTGTTGACAGGGTTCTCCAAAGGGTTGCCCACAACAAACAAGGACTGGAGACACAAACACCAGGTCAGGACAGGGCTCTCCACAATGATAAGCAGAGGTGCTCAGTGCAGGAACCTGTTGCTACACAGGACAAGGTTCTCCCCAAACATGACAACCATCAGGACAATCATTCCATCAATGTAGAGGATCGGGGGATGCTCAACCAGAATGGACTGTATTTACAGCAGGAGGACAGTTACAATAGGATCAAACAAAGCACACATACAGAGATGAAAGCTATGGAGAGCAATAACGTGGTAGTGAGCTCAGGCTCTGTCGGGACTTCCTCAAAACTATGCAACCCTCAAAGTTCACCGTTGAATGTACAGATGGAGAATAATCAGAGGAAGGAACACACAGAGCATAAGCAAGTAGGAGAAAGGAAGGAAGAAAACAATGCAAAGATGAAAATGAGACAACAGGAGAAGCAGCATGGTGATATGGGGAAGGAAGAGGTAAAGTTGGTGCCACTTGAGTTTCTCTTTGGTACTACAATGAGCAAATCCCAACTGCTGGAGACCCTCACTTCTGACAGATTGTGGAAGCCACGCAGAGGCTCCTTGGAAGTAGAAGGGAAGGATACTAGCAGCACAGTGAAGTATACTACCCAGCAGCAGCTGTATTCTCCTATTGTGGACTCAAGCTGTGAAAGTTTCCCTGGCAACTACAGACTGCACATGGACACAAGTAACTCTGACCAGAGTAACCCTGATACAGAGAGACACCAGACCATACCTGCAGGAGGGCAGGGAGCAAGGGCTGAGGCCTCTCACAGGGACAGTGTACCGGCATCAGTGTATGCCCCTCCTCACACCACACCTGGGTCTGCAGATACAGAGAGCAGTGTAGCACTAATGCAGCACTTGGCTAGGAAACTAGTGATTGAAGCAGAAGTTCAGGATACCACAACCATGGGTGATAAGACTCTTGAATACAACCCTGTTTACAAGGCTACAGGTCCACCTGAATTAGCCGGTGAGCCAGCAACAGGTTCCTCTGCCTCCTCATCAATGAGTGTACCACCTTCATGTCAGACTGACTCCAGTTCTGCTCACCTTGAGCAAAATCCTGCATCCTACCTCAACCAGAACCAGCCTGATGCACACTATACAAACCACACCCACCTCCTGTTTGAAGAAGCAACTGGAGGAGGGGGGACAAAAGCCCAAAACAACTTTGTGTGTCACCAATTTCCTGCTGGAGCAGTGGCCAACATTGATCATGCCCACCTGCTGTCTGGGGTGGATGTAGAATCCTGTCTTAAGCCTTCACTCACACGGCACTGCTACACCGTGGGGAGTAAAGGAGTGAGTGGAGGAGAGGAAGATGGACCCATCAAATACTATAACATCAGACATGATCTCATCTCTGGTGCTAATATCACTGACATGGAGGTAGAGGCAGAGAAAGAGCGAGGCCACACAGAAGTGAACAATGGGTATTTTGAAGTGGTTAGAGAGAAGGAAAAAGAGACTTTCAAACAGGAAAGCAAGGAAACTGAGCTGAGTTCAACAGAGGAAAAGAATAAGAATGTAACAGATGTAACACAAGGTGAAGATGTTGCTAAGAGGATTAAAGTGAATCAGGGAGGAAAAGGTACAGGTGAGGAGATGGTGGAGGCTGGTGCAGGAGGGAGGTGCACCACAGTGCCCTGGTGCAGGGGTATGGAGGAGTGCACTACTGTACCCAGGTGCACTGGACCTCTGTGTAGCAGATCGCCACAGAGCCACCATCACAAACATGGGGAGGCAGACAGAGAGCAAAGTGAGCATGTGGATGAGCACAAGCAGGGGGTAGAGAGTGGACTGAATGTAAGGGTAGAGGAGAAAGAGCAGGGGGTAGAGAGTGGACTCAGTGTAAGGGTAGAGGAGAAGCAGCAGGGAGAGGTGAGTGATGTTAATGTAAGGGTAGAGGAGAAGCAGCAGGGAGAGGGGAGTGATGTTAATGTAAGGGTAGAGGAGAAAGAGCAGGGAGAGGGGAGTGATGTTAATGTAAGGGTAGAGGAGAAAGAGCAGGGGGTAGAGAGTGGATTCAGTGTAAGGGTAGAGAAGCAGCAGGGAGAGGGGAGTGATGTTAATGTAAGGGTAGAGGAGAAGCAGCAGGGAGAGGGGAGTGATGTTAATGTAAGGGTAGAGGAGAAAGAGCAGGGGGTAGAGAGTGGATTCAGTGTAAGGGTAGAGGAGAAGCAGCAGGGAGAGGGGAGTGATGTTAATGTAAGGGTAGAGGAGAAGCAGCAGGGAGAGGGGAGTGATGTTAATGTAAGGGTAGAGGAGAAAGAGCAGGGAGAGGTGAGTGATGTTAATGTAAGGGTAGAGGAGAACGAGGACAGAGACGTGCTGCTAACTAGACTAAGTAAAGGTGAAGTAGCACAGAAGAGTGAGCAGATACAGACTAGTGGACAGCATATAGATGGACAGGTTGAAATGGGAGAGGATCAGGATGAAGCAGAACAGGACAATATGCAAGATCCACCATCAGGGAACAGCTGGGGAGGACAGGACGGACGGAGAGCATGTGAGAAGAATAGAGAAGGAGAACCAGAAGTAGAAGAGGTGGAAGGGCAGGAGTATGAGAAGGGAAACACAGAGACTTGTACCTCCTGGCGGCAGTATGTGTCAGTGAGTCAGATTTACACACGACGCCCCCGTGTGGGAAACGACAGAAGCTCTACAGGAGGCAGTAGTTTGGTGTTAGTACACGAGAGGGCGCACATTGCAGACAGATGTGTTGGTGGGGAAGGCGAGAGGGAGGCCATGGGTGGGAGCACACTGGCTGAAGATGAGAAAGCTGTCTGGGAAAAGGAGGCAGAACAGTATGAAGACATGAATAAGGCAGCAGAAGTTGTAAAAACCTGTGAGAAGGAAGATAAAACAGAGGTGGACACAACACCACTGGCAGTGGAGAGGAAGGACAACAGAACTACCGTGTTCTTTACAGTAAAATAACTATTGCTTGTGATGGTTAAATGTGGGGGAATTTTGAGAAGCATAAGGAGAGGAAATGCTATATTTATGTGTCAATAACGATGTTGGAATTATTTGAATTTGATGTTTCCTCCTAACAAAATCCATAAACCGTGTGAATGTTTCGTTTGTGTATTTTGTAGTTTAGAACTATTCATAGAGCATGTATTTATACTGATTTACTTCCGAGGTGCTTCCACTGACCGATATTCTGCCCGATGTGTGGTCTGTGATATTATTGTAACTTTACACAACCTGTTCACAAATAAACTAAAACAATTATTAGCATCATTTTGTGCCGTTAATGAACAAATAAACTAAGTTTGAGGAATGGTTTCTTTGTCAGACTCGACATGGAAATGTCTGGAGAGATCTCTAAATAGGAATCAATAGAGGAAGCCGCTTTCCAGGGACACCGTGAGAAAGTGAACAGCAAGTTACAAGTCAAGATATGAGCCAGTCACAACTATAGTTGCCGTCCCTGATGAAATAATCAGTCTATGAAATGAAGACATTCCTATTTTTAATTTAAAGTTAATTGCTTCGATTTGGAGTAAAAAAAACTTGGGTTTTTCTATGCGTATATCGTTAATGCCGTTAAACTCCCATTAACATTATATGAACCATGGAACATCACATGATATTTCCTTTCTCCCGATCGATCTTATGTAGAAGTTCATTATGCTAGGATTTTAGCACGATGATCCATTTTGAGAAAATGTTATCTTCCGAAAATATTCCTTACATAACACTTATCAATAAATTCCACACTTTCCCCCGCATGTAGAAATACAACAAGAGGCAGTCACAGAGTACAATATATTTATTATTATTATAAAGTTACACAATAATATACAACTAGAGATATAAGCCCTCGGGTGTTCCTTCATTCTTCCTATACAAGACGTTCTCCTTGGCCTTCTTGAAGTCCTCGTTGGTCACCTTCATCCTGCGCTCTCTCAGCGCTAACAAGCCTGCCTCCGTACAGATGGCCTGCAATACAACACACACATATATAGTATATAGTATAATATAGGCAGGTCTCAGCGCTAACAAGCCTGCCTCCGTACAGATGGCCTGCAATACAACACACACATATATAGTATATAGTATAATATAGGCAGGTCTCAGCGCTAACAAGCCTGCCTCCGTACAGATGGCCTGCAATACAACACACACATATATAGTATAATATAGGCAGGTCTCAGCGCTAACAAGCCTGCCTCCGTACAGATGGCCTGCAATACAACACACACATATATAGTATATAGTATAATATAGGCAGGTCTCAGCGCTAACAAGCCTGCCTCCGTACAGATGGCCTGCAATACAACACACACATATATAGTATATAGTATAATATAGGCAGGTCTCAGCGCTAACAAGCCCGCCTCCGTACAGATGGCCTGCAATACAACACACACAAATAAACATACATTGTCGCTAATAATCAGCTAGAGTTGGTACCACACCAAACTTTGTATTACTGGACGTAAATGGAGTAAGGTAAAACTACAAAGAGGCAAGCCTTCAATAAACACTTGATTACAAAGTTGTAATATAAAATATTTTCAGTTCATCTTGATAAATTAGACACTAGTAATGAAATAAATAGATTTTTGGTATAGTTGTCCGCAGTCTCCCACTAGTTCGGAAGGATTATGGCATAATCATATATGTGCAAACTCACTCACTGCCATACCAGAGTGACTAGGTTGGATGCATGACTAGTGTGTGAATAGGTGAAGGTTAAATGGAGAAAGGACGGCCAGATGGCGCCAGTAGTACCCGCCTATACACGCACGTCCCCAGCTCCACGGCGAGGTTTGTATGAGAATATTAGGAATCAATGGCTGATAAACTACCAACTGGTTTGGACACCAATATTACAGCTTTGTTGATGGTTGTTTTGAAGAACAATTGTTGAATTATTTTTTAGGCTTTTATTGACTAGACACCCGTCCACCGTATCTGGCCAGACTGGCCCTTCCTCAGGCACTTAGTGTTAGGTTCCAGCGTATATAGAAGTTGAAGAATATTATCAGTATGTAGATTGGAATTAATAAAATAACGAAATAAAATGGTTTTCTATAAACAGGGAAAAAAAGTGGGGCCATGGCAAACTATAGAAATATTACTGACAAGGGGAAAAGGGGAAATAGAAGTTATTCTGATGCATCTTTGAAGTTATTTTGATGCATCTTTGAAAGCTTCGACGAAATCTAATAAATTGAATTTTGTGAAATAATTCTGAACATTTGAGAATTTTATTTCATCGTTGAAAATGTGAAGTTCATTATGAAATTTGGGTGAAATTGGACATCTTTGTTTCAAAAATCCTGATTTCAGTATAAATAAGGAAGAATTTCATTCCTGGATGTAGTTGGTCGGCCTTCTCTCGCTATACAATAATGGTATGTGAGTGAGTGGGTTATCAGCCTACGGTGTGTGAGTAGTGGAAGATAGGGACGTGGTGTATGGTGGGGCGACCAGGTGGCGCCACCAGTATTGGGAGGGGCGGTGTACACGTTACGGTGCACACATTCATTCTATCAGAGTGGAGCTTATTAAGGCCAGTTTTACGACGACAAGTAAGTTACCTAAACCTTGTTGTTTTTTTTAATTTAGCGAAAGTCATGATTTTCCATATTTTCCAAGAATGTTAGTTTTTAAAAATTATTTTCTGGAACCGACTTCACTATTTTTGTTTGGGCTCTATAACAAAATGTTCATAAACAGATTAGATAATATCTGCACGTGCTTAGACACACATAAACTCTGCGTCATAAGGAAGGGACGCTCACCTTGATGTCAGCACCGGAAAGGTCATCCTTGGCCATGACGTAGTCATCAATGTTGACGTCATCAGCCAGCGTCATGCGGCTGGTGTGGATGGTGAAGATTCTCCGCTTGGTTTTCTCGTCAGGAAGCGGGAACTCAATCTTCCTGTCGATACGGCCGGGTCTGATGAGTGCGGGGTCCAACGTCTCTATACGGTTGGTGGCCATGATTACCTGATGTACACAAACATACATATATATTGGTTAGTACATAGATAGGTGGATAGATAAAGGTACGTTTACACCAGCGGGTGGAATAACTCATCATAACAGGTTTATCTTGGAGGGAGTGAGTGAGTGAGATTGGTGGCTTTACGCCCTTATCAACACATTAAAGGTTACATCAAGGGCGGGCGAGCTGAGAGGGAGTTTATGATCATACCCAGGAAATAGAGATAGAGAGGAAGGGAGAGAGACAGAGAAAAGAGACAGAAAGGCCCTTTAAGGTCTTACCCAGGACCAGAGGTTTATCTTGGTATAAGGTTTAGTTTTCAAGGTTTGACAGTGGATTCCAGACTTATATTGGAGTAAAAACCATGTCGACCCTTTATCCTTAAGATTAGAAAGAATGAATGAATGAATGGAGTCTGGTCCTATCACACAGAGTTTAGACACTATTGATTATTTCAGGGTCTCCGCGATTATGGTCATGACAATTTCAAGGCCGGTAAAATGCTATTTGTTAACTTTATTATGTCTCAATCCCATAACAAAAAATGTGAATATTTTGACTTCAATTAATATAGTCCGATTGCCTTAACACAAAATCACAATAAAGGTGATCAAACTGTTCTGACATTCTCTAGTAAAGCTGAGAGCCCTGTGTCACTAAGTTACACATAATCATTCATCTTGTCACGACCATATTTTGCATATTAAACTCTCGATTATATAAGATAACATACTATAGCATCGTGTAATCAGCCGGTTTATTCCTTATATTACATGAACATTAATATTCTCATGTAGCAGACATGTTAATGGTTCTCTTCTCATGGTTTCCAGTTGTCATACCGGGCAGCATATAAATATTTTACTACTAGAGGCACAACTACCGCAATAAACACCAGAAACCGTATCTAACATCTAGATTCTATTCAACCTTCAAGTTATCTACCAGTCTAACTGTACCTTGACGTCCCCGCGTGAGTCGAAGCCGTCGAGCTGGTTGAGCAGTTCCAACATGGTTCTCTGTATCTCCCGCTCACCGCCAGAGTTACTCTCGTAACGCTTGGTGCCCACTGCGTCTATCTCATCTATAAAGACAATAGAGGGCGCGTGCTCCTCCGCCACACGGAACAACTCCCGCACCAGCTTGGGGCCGTCTCCCTGCAAACATAACAACATACAGTTAGTGGGCTTTTTATTTGCTTTTCATCTAACATTTTTATACAGCAAGGCATGATTATTTGTCAAGACCAAAGCTCAGGGTATAAATACTATGCTATTCTGCCTGGTGCTGTGTCTAGGGTGGGTTTAACTATTTAGGTGCAGGAGTAGTGATTGAGGACATCCAGACAAGATCACTGTGTGTCAAACAGTGATACGGCCAGAGATCGTCGGTTAATGACAAATAGTGACAGTGTAGAAAGACAGGGATTTTGGAGAGACTAATACAAGTATTTTATTGACAAGGGGGAAGAAGATGGATCTCTAGACTAAACATTATTAATTCTTGCCGTGTTTAAACCCCCGGTTTGTATAAACCAATTCAGGTTTCAACATGTTACAATAGGAATTTAGTCGGAATTGCCTGAAATGACTAAAATAGAAAAATAGGCAGTCAAATGTATAGCTCGGTACAGAGCGGTAGACCACACAACACCATAAGCAACAACTTATACCTTCTTCTAGAGAAGATTTAGAGAAGGGTTCATATTATATCCACCCTTCCCTTGCTAATTGAGGATGTGCCAGATATTATATGTATTATATTACAGGAACTTGTCATGTTCTATTAAGATAGTCTCTCCCAGCTGCTTATACACCTGGTTTAGATTCATTTGGCCCAAAATATCGTTTCGACTGTTATTCTTTAGTTCTTGAAGACCTACACAAGTGCAGAAGTCAGAGTCAGACCGTTCCACATGTAATTTTGTGTGATATAGGAAGCATAGCCACAACAATAAGGCAAACACAAACTCACCAAATATTTCTGTATAAGTTCTGAGCCCACGACCCTGAGGAAGGTGGCGGATGTTTGGTTGGCCACGGCTTTAGCCAGCAACGTTTTACCTGAAGTAGAAAAGGAGCAACTGAGTAATGGGAGACAGGCATACAGTGGACACGACCTGTAGTATTATGACTACATACAGTTATATGTTGAGATATAGTTACAAATCATGTAATTTTTAAAAAGACCAGATATCGTTGCTAGTTGATGTGAAATACATGATGGTGTTAGCAATACAACGTATTGTGAAAACACATCAAGTTATTCCAGGACCTTGAAGTTACACATACATAATATTAATATATTGTCACACAATATTATGTAGTCTAGCGCAAATTTAAGGGAAAAGTGCGACTTTTTATTATTTAGGACCTCAACTACTTGTACCGATTATTTTAAATTGATTTAAAAACAAACATTTCGGTGATCTTTGACAAAGTTTGACTAATCAGATTTGGAGATTTAGTTGTTGAAAATTTGGTTATGAACGGAATTTTTGGGACGTTTTCAAAAATACTGACTTCCGCACAAATACTGGAGACATGCAGCCCTAATACCAAGGCCAATAAGAGCTACTGTGTGTTACTGACCTGTTCCTGGCTGGCCGTACAGGATGACACCCTTGGGCGGCCGTATTCCCATCTCCTCGTAGTACTCGGGGTGAGTCAGAGGCAGCTCTACCGACTCCTGCAACAATAACCACAATATGTAGACTACTAGTACTCTCTCTCAGGGATCATAATTACTGCTTTACACCACAATATGTAGTACTCTATGTAGGCAACATAATTACTGCATTATTAGTTAAATTATAGGAAATTAGTCTTTTACGCTCATAGTACGAAACACTATGATAGCGCAGATAACAAAATATCGCGCCACGTTAATGTTGCCTTACATTATTTAAAATAAAATATACGAGTTGTGTAATATTTCCACGACTTGTTTGGGCACAAGCATGTCTGGAGTGAAGGATTACAGGTGTGTTTCAGTGTCCAGTTCTACCATACTGCATGCATGCAACATGTGTACAGGACATTGCCAGTGAAGTACGAGCATAAAATACTGAACATTTCTGTACCTTAGGACTCTTATTTCCAAAACTAGTAATAAGGAATATAACATCATTTGTTCAGACAGCGCACACAAACTTTTCCCAAGATCAAGTACAAATACTCAGTATATAAACAGTGGGAGCTGGACTTACCTTTATTTCCTGTATTTGTGTGTCGAGACCGCCGATATCTGCGTATGTCTCTTGTGGTGCCTTCTCTAGCTTCATAACTGTAACCATGGGGTCTGTGTCATCCCCCAGCACACCCACCACAGCGTGTACCTGTAACACAACAGTACCAGTTAGTAGCTACATTATGACTGAGTTGTATGCTTGAATAAGACACGCAATAGTATTAAAGGTACGAGAAGGAAAACTATTAACGGGATCAAGGCCCTTACCAAGTCGCTTTTTTTAAAAAAAGAATATTGAATTTATCCATTAGGCACACCTGTTAACAACTAGCGCGTGTGTGTCAGTTGATCTAAGGGTTGTCCCTATCCATAGAAATGAATCCCATGAATTCATGACAATCAATAAGGGAATTAAGTTGACATTTGTTGCAGCACCCACAATGCTCTTTTTCCATACTGAGTTCATCTTAAATGTTGACATAACCCCGGGAAAAATAAAGTGATTTAAAAGAAATTGTTCCAGGAAAGATTAATTGAGTAGAAATTTGTTTTCTTTATCTATAGAAATGAAGCCCATGAATGTATCAATAAGATCATTAAGTCGTCATTAGTAGACCAAGTAATGTACTAAAGAAAAAGTGGATTTTGTGCTGACTTTGCTTTGTCCGTTTTTTGTTTTTCCTTGTTGTTACATGGGAGGTACTAACGCCTATCCCTGCCCATTTGATTATGTCTTGCTTCGTACTGTTTAAAGTGTTATATTATCTTGTATTTGTCTAATGTAAATTGAGAAGTAACTGTTAAATCTTTAAAACTCCAATACGATTTATTGTACTGAACAACATCCTGTTAAGAATATATTGTCTATGTTTCTAAAATTTATGTTCGTATGATTGAAAAGTATCACAGAATGTGAAATATCTGTGAAATAAAATTTGTAAAAAAACAAAAAAACTGACCTTGTGGTTGAGGAGGACGGAGCAGCCCGGCTCCAGCTGGTCCTTGTCCACAAAGCTGAGGATGCTGACGTAATGCTCGCTGCCTACTGACGTCGACACGATGGCGTGGTTGTCATCTATAATCTCCTCCAGGGTGCCTACAGACATGGGTGTGCCCCGCAGGTCGTCCACCTTAGATCTCTCCTCCTGTAGGGTAAGGGTACAAGTGGTTGTTAGTAGATAACAGTAGATAATTATCTAGTTATTACAGAGTGAATGAGTCCACATACAAGAGTTAACTCAGCATTGCGTTCTTTGTGTTTAATTCAGGATGTTATACAGTGCCAGATTACAATGGGTGTAGTCAGTGAGACAATGAGACAACACAAAGCCGAAGGCTGAGTGTTGTATCACTCGGCTGGAAAACGAGTTCTACATTTTCCTTGCCCGCGTAGAACGAGTATCATAAGTTTATTAGTATATGTGCACTCTTCTTCCTTTAGACGTGTCATCGTAAACAAGTCCCGTCGATATAGCACTAGTTCTATATCAGTTCACAGATATGGAACTCCCGGTTATAGAATGTATTATTATTTCCAGTTCCGACCCTCATTCACCGAGTGGTCGATGAATATCGCTAGACAGGATTTCCTTGTTTATGTAAATTGATTGAAATATCTTGATCAGAAATAGAATCAAGTCAAAGAAGGCAGAAAATGAAAGTAACCAACGTAAATAACAGGGATGAAAGTAGGATCTTAGCAAAAATACTGAAATATTTCTGGCGGGGGGAATAATTGAAAAGTGATAATTTGTTTCTAAAAATTTGAGAATATAATTACAATTTTTCGAAAAGTTTTCAAAATTACTGATTTGAGTAGAAATACTGCAGATTGTCATCTGTGTAAATACGAAGTGGCAGGTATAGTAGGTGTATGACGCACACATGTGACGGACTAACGCACACACGGCACAGATACACCACAACTACACTTCATGTGTAACCCGACAGGTGGCAGCACCGACACAGGCACTACCTATATAAGAACCTGGCGCAGGCAACGACCAAGTCATTATACATCTTACACTCATTATACCCGCAATAAACCACCAATAGAACCAGCTTCTTAGTCCATCACAGTTCCACAACAAACAGGGCTTGATGGAATAATTGAATCAAGGAGTGAGAGAGGGAGGAGTGATGCCAGGTGATTCACAAACCCTCCATCAAGGTGCGCGTAGGAAAGGCACAATTCCTGGTGGATATTACAATTTAGGTGAATATCCGAAATTCTGTGTAACTATAAATGAGTCTGACTATTATATATGAGAACATTAGGGTGTTTTAAGCATAAGGATCTCCAGCATCAATACACTCAGAAACATTCATGAACAAACCAGAGAACAAGTGCCAGATGGCGCGACCAAGGGTTAACCACTCTTGGTTAAACCTAACCAGTTGGTCGTCCACAGCCCCAAACATGTCTAACCTAAAGATGTTAAAGCTATATATATTCGCTAAGTGGTAAATATGGATTTCTCTAAAGGCAGTCACAATGGTATGGCTTGGTACGGGATGTATCAAGACTCCGGTATCCTACTATATTTAAAGTGGCTAAGATCGCTGAGAATAAAAATCGGGATTTGTGAAATATATAACAAGAATTTGGTTTAAGCTATGCCAGGTGTTGTCAAACATATTTCGAATTGTATATTTCGAATCGGTTGGAAATGCATCCCACAGGCTTTGTGCAGATCAAATACACATTATATATGCATCCAGTGACTGTGAGAGTGAGTAGTTACGGTATATAGCTTTGTTTACATAATGACGTTCCCTCTGAAAATGCGTCAATGACGGCCGTCACGGAATGCGTCATTGGTACTTGCGTAACGGCCGCGCTGTACCCGGGTCATTTTGGTCTGGCAGACCAATATAATTTTCAACAGGAAGATTCGAAAAATACCCAAGAAATATGCGTTTATATGATCAAATCCGGAAAGCCATGGATAAAGGAGGTTCTGTTGTACTGGATTTCTGTAATTTTGACCAAAGTCTCATAAATGTGTTTTGCGATCGGCAAGTGCCACTTTAAGCAGGTAGGACCAGCAACATGGAGCCTCATATTTACCACAATACATCCACGCACCCATCCACATGCACCTCCCTGGGTAGGAGCACAACAAATTAAAGGCCGACTTCAGCATAATGTCAAGGCCAACATGTCTCTAGATCATACTTGTTTCTTAGATAACTACGACTCTATTCTATAACCAGAAGAACAGCAGACATGTAGACCTGGTAAAGTAATAGCAAGACTCAACGGTCTGTAGACCAGGACAATCCACCATCCACCAACATACATCTCTACCACAGCTCCATCTATAGAGTACACACTGGAGAATGAGAGAACGCCACCAACACAAGCCGTCAACCTGCTGCTGGACCACAACTCACTTCAACTTTAGACGAAAGTAAATCAGATTTTGACGAAATTTGGTTATAAGCGGTGGCACTTGGAAAAGATCAATTGAGTTTCCAAAAATACTGATTTCAGATAACACTGAAGACATCCCTGTACTATCCCACTCCCCCACTATACCACATAGACCCCCCCCCCCCCCCCCTCCCCCTATACCATATAGACCCCTGCGCTTCTTACCTCCTGTTTCTCCTCCTGGGGCTTGAGTCGCTCCTGGTTCTTGATGAACTCCTCCTCCATGAGCAGGTAGTCCTTGATGCGCTCCAGCTTGAGCTGCTTGAGGCGGCAGCGCGTGTGTGGCGTCACTGCAACACACAAACAGCATTAGATACATATATAGCACACACAGGTTACTCTACACCAGGTAACACATATCTTATTATCTATACATTCAGGTGTTACAGGCAACACACAACCAGCAATGTTTACACACAGGTTACACATCTGTCTATACATCATTGTGCGGTAATGTTTATACATTTATACCAGTCTATAGTTCTCCATACATTCAGGTTCAGGTTATGTTTGTTACAGACTTCTGGACTGTTTTGTTCAAGTAGAGTAATTGTCTTTAAACACATAGCTGCTTATTTTAGCCTTAGTTAGAGACAGATATTATCGGTCATTACCACTAATTATAAGTTGAGACTAATAACAGCTCTTTACGTTCGACCTTCTATGCAGGGAAACACATTCACTCCTCTGTTCGTCACATGAATATTACATTATGATAGACTCAAGGCAAACAGTTACCGCTGGCTTTGAGTTTAGAAGCTTTGAGGAAGCCCCCTTACGGGTGCGAACTGTTGCTGGTAAATTTATATCTTATTTGTGGCTAAACTGATTTGCAATATAACTATCACCAGTGACAGACGTGAAGGGAATGATTTGTGGGAGGAAGGACACAATACCTTGTGGAAGTTTGTTGGCGGCCTCGGGTCCCTTCATCTTCTTCTTCTTCTTGCCAACCCGCGTGGGCACGGGAGGCTCGTATTTCCTTTTCTTTTCCTGAAAATGTTACAAACAATTGCTCAAGACAAGACAACCAAGTAATGGGTGCACGGAGGTAGACGATCATAAGGGAACTATACAGGCGTCGTGTTCAACGCAGACACAACAGTTTCGTAGAACACTTCACCCATTCATGGCATCTTTATATTATGTTATGCTTGGTTGGTTAATCTGGATATCATATATATATATGGGTATCATTGGGGGAAATGTACGTATACGAGCGCACTGACGCTCATAGGGGAATAACAAATGTATCTCTTAATCATATTTTTAATGAGGAAGACAGATGGAAACAAAAACATGAATATTATACAAGTGTCTTAGTTTGAAATTTACCTCTTAGGTACATACGTCATGACTTTACATTTTTCACTTGGCAGGCGGCATTATATTCATAATTATATCTCTATTATCGAACTGTAAGGTTATGATATCAATTCACTGAATTTAGAAAGTCTCTGCAGGATTTACCGGGAGAGAAAATGTGTTTAATGACACCCTGCCTCTCTATACTCCTATTATAATTTGGTATCTTAAGTTTGTAATTTTATGTAATGTTTCTTAAGATATTAACAGAAACATAATAGTGGAGAAACTATATTTTAGTGACAATGTAACAAAGACAAAGAAAGTAGATTGGTATGGTCTGGAAGACCTCTCTTTACTGAAGGTTTGAGAAGACCATGGTCATGGATTGATTGATTTATTGTATTCTGTATTTTGTTTCCAAAAATGGTTGTCCATTTCTGATTTCGCAGGTCTTCCAATAGATTTTTGTCCATGAAACATCACAAAGGCGAATAAAGAAGTCTCTATCTAATCTAAAATTTTACAAATCATCTTTAGGGATTTGCACGATTCAATGATGCTTGGTTATAAAATTGGTAAGAACTTAAATTACATTATCGAAAGTCGAGATAATGAATGGTGAGAAAAGAGTTAATATAATACATATCATATTAACAAAATATCAAATGCTGACCTTATCATCTTTCTTGTCTCCTCCCTGGCCTCCGCCAGACCCTCCTGACTGTTGCTGACCCTGAAAACGGAAACAAGATCAGTTGACGCAACACAATCAATCGAAGCGTTTATCACATCAAAACATTATCAATTGATTTTATATAACAATGAATTACATCAGAAAATGATGCAACAGGTTCAAAGATATAAACCTAAAGTAAAGGCGAAAGGCTAACTTAGCCTCAGGGGACATCACAACAAACATGACTAAATATTTTCAGACTTTTGAACCGCAAATTGCTTTTCAATAGAAGTTAAAGATCACATTCAAATAAAATAGTTTGAATATGTTCATAAAATAAAGAATATTATCTCCCAAGCTATTGACGTGCCTATTTCGTCTACTGAGAATTTCTCTGAGTCTAACAATAGTAAAATTAATAGTTGGTCAGGTTGGTCTACCACTGACTGCACAGTGACTGAGTGAGAGTCAGACAAAGCCCAAACTCAAGCCTGAAAAGGGTTAGACTTTAGTCTTTACTGAAACATGAGGGCAAAAATAGGCTCAACAAATACAAGAAAAATATAAAGGGATTGTAAACATTTCGACCAACTGAGGAGGGGCTTCGATCGAGAACTTTGAGGATTTCAATATCTTACAATCTAGGCTAAAACTAAAGCCCGACATCATGCATGACACAAGTGACTCAGCATGATGGGACAACAACGCGGACCCCAAAATGAAACCGCTTTATCCATATTTATAAACCATCGAATACATACATCGTCCTTCTAAACAAATCAAATATTTCTCAGGTCCAGAAATTACATGATTAATATACGGAAAACAAAATATATCAGCAAGAAATAGGCTTAAAATTATGTCCAAATTCGCCGGCTTCGTGCACACTCACCATTGTTGTTATCCCTAATGCGCATGCGTGGGCCCTTCGGAAATAATCCCCGATTTCCTAAAGTGCCGAACGTTTTATGGGCTTACATCACGGAGACTAGGGCCTAAATCAACTCTAAATCAATAAGATATTCTAATTTGTAATTTATAATCATCTGCTATTGTCTGTTCATATGAACAGGCTTTTATCAGTTGGCGACTATTTTATGCGACACCTTATACCATCATGGCGGACACCGCTTACCAAAACTCGTTGCAAACTCGTCAATGACATAAGATTTTTGCCTTTTCTCCGCTTTTCTCGACATGTTTAATTCAACTCTGTCTTGTAAACCATATATTGTAAAGCACAATAGTATTTTATCATGATACAACTAATTTTAGTGAGATCGGTGCGATCCTTGCGGGCGATTTCAGCATGGCGATGTCAGGTGTCGTCTGCATCCTTGAGCACACATGCGGCGAGGCCTGCCCAACCTCCCAACACCAACAAACACAAGGGCGTCAAAACCAAGACCAAAGATTTAGACAAAATCCGGAACATAGGAATCATCGCTCATATCGATGCGGGTAAAACTACAACTACTGAACGAATGCTTTATTATACGGGTTTCACCAGACATATCGGTAAGTGCAATTTGTGCCTAATCAAATAATTTATCTTTAAATTAATAAGGATTAAGGGGTAGCCTAGGGCTAGGCTGGCCTAGTGACCATTAGTAGTAGCAGACACAGTTTTCATCTTTATGTATAGAATAATGCGAAGGTGATGTATACCTGGTATTTTTATAGATATTGTACAGGTCGATGTCAGGCTAGCTGGTTCTTAAATGAATATATGAGTTCAGGATGTAGCAGAGGTGTGTGTGTTTGGGGTGGGGGGGGGGGGGGGCTGGGGGAGGGGTTAGTGATGTACTTATTAGGGAGGCTTCGATTTACCGCGTTTCACTGAACGCTAGCAATAACGCGGCCTGTGGTTTAGGGGAACCCCCCGATGAGTCATCATATCTCCTGTCTATGTTGTACGTCAGTTCTTACGGGCGTAAACAACGCTAACTTAGTGTGTCCTGCGTTGTCCATTTACGTAAGCCTATATCTTCATTTTGAATGTTTTATTTACCCGGAATTAACTTGTATAAGGAAGATAAACCATTTTTCCATGTATACAAAGTACAAAGAGTTGATATCTTAATTGGAAAATTATGTTTTGAAAGCTTTCTTACAGGAGGGTTGTGATGGTGTGTGTTGGGTCATGGAGGGTGGCTTTATACATCTATAAGTGGCAGGAATCACAGAGTAAACACCTCCCTCTTACATCTTGACCAATCAATATAATTGTCTCCAATACATGCTAAGACAGTCTGAAGGATGTTTTGTGTGTAAATTTATGTTTCCCAAAACTTTATTTGTGTGTTTTCAACAGAACAAAATACAAGGTATTCCTGCATCTCCCTGTAGTAGCCCTCCGTCGAAGGGTCTTTCTGCCTCCTGGACGCGGTGAGAAACCTCCGCCAGCTAAGGAGGGTAATCCCAAAATTTCTATCCCGCGTTCTGCTAACGTTGGCGAGCAACGCGGTGCATCGAATCCTCCCTATTGAACACTATGATTGTTCAGCGTATGAGGATACAGATTAAATTAGTAAATTATTTTATAAATTTATAACTAAATTTAAATGGAAAGCTATCTATTTTCCACTTGGCAAATGAGACATATCACTATTGTGAGAATTTGACCAATAAACTTGTTTACAAAAATACACTTTCAGGTGATGTTGATGACGGCGACACTGTGATGGACTACATGGAGCAGGAGAGAGATCGTGGCATCACCATTACCTCGGCTGCCATCTCCTTTGACTGGAAAAATCATTTCATCAACTTAATAGACACTCCAGGTGCGTACTGTTATGTAAAAGAATATTTATGTCAAGGATTGGTCGATTCATTTCAAACTTACTTCATTATACCCACAATTCTTTTTTTAAATGTATAATTATTTGTCCATCTACTTTGCATTGAGCTGATCTGTAGGCCTATCATTGATAGAGTGACTGGATATTGCAACTCATGTCCATCAGAAGTTTCACTATCCCGTTATTAATTAAAATAAAAACAAATATTCGTGGCGTCTGTAGCCTAAAGATATCAAGTGTACGCTACAAGCTACTTGGTGGACTCTTCTGCTTGCAGAATTTTGATAATTTTAATAATTTGATGTACTTAATTTATACAATGAGTCAAATATTATCAACTTGGCTGTTCAATCCTGTTCATCTTTTACGCTGTCTCTTAATTTCATTATGCTATTGATTGAATTGAATTTAAAAATGATTTATTTGCCAAAGAAACATACGTACGAGAGTTAAGTATTGTTTATGAGTGAGAATACCACACTCTGTCCAGCCTCTGTAGAACCTAGACTTCAAACAGTACCGGTATAGGCTAGCATTGCGGTTTCGGTTCTTCAGAGGCTGGACAGGGTGTACCCACTATGTTATATTTATAACTGTAAACGTATAAATGTTCGCGCAGTATTTATTTTCGTTATTTTAGCGCACCCACCTTTGTGCGTGCGTATATCCCCGCAAAAAGTTCAAAGTACTTTGTGCGCGAAAATAAAAGTCTTAAGTTACCATTGTTTCTTCAGGTCACGTTGACTTCACGTTGGAAGTAGAGCGGTCACTGCGCGTGATGGACGGAGCTGTGACTATACTAGACGCATCCGCAGGTAAAATATAAACCTTTAGATACAACATTATTACACCCCTGTGCTGCAGTTGCCTATAGCTTCAGCATTGTATGTCACACTTGGTCAAGGTGGTGCATAACATGTAAATTATGTCACCCTTGGCGCATACAAGAAGTAGGTCCGCCAAAAACTGAAATTACTTTTTTATTTTCATTTATTTCTATTTTTATTCACTAATGGGGTGTAATAAATATGGAACAAAGCTCGGGGGATGTCTGTACACTTGTTGGTGACCTCGGGAGTGCGGAAGATCTCGGGCTAACGCCCTCTAACTTCCCGCACTACCTCGGTCAATAACAAGTGTACAGACTTCCCCCTTGCTATGTTCCATCTATATATGCCATCGTGTTGTTTCAGGGCTTATTTTTGTTGCATTTAAGAAGGTTTAGGAACATAGAAACCACCTGTCCATTGCCCCCCAAAATAATAAGTGTATTAAAAAAATGCCTTACATTAAAACACACAGCTCCAACCGCATAATTTTATTCTTTGTGTTCGCGGAATCATGTTTCCAAGATTTCTAAATTCACTGAATTTAATATACCTGAACAAAAAACAATGCGGGCGTTTAACTTTGAAATTAGATGAATTCAGTTATACATATCCTGGTCTGTATTAGTTCTAGTTCCGCTTTGATAATTGTTTATTCTAGGATGAATCATAATATTTGACATGTTTTTATGATCGCAGAGTCAAGTTTGCAACGTTCATTCAGTGTCAGGGAATTCCATGTCCTTGACTCAAAACAATTATAATTTCGAATTCATTCAGTTATGGGTATCATTGTCTTTATTAAGGATGCGAGACTATATCTTATTATTCTATTAGTCTGTTAATATGTCGAGAATCCTTTCTAGCATGGCTGTTTTTTTAGAGGATAGGATGTCTGTACTTCACAAGGGATGTGTAGGGTCCGATTTTCAGAAAGTGTACAATTGAACTTTCCCAATCTTTACAAATAACCCGAATTTCAGACGAAATAAAGTTTAAAAGACAGTTAAACCTAACCAAACCAATTGGTAGAATGAATGCAATGCCGAATGTACTCCAATTTACTCGAATTTACGTATTATTTACCAAATTAATTAGAATGTAGATTTGCCAATGCTACAACTTTTCAAAATCTGACCCGTGTGATTTATGAGAATAAGAGCAGAGCACGTGGTACTTTGTTGACATTTCCACTTGGGGCGCTTTCGACTTGTTCTCCAAGTGCACCTAGTGTCCCACGGGAGGAAGGAGAACGTGCGCTGGTGACGCCGCTGGTGTCCCTGGTGCTACCCCACCTCGCACCGCCGGGAGGTTTGGGGAGGTTACTCACGCATGCGCGCTGCTGTCTCCACAAGCGCCTTCGGTATTGTCATGATATCTAAACCCATGATATGAATGAAAACTTTAATTTTGTTACCCCGGAATTTCAAAACACACACAATTCATGTATTCTTGGTTCAATTTGATGGAAACTAATGTTGGAGAATGATGATAATAAATGTCAGAACTCGTCCCGTACCCCTGGTGCCTTCAAAGTGTGTTCGGCTTAGGGAAGATCGCACATGCGCATTTCCTCCATTTTCTATATTTCCTGTTCACCAGGTGTTGGTCGTGGGGAAGAAGTCGAAAGCGCCCTTGGTGGTGGCTCGGTGCGGTGGCTTGGTGTGGTTGTGGTGGTGGGTGTAACATACATGTGTGTTGTTTTGACTTGGGACTCGTTGTTTTGACTTGGGACTCGGTGTCTGGATTGGTTGGTGTGGCTTGGGGGTGGCTGGTGCCTGGTTGGTTGTATGTGATGTGTTTCAGGAAAATGAGTAACTGATGTGTTTCAGGAAAATGAGTCACATAGCATATTCAATTCAATTCAATTCAATAATTCTTTATTGCTGATGTTTTTACAATAAGGTGGACCAACAATCTAAGTAAACATGTGTTTAGTTAGTTCTTCCATTGGATGCCTGAATTTTGTTTTGAGTTTTGTTTTGTTACTCTATTTGTACTACAGTGTTCTATGGTTACTACAAGGTTACACAATGAAATTCTGATAATTCATGCATGGTTGTGCCGTTTGATCCTCCTTCCACTGGTATGGGTCATTTTTCGATCTACTTTTTTTTTCGACCAACTTTTCTTTAACCTACTTTTTTCAACCAACTATTTTTTCGACCTACTTTTTTTCGACCTACTTATTTTCGACCTACTTTTTTTCGATCTACTTTTTTTTCGACCAACTTCTTTTTCAACCTTTTTTCAACCAACTATTTTTTTGACCATCTTTTTTTCGACCAACTTATTTTCGACCAACTTATTTTTCGGCCAACTTTTTTTCCGACCTACTTTTTTTTTTACCAACTTTTTTTTTGACCTACTTTTTCCCGACCTACTTTTTTCCGACCCACTGTTTTTCGACCAACTTATTTTTCGACCAACTTTTTTTCCGACCTACTTTTTTTTTTGACCTACTTTTTTCCGACCCACTTTTTTTCGACCAACTTATTTTTTACTAACTTTTTTTCGACCTACTTTTTTTTCGACCAACTTATTTTTCGACCAACTTTTTTTTTCGACCTACTTTTTTTCGACCAACTTATTTTTTGACCTACTTTTTTTCGACCAACTTTTTTCCGACCAACTGCGTAATTCTGTCATGTTAATAAATGAACAAATATGGTTGGAATTGTGAGAAATTTGCTGATTTGGATTTGATTCTAAGCCTTATACACATTGCCACACTCGGCAGACCTAAATACCATATTATCGCCCACTGTTAAAAATGATAAACCTTTAAACTCATACAACGATAACCCTTTAAACTCATCTCCTGCCCAACTTTTTGCTTCAGGTTTACTGAAGGCTTTAGTCGATTAATCAAAAATAAACGTTCTCAACCTATAAACTTAAAACCTTCCTTGTCTTATTTTACCTTGTTCAGTCTATACTGTAAAGTGGTCATTCCTCTATGTACATTATTTCAAATTAAAAGAAATTTTCCACTTTAGTAATATTGCAATTTTCATTTTCGGGTGATTTCACCTTTCTCTTATAAAAGGTAGTTAGAAAACTGGAATATTCCTTAGATGAGATAATTCCCAACTAATTCCTCTCTAAATAATTTCAGTGGTTTCAAAATATTGCTATTATAAATGTCAATATTCATATAATATTATAAACTGTATCAACAGGGTTTTTATTAAGGTTGGATTGGGGGGATTTGTGTGGTAGTAGGGGGGACCATATTTTCTGAGACATACATGCCCTGTTTCCTAGGGCGCTGCATAAAGCTGCTGGGGGCACCCCAGAAAAATGTTGGCTTTTGCATACAAATTGGTGGCTTCTGGTGTATTTTCAGCATAATTCTCAGATTTCAGTGTTCAAATTGTATACATGAGGGTAGGGTGCAGGAGGGGACCAGCCTTCTGCTGTGGTTGGTGTTGGGGGGCGCACCCCCAGAAATATTCACCTTAATTTTTCCAATTTTCCTGGGGATTACCCCTGGGTTCCCACCCCCAATAGGGGGTCCAGGGGGTGCACTTCCTCTCCACTACCTAACTAGAATTGTCTATCAATTGTAGGCTATAGACACAGCTTTTGACCGAAATTTTAAGTATCCCCCAGTGTACCTCAAGTGTACCCCCCATTGTATCTTCAGTGTACCTCCAGTGTATTTATAATTAAATCAATGGACTAATTTGACTGATTGACAATTTCGACTTTATGATTGACTTTCTGACTTTACTGTTCGTATAAAGGAAAAATTAGACAAATTAGTACCGGTCTCGCATCCTTGGGCCATTAGGCACTCAAATCTAATCAACTTCCAACTATCAACTAAATTGTACTAATCAACCAATCAGCTAATTATTGCTTTCTTGTTTAGTGTTTGCGGAGAGATTAATGGTTCTAGTTCTGTACTATAATATATTCTTTGCCTTATTGCATGTTTACCAGGTGTGGAGGCGCAGACGGTGACGGTGTGGCGGCAGGCGGCGAGGTACGGTGTGCCGCGCCTGGTTTACCTCAACAAGATGGATAAAGGTGGCGCTGACGTCCATCTCTGCCTCCAGTCCATCCGCGACAAGCTCAACGTCACACCGCTACTACTGCAGCTCCCTCTGGGCACCGAGAAGGCATTCACAGGTGCGCGCGGGGTTTTACCAGTTCCTCCTGATATGTAGTCATGTTTAGTCACTGCCGTGTAAGTCTTGGGGGTATAACTAGCTAAAGCAGAGATTAAAAGGATTAAAAACCTCCATTTTGATATCCTCAATTTCGGGCCTGCTGGTGCACAGCTTGGCCTGTAATCTGGTTTATACACCAAACACTGCACCTCAATGTCAATGTCATTATTGCTCCTATAACCAGTCTATAATCAGTGCTTAGTGTTAGTGAGGAGATTTTAAGACAGGTGGCGTATGTCTAGGTTCCTTAGAGCGGTTCAGTTCAGTCAGAGCTGGACGAAATGTGACCGACCCGCCCTCTGTGGGCGGATAAGCCTACATCAACAATTTGTGACGTCACCCAACCCATCAGCGTCCACTCCCCATATAGACACGACCCATACTTATGGCCTTCTTTTTAACGTTTTCCCTGTAAGTGGCGACCTGTAATTCGTCTGAGAGAAACTTGACTTAGTTAGCTACCCTTTTGGCTGGAAAAACTACTGCGTTCATGGTACAGAAATGCTATTGTTCCTCTACCTGTTGTCACTCAGTCCTGCCATGTTTACATAGCTTCAACCACCCCACACTACACACAGCCATAGGCATCAGCTCCCCGTACACACCACGCCAGTGCGGTGGTGTGTACGGGGACACTAACGGGGGGTGGGGGAGGGGGAGTGGGGAGGGGTGATAACAAACTTAATCTTACTAAAGTAACCCTGCAAAACGCTCTTCTATCCTTGTGCGGTCCTTTTCTGGACATACATTGGTATGTATAGCTCTGCTACAACCGTGCTTGGCTGGGTGGCTATATCAACATGGAAGTGTATTAACTCGAGTTAAAACGTGGACTTCCATACACGTCACCTCACTTGCATTACTCTATTATTGCTAAGGGCGTAAATCAGTTCATTCTATTTTTTTTATATTTGTGTATTTCCAAATGATTGTATCGATATTTCCATAATCTGCTTCTTGAACGTCTTTCAAATAATAATCATATCCGAATTTGATTTTATGTTTTAACTGAATTTTAGATTTAGATATAGATCACACTTCTCTAGATAAATCAATTGCTTCATAACGTGGAACTGCAATCCTTGTGCTGTATTCTTATCCGACAGTCATACATTTCACCCTTGCGCCTATACTTGCATTAAATTATTATCATCTTTATTCCTGGGAGGATTTGATTCTTGATAAATTTGAATTATCATCATCTGCAAATTTTGATTCTAGGTATAAATTTAAAACTGAATCTTCCCATTCGCCAGAACTCAATAATTCCCAGGAGGTGCATCTACAATTTCCGTGCCCTTTTCTTGTATGTTCGATTCTTTACTTAGCTTTTATTACATTGTTTCCATGTTGTATTGCAGGAGTTGTTGACTTGGTAACCATGGAGGTGCTGCGGTGGGTGCGAGGGCGGCCCGGGGACCAGTACAGCCGGCAGCCGGTGGGTGAGGCCGGGGACCAGCAGTTGCACACAGATAGTGTTGAGGCACATAACACATTGGTGGAGAACCTGGCTGACCTGGACGATACGGTCAGTGTGGGGGCAGGGGTGGTGGGGGATGGGGGTGGGAGGGGTGGAGGGTGGAGCTGATATGTGTATCATTATATGTGTTTTCATTGCCATTATTCAGCACAATATTTGAATGAAAATTGTACAAAAAAACAATTCTTTTAGATCGACCTGCAAGTGAAAAAATAATTCCAATTATCGGGTGTTTTCATTATCACTTTTAGTAATGGTAGTGATATCCTGCCTTCCTTTATTCCAACACATGTTACCAGGACTAGTTTACACCTACTAGTGCCTGGGGAGAGAAGGTGACACTTGCAACCGCGCCAGTATTTGAACCCCAATAATAATAACTAAAGGTCGACATTCGAAAGTTTATTTAAAAGGCGTTCCGCACCCTGAACATGTTTTTCGTTACCAATCTATGTGATGTTTTCTTATTAGATGAAAAGAAGTTTAACAATAAAATGCGACAAAATAGCTTTAATGTTTGTGCGGTTGACAGATGAATGTCTCCTTGCACTGTAGCGGAGAAGGTGACACCGTTACGTCCCCTGAAATGTGAATACGGAGACCGTGAATATGATATGAAATGTGAATACGGAGTAGCGGAACAAAATAACTAAATATAAATTGAGACGAGCGAAGTTTAGCTCAAACCTAAAACTAGATAACTGATTCATTTATTCTAACTTATCATGAAATCATACTTGTTTGGTTTCCAGTGTTCTAAACCCTTTTACGTTTCATGAGGTAGGAATATTGCTATCACGATGCCTTGATCCTGTATTTGGAATGGAATAACTGATAAATAAAATTTTCATGCAAAATAGCTTTTTCCAGTATCATCCCTTCCATGGTGTTTGTGTTAAGACGTCTGGATCATATTGTTGAAATAATTAGATTTTTAAATAAATACTGGAAATCGCCTTCAGGGTAGTTGTCGTTGCATGGATTAAGAATGGGTAGACGGAAATTACTATTAAATATGACTTGATCAAATATCTCTAATAATCACACAGGTACTGATTGCCTTCTAGAATCTTGTATATATTCGTCCAATGGTAAAAATAAATGTGAATAGTCACAACCCAGAGCAGTAAGTTGCTTGTGGTGGGGATTAGAGGTAAAAACTCAATAGACACTTTATACACTACCCCGCCACTGGGGACCATGTTACATTAGTTACAGTAATGTTAACATGGCATGTGATTATTCTGTAACCTTGTGTACCATTACAGGTGGCTGAGTATGTACTGGAGGACCTGGCTGTACCTGTACCCGTGCTCCAGGCCGCCCTGCGTCGCCTCACCCTCCTACAGTCCATCCTACCCGTCCTCTGTGGTAGCTCCTACAAGAACGCTGGTGTCCAGCCGCTACTGGACGCAGTGGTCACCTACCTCCCTAGCCCGCTGGACAGGCGCTATGACTTTGTCCACTACTACAATAAGGACCTCTGTGCTCTGGCGTTTAAGATCGTGCACGACCAGCAGCGCGGGGTGTTGACCTTCGTGCGCGTGTACAGCGGGGAGTTGGGCGCGGGGGCGGGCGTGTATAACGTGACGCGGCAGTGCACAGAGAGAGGAGGTAAACTACTGCAGGTGTCCGCTGATGAGTACCGGGAGGTGCACCGTGTGACGGCCGGTAATATAGCAGCCATTGCTGGCCTTAAACAGGTTTGTACCTTATATACACCTTTGACTTATCAGCTATGATTAGTAGCTTAATCACAAACATAATTTTTCAGTAAAGTCTAGTGGATTTATTATAATATATAGACACTCACAAAGAACTGACTTATGATAGATATTATTATCATTGTATTCAAGTTTAATATATAAAATTTGTTTAAAAAGTAATTTAATTCTTAAATTGTCACAGCCTTAATAAAACAAATTGCAAACAATCTCTAGTGGTTGAGGGTGATAAAGCTGACACCCCCCTTGTATTAATCCAATGCCATCTCCTGCAGACCATCACAGGCGATACGCTGACGTCGAGTGCTGCTGCAGCTAACAGCGCCAGGCGGGCCTACCGGAGGACACACGCCCTCGAGGAACAGCAGCAGCAGGAGGAGCGGGTAATACTAATTTTTAAACTACTTGAGTGAGTATGAGTTGGTAGAGCTTGCCCATGTAGCTTGCTGGTTGTCTGAGCTGGATAACATGTTCTCTCTAATTAAAATATAAAGTAGCATCGCCATTAAAAACGTCAACTTTTCTTATACTACTCATGTCTACCCATTACTCACAGTGTTAGTGGGTGCAGCTCACTTGTACAATCTGTTGATCTGTTGCTTGCGGAAACTCCCTGTGATTCCAGGAGAAGAAACCCGTGTTCTTTTATATTGAGCACATTCACAAATACCTACACAAGATACAGGAAAACCAGTGAAATATACAGCAATTTATGATATCCCCAAGTATGAGTTGGTCGGCTTAGGTTATACAGTGTAACCCTCCCTTTGTATATACATGTACACCTCACTGATGATAGAAGGGCCAAGGTAGAACGTTGTAATGAAGTTGGTTCTTCAGTTCTGGTGGTGCTAGCAAGGCATGTAGATGTTAAAATATATAACATGTTTATGATATCCCCAAGTATGAGAGCGTTGACCGGCAAGTGTGGCTTAGGTCATTATCATACAGTGTGATCACTCACGTTCTATACAGGTTTACCTCGTTGATGATAGTTATAATACTCTCCACACAGATGGACACTGAGGAGGACAATGAGGATGAGGTGGACTTTGAGAGCACGCCGGCGCTGGCCGCCCTGTCTGTGCCTGAGCCCGTCTTCCTGTGCGCCATAGAGCTGCACTCCCTCGCCCAGCAGCGGGAACTGGACCACGCCCTCGCCTGCCTCACCCGGGAAGACCCCAGCCTCAGGGTAAGTCCCTTTAGTCACTGTATAACCACCTTAGACAGAGACTAAACAGATTAATATCCTCCATTATAGACCCCAGCCTCACAGTAAGTCCCTTTAGTCACTGTATAACCACCTTAGACAGAGACTAAACAGATTAATAACCTCCATTATAGACCCCAGCCTCACAGTAAGTCCCTTTAGTCACTGTATAACCACCTTAGACAGAGACTAAACAGATTAATAACCTCCATTATAGACCCCAGCCTCACAGTAAGTCCCTTCAGTCACTGTATAACCACCTTAGACAGAGACTAAACAGATTAATAACCTCCATTATAGACCCCAGCCTCACAGTAAGTCCCTCCAGTCACTGTATAACCACCTTAGACAGAGACTAAACAGATTAATAACCTCCATTATAGACCCCAGCCTCAGTCCCTTTAGTCACTGTATAACCACCTTAGACAGAGATTAAACAGATTAATAACCTCCATTATAGACCCCAGCCTTAGGGTAAGTCCCTTCAGTCACTGTATAACCACCTTAGACAGAGACTAAACAGATTAATAACCTCCATTATAGACCCCAGCCTTAGGGTAAGTCCCTTCAGTGACTGTATAACCACCTTAGACAAGAGACTAAACAGATTAATAACCTCCATTATAGGGCCTGTACTGAACATTCTATTTAGCCTCTTAATGTTTGCTTCCCCTCCATTCTATTTAGCCTCAGGTTAAATGAATATTTGTAATATTTTTAAAAGTTTAGTAAACATTCATTCCAATAACGTCCAGATAGAACCTGTTTCCATCCCCCAAAATAATATCTGAAATCAATGGAGATGAAATCACTCCCCAGCCTCTCACCCTTGGCTCTCTTCACCTCTGCTGCAGGTACGAGTGGACGGGGAGACAGGGCAGACTATACTCCAGGGTATGGGCGAGCTTCACCTAGAGGTCATCCATGAACGCCTCCGTACAGAGTACAAGGTCAAGGCTGACCTAGGTCCACTACAGATAGCCTACAGGTAGAGTATAACATAAGTGTGTTGGTCAAGGCTGACCTAGGTACAGATAGCCTACAGGTAGAGTATAACATAAGTGTTTATTTCTGTCTTGGTCAAGGGCTACAAGAGCTGGCATTGATCAGATCAATTTGTTGATCCAATATCCTCCAATGAAACAGAAAAATATTATATTAAGTCTAATGGCTGTAAACTTTTGACCAAACTTCAATTAAATTTATTTAATTATTTATTTTATTAGAAAATCTTAGTTTCTCCGACAACTGTCCTACTGGAGAAGTACACACAGCTGGTAAACTGGTAGACCATAGCTGATGGAATACATCCATCCCAATAGGATCAGAAGATCCAGAAAAGTCTGATATACTTTTGACTGCCAACTTGTATGAATATGTATAGGGTATCAAGTCTAGTTATATGATGTAAATATTACTACATTACAGAGAGTATTACTATATTACAGAGAGGGCATCAAGTCTAGTGTGAGGCACACATTGGAGCTGGACCAGACGTTAGGCAACAAGCGCCACCGTGTGACAGTGTGTCTGTCAGTTCATCCTGTCAGTGACAGTGAGGACACAGAGCTTGTGACAGTGGTGGCTGACAAGGAGAGTTTGCTGTCAACGCGAGTGATCAGGTACCAGCTGAAGGCTGTCACTAGTGGTGTCAAGGCTGCGCTCTCCAGGGGTAAGTGAAATATCCATAATGTATAGCTGATGATATGATAAGAGTTGCTCACTCACTCACCTACTGGCTCACTCACATACTCACTCACTCACATACTCAAATATCAAATATGTTAGTTTCATCTAAACTCAATTGAAGTTTAATCGGTTTATAGCATATCTGACTCCTACTGCATGAAATAATGCTGAACTGCCCGCTCATTGTGCAAAATTCAATATCGGTCCTTAATCATTGATATAAAATATAATTATGAAACTTGTAAATGTATCATTGGCCTATGAAAAACATTAACTACAACCCCTTAGTCCCGTCATTAAACTTCATGAAAAATCATTAATATCGGCCATGAAAATCAGTAAAATGGACCTGGAAAAGCCTTGAATTTCTTTAGTCCAAAAGCACGGAAACCCTGAAGTAGAGTGTGGCACAAGTTTCCTCTTGATTTAAATTATTATTATTACTATTGTTATTATCATTACTGTTATTATTACTGTTATCAGGAAGGTATATACAGAGGGAGCAGAACCAAGGTTCAATGCGTGGTACCCCCATAGTTAAGAGTAATGCCACTACAGCTTGTGGCGCTAACTACAGTCATAGAAATAGACACATAGAAATAGACACATGTGTCTATTTCTATGCTAAAGTGAATCAGGTCCACCCACACCCACCCCCATCCAATAGCCAGCAATTTTATATCTATTTTTAAGTATGTGACTGTTATGGTGTTGCTGGGAAAAGGCAATCAAATTTACCTGGGCTACCAATGTGTCAAAGATTATGTATGCTTATGGAACAACTTATAATTATATAGCTGTTGTTTATTGATGTATGATTAAATGGTACTAGTGTCAACAACAGCACTGCAGCGCCACCTGGTATACCATAGTGATAACACAACCCTGACAATCTCACCTGTAATCTCACCTGTATCCGTCAATATATATCCCTTAAGGATAATGAGACGCTAAACGTTAATTTGTGTGTGCGCATGGTGGGTTTCGCGGGTTAATTAGTTTAGGCGGTATAGAATTTAGTGGATGTATAGGAGTGATTTTTCGGTTGGGCAACGGCTGAGATTTATTTTGAACTGTAGTACTGTTGAGGAGTTGACGGCTAACTGGCTTAGCTGGTTCCAGGCAGGTGTCACTCTTGTCACAAAGAAGCGTGAGCGGTGCCCAACGGCATGTTGGACTTGAATTTTTTTGTTGTGGCCCCTAGTATTCCTGGCATAGGACAACTCGAACATCTGCCTAGACTCGCAGACCTTGCAGTCCGTGTCTTGTTTTAGCTGATCGATGTTGTTAATTATCTTAAATGCCTGGATAAGATCAGCCCGTCTTCTACGGTAAAGAAGCGTTGGAAGGTTGAGTCGGCGGAGTCGTTCCTCGTAGGGGAGTTCACGCAGTTGTGGTACCAGTTTGGTGGCCCTGCGCTGTACATTCTCAATCATGTCGCTGAGGTATTTATAGGCTGGCGACCATACACAGGATGCATATTCGAGGTGGGGGCGCACCAGACTTTTGTAGAGTTGTAGGAACATGGTTGGGTCCATGAAGTTGAACGTCCTCCGCAGGGCACCTAGTACCCGGTTAGCTTTCTGGACAATGTTCTGTACATGGGTTGCAAAGGTTAGTCTATCATCTACTGTGACCCCCAGATCTTTTTTCTTCCGTTGTAGTCTCCAATTCTTGCTGTTCTTCCTTCCCATTCAACATGGTGTAGCTGTGATTTGGGTTGTTGTAACCTAGGTGTAGCACTTTACATTTGTCAGGATGGAAGCGCATCTGCATCTTGTATGCCCAGTCCTGGATGTTGTTGAGGTCCTGTTGTATGTTGGATGTGTTGTCAATGATAGAGTGAAGCTTGGTGTCGTCAGCATACATCTCTACGCTGCAGTCCGTGACCTTGGGACAGTCATTCACAAATAGGCAGAATAAGACGGGTCCAAGTACCGAGCCTTGGGGAACTCCGCTAGTGACTGGTGTCCATTTGGATGTTTTGCCGTTTACGCTCACTTTTTGTCTTCTGCCGGTGAGGAAACCACGGATCCATTTGATGGTGTTACCGCTGATGCCAAAGCTTTGCACTTGTTTTATCAGTCTTTCGTGTGGCACAGTGTCGAAAGCTTTTTGGTAGTCCAGATATATTACATCTACAGGCAGGTGGTGTTGAAGTGCTTCGCTCCAGACATTAATTGCTTCCAGTAGGTTGGTGACTGTTGATTTGCCGCTTGTGAAGCCATGCTGTTCCTCTGCTTGGAGAGTGTTTTGTTTGACGTGTTCGATGATGTGTTGGCATACAATCCTTTCGAGTGTTTTGCATACAATAGAAGTCAGTGATACTGGTCTGTAGTTCTGTGCGAGATTCTTGGGACCCTTCTTGAAAATTGGCGTCACCAGAGCCGATTTCCACGACTCTGGTAGTTCTCCTGTGTCCAAACTGTGTTGGAAGACTACTGATAGTGGGTGCGCCAAGATGTCTGCCATTTCCTTCAGTATCCTTGGATGCATTCCATCTAGGCCTGGCGTCTTGTCAATCCTTAGATCTAGCAGACTTTGCTTGATTTTGTCCACGTTCACTTGTATGTCCAGGAGTGGTCGTGAGTTTAAACGTTTGTCTGGGAAGTTTGGGATAGAGGTCATGTCCTCTACCGTGAACGTTTCGGCGTATTGCTCGTTTAGCCTCTCAGCTTTTTCGGTGTCGCTGGTTGTCAGTGTGCCATCCTTCTTTAGCAACTCTGATACCCCCGACCTTGATTTGGTTTTGCTTGAAACGTACCTCCACACTGCCTTGTTGTTATTCTTGGCCTCTGCGGCTAGTTTTCTTTCGAATGCTTGTTTGGCATGTCTTATGGCCTTTTGTGCTTGGTTGCGTGCTGCTTTGTATGTGAGGTACGCTTGATTGTCAAGCGTGTTCATGTAACGGATGTAGGTGTGGTGTTTTTTCCTAACTTTGTGGAGTGCGTATTCGTCCATCCATATTGGCTTAAATTTCTTTGTGCCGATGCTGATGGTTTTTGTTGGCACAAATTTCTGAATTGCCTTCTTTGTTCTGTCCTCGATGTAACTAGTTGCTCTTTCCACTGACAGACCCTCGAGTTCCTGATCCCAGTCTATGTTTAGGTATTCTCTCATAGAGCGGTAGTCTGCCCTATCGTAGAGGTATAGGGTGCGGTTTGCTGGTGTTGGGAGATTGTTTACAGTGATGTTAAATTGTAGTGATACATGGTCGCTTCTGCCCAGATTGGAGCCCACGCCTAAGTCTTCTATGATATCTTCGTTTGAGATGACAAGGTCCAGAATATTTGGTGTTTGTCCATGCCGGTATCGTGTAGGTCTGTCCACGTGTTGAGTGAAAAAGCAGTCCCTAAGGCATTCTGTGAAATCCCTTGCGGCTGGGCTTGCTGTCTGATGGTTTATGTCAGTGGCTTGGTTCCAGTGGGCATCTTTGTGGTTGAAGTCACCAACGATAACCTTGTGGGTGTAATTCTGGAGGCTGCTGATGTGTTTTAGACAGTTGTGGAGATCTGTATCATGTTTTGCTGCTGTTAATGGTGTTCCACTTCTGTAGACACATCCCAGTATTAACTTGTCATTGTTTGGGAGGCTAACGGTGATCCAGACTGAGTCTGCAAATGTGTTAGTGAGTTTGTCTGTGTAGACAGTGGCTTGAAGTGATTGGTGTATATGCACACACCTCTTGTCTCCGGTTGGTCGATGTCACTTATTGAAAGGTTGTAGCCAGGTATGTTGAGAATAGCGGGAACAGGCAGGTTGCCGTTCTTGGGTTTTATTTCTGTTACAGCGATTACGTCGGGGTGTTTGTCTGCTATCCACAGCTCCAACTCCTCTAGCTTGTTGCTTAGTGAGTTGTCTGAGTTTGTGTATAATACTTTTATATATTTCAACCTATGGGTTGTAGCTGTTGATAGCGGGGCCGTTCCTGTGTTGTCTGTGCGGTTGGCATCTAATCTTGGAATTCTCTGATTTTGTTTTTTCTTATCGTCCACCTCTTTCCTGGTTGCTCCGCCCTTCTCTGTCTGAGTTGGTCTCTCAAGTTTTTTGACTCAAGCTGTTGGCGTTGGGTGAGGTCCGGTCTGATGTATATGTTTTTTAGATTTTCTGGGGTGTCATCTGAGCGTAGGTCTCTGGCTTTTGCTAGTATTCCCTTCCTATCCTGTTCCGATCCCAGTGTGACCTTAAGCGTTCTTGGGCGGTCGCCTGGTTTGCCCAGTCTCACAGTGTCCTTAATTGTCGTCCAGACCTCTAGGTATTCTAGCAATGCTACTAGTTCCCGTTTGTCATCTGTATCTTCATCTTCAGGCAGGTTTTGGACAATTATATTGCATTTCCTAGCATCTATCTGCCTCCTTTCCTCGAATTCTGCCCGAACCACCTTCTCAACCTCTAGCTTGGTTTCATTTCTCTGAGTTTCATTTCTCTGTTCTGCGGTATTCACAGGTGCATTCTCCAGGGCTGTCACTCTTTTTTCTAGTGCTGAAACATCCTCCTTGCTTGCTTTGTTGGTCAGGTTTAGCTTGACCTCTGCCAGCTCGGTTATGAGGGTGTCCAATTTAGCAAGAACTTGTTGCATATCACTTACCGGTGCTACCTTGTCTGTATTGTTGCCTCGAATTCCCTGTCCAGCTCCAGCGTCTGTGGTTTTATTCTGAATATCCTTATCATGTTTGTCACCACCATTCATGTGAGCCTGGCTGCCAGGATTGTTTTGATTTGCACCCTCCGCTTCCGCTACCGTAGGTCCGTCCTTAGCAACGTCATTGTTTTGGCCCTTGCCAACATTCAAATCGCATACAAAATCTTTCAAATCATTTCTTTGACCTCTGTTTCGCCTTTGCTGACGTTCCATGCTGTCAGTTTTGGTCATATTTGCTTTTGCACCAGCCATATCGGCTTGACAATGGTTTAGAACAAGTATATTTACCAAGAATGCTCGGAGCTCTTCGAAAAGACCGCCGCGATCCGCGCATGCGCACACGTCTTTATAATCTTTATCTCTAGTGACAACGATCGTCCTGTGTGATCAGCCCGTGGCTTCCGCTCCCTTGTATATACCTCCCTGCTGTTATTATTACTATTATTGTTACTGTTATTATTACTGCTATTATCACTGTTATTATTACTGTTACAGGTCCCATCCTAGGTTTCCCGGTGATGCAGGTGAGGGTGGAGTTACATGACCTGGTGGTAGGGCCCGGTACTTCTGTACCCATGATCACCGCCTGCACCGCCCAGGCCACCAGTGCTGCCCTCGCACAGGCTGAATCCACACTACTGGAGCCCACCATGAGTGTTGTGGTAAGTCTTGTGCACATCTGTAATATTACTCTTACAAAACCTGTGATTCAAAGAGACATTTAACACTTTTTATAATCTTTATCTCTAGTGTTTGAACCTGTCACATTCTTCAGTAAAACAAAGTATTAGTCTGATTTATACATGAGTGAGAGTTCTGATCAGGCTACACATGTATACACATCAATGGGTGTAATTCATAATCCAGTAGTAAAATTGTAGTAAAAGTAGTTGTAAATAACCTTGTGGAAAGTATTCAAACACAATACGTGCAAGTACAGCTACAATAAGTAAATCATGCACATGCATGCAAGATACATATTTATAGCTTCTAAGTAACTTCATGTTTCCAATAGGGCCTGTAAGTGTCATGGCCGCCGTTGCCCGCTTTTACTTTTTTAATCGCGAAATGTATCACTTCCGGGAAAGGTAGTGACGTAACGGCCATAGACAATGCATATAGCGAAATAAATATCCTGTCTCCCCATCTCCCCAGTAATGTCCCTGAACTTCTGGTCACCATATATGGACTAATTTGACTTTATATATGGCTATCCAGTGGTCGAAAGTTAAAGTAAATCTTGTAGAAATCTACAAACAGGGAAAACTTTTCGGCCCAATGCGACGTCACTTCCTTTCCCGGAAGAAGCAGCAAGTGCGTGACAAACCTGACGGCGGCCATTTTGAACTTACACGCCCTATATAGTTTAATCTCACCAAACTCATTTAAACAGACTACATTTCTTCCTACCCCACAGGTCCACACCAATGATGACTACATTGGTAGAGTGATGTCTGACCTGACCCAGAGACGGAGCCACATCCAGGAGGTGGAGGAGGAGCAGGAGGGCTGGCGGACGCTCGTGTCCACCACACCGCTGTCTGAGCTGCGGGGTTACTCCACGGCACTGCGCACCCTCACCTCTGGTACAGCACACTTCACCATGCATCTCTCTCACTATGAACCCATGTCAACACATGAACAGAGACAAGCTGTCAAGGAGGTGACCGGATTCTACCCTGATACCTTGTGACAGTGAGAACTTGTGACAGTGAGAACTTGTGACAGAGGTAATTTGTGACAGTGCATGAACACAGTTGAGCTGTCAAGGAGGTGACAGGCTTCTATCCTGATAGCTTGTGACAGTTGTAACTTGTGACACTGAATACTAGTGACAGTAAGAACTTAAGACATTGCATGGACAGTGACTGTCCAGGAAGTGAATAGTTTCTCCATTTATTACTTGTGAGAGTAAGGAGGTGGCAGTGTAGCCCAAGAAACCTCTTCATGTCCATCCTTGATCCTTAATCGTCAAGGGTCACGGGCAGGCGTGTAGGTATTGTTTAGATATAATATATCAGCCATGAACCTATACGGGAATAATGACCTGTGTACGTGGGTTATTGGAATAACTGGCCAACCAACCAGGTGGAGTTCGTCTGTACATGTTGAAGGAAAGCTGGCCTGCTGAACTCTATTGTACCTGACTAGTTTTAATTTATGTCCTATTTATGTATAATAAAGAATGAAAACTGTGCTCTTTGGATATCTTGTGATAAACTATTTTGTGTTCGGCCTTGTCGAATTAAAGCATTGTAGAGGTTACGATTATTTAGAATTGATTTAATTATTTATTCAATATGTGTTGGTTAGAATGGCACAGCCCACCTGGCAATATAAACCTGCTGCTGCTTACAATATGAGTATTTACTATGTGTTGCTCATAAAAATATGAATTTTAATTCTTCCTACGCTAAGTCTCTAAAAATTATAAAATTCTTGTTCAATAGTGTGTGTAAATGTCATGGTGGCCGGGAACAAACTTATGTAATTTGTTTGCGTAGTTGTACTGATGTGTGGACCGGAAGAACTAGACTAATCGTTGCAGCGATAAATAATCACTCTTCACATCGCCACATTAAAGGTTTAACGATTATTGTGGATATGTGTGAATCTATTAGTCCTATTGATCGATATCTGATCTTCAGAATTCTTCAAAAATTGAGAATAAGTATGTCCGCAATGTTAATCCTATGGGAGTTTGGCCCGACATGTCCACACAACGTCATGAAACTACAACAGTAGAGTGACTCAAATAATGGCTGCCGTGGACTTGTACTTGCACTTCCTATGTTCCTTATGTTCACCCTCAAATTGTTTTATTTTGAAACAATGATTTACTTTACCCAGTGTTAATTAATGCTTATGTATTTTAAACGAGATGCAAGGTGGTATTGTACCAAAATAAATGTTTAGATGTGAGAAAAGAAGTTAAAGGAGACTGGAAATAAATACACGCTGACGTATGTGCAGCAAGCAAATGGTAAAATATAAAACCGCATCTATATCTATAAGGATGTAAACAAAATAAACCAGGGTCTAATGTCTTTGGGCGGGGGTAAATGGCATATATCGGAGCGGTATATCTGGGTCAGATTTTCAGAAAATGTACAATTCACCTTTACCAATCCTCTCAAATAACCCACATTTAAGACAAAAAATGTGCTTTAAAATGCAGTTTAACATAACAGAACTGATATTTTAAAACAATGCAATCCCAAATATACTCCGATATAACCGGTATTCATCATTTTTCAGCCAAATTTAGCAGAATTTCCTAAATGTGTAGAGCTGCCAATTGTACATTTTTTGAAAATCTGACCCATATATCTATAGCCTACTACTTATGACTTGCCCCAGTTGTTACTAAAGGAGTTTCTGGAAGTAGAAGAACCCCCCTCCCCCTTACCTTTCCTAACTCTCCCTACTCTGCAGTCAATAGTAGTCTGACAGAACAATATCATGGTATAGGCCTATTAACATGAGTGTCATCATGCATTATTTCTAAGTTAGGAAAAGTCATTACCTTCCTATATTTATGCATAAACAAGAGGTGTGTGGTATGTTTACAATGTATCTGAGAAGTTATGCTTAAAAGCCTTAAACTAAGTACCAGCCCGCTAATCAGAGAAACTTAGGAAGTCCTTTCTATACCAGGCCGCAACCCTGTGGAATTTATTTATGCATTCACTCGTAGACCTAAAGTTATAATGATTTATCCTTTATTGTATACAAATTGGATCTTAATGGAGAGTTGCCGCATTCTCAGCTATGACGACCAAGCAAATCTTACCAAATATACTCATTTTATATCTTTAGACTGAATTATTCTGCTGTTTTTTCGGTTAATACATGAATTTGAAGCCACACAAATCAGCTGAGAAAAAACGGCCGTGAACGATAATAAGTGAAGCCCTCGCACGAAAGGATTGGGGCGGGTCCTCCAAATACAAATGGGAAAGTTTTAGAAATCCTGTCGCAAAAGACCACTGAACAAAATCCTCCCAGGATTCGGTGAAATGTCTTTTAGACTGTTTATATGGTACGGGAAAGAATGGAAGAAAGGTAGGATCAGTTTTTGACCAACGTTTTTTTTTTAAAGATTTTATTTTCGCTAGGTATTACAGGTATTCCCCTTCTCGGGGTTTCTCACCCGCCCCTAGCTTGTCTATTTTTAGAACGGGGTGTCTTGAGGGTATACAATATTTAAAGTTCAGTACATAGAAATTATTACCAGATTACCACTTCAAAAAGGTGTGTTAGAGTGTTTCTGGTCAGACGTATTTAAAATATAATATAATCACATTTATACATACAGTTCCATTACATATAATCACGTTAGCTGAGAGTTCAGTTTTAAATAAAATGCTAATATTATAAGACTGGTGAAATAAACTTAATTCTAATAATAAACTTAATTAATTCCAAGAGATGTACCATTTTCAAATCACCAAGTATGGGAAAGGACGCGTACTGTTATGTTGGCGCAGTACCGGGAGTATCACTCTTGGCAAATGGGTGTCGAAATTCCTATATGGGTCAGATTTTCAGAAAATGTACAATTGGCAGCTCTACACATTTAGGAAATTAGGCTGAAAAATGATGTATACCGGGTATATCTGAGTATATTTGGTATCGTATTAATTTATAGTATCTGAATTGTTATGTTAAACTGCATTTTGAAGCCCATTTCTGTCTTAAATGTGGATTATTTGAGAGGATTGGTGAAGGCGAATTGTACATTTTCTGAAGATCTGACCCATATGGTATATGGGTCCCCGGGTATGGGTCCAATGACTCACACAAGAGACAGAGACATAGAGAGAGAGAGCTAGCGAGAGAGCGAGAGTGTTTCTGTTCCTTTGTCATATGTTTGTAGACTCGTCCGAAAATATACTATTTGCCTTCATCATTCAATTTAAATAACCCGCATTTGATGAAGTTCTAAATACAGGCATAAAACATAAGACATAGCACAATATTATATGATGTGTTACAGGAAAATGAGTCACAAGTCGCAAAAAATGGATTTTAAGATATCAACATAATTGAAAAGATGAGATCAAGCCGATTCGAATGATAGTAAACAGTAGGACATTTAACAAGTATTTCTAGATTTTTTGGTTTGATATTTCATTTTTGGAAAGAAAAAAAGTTTGCAATAATTATGGAATGGAGTCTTCAATTGACGACTGAATTGGGGCATCAAATATATTAATCAATCTATACAATTTACCTTCCCCCAATCGCAAGGAACAAAACCAGTGTATTATAAAGGAAACCTATTATTCTATATATATTATAATTATACATCTTATTATTCCATGGTACCTTGCAATAGAACCTTATCTTAGCTTATTAATGAAAGGCAAATCATAAATGATTTAGTCTACAATTCCACAGTATGAGCTATTAGTAAAACTGATTCCTATTAAAAAGATAATTGAACAGACTTTTAAGAATCTATTTTTTGATTAGGAGTGCTTAACATTAATGTTTCCTTATATATGTTCTATGAAATATAGAGTATATTATCTACATAGAATAGAATAGAAATATCTTTTATTCATCATCACTGAGTTTTTACATTAATTTTTGTACGATGAACAGGTCTACAGGTTTCTAGGTACCTTATAGGATTTACACCTAGGTCTTCCTACCGTTCCCTTTATCTACACATAAAAAGCCTAATATATAATACAGTTTGCTTGGGTAAAACCATATGTCGATTTTTAAAACCCATGTTTAATAGTTAATGAATGAATCCAGTACAGGATTATTTACAGGCCGGCAAGTGTTGCTCTCAACTTAGTGTACATAGGAAATACAGTAAAACAAGAGTAAGTTAAATATTTCTATATATATTGTGTGTGAGACCGCATCGGTGGCGGGGGTTGCCTGCATGGCAACCACCAAACGTTCCCACTCTGAGCGTGGCTATGTTCCTCAATGGCCGCGATGTTCAATGGAGAAAAATTTAATAAAGGCGGCCACATGGTCGCAATCTTCCAGCCGCGCCATGCATGTGTCTATTGCGTTTATTTTGTAGCGATCGCAACTAAAATGTATAGTGTATTTTGCTGTATCGACCTGGGTGTTTTTGTGTTAAATATTTAATTCGGCTAGACATAATGTACGTGGGACATTCTTCTCATTTCTTTATTTCGTATTTTTATTTAGGATGTTTATACAGCAAGTCAAACAATACAGTAAAACATAATTGTGACGTAGGTTCACGGGTGATTCAGATACGAATTGCCATGGTTTTCGGTGCACTGCCGTGTCTAGCTATTTACCGATGCTACCGCTAGCATTTTTAATACTTAATTAAGCTTATGCTAACAACGATCCCAGTACAAATTGTTATGGATCAAAATTTGATAGCTTATAGAAAATATTGTTCATTGTCATATATATCTATATATAAAGGTAGCAAAATACATTTTCAATTATGATCCTCATTAATCCCACACAAATCCATTGAAAATGCATTCTCATGGTAGATAGGTTTAAAAAAGGTAATGCAGCCTAAATTATATTTAGAATGTATACAAATCACCACTGAGGTTTAGGCCAGGTTAATTGTATTGCAGCCCCCCCCCCCCCCCCCCGCCATGAAAAAGGAAATGCTAGCTCCCTGCCCTCCTTTTTACTCTCCAATATTGTATCTGCTCTGTCAATAAACACAAGGTAGAGCTATACACTTTCACAGTGTCTCTTAAATAATATCCCCTGTGAATTGTCCTTAAAAATGCATGTTAATGTTGGTCAAGAACTGAACAACACTCTTTACTGTTTGTTCCATTCTTTTCCAACCCATCTAAAAGTTATTTCACCAAAATTTAGGAGGATTTTATGGGGTTGGTATTGCGACAGGGCTTCTAAAACGACCCTATTTGTATTTGGAGGACTCGCCCTAATCCTGTGTGGGATACAAATCCATGTATTAACATATAGCAGCAGCAGAATAATGATTATAGAAGTTATGATATGGGTAAAACCCGGTAAGATTCTGTTAGTAATAACCCAGGTAAGAACTGATATTGCAGCTTTAAGAGCCATGCAGCAGTGAACCCTGACAGGGTCACGTGACTGGCCGCATGACATAATGGTGAACCCTTCCTTTCCCCTGATACCAGATCCCAGCTACAGACTGAGGCAGACCAACCTACCTCACAAAATGGCAACTTTTAGTGGGACTTTCTCGCTACAAAATCTGGCATCGATTTTATTCATTTTTTCTGTGCTCCCATACAGTACCAAGGCAAGCCATCTTCCAGGAGACGGTCCTCCATACCCAATCAGTAAGTTGTTAAATTAAAAACAATCACAGATTTTACTGGTTGATTACACTTCCAGGCAATACCGGTAAAGTCTAAAGAATTTCTACTTTTTGTCCTCTTCCTTTTCGTCTCACCTACACATCATTTGAGCATAGACTAATTTTGGAGGATTTCATCCGGTTTTTATTTGTTTTGTTTCTTCAATTCAAATCTGTATTGTTGAATGTATAAAATGGTTACTGATAGATTCACAGCAAACTTACGAGTAGGCACGGAAGATATATAATATATATGTAGAAGAGGGAGTGGCTTAAACGCACGTCGCTTTCTGAATATACTGACGGACTTTTATCATTAATTAAGTGGTCGTTTTACCTCTTGTTTTTGCTACCGGGTTTTTATAAATTCAACTTATATATGTCGGAGACCTCCGAAATTACTCACCCACGACTGTTTTCCTGGCTAATTTGACTTTAAATTCTGGTATTGGTATTTAAGGTAGGCCTATATTGTATTTCACCTTTGAATGTATGGAAAGCAAGGCCCATTGACTTAGCCCTGAAAGTGCAACTCAGTCCTGCCGTATCAGGCTTTTTTTGAAGATTTTATTTTCACTGGGTTGGCATTATCCCAGTATTTCTCTGGGATCTTCTAATGCGCCCAGGCTGATATGGAATAAATATAGTTCTCTAACAAGTCGAACGTCAATTTGATAGTAACGATAAATCTGTCATTGGAGTACACTTTAATAAGTAACGCGAAATATATACAACAAAATCTGCGGGACATAGCGGGAAATATGGGGGGCGTTTCATAAGTAACGCAGCGCGCGATCGTTATGGTAGCGTCACTATGTATGTATGTATACGTATGTATGTATGTATGTATGTATGTATGTATGTATGTATGTATAGTGTTTATTTCCAGATTCGACATAATTAAGTAGAGATAAGAATAATAGTAACAATAATTCTGGAAATGGGTCTCCCTTTCTATGGTAGCCTTAGCTCTTCCAAGGGGTCCCTTGTACATTAGTTAATTAATTACAGTAAGTTTCCATGTAGAGTATACATATTTAGTGACATTAGAGTTAGGTAAATTATTGTAGGGACATTTCCCTATGGTTTTATATAATACTATGGGTTAGATAGCGATAAATTTAGCGCGCGTTCATTATAGTAACGCAACGTTAGTTGACGTCAATTTTGGCCCTTACCGCGCGCTATGTTAAAATATGTTGTTCTTTATTTGGTAACGACTCTCGTTAGATCCTATAACGCGCGCTGCGTTACTTATGAAACGCCCCCCCCCCCCCCCCCGTATCGTTCCTTGGCTTCGGTATCCACGCACTTGGTGGGATACCACCGCCGCGCGACTATACTATCCATACGTACTATATGGGTCAGATTTTCAGAAAATGTACAATTTGCTTTCACCAATCCTCTCAAATAACCTATTTTCAAGGCTTCAAAATGCAGTTTATCATAACAGAACTGATACTTTAAATCAATGCGATACCAAATATACTCAGATATACTTGGTATTCTTCATTTTTCAGCCTAATTTAGCAGAATTTACTAAATGTGTAGAGCTACCAATTGTGCATTTTCTGAAAATCTGAGCCACATACAGCTCTATTCCCGCGGGCATTTTTGTCTTATTACTCAGTCATAGGTGAAAATATGTGAAATACAGCCCGTACATCTCGTAGATCATTTCCACTCAGTTTGGTCATACCCAGAAAGCAAGTCAATTTAAAACTGCATTCTCGGCTATTAGAGGGCAAATCTCACTCCATCTCACCAACCAATTTCACTCATTTTCATAATATGACTAATATGACTGGAATTATCAATATATGTCTCCCCCCCCCCCGCCCCGCCCCGCCCCATCCTGGGCCCCACTGTAATGTGTTGGTTCTGTATTGGATGTGACCAATATTGGCGAAATTACTATTGACTACATACACTTTACTTTAAGATGCACACATTGTTATGTATCATACATTAATATGATAGTTTTTTTTGATAAAATATTGTATAATTTACCATATATATGTCTTAATTAAGGTAGGCTAGACAAATATATTTTCAATTATGATCCTCATTAATAACCAATCCCATACAAATCCTAGTATGTTACTATTGGTATGTTATATTAGGGTTATTATAACTATTATTCAACCGTGTATGACACTTTTGCCATCATTATTATTTATCTAACAGACGTTCCCTTTATGACTCCAATTGAAGAGGGTTAAATATGCATTTCTAGCCATGCATGTACAAATCAGACTGATAATGTATACATATGCCATATATCTTAATACAATGTACAGCCTGCCGATCTTGTCTCCAAGCTGTGAGTTGGGGTGGGGTGAAGTTACCTATTGTTGATTGACAGAATAGTGCAAAGGCGTGTGGCTATTTTACTGTTAGTCACAACAGAGTAAATTGGGTGTGTGGGCCATCAATTGAGTCTTGGGTCTTGATTGGAAACCGATATGGAAATATTAATTGGCTTTTATCCATATGAACTGTACAGAACTGTCATGAACTTTCTTCCTGTCATCATATAACGTGGGTGGTTGAGTTGCCCATTTTCTTTGGCAAAGTGTCATGAAGAGCATTTGTATAGGTTCAGGTGACATACATGTAGTATAGGGGCAGCACTGACCAAAGATAATGCTGAGGTACGAGTATTGGATCTCTGCCATATGTATGAACTATATATAGACATTAGGAGAGAGAGAGAGGGGGGGGGGCGGGCTAAGGGGGGGGGAGAGGGACTAGGGAGGGGGTGAGAGGGGATAAAGGAGGGAGGAATTGAGGGAATAGCTGTGGGAGAGGATGAGAAAGGGGGATATATGCCCTGGAATATAGATATTTAAAGATTACTATCCACAATATATGCTTCACTGGCCCCTTTTCAACTGTCTACCGTCGCCGAAGGGTAGATCGCTAGTTATATATACATTTACTTTGATTTGGCTTTAGAATACTTATCTCCGTGGCACAGAAATTGGACAGCACCTTGGACTCATTGTCCCCATTGCATAAAGGCCTGTTGTGCGTTGGTTGGCAAATGGTTCTGTGTTGGCGTTGTTTCATGAGAACTGATCACCGATACAGCACCTGTACTGGCAATTTCATCTCATGTCAACGACCTTTGAAAAGCGACCATTTATAAACGCTTCATGAGAACTGAAATGGTTGCCTTTGAAAGATCATTGACATTAGATGGAATACGAGTTATCTGAATTCAGATTTGGTGACTAGTGGAGAGGGGCCAACGCAGAGGGTCTTGGGTAAATTTGACCGGAAGAGGGGTCAAGCCACCTGTGTTTACATTATGTGGGTGCAGGTTCCAATGGACGCAGAGAGGTACCCTTAATAAAAGTCATTTTAAAGGCAGAAAAACATTTAATATTGCCACCAAACTTGAGGATATATGAGACAACACCATGCCTTATCTTCATATTAATTTATTTTCCTTAGATTATTATGGAAAACAATTATTAGAACAAATGTCTAACAGGTCATTGGATGCGCTGTGTGTAGGTGCAGGTTGAGGGCACAGGGTGTATGGAGGCACATACCTACAGCTGTGGTCAGAGCCCCACCCACCCTCAGACTGGCCCCGCTCTCTGTAAGAAATGAGTGCCAGCTGTTCCTAAATGGGACTAAATAGATAATTTGGATGTTCCGTATTGCTCGTACAGGTGTCCTATATTCTATTCTTCTTCTAAGGTTGGAAATATACCCTTAAATATATGTCAACCATTAGCACATCTGATAAATACTTTTATATCTTTGAAAATTGATATTAATGTTACTGATATTTCTGAATAGACAATTTTAGTAGAATAGTTAAATATACAGCTTTAGGATGACCTTGGAATTAGGTACATGATGAGGATACGATACTGATACGACAAAATGTCAATTTGCGACTTAATGCCTCATTTTTCTTTAACACATCAGTTATAAAGTATTTTAAGGCAGGTTATTGTCAAGTTCCTGTTATGGTCTATCACTGAATAGCATAGCATACTTATAAAAAAAAGCTTTACCAATTGGGACTATAGGCTACTGTATGGATCTATAACGTTTGGAACAAGGTGAATTGGCTTCATGACATTTTTCATTGATTGATTTTTAAGACATATTCACATATTTCTGATTTGGTCAGGTTATTTTTAGCGGTCTCTCAATATATGCTTATACAGGCAGTAAAATGGGTTGTTTTAAGATCTCTACGAGGATCACTATTTACGTTAAAAACATACACGTATTCATCACAGAAATGCAGAAAAGGGTGATACATGACAAAAATGATGGACATTTAATTTGACCATCATTAAAGACACCAAGTTCCAGAAAAAGTGGGCTTAATCAATGAATAAATTCTCTTGACCTTTGACCTTTTCAGTATTGGGTTTGACCTGATCTTATGCCATAGAAACTGTTTTGGCGGCGGGGTGGGTTTGGAGGTGGGGGTTGTGGTGGGGGCATGTTCCTCCTATCCCCCTCGAGTCATAAATTTGAATTTTACTGGTAATTTTAGTGAAAAAACAGATTGGTTGCCATGACAACCCACGTAATTCACTAGTGAAATACGCACTATGCATAAATCACTCGCGGTTTTAATTGTGTTTATTTCGCCTTTACTTATCAACATGTACCCGAAAATGATAGAAATATTGATAGAGGTCAATTAATGTTCGTCGTGGTTGACGGCGACGTCTTTGTTTACAACTTGACGCCCGTCATGACGCATCTGTATTTCTATGCCATGTTTTTTTCAAAACCGCGAGGGTCAAGACTATATTTTAGAACGCAAAATTATTTAATTCTGCACTGTTGTGTACATTGATTTTGATTACCGTTTTGCAGTAAAATTACTTTAATAAATGTATTCAATTATGTTTTTTAATTTTGCAACTCATTTATGCAATAATATTATAATTGCTACTAGGGAACTATAGCCTATTGATTCCATATCAGTCCTGAGGCCTGATACGGCCGTCGTATCAGCCTCAGGACTGAGTTGCGCTCTCAGTGTTAACTCAATGGGCCCTGCGTATCGACTACATTCAAAGGTGAAATAATATGATAAGAAAATCAAAGAAATAATTTTCCATCATTACATATCTGTTGTTTGTATATTAATTCCAGTTGCGGGCGAAGGATCGCCATATCAGTTCTTTTACTTGGGAGCACCAGTTGATCATGATGGCGCCGCAGATTACTGTGAGGACCACGCTATGAGACTGGCCCGTGTCAGGAATTTCGATATACTGCCTGGAATCTTTGCTATAGTAGAAGACAACAACCTACCCGATAATGACGAGTAAGTATAGTGTGCAATGCTGCAGGGTCCTGTTTCATAACAAATCCTTGCTTAATATGACATTGCTAGGCTATCTTTCCTTTCTGTGGTAGGACATTCCTATTGTAGGAATAACTTTGCGTATATAACCAATTCCTCCCCAAATGGTTCCTTACTAGCTGTTTATTTAGGAAAAATAGTAAAGGAAGCGAATTCGTAAGTACAGATTTGTTATGAACTCAGCTGATATTTATTTTATTCATTAATATATAATTGTATTTTTATTCTGAATCAAACAGTTACATCAATTTTCAGAAAAGGATGCCAGCCTCTCCCTGAGGAGGTCTTCCTGGAGGATCCTTGTTTTAATATCTACTATGTGGTAGCAAGATATCGGGATGCATAAAGTCAGTCCGATTCAAAGTAAACATCAATAGTTTTGTCCCCACCCTGCTCATTTCTCTACATATATATGAGCCTGGCCCCAAATACAAAAGCCCTATAAATACTTACTAACTATACTATACAAGTAAATGTGACACCTTTTTGTCAGACTTCTTTAGAATTTGACATGGATAATTTTTTTTATCGATGTATCGAAATAGTTAAATGTGTAGGCCAATAAAAATATTTAAAAAAAAATCGATCTTACAATAAGGACTTATATGCCTTCTTTAATGGCTTGGTAATAGAATCCTATAATTCTTGTGTAGGGTATTTGTCAAAGTCACTTAAATAAGTGGTTTTGAGATGCTGCCTTAATTGGACTCTTGTCTTTGTAACTTGAATGTTATCTGGAAGATTATTCCATAAATTTGTTAACACATAAACATATGATTTCTTGAAGATTTCATTTTTTTGGCTGTGGCACTACCAGCTTTTTTCCATTTGTTAATCTTCGTAAACCCAGAGGCCAATACTATAAACCCAAAGGCCAATATTATATACTATATTCAATCAATTTGTCTGGTTATGTTGAACTGCATGTATTTTGTCTGAAATTTGGGTTATTTGAGGGGATTGGTAAAGGCCATTTTATGTACATTCTTCCCTCTCCCTTCCCTGCCACCTTTCTCTTTCAATTTCCCTCTCTAACTTACTACCCTTTGATGTTCATGCCCCCAAATTGAACCTCCTAAAACGTGATGTGTTCCAGGGAAATGAGTCACAAGTGGCAAAAATTTCCAAAGTATTTTATTCACATGATTTCTTCTAACGATCTAACTGTAAGAATGAGGACATTCATACAGGCATTCTAATTCAGGGTCTTGATTAATACGCCTAAATTAAATCAATAAAGAAGGAATACAAATGTTAAATGTAGGAAATATCTTAAAACCCTATGATTTAATAAAAATTGTGGTTTACATGTGATTCACCAGTCCCTACTACTTCGTTCAACAATACTACATTGCATAAACATCCACTGTTACATCAAAATTGACAAAAATCTCAACCATGGGTGTGTTTCAGACATTGCCACATTTAAAAATAAAGCGATTTATATTCATCAATGTAAAACCCTAAATTTCTTTCAAATCAATATTAACACAAAATTAGATGGGATAGGTGGTCGTGTCTCAATAAATACAACTCCGGGGGGGGGGGGGGGGGCATTTGTACCACCTTATAATAGCTACCCAAATGGACGCATTCTCACTGGGACACCGCGTTTTCATGCACAACCTGTTGTGCGTCAAAAGCACCTCCCCATAAGTTTTTTTGTTGACGTTTTGTCGCACTGTTTCACAGGCTGCAGTGTAGCGGGTCAGGAGGCACTAATGAGTAGCGTGTCAAAACGCAGTATTAATATGTGGATTGTAACAAAATATAGAGTAACCTTGACCAATAGCCTACACTATATTATTAGCATATCAAAATGTATATTAATGTATCAAATATTCAGCTGATTTTAGGGGAAATTTTCATCAATTTCTGATTACCTTGAACAATCAGATTGAGTGATCATCCAATTAGAGTTACTGATGAAACCGAGCAATTGGATATAACCACTGGTATCCTTTAGAAAGACATACATTTATTCATCATTTTGCCTACAGAGAGTGTCTACATGAGTGTAGGTACATCATTCGCTCCCTGTGCATTGTAGTGGGTTGTGGGATGTGGAGATGGCAGACCCACTTAGTTCATTAGAGCACAGGGAACAATAACTAGATGACAGGTTGCTAGGACAACAAGTTCACACACAAAAGTGTCCAGGCATTCCCCCTCCCAACTGGACCAAGCGTGGCGGCCGAGATCCAAACTAGTGGGGGAGGGAGGGCGGCTTAATGGGGTCGGTAAACCAACCCAAAAGAATGCAATTCTTTACAGTATTTTTCGAGAGAGGTGGAAAGCTGTTATCGCGGATAGGCAAGTATAGTCTATCCAGGTAACAGTGAGCCTCAGTATATAGAGGAACTCACTATAATTCTCCATTGTTAACTGTATTCATGACTTAAGATTAAAAATGTTATTACCAATGTAGTTCAATATGCGGAGGGATCATGGGAAGAATAAAGCATTGTGTTGACAGGAGATCCCATTTTCTCTGCTATAAAGATAAATACAAATGCTAATTATACTAATCATTTATACATACTTTCGTTTTTTTGTACAAAATGAACATTTGTACAAAATGCATTTCACTTTCCTTTCACCCTTCTCTTCTGTTTCTAGTACACACATTGATGGAGTGAAGGCCGCCAGAAGTATCTACTACAAATTTACTAGTGGAGAACTGGCTCCAGACCCCCATAGGATAATACTGGAGGCTGATATAAGTCTTACTTACAGTGAGACAAACTCGCTTAGGTTATACAATAGTAAGTGCGCATTGTACTTTAAGGTACCTAGGTAATAGGTAATACCTATCTCTGAGCTATCTCTGACCAATGTTTGATGTGTTACAGCTAATTTTATTTTGGTTCAATGACTTAATATGTTTTTCAAAACAGTTCTTATTGTGGTAAGTCATATAGCAACCCTCTCACTCTTCATTTCTAATTCTTAGAAATATTTCCGAACTAGATCTGTATTTCAAACTGACAGCTTCTACTGAGAATATTGTACATAAAGCATATGTGATGTGTTTCAGGAAAATGAGTCATAAGTCGTAAAATTGATATTTTTCAAAGCGTTTTTTTCACAAGATCACATTATTGGAATGTTCTGATCTTTGGAGAGCGTGTCACTTATGGTTATTTCAATCGGTGTATCAAATATCAGGACAATGTATGTAATATACCCTTCGGTTTTAAAGGTCCTCGTATGGACTCCATTCAGTTACTATACTGTTTATTGACCCTAGAAATATTGGAAACATTTTTTTCAAAAACGAAAATATCAAACTTAAAATCTAGAAATACTTATTGTTTTATCAGAGTGTTTACTATCATTGGAATCGGCTTGATCTCATCTTTTCAAATATAATAGTATCTCAAAATCTATTTTTTGCGACCTATGACTCATTTTCCTGAAACACATCACATATGTATGTGGCTGAATGAAAACCTTTAAATACAAATACAATTATTTGAAGTCAAATAAGCTGAAAGAATGAACAACTGCCTGAAGCAAAGCCCCACAAAAGCTGCCTCTGAACGGTGCCAGAAGGGACCTTGTGTCTGTAATGAAATGGGGTACTTGAAGATATAGACCTATTGGCCACATGTCTGCAAACTGCAGGCGAAGTTTAGGCTGATATCAAAGCCAGCAGAGGAAGATGTGGCTGCTAGGCACAAAAATGAGCAAACACGCACGGTATTCACAGGCATGAACCAGTATAACCAACCTCCAGGGCCAAGGTCACAGAGGTCCGGGGATTAGGAAGAAAGGAATAACAAGCAGAGACAGAGCAACAGCTTTGATGCTTGTCTCCAATTAGCCGTTGCATGTGGAGCGATAAAGATTTTAAAAAGGAACCTATGAGCAAGGATGTTGATTGCACTGTACAACTAGCTGTAGAGGCCGACAGGTAGACATACCAGAGTTTCAATCCCTGGGACCTGACTCACAAGCCATGGTGCGTCGGCAATTCTGCTGAGCCCAGTTAGCCAGATAGTGTGCACATTTAACACCAGCACCGCTGACGGCTGCTTAATTTCCCATTAGGCTGAGACAGAAGCTTCCGGCGCCACTCTAATAGGACTACCTCTGTAGCAACAAACCACAACATGGCAAACCTTTCCATTCATTTTGTCTGCCCGCCTCATCAGCTTTATCCATCGGTTCCTACTCTTTGATCATTGGGCCCCCCAGCCCATATTACGTTTGCCATGAAAGGATACTAAAATAAACTCTGTTCAGGCCTACTCTGTTTCATTGTGGGTCCCAGAACTGGAAGCTCCTGCCTTAGCTTTATCTCCGCCAAAAGAAAAGCTAGGTGGCGTGGCGTGGCTTATTAATTTTTTGCGCTATCCAGAATAGGGAGAATTGGTAGCAGTGAGACATAGGTGGTATGTACCAGTCACAGTCAGCAATACGGGCAGAGAATTTGTTTTTGATAAGGGGCTACTGCCTCCCTCATATCTAAAGATTTCTATGATTCTTGCTACTATCCATCAGGTGGAATCCCATCTAGGAGGTGAAACATATATATCCTAGTTATGGCACTATAAATGGCCTCTTGTCTTGGCCAGGTTGGTCCAAGATGGTGAAGATGGTCAGATGGTAGACTGTTGCTGCAGAGGGGCAGTTGCTACACTAACATTGGACCATCGGGAATGGACTCACCCTTGTAAACAATTACAGGGTGAAAGGTCAGGCCGAGACAAACAAGGATAGAGGCATTTGTAACCCCAAAGGGGTACCAATCCAAGGTCATGCCATTACAATGAACTCATAGGATTCTGATGAGAAAAACACATTGCAATGACATGATAATTTATGGTAAGACCCTATGGGACACAATGGCGAATGTGGAGACAGTGTTGGATAGGGTCAGGGGGTGCGGCCTCAAGTTAAAGAAATCAAATATCTGGGCCATTGACCAAGCCCCTAACAGGCAAGTGGTCCGAATGGATTGTGATGGATGGGCTGAGTGGCTTCAAGGTCAACCCAAGCGGCAACAACTGCATGCTGGTGATGTTTGAAATAGTCAAACCCAAACCACAAGGCAGAATCCATCGCTTGGTTTGTGTTTATAGAGTGGATCCTGCAATTCGGAGCACTGGTGGGCTTACAAGGGCAGCTAAAGAGTGAGTTGTGTTGCCTTTTCCATGCAGATTTATAAACAGACAACACCCCCATACAGGCCCCAGGCAAACAGTCAGGCACAATGCTTAAACCGCATTCTCATGGAACAACTAGGTTGTTTTATAGACTATGGATCAGATGTTTGGGATCTGATCATCCCCTGTTTGGTGTCAGCATATAACACAGGTGTGCACACTAGCGGGGTTTGCAGCCTTTCCCCAATGCTGCAGTACCGAGTGGCTTATTACCGGGTGGCAATTCGCCTACTCTTACCGGGTGGCAATTCGCCTACTCTGGGTTAGGTGGGTGCATGAAAATGAATACTGCACAAACATTAATATGTTGAATTACTATAATTTTTGGCCTACATATAACCTATTTTGGCGATCAATTGATTCTGTCAGGCCTAACAAAATATACCTTACTAGCTCCAATTGCAAAAACCAGTAGAAAAAATACCTATATTATATAATCATACAATTGTTTGACATACAAACAATAAGCAACATGGCTGTATAGCTTATACGCTGAACTACCCAAACCCACAGAGTTTTTTAAAATTCCGATATGACCCCCTTCACCACCTGCCCATACACACATCATTATGTTGTCTGAGCAGCGTAGATAGACATAGCAAGGGTTTGATTCGCTTATGCCACAAGTGTAACGCTTGAAAAACAAGATCTGGAGTCAATAAATCCCCGCTGACAAATGATTTGTCTGCCTGACCATCTTGAAAGCTCCAAAATAACTAGGACCAGTTGTCTGTAACTCTTCTTCATATCCTTAGCAACTTACAACCTAAATTGAACTTTGTACTACTTATTGATCGGCTCTCGGTAGTAACTCACAAACAACGGGTGGTGGTGCGCCGGCCGTCTGTTTGACCGCCCTTTATTCAACAGAATTTAAAAAAAAGAAAAAGGTGTGTCTCAGGTGAGAGCTGAGGTGAGAGTGAGTGACCAGTGGTCCTACTTGGGTGACCACTCACAGGTGGGAGGGGGGAATCTCGGCCACCAATAAGCCCATTCATTCGTGGTAGTCATTAATGTGGATCATTAATGCCCTAGCTCTCTAATTTTGTTTGTTCACAAGCTGGGCCCATTCGAAGATCCTAGTTGCACTGGGAAAATGTACCACCCAGCTGAAATAAAATCTTCAAAAAAAAAGAAAAAAAGTTCCAAGTGGAATTATTCGTTCTATGACAGGGTGTTACCAGTATAAAGATCATGAAGGAGAAGTTTGAGATGTTGTCAATTTGAACTTAGGCCATAATAGCTGAAAGTCAGATTGGTTATGTTAAAGGGCTATATCCGTTTTGCCATCTGCCCAAACCAGCTCAGACCCCCGGTGGTTTCGATTGGAGCAGTTGGCTTGCCAGATGGTGTGTGTCTGACCCAGTTTCACCAGTAGTGTCACACAACCCAACTGTCAGTATTTCCACAACTCAATCATTCGCCAGAGCGGTAAGCAATGGCTACTTTATAGGGTAGACGACTCATGGGTTTAGTCAGTTAATGTGTTCAACACTCATGGTTGAATTACTCTACTGTACTAGGGCTTTGTACTAGTTACACTGTGCTCACACTAGAAGTGAGTCTAGGCTACGGGTCTATCATGGATGGTAGGCGAAGAGTACACTGACTTCGCAAGGTTATCTGCCTTTCCTTGACACTACAGACTTGGGTTGCTCGCGGACTGCTCTTCAGATGAAGATTCATCTGTTGTTCAGCTCGACTACCACTGTTGGATTTAAACCTGTGATATCCTTGAGTTTAATAAAACTCGGTTCATACGAATAAATCTTTCATCTTGTTTTCTTTTCGCAACACTTCGACTCATGACCCCCCACCAAATCTGTGGTTCACTACACATAATATTCTAATAATCAACAGAACGATCAAACCTTTTTATTTCTATTGCTATATATATATATACTACTGTCGTTTTGGTGTGAGGCACGCCAAGGGAAGAACAGAAGGGATGGATCATTTAGCAGCACATTCATTGAGCAGCTGTGCCCTATGTGTGGGCCAAGGCAAAAAAGCCAGAGGCGTCGCTGGCAATTTCCGAGTGGGGGGGACATATTTTGGTATCTTGGACCTTTTTCCCATATTCATGTATCAAGTGTACAACAACTTGAATGAGTTTTAAAGTCTAAACATTAGTTCAAAGATGCCATTATCTTTTGTAAATACTGATGAATTACAATATCAGTTCATTTTCTTTGATTAATCATTTCAAGACTGTCAAGTATATTGTTACAAATCACTAGCTAAAATCAGAAAGAGGTACAACAATCATTAAATACTCATCATAGAAGTATGAGAAAATTTTAAAACATATCTAACCTATGATATTAGAAATTTCATTAATGCAAGGGAAGCTACATAATAGCAGGGTTGAAAACAGGCTCTCACAATTGATTCAGTTTTTTCAAGTGAGCTATTTTCCAATTCATGGGGCTTGGGTAATGGTCAAAACAAAGTTAAACAAGAATTATATTACACTGGCTCTGTTAATTCAGGAAAACTACATTCTAACAAACTCTGACCTGATGTTGGGTCCTCCCCGGCCCATTAAAATGAGCTCCCCTAAATTCTCCCGTATAATAACGCTCTTTCCAATTTTTAATAACAAATGAATTATTATTATTAAACTGTAATCAGAAAAATTGGTCCTGTATTGTATATCTTTTTAATTAAGGAATTGTATTACTTCTATTAGAAACAACTTCACAGAGTTGATATGCATAAAATCTGTATGATCTTTCTGATCTCTATGACAGTGGAAGTTTTTTTATTATGGATATTTTATTTAATTATCCTTGATAAGGGGCAAATGTAAAAATAAATGGAATTTAACTTTGTATAATTATATTAATTAATTAATATTATATTAATTGCTTCACAAGCAAAAAACGGAAGGGGTTGGGGTCACCAGCTTTTTAATAAAAAAAATCATTGGCTGAATTTTCATTCTGATGAGCTGAAAACAGGAGTATTGATAATTATGTATTAACGATTTTCAAAGCTAAATAATATCTTTCAAAATATATTAATACCCTGTTCTTTCACGCATGAGGGCCAACTGATAGCTATGATGGATATGTTTTAAAGAATTTTCAACAGAAATATGGGATTCATCCATCTGAAATTTTGGAAAAAGTGAGAAAATATCCATTTTCCTCCCAAACTTCAATAGTAAACATTGGTGGTCCCTAAGATGAAAAAGAAAATATGTTGAGAACCATTTTTTGCCTTTTTGTTATCACCCAATCATGTTCTTTCTCAAGACAAAGTTCGAAACAAATGTTGTGAATTCTACCTGTTCATGCATGGAGGCATTTGAATATAACACATACACATGTCTAAATGTTAGAAATCTATTTGAAACAATAATGTAATCAAATTTGACGGAACAAGCAGGGACCTTGCATATGGAAATTATCCCTTTTCTATAAAATTGACCAAAAAATGATTTCTCCCAAAGTGGAATAGTACATGTGTCTAAGGATCAATAATCTATTTAACACAACAACACAACGTAATTTAATACAGTACAATGACACATATGTTTGTACCTTTGAAAAGGGACTTGCATATGGATATGATCTATCTGCAATATGGATAAAAATTAAATGCCCTCTGTGAGTCAGATCCATATAGTATATAGGCCCAATGTACATCTATAGAGGGTTGTTCCTTATGTATGGGGTTAGTTAATTGGGTCAGTTTCAGGTTATATGAACCGTTATTTAAAGAGGTTCAGATTTTTCTCTATTAGTTTATAGTTATGGTCAGTTCTTACAAAATGGGATAACTTGGGGCTATTTGGGGGTAAAATATTAAATTCAATGAAACTACTATTCTTTCACTTCATCGATTATACACATGTAAAGTCCACCTCAAAACTTGGGAGCACTAATCTTAAAATCCCTTCCTGGAGCAGACAAACTGAAGAAAAGCATAAATTGCCTTGTCTTGCGTTCCAACGCCCTTGGATATAATATTAAAAGTGTGATGAATAAAATTTGTAAATTTCTTTTTTGTATTGTTCTATTAGAAATAGCAGCTAGACTAAGTATATGGATGGCAATTCTGTGTTATCTCCATATTTTATTGAGATATCTATTTCATGTTTTGTTAGGGTTTTTCTTGGGGGTGGAAAGCAACCATTAGTGTCAATGTGTCATCATTGTTTTCTGGCACTTCGTGATATTTAAAATAAAATTCTATGACCAGTACAATTACCATTGTTATCTGTCAATTACTTAGCTCTGAATAAAATAGTCCTAGCACTGCAACCATCTCGCAGAGGACGTTGGAATGCAACAGGGCATTGGAACACAATGTTGACACACATATTAAATCACTGCTAATAATAGATACAGACATTGGTGGGAGATCAATGAGATGAGTATATAAATATTTAATTAATTAAGTTTTACATCAGCATCTTGATTGAGGACCAGACCAGTGCCAGATCAAGTGGTTCTCACCAGTGCCTCTCAATTCAAATTTGAGGAAAATCCCTATTTTCAAGACTCCTTAGAGCATTTAGAGATACTCATATGGTAATTTGTTTTAGTAACACTAAAACATCCTTAAAATGTGTATTTGTAATGAGGTTTTTTGTTGCAAATGAAGTATACACCTTTTAGTTCAAAACAAAATTCTACAGCCTTGGTCCTTTTGTACTTTGTACTAGATATTAGAAGACTACAGAATGAAAGTTATTCAGAGGGCTTTAGACCTGATTTTGGGAGGATTTTTTTTGGAGCCTCAGGCTTGGACCTTTTTCGGCTGCCACCAAAAGTGGGGGGGACATGTCCCCCCCGTCCCCCCCGGCAGCGACGCCCCTGAAAGCGATTGCAAGTACCAATGCCTCAACACCACAAGTTGTCTCAACTGTGCTAAAAAGAAAACCTGGCTCGCTAAGAAAGAAGAAAGGATACCCACCACAGGGGAGAGGTGTGACCAAATCCCAAAGGAGAAATAAAAAGACTGGGAGGCAAAGATCGGCTTTAGGGCTAGCTAAATAAAATGGAAATTCATAGATAAATTGGGCATGACCCCTAAGTACACTGCCTGGTTGGCATCACAGATTGCAAGCACTCTTAGAAAGGTGTATTGACCATTTATTCTTGCTGGGGACCTGTCATTCAAAACTAAGTCATTCCATGAGTGATGTGGAGAGAGAGAATATATGGGGAGAGGAGTTGATAAGATGTTAGGACGAAGTCGAGTAGACCTGGAACAAATTGATCTTGGTATGCAGTACCAAAATATCGAAAATCGAAATAGTTCTCTCATACTAATTGTATGGGAATCACCGATAGAGGGTGATTTGTTTCTCATATTTAGGGGAGAATATCAATACTGTTGGGTGTTTCCACTGCCTGATGGAACACAAACCTTTATTTGCTAGTATCTCTGCTGGAGATATCTGCATAGTATCACTACAGTGTTTCTGTTTGAACACAGTGTAAAATGTTGGCTTAAAGTTTGTAAAGTTTGGAATTTATTTTGAAAGTCTTATTCAGAAATGCATCTAAGAGGCCCAACTACCTTTAGCTACCTTTCTTCCCAACATACATTCATGAGTGTCTTTCTAATGTCCAAAGTACATGCCCCGGTCCACATCACTGTTATCTTAAAATTGATCATGTGGGAGGGAGGGGAAGGGAAGTGACCAGGTCAGCAAGGATAGGGGGTACTGATTAAGAGTGAGAGGGTGAGGGGAAGGAAGATAACTGACTGGGACATGGCACAAAGGTATTGGTCAGGTGTGACACTAGTCACTCTGGCGTTGTATTCATCTCTTTTAGTCTATTGTTAACCTGCAGTTGATTGGATTCTTTATCTGTCAAAGTAATTAGTTGGTCCAGTCAGGATAAGCCAATCAGTCCAGGCCCTGTGTAATTACTGTAATCTGTCTAGTATATAAAAATAAAAAACTGATTATAGCCGGCCTCATTCTACTTGGCTCGGTTCTGGCTTTGAAACTGTGTGTGTTGTCTGTCTGTGTGTTGTGTTGATTTATTTCTTGCTCAACTGCTGACCCTAAATATTCATCAGAGAATAACCCTGAATTCTTCAATAGTACCGAAGTATTGTATTGTACCAGTATTGTACCAATACAATACACATGATATTGTAGTGGGTCTGGTTATATTACCAATATTCTATTCTATTGTATGGTGGTGCTGTCCGCTGTGGGTTAGTACACCTGAACTACCCCAGTGGGCAGTACCAGTGAACATGTCCACTCATCAGTATATGTGTGGGGACTTTTACCATCATATTGGTTGTTATGCTCTTTTAAGCTTACTTTGTGTTCATAACCTTTCTACCAACGTATTTCTATGTGATATTTATATCCACGGACGTCAGTCCGAGAGTCTTCAGTAACGTAGTGCCTGAGTGCATCTTACCTTTATTATCTATATTGCATGTCTTCTCACACCAGTTTTGTATGAGTCGAGAATAAGGGGGAACCCTAGCTCGAGTTGTGAGAGTCAGGACAAGTGTGTCCCAAGTGTCTGAATAAAGTCCGTAGAAAGGTTAAGCCTTGTTCTGTCTTTATTTAACGTGCAAGCGGATCGGATCCGAAGATCACTACAATATCATATTTCACGATTTTCTTTTATATTGTTCATGTCACTACATAAAGAATGTAGTCAAGGAGAGACCCTTATGTATCTTGTGTATATTTCAGGGGATGTCTGGGGAGGTCTCGATCTAGAAGAAGTCTATGTTCTTTGTGAACAAAAAAAAGGTAAGTTATTAGGATACGTCAATTGTATGGGAGCTTGTGCAAATTGTCTACTGATTTTATCCCCAAAGTGTCTACACATATTTTCTAGGTCATAATATTACTATGTCAAAACATCTATAATAAGCCTATAACAGAATTGGAATGTATATGTTGTTAGTCCCATACAAAAACATCTACACTGATGATGAACACAAAATATTAACAAGACTAATTGGGAGCCGCTAGGTGGCGTGTGTGTAGATACAGATATATTCCTTTAATCCTCAGTTGATAATTATAAATTAATTTTTCAGAGGAATCATGTCCTGAAGTTGACTGTGGCTATACAAGTAAGTGATCCTGAAATAGATTAATACAAACCCATCAAAGAGAATATTTAATTGGACTGCTGAATTTTCAGAAAAGGCGTTTTAATGACTTGCCAGAGAACAACCCTGCAATGTGCAGAAATGTGTACCTCCAACTGAATATCATGTGTTACAGGAAAACGATTAACAAGTAGCAAGTACAAGATATAATGGTATCTCAAAACCCATTTTTTTAGACTTGTGACTCATTCTGCTGGGACACATCACATATAATGTATATGTAATGTCATATGCATGTCTTCAGTAATTTCTCTTTTTTTTTAATGATTTTATTTATCCAGCTTCTCAAGACAAATACACATGATATAGTCGAGAACAGGTAAAACACAATACAAATTCAGTGGCGTTCCACCTGCTGCTGCAGTCTACTTTAAATTAACATATCCGGTTAGAAATAAATACTACGTTTCCGGTGAATTAGTCCATACGATATAATATAGTACAGAGCATGGTAAAAAACAGTGGTTCAAACAAGGTATACATAATGGTAATGACTTACAGATTTGTTACAATACATAAAATGTAGAGTGAGGTAACTTCGTACCTCCGACAGTGTGCAGTGATAGAATTAGAGATATGTGATATAGACAGAGTGTTGTAGTTGCAGAGAGTGTTTAGACAGCAATACTAGGATGGTGTCTGCCTAAAGAGAGAGCTATATTACCGATCTGATTTTAGCATAATTAGGGCTTTGTTTTTAAATGATTTTGAGTCTTGTTCAGTTTTTATTGCTTTGGGTAGCTCGTTCCAAAGTGTTCCTCCAGAGTGTTCCTCCATCTTATAATGGTCACAGATTGCAGGAGACCAGAGAAGGTCTTCTCTCGCTTTTAATATGTAAAGATTGACGAGATTGTACAGAACATTGAGAAAGATTCGTTTATGTGTTCTGTTGACATAAAGGCAGCATATTGTTCAGTATCTATCCATCCTACACAACGTCGTTTATGTGGTTTATCATGAGCTTCTGACCAAGCTACTGAATTCTTGTGTGATAATTTTATGTGTTTTGGATCGAGAACGGCCGCTTTTTGTTTTAGCAGAATTACCGACTCTGTATGCAGGATACTTAATGCTAGAGGCCATGATGTAGTGTCATACCTAGATGACTTCTTAATTTGTTTGCCTACTTATGAAGGATGTATCGAAAGTCAGCATGCGGTCATCACTCTGTTAAGGGACTTGGGGTTCTATATTTTGTTAGCAGAAAGCTGACTAGCCCTTCCCAGATGTGTACTTATTTGGGTATTGACATTGATGCATCTATTTGTCCGCTAAGGCTACCAGACAAGAAGGTTAATAAACTAGTGCATGAGTTGAATTTTGACTGGCCGTAGATGGACCTCTGTTAGACAACTTCGCAGATTGGCAGGTATCGTACATGTGTCACGCTGCTAGGGTAATCAAAGTCTCTCCAAAGATCAAGACAATATGTCAATATCTTAGCTAGATCACGATAGCTACAATTGTTACCATTGTAAAATTGAAATTTTAGGACTCGGAGGAAGACCGGATTTATCCGACTGATATAACCATGGCAAATGCCAACTATTATCCTGAATAAAAATTTGTCCAAAAAAAAAGGAGTCCGCAGTGAAGGTGTTCTGGTGGAATTGAACTTGATTATAAAATGTAAATATCATAGAAGAAAGGTAACAAAGTTATTACTTGCTGATTTACATTGGTAGATTAATTGTGCAGATGTATTCAACGGTTCTTAGACTTTTCTGATATCAAGACAGACAAATGTGTAACATTTCAAATCTCGTCTGGGATATTTGAGAATGAATGTGGTCAAGAAATAGATAGTTACTGGTGTCTTCGAAAGGCAGGGGGATAATCCCACCAGTGGTATCAGTGATTCAGATTTAATAGTTCCTAGTACTCCAGATAATAACGATGAAGAGGTATTACAATAATTGATCGTTCAATATAGCCTTCAAGAACTATCTTTCTATTGAAGGGATTGGATCAAGAACGGCCGCTTTTTGTTTTAGCAGAATTACCGACTCTGTATGCAGGATACTTAATGCTAGAGGCCATGATGTAGTGTCATACCTAGACGCCATGGTGATTCAGTTGTGGCCACCGGACGGTGCCAACAAGGTACATATCAATTCCCATAGGTGTCACCGCCAGTCTCTCTATTTCTGAGAAAGGTTATATGCTCAAAACGGCACACGATCACCTTTTTACAGTGATCTGATATATCTAGTAATTTCTGTTGCCACAGAACGCCCTCTAAACATATCTAGATTGATGTTTTAAAGTAACACAGTCATCATAGCATTAACAAAGGAGTAATGGACGTTTTTCCTTCCTCTGCTATGTCAGCTAGGCCATTTTTATAACAGCTTTCTAGGCTATACATTCACCACAAAGGGAGGTAGCTCAGTGGCTTTGGCGCTCACCTCTGGACCTAAAGTTTGAGTGTTCTAGCCTCGCCTAGCTCAGTATTTTTTTTATATCTGGGGTCGCATAGATGCTCTGTCATTCTATGCGACGGGAGGTGGGTTGGCATGGTTGCTGGTGATGGGAAAGGCAGGAGAAACACCATGTAGATATAATGTTTTCAGATTTGTCCTTATTTCTGCAGGGCTGCTTAGACATCGGGTGGTTCAGTTAAGACAACAAGCCTTGGCGGAATCATCTAGATATACCAATAATTTCCAATGGAACCAGTATTATGAGTTTTGTCATGCATGTGAAATTATTCTGATACCTATTACACCATACAATTTAGCCATGTTTTTAGTCCATTTGTCGTCAAGATTATGTTACTCGTCTTTGGACAATTTATTCACGGCTATAAATCATTTGAGCAAACTACATAGTCTCAATCTGAGAGAGGACTTTGGCCTTGCTTTGCTGATGGAGGTTTTAACTACATACATCTACATTCTCTACATCACAGTACACCCCCAAAGCACCAGAGTTGGGTAAAAAGATGGGAACACGGTGGAATAATAGTCAAGTAAGTAAACTGGGAGTCATAAGAAGCAAGTTCTACCTGACAGCGATGACTAGGCGGGTTATCAGTGTTCATCAGAGTAGAAGAAGGGGTCTGAGTAGAGGAAGATCCGATGTAAATACCAGTGGAGCTGAGTGGATGCGGAGTATGGCAGCCATGACAGGTCTCAGCGGCCATAAGGGTTGGAGGGGAGACCCCGGGGAGACCTGACATCACTGGGGGGATTTCTTGTTGGGGCAATCCCGGGCCTTATGGGATACCCTACAGACCTGGCAGTTATGGCTCCTAGAGCAACCATCACAACTCTTGTAGTTATAGAGATAATACAAATCATCAGGAAATACATCCGGAACTTTGGACCTTGGCTTCTGTTAGGTCCCACCAACAACAAGCTACAACAGGGTTCCTCCTTTTGCCATCGTTGGAATGCAAACAAAGAGGCAACTGTGTAGCAACTGCATAGCAACTGCATAGCTACTGCGTAGCAACTGCGTAGCAACTGCGTAGCAACTGCGTAGCAACTGCGTAGCAACTGCGTAGCAACTGCGTAGCAACTGCGTAGCAACTGCGTAGCAACTGCGTAGCAACTGCGTAGCAACTGCGTAGCAACTGCGTAGCAACTGCGTAGCAACTGCGTAGCAACTGCGTAGCAACTGCGTAGCAACTGCGTAGCAACTGCGTAGCAACTGCGTAGCAACTGCGTAGCAACTGCGTAGCAACTGCGTAGCAACTGTGTAGCAACTGTGTAGCAACTGTGTAGCAACTGTGTAGCAACTGTGTAGCAACTGTGTAGCAACTGTGTAGCAACTGTGTAGCAACTGTGTAGCAACTGTGTAGCAACTGTGTAGCAACTGTGTAGCAACTGTGTAGCAACTGTGTAGCAACTGTGTAGCAACTGTGTAGCAACTGTGTAGCAACTGTGTAGCAACTGTGCAGCAACTGTGCAGCAACTGTGCAGCAACTGTGCAGCAACTGTGCAGCAACTGTGCAGCAACTGTGCAGCAACTGTGCAGCAACTGTGCAGCAACTGTGCAGCAACTGTGCAGCAACTGTGCAGCAACTGTGCAGCAACTGTGCAGCAACTGTGCAGCAACTGTGCAGCAACTGTGCAGCAACTGTGCAGCAACTGTGCAGCAACTGTGCAGCAACTGTGCAGCAACTGTGCAGCAACTGTGCAGCAACTGTGCAGCAACTGTGCAGCAACTGTGCAGCAACTGTGCAGCAACTGTGCAGCAACTGTGCAGCAACTGTGCAGCAACTGTGTAGCAACTGTGTAGCAACTGTGTAGCAACTGTGTAGCAACTGTGTAGCAACTGTGTAGCAACTGTGTAGCAACTGTGTAGCAACTGTGTAGCAACTGTGTAGCAACTGTGTAGCAACTGTGTAGCCTGGGAGAAACCCAGGGATTTCTGCGTCTATCACCGCATCAACAACCATTCTGTCATATTTCACATAGCTTTCATCTGGGAAATGTACGTCATGTACCTGTAACCAGGTTGGTCACATGACCCAGGCTGAGGGGAACATAAAGAACATGGTCTTTGGTTGTTGGGATACTCAAATTCCAGTCTACATTCTACCAACACACCAAGACCTTCTCCTTAGCCTTTCAGTCTGGGGTTGTACTTGCCTAGTATTTGACACATTCATACTTTGACAATACAAACCTTGGATATTGAAATGACTTTGTGAGTTGTGTTATACTTTTTTATTAGTCGAAAATCGTTAGAGGAATAAAGCTAGAAGTATAGTTTATTATTAGACAGAAGTCATTCCTATTATTTAATATGACTAGTACCAATAGTCATAGTTATGGGCTGAAATATCATGGGTGAAATAAAACATATATATACATTGTGTTAATTCTACATGAGTAATTCTCAAACTGACTTGTGTAATGAAGAGCTCGTTACCTCAACTTGTTTCCATCAGGGTCTCACTAACCTGTACTTCTCAGCCCATGAATTCTCAAATCACATGAATACACTTCTCTCTGCAGAATTCTAACTAAATATCACATTTCTATTTCAGCCAATGAACCTTTTGAGCACTGGCGAATAATCACCAGTGACGGGACCATGTCCTATGAGGTGGCGGTCAAATTTTGTGAAAGTATCCCTAACGGAGAAATGCTGCCAATGTACACCGATCTAGACCAGGAGTGGGTTGTCAATCAGGGGTATGTACTTCAATTTCCAATTTATTGTTTTATTTACTGTTGAGTAGGTACATAATCAAGTATATCAAGTATATGTGGAACTGCATATATCTAACACCATGTAAAAGCTGGGTTCCACTCGTCGGCTACTTTTCTCGCTTCTGCTCCCGCTTCTTGATGGAAAAATGTCCAGTCCAAATTAATTTAAATTTGCTACACTTTTATTTGAGGTCATATCCTACGAAATAACAAAAAAATGGTATGTTACCCCAATGAAAAAAAAGTTAGAGACCTCTAAAGCTGAGCATGTAGTCTACTTTTCATGGCTGGACTGGCTGATGCCATTCATTTCACATTTAATATTCGTCATTGCACAGACTTTTAACTGATTAACAAGGAGTATCATCATCAACCGAAGGGTTTTTAGCATCAATATGATTGTGAATATACTGTGAGAATGCAATGGCAATTTGCCCAGAGATTCGGTATGGAAATGATGAAGTCAGAGAAGTCGGATGATAGTAGTCTTTGGCCAGGCAGCAAGGTGTGTCCAAGCTTACTCTGTCCCCTTTATTTATAGGGAGAGGGGGAGGGGGGGACGGCCATTTTAGTGGTAAATTCAACTCTCAAGAATTGCAATTCTTTACATTCGTCCAATATTTTTCTTTTGATTGAAAACACAGTTTTTCAAACAAAATACTAGCCGTCCGCCCCACCAAATACAAGTAAAATTACTACAAACATACATGTTAAAACAATAATTTAAGAAGATAGATATAATATGAGTATAGGCAAAAATGTCTCGTTGGGACCTTAATCTGTCAGGAAAATGTCTCTGGAGATGTCTCCTTAGGGGAAGGTTCATTGCCGTATGAGGCCTTCATTTAAATACTAAAAAGTCTTTTAGTCAACATGGGTAAGAGAAGTCTTTGTGTATATAAGTGTGCTTCTGAACACTTCTACAAATGTCTGTTTCCCTCTGGGGGTTCTACTACACAAATTCCTCTAGTGCGGTCGTCACCGGCTGGATCCTTGTCCGTGGATTCCACCATTTTCTCCTGAGAGAGAAATGGATTTCACCCAGGTATACTACTCTTTGCTCTGCTGTCTCTCTCGCACCCGAGAAGAGGGCAGAACAGCATTAATAGTAAAATATTAAAAAAGAGTACAAAGAAAAGACAAGTTCATAAAGTGATTAAAGTACTTCCCAGAAAACCAAACAAAATAGCTGAAACTTATTACTTCATCCTGGTCAGTTCGAGATTGGCAGCGTAATATGGTGAGGTAGAGGGGTGGGCGGGGAGGTGTTCAAAGGGGCGGGAATCAGCCCTGGCGCCAGGGTCAGATTCTCCATCCTCTCGATCTTTGTCTTGAAGGGATATGATTTCAAGGGTGAGGGTTGGGGGTTCTTCTGGAGTGTTCTCTCGGGGCCTACTGTTCTTTGGCAACACTGGAGGTTGACCATGCCTCTGGGGGCAAGCCCCCTTCGGCGGTGGAGGTAGAGGATTCCCAGGGTCATGACCCCTAGGAGGGTGGGGATGAGAGTGGCTATGCCCCAGATAGAACTTTCAGACCAGGGGCTAGGGGTGGACGCGGAGGGAATGGGCTTAGGGAAATCGGTGAGACAGAGTAAGGGTATCTCAGCTCTCTGTAATGCACTTGTCAATTGCAACCCCCACCCCCCCACCCCCGGGGATGTGGGGGAATGTCCTGGGCCTTTGAGGAAATATGATGAAATCCCCGACCCCCCAGGGCAAGATATTTTTGTAAATCCCCGACCCCCTGGGGCATATTTTTGAGTGGATACCTTTTTAGTAACAGAAACTATTATCAGGAGGAAGACAGCAACTTCAGCTTTTTGTGGATTCTGATATGTGTTGGCCAGGCTAAGCTAAGTTACAAACCTCCCCTTCCCCTATATATACATTAAAACTGTCACCATTGAACATGACAGGGTTTTTGATGTCCACAGCTGTGTGTCAGCCCTGAACTATACTGGATATATGCAATGTAGACAATAGCTGAATATCTGAACTAAGCAGAGTCTAAGCTGCCCAGTGGTGTAGGAAGCTATAGCCATTGGGGTGGAGGGCAAGCTAGGATGTGTGTGGAGGTGGGGAAGGGAGAAGGGGGCAGGTAAAATGCGCAATATGACAATGGTTCTCAATGGCCAACAGAACAATTGGTGAATACACAACCCACAGGTTAGAGCAGCAAGTTGGTGATAGCCTCCCTCAATATATGTGTGAAGAGTGTCACCCTTGAACATGTCAGGGTTTTTGATGTCTACAGCTGTGTGTGAGAGCATCACATCTGAACTATGCTTGATATATGCAATGTAGACAACAGCTGAATGTCTGAACTAAGCAATGCCTAAGCTGCCCGGTAACTTTGACACATTAGAACTATACAGGAAAAGTCCAATGCTATACCCTGTCTTCTCCCCCACTCTTTATCTCACCCTCTCTCTCTAACGCCCTCCCCCCAACTGCCCCCCATCTGCCCCCGACCCCTCCACCTCACCTCCTCCTCCCTAGCCCTAGAGTCCCTCTAATGCAACACCTCGCTTTGCGACCAAAGAGCATTCAGTTTCCTCCCCTAAACCACACCTCATAAAGATTTGAGGCAAAACTTTTATAGTTCCAATGCGAAGTAATGGGAGAAAATCAAAAGATTCCTCATATATATACAAAGACCCAATACTTGGGAACTTTGGGTGGGGGGTGGGACGGGGGGGGGGGGACCTGGTGAGCATATGCCAACAAAATTGCAAAACTGTCAGCATCATGTAGAACCTTCCTGATTTTTGCTGAGGCTATATCTTTCATGATCTCATATCTAATTGTGATCATTATCCCATATCTATTTGTGATATATTTTATGCAATGATATTCCTCTCTTGGGAACCAAGGTATAATATAGCATTGGCGGACATTCCCCCACCCATCCAGTTGATATTGCTGTAAACTAAGGGAAATCTCCGCCTAGGTGGGGGAATGTTTTCTTAGACATTCCCCTACCATTCCCCCACTTCCCCGGGGGTGGGGGGGTGGGGGTTGCAATTGACAAGTGCATAAAAGGGTCAATTGTTGGGTTAATTGGGGATAAAGGGAGAAATTTCCATCTTCTAATATCACCCTAGTATGCTGGCGATACGTTTTAATTACTGGCTTCTGCCCAGGACACCTCAGGATGGTTTCTAGGGGTTGATATACTGTTAAAATTATAGAAGAAATGGACTCTCCCTCTCTAAACACTTGGTTAGTTAAATTACCTCGCTTCAAAATCTGAGCCTTACAAACATCTGGTCTTTTACCCATGATAATATTGGTCTCACAAGTTGGGGTTAGATGTTCAATTGCAGCTGAGCAAATTTGTGGTTTAAACCCAATACAGTGCTGTGGGAGGAAAGATGCACCTGACACGCTATGTAGGGCCACTTCTTCCTCTCCCATTAACTTTCTGAGATGGTCAGCACCATATGGGACGGGGAAATATTTTAGTCTATAATGTAGAAATTGTGTGCCTGAAACAGCCGGAATTACCGTCTGATATACCAACTCCTGCTCGCCATCTAGTAATAGTTGGACGTTCAGGTGCCTGTAATACCAGCAGTTATCTTGTGGGGTATAATGCTTCCCTTCTTGTAATTTAGACAGAATTTCTGATAAATATGCCAGTGGTAATATCTGGTCAGAATCCCCTTTCCAGCTGAATTCGCTGGCGATAGAACAATTCGTTCTGACGGTAGTAATTTTCTACCGCTCTACCTACTTGTTGCAATAGAACATCCACTTCCCTTCGCATGTGGATTCGGTGAATTTCTATACTAAAACCATTCAAATGTGTTAAGATATCAGCCACCTGACGGGAGATGTTATTGGCTGCAGCTTGGAGCGCAGCAATGTCCATACGGTTTTCTCTCATATAGAGTCTAGTTTGGTTCAGCACAGACACCATCTCCTCCTGACAATGGGCTAATATTTCCTCACTATTGTGGGTCGCTTGAACTGCAGCTTGCAATTCCTCGACCTGTCCAACCGTAGCTGTGCCAAACAGGGCACGGCTCAACAAACCCACAAAATTAAAAAGGCCCCTCTTCTTCCTGTTTTTGAGGTGGGCCTGTGCTGGTATCTCTGTCCGGAGGAACTCCATGTGCTCCTCCCAGTGGAGAACATCTTGGTCTCCCACAACCTCCGCCTGTCTGAGCTCTGCAATCCTTCGTTTAAGAACTGAGATCCAAGTTTTGACAGGAGGGGGTGTGGGGGGGGGGTGCAGTACAATCACAGTCGTCCAAGTCGCGGTCAGGGCTCTGACCTCCCCCTCCTCATACACTAAAACCCCTTCCTCCTCAAACAGACCGCCTCTAACCATTGTGGTTAAGATGATCATCAGGAGGGTTTTTAGTGTGAAGTGAGAGAGAAATCCGTCAGTGGTGGTGCCGCTGGATCAAACTCCCATGGCTGGGGCTGTGGTGGGGGTGACGGTGGGGGTGATGGTGGTGGTGGTGGCGATGGGGGTGGTGATGGTGGTCGTATGCAGGGCAGCTTCCTAGGCCTCTGCACAGGTGAAGAAGGTGAGACTGGGTTGGGGGAGGAGTCAGGCCTCTCTCTCTTTGTAGATCCCAAAGAGTGGAAAACCTTAATCCTCTTCTCAGGGCCTTCAGATGTAGTGGTCAGAGCTTTGGGTAGAGGGTTTGTAGTTGGAGTCTCAACTCTCCCTCTCTTAGCCCTTGATCTTGTGACTGGACCTGGAGGTGGTGTGCGCTGAGGAGCAATCTCCACAGCAACGGCGGGTGGTAGGAGTGGGCGCACTGTGACTGGCTTAGGTGTAGCCAGTACTAGTACTTTCTCCTTTGGCGGTCGCTGCTGGGGTGGGCGTGGCACTTGTTGTGGTCGTGGGGGGCGTGGCACTTGGTCCTCGTCCTCCACTAGCATGTGCTCTTCCTCTGGTTGATTTGCTGGCGTGTCTTCCTCCAGTCGCTCTACCTGAATTATACGAGGCATGTGAGGTATGGGTATGTGGCACTTGTTGTGGTCGTGGGGGGCGTGGCACTTGGTCCTCGTCCTCCACTAGCATGTGCTCTTCCTCTGGTTGATTTGCTGGTGTGTCTTCCTCCAGTCGCTCTACCTGAATTATACGAGGCATGTGAGGTATGGGTATGAATACAGGGTCAGGCTCTGCCTGAGGCTTGGGCCTTGGTGGGGGTGGTGGTCTGACTCGATTAGCTTGTTGGGCCTGTCTCCGAGCCCTATTACGTTTACCTTGACCCGCCCTTGGTTGCCTAGTTCTCAGTACGTCCCATTCTATTTCCCCTGATACCAACTTAAGTCTATTTCTATTAATACGTTTTTGTTCACCTTGGGGTCCTCTCAGAGTTATAACGGTACCCCTGATACCAGTTATTATGTAACCATGATCCCATTTCGGGTCCAGTGGAGTGCTGGTACCCGATAACACCACTACGTGATCCCCTATGTTTAGATCTTTTGCGTTCGCTCTGGCTCTCAATCTTTCGTAATTGGCCACCCTACTAGCCTCAGTGCGCTCAGCGGCCTCTCTGAACGCACTTGTCAAGGCCTGTAGGCGCTCACTTAGCACGGCATCCTCTGTTCCCTCTGGAGTAGGGAATATTTTAGAAAAAGGGTATTTTGGTTTGGTGCCGAAAGTTAGAAAATATGGTGTGAAACCAGTTACACAAGAGGTCGAGACTCTATGTGCCCAGAGGGTAGGGCCTAAATGGCTTTCCCACTCTGCTGGTCTGCCGTTTATGAATTTTCTGAGTATTCCTTTAAATGTTTTGTGGAATCTCTCTATTTTACCGTTTGAGGTAGGGTGGAAACTTGTGGAGTGCCTTACTTCAGTGCCTATTGATTTGAGATACCCTTCTACCTGTTGGTTCATGAATTCTAGCCCCCTGTCGGTGATGACTACCTCTGGAGGGCCATACCTGGGGACGTATTCATTCGCCAAATAGTCAGCTATATTCTTAGCTGCTTTGGTGGGTATGGGTTTAACCTCTACCCAACCAGTAGCGTGATCTATTACAGTTATTATATGTCTACCTATATGACGAAGGCCTATAGGGATATATCGATCACCGGAAGCGGAAACACCTGACCTTGGGTAATCACCCAGGCGACGGCAAACAACAGTTCCTTCATATTGCTCTGGCGCTGCAGACGTGCATAACGTCTCCGGACAATATGTTAGCTGCATGGGCAGCTAACACCAAGGCTGTTCGTTCATCCCAGTGGTCTATTTTTCAACGATTTTGTCATGAATTCAACCTGCCGTATCTCCCCTCAGATGTGCATACCGTCGCCAGATTTCTGGTCTTCAAGGCCAGGACTTCAAAATTCTCTACTATTAACAACTACTTGTCGGCCATCGTCACTCTTCACAAATATTATGGTTACGACGCTTCTTTTCGTGATTCATACCTCATCAAGATGGTGTTAGATGGCCTCAAGCATATTCTTGGAACGAGACCGGATCAGAAGATTCCCCTTCTTCCTTTGCAACTGAAACAGATGTCTAGTCACATTCTGTTTAGTGACCAAAAACAATTTGCTATGTGGGCCTCCATAATTTTGTCTTTTCGTTCCTTATTACGGAAGTCAAACATAATTCCCACCTCTACCTCAGATTGTGTTCATGTATTAGCCAGGGGTGATGTAGAATTTCATTCTTCTGGCATGACATTACATGTACGTTCAACCAAGACACTCAAGAACAGGAGTAGGATATTGGATATTCCTATTGCTCGTTTAACAGCTAATTATCGTCTGTGTGCTGTTTATCTACTGAGCCACCATCTTTGGTCGTCACCTGGCATCGATTCTGATCCTTTATTCATTGTTCATGGAAAACCTGTGATGTATAGAGATGTGCTGGACTTCCTGAAGGTTTTGGTTTCGAATATCGGCTTGGACCCTCAAGCTGTCGGCTTCCATTCCTTAAGAAGATCTGGAGCTCAATATTTACACTCGATAGGTACCCCCTTAGAAGATATTCAAAGGATGGGGGATTGGGCAAGCTTAGCTGTGCTCTCGTACCTGTCCACGTCATCCTCAAGGAAATTTGAGTTGGACAGTTTTGCTGCTTCTAAACTGTCTCAAATTTAGTCAGAAAATTACTCTCCAACCTTTCAAGTCTGGGAATTTGTTTCCCAAGAGCATGCTGTGGTGTTGTAATTAGTGTCGAGGTCATTATTCTTCAACTTATCCACCTACTAGTCTCTAGCGGTTCATGTACGGCGTGTGACTGTCGTGCAGCATTGCGCTAGACTCAATCGCTCCATGTACGACGTGTGACTACAGGGCAGCATCTCCTCACATCATGTATTATAGTTGCTCGTCTGGATGTGGTTGTCAGCTAGCGTCATAAGTTCCTCATGTACCAAGTGTGACTTTACGTCAGCAGTTCGCTCATGTTGAGTGGGACTTGATTCAGCAGTTCGCTCCTTCATAGACTGACATTATGTTCTTATTTTTTCTTGTTTTTTTTTTTTTTTCCCCTTGGAGTTTGGCGGTCAAGGCTGCCACATAGTCGCATACCTTGTTCTATTATTATTCTGCAGGAGAAGTGATATGTCTACCTATATGACGAAGGCCTATAGGGATATATCGATCACCGGAAGCGGAAACACCTGACCTTGGGTAATCACCCAGGCGACGGCAAACAACAGTTCCTTCATATTGCTCTGGCGCTGCAGACGTGCATAACGTCTCCGGACAATATGATAGCAAATTTTTCTTTTGTTGTTTTCAATAAAGGGCGGTCAAGGCTGCCACATAGTCGCATACCTTGTTCTATTATTATTCTGCAGGAGAAGTGATATACCTGTTCCCTTGTTCAGAAACTGGGAAGGGACCACACAGATCCATCCCCAGTATCTGGCCAGGGTATTTTGCCAGAGGCATAGCTGTAGGAGGTACACGCGCCTGCCCGGCTCGGTTCACTGCACACCTAGCGCATTTGGTCAAAACACGGAAAGTATCCTTTCGCATTGTGTTTATAGGCTTCTTGAATTCTATCCAATGTTTTTCGCATACCCTGGTGGCCTACCTCAGTGTGGGCGCGCCTCACTACTCTATACCTGGCTGAGGGCGGTAATACCAACCGGGGGTAGGCTGGCTTACCTGGGGGAGGAATCAGAGTAAAGAGCATTCCATCAATTATGGTATAGTCTCCCTCCTCTTCCACCCCTTGTTGGAACTCATCCATTTTCCTCTGTTCTAACCTTATTTGCTCTTTCTCGAGTTTATCAAATTCCCAAGGAATTTCATCTATTTCTTCTAAAGCGCAGACTTCAAATTGACTGAGAGTCAGCTCTTTTTGCTTGGTTTTTATTCGAGAGAGCATATCTGCCCTAATGTTGTTGGCCTCTTTTCTATACTCAATGGGAGCCCCAAATTCTGCTATAAGTACCGCCCACCTCTGAATTTTTGTGTTTTTGACGTCACCTACAAATAGCGATTTTAATGGCTTGTGATCCGTATAAATTTTGAACTCGCTACCTTGAAGATAGGGCCTAAGTTTGTTTAGCGCATAAACAATAGCATATGCCTCTTTCTCAATAGTAGCCCAATTTAGCTGTGGCCCGGAGAGTTGTTTAGAGATATATTGAACAGGTCTCTCCACACCTTGACTATCAGTCTGGACCAATATGGCCCCTATTGCGTAATCACAGGCATCTGTATAAAGACGGTAGGCCTTATTTAGCTGGGGATGTGCCATTACTCTGTCTGAAGTAAGTAGCTCCTTCAGCATTTCAAAAGAATTTTGTTGTTCTTCCAACCATTCAAACCTAGCGTACTTCTTGGTAAGTTTTACTAGCGGATAGGCTACCTTAGCATAATCTGGAATACATTGACGGTAATACCCAGTCATCCCTAGAAAGGAGCAAATTCCGCTCACGTCTTCTGGGGGTAGCATATCCCTGATTGCACTACATTTATCTGGGTGGGAGTTAATCCCATCCTTGGAAACCTGGTAGCCGAGGAGATCTACCTTTTCCTGTTTGAAATACATTTACTCTTTTTGATTGTAATTCCGAACTCTTCTAATTTATCAAACACCAGAGCCAAATGGTGGTCGTGGCCATTTTAGTGGTAAATTCAACTCTCAAGAATTCTTTACAATACTTCCCATAGTGAAAAATGTTTATTTGTCATGGCAATTAGTGAACATAGATGCGGAAATGATGGAAATAAGTTTTGATTCAGACACTAGGGGGCCCTCTAAATAGATTTATATGGGAATGGCCATTGCTATTATAGTTCAACGAGGAGCCGCATAGGGCCGTTTTTTTTTTCGGACGCACCCTTATACCTTTAATATGTGTGTATATGGGCTGAGGGTCAATGACCTGTGACCTGTTCCGCTGCCAATACCGTTACCATTACTGTGAAGAAGTGCGGGACATTCTTCGTAATATTTCAGGGTCAGTTGTTGAGCGAGAAATTAATCAACGCAACACACAGAGATGTATGCTTCAAGTCAGTAGGATCGCTTAAAAGAGCTCGAACTAATCGCTGGTCTTTATTTTTATACTCAACAGATTAGAACGAATTACACTGGGCCTGCGCTGATTGGCTTGGGTCTCTCTGGACCAATTAATTAACAGGTTAGATTGGAGATCCAATCAGCCACAGGATAACAATGACAGGAAAAATATTAAAATGAGGTCCAGAGTGACCACTGCCACTCTGACCAATCTCTTTGGGTGGTGACAAGGTCAGATGGTTATCTCCCCTCCCCTCTCCCTCCCGCTCTTAATCAATACCCCCTCCCCTGACCTAGCGGTCTGTCCCTCCCATCCCTTCCCATGTGATCAACTTTGAGATAACAGTCAGACCTGGACCTCACCTGTACCTTTGGACTTTTGAGTGACAAGAAATCTGTGAGTGTTGTGGCGGTAAGAAAGTGTAGTGAGCCTTCTGGCCGGTAGGTGTGTGGCGAATGTGTGTCTGAATGAGACTACTTTCACTTAAAAATTAGACAACTGGCTTTGTAAATTTTACAACTGAATGGTTATTTTACTTTCCTTCTAGTTGGAATATTTTCACAACCTAAAAAGTGTTATGACGCAGAGCTTTGGCTCTCTGCAAAGCATATAAAGAAATCCCAGTGATCGGTAATCCACCCGTGATTCTGGTACTATAATTATAGAAAAATATAATAAAAACCATGTCATTAAATAGAGCATTACATTCTCTATCTAATGATATAAGTTTTATTAATGTAGCTCAAGAAATGGCTGTGATATGAACGTTTTAATTCAACAATATCAGTAGGCCTACACAGTGGGCACCGTTACAACATAGGCCTACTAACAGGGCTGTCAGTGGGGCTGTCAGTTGGGGTCTCCGAGACTTCTTTAATATTTTTTCAGTGATATCCGATGATACGATCAATTTTATGCACATACCGTATTTCACCAATAAAACGCCGGGTCCCAAATAAACGCCGGGTCATAAATTAACGTCATGAAATAAATAAATGCCAGCCCCGAATGAACGCCGGGTCCCTATAATTAGATTCCATTCCTTCCTGTTTTTACCCCAATAAATGGAGATTAAGCTTAATAAGCTGCTAAGAACGGACATCTCACTGTTACAGCATGGGTATTCATTAGCATAAAACAATAAACGCCTGGGGTAAGAGTGGTCGGGGGTAAGAGTGGTCTAAAAAAATAAGAGTAAGAGTGGTCTAAAAAAATAAGCAATATATAATGTAACTCGCCGGCAATAATAAAAAAATTATTGGACTTGATTCATCCACATAAGCACTTTGCCTATGGCATCGTGCTTATGTGGATGAATCTCTTCCGAAAATTTTTTGATTATTGCCGGCTCGTCCCATTCTCTCTACATATGTCTGTTTTTAGATTTGTAATATAATTTGAGTTATGGTCAAACTGAATTATTTTACTCAAAAAAGCCACTTTAATTGGGAATTATTGGGTCTATGATTTATTTAATGACTGTGTTGCATTTGTTATGGGATTAATGACCTGAGATTTGGTGGCTAAGGCTGTCTATGGTGAAATAATGGCCAAGGCCCTGAAGAACTGCAATAATTTAGCTGTTCCACTCGCCTACATGGGTTACTATTTTACTTCTTACACGGAAAGGACCGAGTCAAAACGCCACCTTTATAACGTCCAAATCACCATGTTTTACACAATTCAAACCATCACATTCTAGTATTTAGTTTATTTTACCTCTGTAAACCAATATCACACATGTACATATAATTATAACTTCACAATGTCGGATATGCCGGCCGCACTCTCCGTTCCATAAACAAAACAACCCTTCCAGTTTTTACATGCAACCAATGGAATCCGGACAATAGCGCCCCAAAATCAGACGGTAAGGCCCAAACTATTAGTAGCTCCCGCTGCTTGGGTATTATGGTCCAAAGGCCCAAGTGTCCAGGGCTCTAATGTTGCACGCCCACATTATGTTAGTTCCTTTATATTACGCCAGTCGCCGCCACCAAAACTGAAGCAACCCACTACGAATGCCATGTTCCGGCCGTATTAATGTGTCTAGGGACTTAATAAAGAAATAAATAAAAAATCTGAATCGGTAGAAATGTTTGTAATATTGTTTTACCCCGATAGCGAAGATTTAGTCAACGGAAATCAATGATTTCACTGAGGATTTCATTCGAAAGTCCCAAGCGAGCAAGGCAGATCGGAAGAGATGTGGAGACTTTCAGCATAGCCACTCTGTGCACTGTGCTCTTGGTGTTGTATTGTGTACTGTAGTCTAAATAGCGCACTCCTTTTTTCATTCGAAAGAACCTATAATCGGCCCGTATGACACGCCTCTCTGTATATAACTGGCCCAGCAGAGGCCAAAACTGGCCAGTTATAACTATCTAGCAAACCCCCAGAATCCAAAGATTTGCGGCTAATAAAACATACATTTAGACATCTAGAATGTATAACTAGCCCCATTAGAAGCAGAGATATGCCTAGATTTGCTGGGTGGGTATTGGTCAAATTGAAATATTTTACACTATAATGCAATTTACATTGAAAACTGTTGTGTCAATGATTTATTTAATGATTGTATTGCATTTGTGGGCTAACAAAACATACATTTAGACACGTAGAATGTATTCCTAGCCCCATTAGAAGCAGAGATAAGCCTGTTTACAGATTTGCTGGATCAGTTGCCACCAAATTAAATTATTTTACCCCCGAATGCAATTTTCATTGGAAATTGTTGGGTCAATGATTATTTTAATGAGTGTAATACATTTGTAGGCTTAAGAAACATGCATTTAGACACCTAGGACATATTCCTAGCCCAATTAGAAGCAGAGATATGCCAGTTTACAGATTTGACATGGTCGGTGGAAGCCATCTTGAATATCTCAAATTGCTCAAGGTCAGGAACTTCACATCACACAGGAATGTGATATAGGGACCCCATAGATGATAAATCAAGAGAGAAAACAACTTTATCCGGGATTTTTTGGTTAGGCCAAAATTTGCCTTTCCACTGCCGGACTATTAAAAAACACTATAAATGCTAGGAAAGATCACGCGAAGAAAGGAATGGGCTCTCAGTAGTTTCATTACTTTCCAAGCGGGCTCAATCTGCCCCAACACAAACAAACTTCAAGCTTAATCAGGAAAAGCAAAAGTCTCATCGGGAAGAAATAAGTCTGTTTCAGGAAAAAAAAAGAAAATTTTTTCACACTCTTGTCTGTACACCGGTTGGTACTGCACTGTCGGTTTGTGTCTCTCAGTTGCTAGGTGACGCCAGGCACGTCAATTCAGGTGTGGCGCTAGTAAGTCTCTGCATTTATACATACATTCATAGACCATGAATATACACCATTAAGAATACTATACAAGTTACTCCATATAAATGCTTACATCCTCAGGATAGATGACGGCACATACTTCCAACCATTGGTAGAGGATGTTATTGACAATAACTACCGCTGGCCGGGACGGTGGCACCTCCTGGATGGAAATCATCCACGGCGTCCATTCGACATCTCTGATGACGAAGTGATTGTTCCATCGATGGAGGTCGTTGGGGATGCATATTATGAATACCATAAGTTCGACCACAAGCAAGTGTTAATCTGGCACTCTAGTACAAACAAGGCTGGCTTTGTGAGTATTAGAGAGTATGATGCTAGAGCGCTTTGCAAGGTGTACGTTATTGGTAAGTTCACACAATTGAGGTTTATTCAAATATGAGGAGGTTTGTGATGGGACAATGGTGCAATTTGAGGGGTTGGGTTTGGGCCAGGCCAGGCACTAAGGGTACTGGGTTTGAATCTGCAGTTGCTAACCAAACAATGCGCAGTTGTGTCAATCAAATTCAGTCATATCAAATCATCCTACCCACCTGACGTTTCAAGGGATAAACATATATGTGATCCATTTAAGAAAATCATAAGTCGCAACATATGGATTTTGAGATATCACCATATTTGAAAAGAGGAGATCAAGGTGATTCCAATGATAGCAAACACTTGGACACCTTATAAGTATTTCTATATTTTAAATTCGATATTTTTATTTTTGAAAAAAGAAGAAGTTTGAAATGTTTCTGGATTGGTAATTACCTGTAAAGTAACTAAATATACTCCATACGAAGGCCTTCAAAATGAAAGGATATGTTTAATACAATGTCAGGAAATTTGTTTAATACATCAGAATAACAATAATAATAATTATTTTAAAACGGTCAGCACCTTGATGAAATAACATAATGATAATTGCGATGTTCAAACCTTGGTGCACACGCACAGTACAGTGCGTTGGTGGAGTATCGCACAGTACATTACGTCAGGTTGAATGTGGGTCAAGTTTTCAGAATATGTACAATTGGCAAGTCTACACATTTAGGAAATTCTGCTAAATTAGGCTGAAAAATGATGAATACCAGGTATATCCGAGTATATTTGCCATCGCATTGATTCAAAGTATCAGTTCTGTTAGGTTAAACTGCATTTTGGAGCTTATTTTTGTCTTAAATGTGGACTATTTCAGAGGATTGGTGAAGGTGAATTGTACATTTTCTGACCCATGTATGAATATTGTTCCAGGAGAGAATGACTGCGTGCCCAACCCGTGTCAGAATGCAGGAACGTGTGTCGATGGGCTAGCAGGCTACACCTGTAACTGCTACCTGGGATTCACTGGAGATGAGTGTCAAACAAGTAAGATTCTGTGTGATTTACACATTCTTAGATATATAATTAGTAGTGGGGAAGTAGATCGCTGTATATCGGGGGAACCGGAGATGAAATGGATGTTGAAATAGAAAAGCCCTTTAATAAAGTTGCTGTTGTTGTTTATTTAACTCAAGGGTTTCGGGCTTACTTGCCCTTCATCAGGAGTGGTGTGGAGGGACATATAGATATCAAGTGCTGAGGTACATATAAGTGTAGTGGTGGGATACTTAGGTTCTGTCCGCAGTGTTATATAGATAGATATATAATTGTAAAGGTAAAATATGTCACTTTAAGATTTGAAAAAAAAACAACTTGAAAAATCTGATTGTAGGTTGGAATAACTTTTATTTCCACCGTTTCAGAGCGTAAGTGCTCTTTCTCAGGAAAAGTCCGAAAATATACGAAATTATGGCAGTCATATTAAAAAAATGTGCAAAACCAGATGTTTTCCTTGGCGATGTTCATCCTGAGTTTGGTTAATTCTTCGTGGGGAGTCTGTTTGTTTTTAGCCCTCTTTTTTCGCTGGGGGCGTTGGGTTCTTTTTCTTTCTATCATATATTTGTGTTGATTTAGGTAGTTCAATCAAAGAAAAACATATCTCACCATCAAGTTGTTGTACGCCTCCCAAATTATTTGACATAATTGCATAATTTGAAATAGAAATGAAATTTACTAGATCAGGAAATGTGTAAATAGTTGTGATATTAGCTATGATTAATTTCTGAACTAAGAATAATATATCTGTAATGACCCTCGAGCGCAGGGGAGGAGAAATAAAGACAACAAGGCATAAGCTATATTGTAATTACTCTAATTTATTCAATAATGAAGATCCGAACCTCGTACAATAGTGTCACGTATAAGAAAAGGTGTTACAATTAAATAACATGAAGTACAAAGAAGTAAAGGAATATAGAATGCAGTCGACTAGCTTATATTGCCACCTTGTGGCCACACTGAGAATTATACAAGATAGAAATAACGTACGCAAAGCGCGAGGAATAGATGCGCAGCATGCACACTCTATACAATCCATATTAAATCAATCGTGAGTAGTATAAAAAGTGGGAATAAGCTATGGCACTACATATCAGACTTATTCTGATGATCTTTTATAATTCACTCTACTTTTTGTCAGCCATGCACCAGTATTTAAAATAATGCGTCAGTCTCTGTGATTTACAGCCATTACCCACATGTGAGTAGTATAGGTAACGATATATTCCTGTAAAACAACATATATGTGATGTGTGACTTTCTCTACTAGATGACGAAGACTGTGGGCTCAACAGTTGTGACAATGGAGGAACCTGCGTGGATGCAATCAATGATTTCACCTGCATCTGTGCTTCAGGATACACAGGTTCCCGGTGTAAGTCAGGTAAGTGTACACTAGTAACAACTCCTTTACAGTCAGTCAGTCAAATAGGGAGATTTAGCAACCACAACGCACCAGCACAACACTAACACATCCACTAACTAGCCAATGCATCAAAGACCGTATATCAGATCTTTGGTCCTAGAAGATTCTCAAATGATTTTGGTGAACTGTTTTGTACAAATATCGAAATACAACGTGTAAAGTCCTTTAAGTACCTAGGAACAATCTTTACAGAAGATATGTCCTGTAAAAAGCATATTGAGAAAGCAATGTCAACCGCAATATGGAAAATATCCAAATTGAGACGAAGACGAAAGTATATGTCTAATAAGTTATGTGGTCGTCTGGTCAAAACCTATGTACTCCCCCTTCTGGAGTTCTCCAACTTTATGATTTTAAGTGCAGGAAAGACTCTTAGAAAGCGTGTACAAAGAGTATGGAATAGAGCCTTACATTTGGCATATGGACAGGAAAGAACAAATGATGAAATAAAAACACTGTCAGGTATACTGCCCCTTGAAAAAAGAGCAGAGATTACTGCCTTGAAAATAGTTTTTCGAAAGAAAGAGCAATATGAACCATTATTGAATGATGGTCGTAGGCTTCGTGGTAGGCAGACAGGAATGTTCAAACTAAAGAGACCTGAAACAGGGAAATACAGAGGTAGTGTGGTCTACAAAATCAAAAAGGTATGGAATGAGCTTCCAATAGAAGTAAGGACAGAGGAAGACCGAGAGACCTTCAGTAAACTGGTCAAGCAAGAATTTGTAAGAAGGGACGGTCTAGAGTAGCACAAATTATTTTATATTGTGACTGTATTTAAAGGCAAACGCTACTATTCACTGCCACGCCCCCCTTTTCTATATACCAAATACACGGCCATTTAACGTACTATTCCTTTAGCATTGCAGTCTATGAGGAAACGGCCCATTTTTTCATGTTTTATAGAATAAAACAAACAATTAATGGCTACTCCTATTGTCCCAAAATTTTCTACACATATAGTGCAGGTCATATACTACATATGGAAAGGAAAAAAAATATATGTCATCACTTTAAATCTTTTTTTATAGCTGTCTGAAATAGACATGTTTGGGAAAAAGAGCTAGCTGTGGATACCCTCAGTTGTACCCATTTAGTATGCAAATCTATTGGGAAGTGCTGCATTTTTCTTTCACAGTTTTGGGAATAAAACAAAAATGAAAGCTCCCAATGTCCCAAAATTTTCTACACATATAGTGCAGGTAATATTCTACACATATATAGGGGAAAAAATGTATGTCATCACGTTAAAAAAATAGTTGTAGCTGCTTGAAATAGACATGTTTAGGAAACATAGAACACTTTGAAAGCAGCAGATTTTTGGGCTGTCAGCCATGTTTCAAAGCCCCATAATTCAGAAACTAGCACGGTGACCCATTAATTTTTTTTCAGTTCCATGAACACACATACTTCAAGAATCATATATTAAAGAATCAGAAAAATGACATTTATTTTCGATGGGGAGAAAAATAAAATTGTTTTTATAAAAATGGTGAAAAATAGTGAATTTTTTTCGAGTTTTTAATTTAAAATTCGCATTACGTATTTATTGTTTTCAGAATAAAGATAACAATGCACTTTATAAAAAAGAGGCATATAATTATTGGCCGAATAATACTCTCCAAAACTGTTAATTTTACTTAAATTGAGTGAATTTAAATAGCAAATATGTACTATGAAGTCAAGGTACTGTAAAATGAGCCCCCCTTTTGATCCTCATTGGTTCTTTTGAGATACCAAATTTTGAAGCACTATAATTCAAAAATGAGCACGGCAACCCATTAATTTTTTTCCATCCTTATGACCAGAAACACTTCAAGAATCAAATACCAAAGTTTCAGAAAAATGACATTTATTTTGATTTTCCACTAGATAGTAGCGTTTGCCTTTAATGTACTACGGACTGTAACCAGTATTATATTATTAGTATTCTTTGCTCCTTCTATGGATATTCGTGGAAGACATACTATTGTAATTTTTTGTACTATGTTTTGAGTTTGTATGGGTTTTGAATCGATTAATGAGACCTTTTATAAGGCAACGTACGAAGACATCACTGAGTGATACACTACGTTTTTTCAAATGTTCGGATAAATATTATGTAATTGGCCTTTAATACAATACAAAAAAACAAAAAAAAACTATTAGTACATCATTACCGTTGTGGGGATATCTTGAGAGGCCTGCAATGCAGATACATATGTGATGTGTTTCAGGAAAATGAGTCATAAGTCGCAAAAAATAGATTTTGAGATACCATTATATTTGAAAATATGAGATCAAGCCGATTCCAATGATAGTAAACAGTCTAATAATCTAATAAGTATTTCTAGATTTTAAGTTTCATATTTTCGTTTTTGAAAAAAAAAGTTTCCAATATTTCTGGGGGTCAATAAATAGTAAAGTAAGTAAATATAGTCCATATGAGGACCTTTAAAATGAAAGGATACATTACATGCATTGTCCTGAAATTCGACACATCGATTGATATAGCTATGAGTGATGAACCCTCCATAAATTAGAACATTCCAATAATGTGATCTTGTGAAAAAAACACTTTGAAAAATATCAATTTTGCGACTTATGACTCATTTTCCTGAAACACATCACATATATAGGATTTTTATTCTGAACAGACATACAATACAATCAGAAAAGAATATACCATCTGCAGGTCCAAGGACATGCAGGTCTTCCAGGCAAATCTAAATTATTGAACATAAGTGATTTTTTACCAGTAGTGGAAAATAGTGTTCAATGATCAATCCTGATGTTTAACATTGTCTATGGTCCGTCTCAGTTTATAGTGTCTATTATTTGTATAATAACGGACAGTAAAATTTATTACAATGGTAAAAATGATGTCTATTCAAGTGATAAGTTTTCCATAACAACATTTAGGAACAAAATAAGATATTACTACGAGTTTGGTTCCACTTGTACTAGAGGCCGAAGACATTAAAGACATTCAAATTCTCTCTCCATTCATACTTGTACTGGTGGAGTACCAACATAATAACACATATTCACAGTTATAACAATTCAGTGTAAGATTGCATCCCCCTTTCCCCTGAGATTATCGCTATATCGATCTTGTTGCAAGAAAGGATTTACATTCCTTGATGCGTTAGTGTTTTGTTGGTGCATGAATGAGAATTACTGCAAACTGTAGAACTTCTGTCAATAAAATTTGTTAAAAAAAAAAAAAAATTTAATATCCCCCCTGGTCTCCAATCAACAAGTCATACAATGAATGTTGATTGATTGATGATATCATCTGATATGTTTCTCCTCATAGCTATAGTTCCTTAAGGTATGGATCGCATTCAAGAGGGTACCTATTCTTTAGGTAGCCTCTGAACTCTTTCCTGGTTGGAATTAATTGGACCTCACTAGGCAGAGCGTTCCATAAGTTGGGCAGGGAATATAGGTACGACCTCCGGAAAATTTCATTCTACGGAAGGGGAACTCACAATCTTTTTCCTTTCTGGAGGCTCCTGAGTCCTAAGGCCCTATTGTCAATATTTGTGTTGTCTCTTGATTTTATGAAGGCCCTCTCCAAACCATGAGATTCGCGTCTGGTCTTTAATGAGATTATTCCAAGTTCTTTGTGTATATCCTTTGTACTAGATGCCCTTGGCCTAGCACTTATTGAGATATCCCCCAAAAGTAGTAATGTACACATAGTATGGGGATGCGTTAGTGTTGTGTTGGTGCGTTGTGGTTGCTAAATCTCCCTATTACTGGATGCGTTAGTGTTTTGTTGGTGCATTGTGGTTGCTAAATCTCCCTATAACTGGATGCGTTAGTGTTGTGTTGGTGCGTTGTGGTTGCTAAATCTCCCTATTACTGGATGCGTTAGTGATACATCATATGATATAGGATATGTCATATGATATGAGATGTGTCATACAATATAAGATAGGTCAATATAGTATATAGTATGTATAATATATTTCTGTGAGTTATATTATTTAAACAAAGACCAGAAAATAGGTATCCCTTGTGTCTTTGTATGCGATCTAAATAAAAACAAATAATAAGAATAATATATAATGTGTCATACAATGTACCTTACAAAATAAGCTATTGTCTTCGATGTTACTTTCCTATTTTCAAGAAGAATTATATTGAAAAAATAACGTTACATGTTTTGTATACTCTCATAGTGTGGCTAATTATCAACAATATTCTTTTCTTAGTTATGTTCTTATTTCCTCAATAACACATGGTTGTCTCATTAGATATTTATATGTCCTAAATATAAGATAAAATCATATGTAAGAGAAATTCGTACGAAAATATATTTGCGATATAAGTTACTATCAAATCATCTTACTCCTGGCATTGTAGCATTTTCCATAGTTTTACGAGAGAATTTACAACAACTTTGGCCCAGCTATAAACCTTCTCGTAAATTGGAGAACTTGTCGTATATTAAAAATGTACATTATCCTGTAGACTGAGGCATTTTATTCTAATACAAAATTAACGATGAAGGCCTATAACAACTATTTAAGGCCAATTCATAGAGGGGTAACGTGTGTCAGACCCTTTCAACCCCTAGGGCTGTCAAAATACCCTACTACAGTTGGTAACCTGATAACTTTACAGCGGCGATATTTCTTTGATGGGTACGTGTGTGCGGAAGACGGAATTCCATCAAACCTCTCGAAATCTGTCACCTCCTCATTAAAATAACAGCTGGGTTAGGATGGAGGAACTCAGATTTTGGGGACAGCTCCCCTTTTCTTATCATCACCCTCTCCCCACTGCCCTGGAGGCGGTGAGGCACAATACCAGAGGCAGTTAGGTGTATCAGGATGGCGGGCCTGATTACCAAGAGAACTGGTTCTCCCTCCCCTCAGCTTCGAACTTGTTCAGTTCAGAACTATATCATGCACCTGCAACGATTGCATATGTCAGCGGAAGTAATAGGGATATGATAATACCATTTTAGGACATTTGAATAAGCCTTATTGGACATATGATGCATTTGTAATTTACTTTTCAAAAATAGCAAAATCTCTGCGAGAATTAAGAATCTTTAAATTTGTAGTTCTGCCGCCGGACTAATATATTTCCACGTGATACTATCAGCCACAATATTGATCCTCCCCGCATCTGTATCAACATCCTTGTAGAGAAACATGTAGAATTAAAACGAGAATTAAAGGGAAATTGAGATGGAGAAAGGGAACAGGAGAGAGGTAGAAGCAGAAAGGGAGAGAGGGAGCAGGGAGCAGGGAGCGGGAAGATGTAGCGAGGAGGAGAGGGAGCAGGGAGAGGGAAACAGAGCGGGAAATGGGACAGAGGGAATGGGAGCGAGGGAATGGGGAGAGGGAGGCAATGGGAGAGAGGGAGTGGGGAGTGAGAGAAAGAGAGAGAGAGAGCCATCTTGAAGTGTGTGAAGGACCTCATAACAGATCCAAATGAAGTCCACCGTTTCAACACTCTTTGTTATTCATCATTCGAGTAGATGGTTACAAAACGAGTCAATCACAACAACTATGATTGGCACATACTTACGATAATGCACTATTCTTGGTACATTGTCTTTAATGTACAATCTTCTATACGACGTATCACAGAAATAAGAGTAAGTCTTATGTTACGACCAAATGTAAGATACATCTTAGAAATGGTTGCAAATGTAGGATAGGAAAATATAATTTTGTTAATGAAAATCTCCAAGAAATGTTGATAGAAATACAACTCTATTAATTCATAATTTAATACTCTATTCAGACTGTTATTAACAGTTGAATAAGGAATATTGTAAATTGATAAATCCTTCTTAAGAACAGTCTTTGATTTAAGATTTCTCGTAAATCTTTAAGATATATTAAACCCATATACAACGGTCTTATATCGAAGATTAGGAGCTGACAATATTCACTGAATGCATCAGCATTGTTCTCTATACTTTCTCAATTATAAGGAAGATCAAAAGGTCTGAGAACCTACCGTCTGCCGGAGATCACCCTTTAATCACAGATCACTGACTGAAATAAAGGTTTCTTATCTTATCTTATCTAACATAATATAACCTATTTTTTTAGAAATAGATGATGCCTCGGTGGAAGTGAGCGACTGCGACTCCAACCCCTGCTTGAATGAAGGCGTTTGTATTAATGCTGACTCTGGCTACACCTGTAACTGTCCACCTGGCTATACCGGTATGAACTGTGAACAAGGTAGGCTCATCTATTGGTCATATGTATCATCTGTCACAGGGAATTTAGCCACAAGTCACAAAAATAGGTTTAAGATAGCATCAAATCTGAAAAGATGAGATCAAGAGCATTCCAATGACAGTAAACATTAGGCAATAAGGACTTCTATATTTGTTCATGCAAGAAATAAATGTTTGCAATATTTTTTAATGATCAATCACTTGTAAAGTAGCTACATATGCTCCTTAGGATAACCATAGATATATTCAGTACACAGCAGTCTGGAGCTTTGAAGTATACATGTATTTATGCTGCAAACAGCGCAAGACACCCTACAAATCTGCTGCAGAAAGCATGATAATTATGATTATATAGACAGCTAGATCGTAACTTATATGGTTTTGTCATGTAATGAAATGTAATACCTGGTAAGATGGATCCAAACGAAAAAAGGTGATTAATAAAAATGATACCACAACAACGTTGTGAATGTATAAGGGTCAGATTTTCAGAAAATGTACAACTCGCCTTATCCAATCCTCTGACATAACCCACATTTAAGACAGAAAAGAGCTTCAGAATACAGTTTAACATAACAGAACTGATACTTTAAATCAATGCGATACCAAACATACTCAGATATACCCGATATTCATCATTTTAGCCTAATTTAGCAGAATTGCCTAAATGTGTAGATCTACCGATTGTACATTTTCTGAAAGTCTGACCCATAATTGAGGCATGATGCCTGTTGCAGCTCCTCCCTGTACATCTGGACCCTGTCAGAACGGTGCAAAATGTATCAACCAGGCAGGCAGCTATACCTGCATCTGCCCACCCACCCACACCGGGGCTCTATGTCACCTGGGTAAGTTTCATCTTGAATTGAATTGAGAAATCTTTAATTTGTCAGTAATACGGCAGCATTTACATTGAAAAATGACAAATTGGTCGACAGACTTCTGGGATAGTCCCAGTTCGTCCAGTCGTTCCCATGTTTTGAAGATGAACTAAAGAGGCTAGTGGTGTTTATAATATAAGTTTAACTCCTGGTTAATTAATTACATAATTAACTGTTAGTCAGGTTTTAAATCTCACCTGTCTATTTTACGCATAGGTAAACACTACCTATTAGCATGACTATGGGATTTGCTATGTTAATCATACAGTACAGTACGATTCAGTACATAGTATGGCAAGGGTAATACTAATAATGATAGTAATAACAACAATAATATAATATAATATAATATAATATAATCGAGATATATAGGTTTAAACATTAAGTTTCACTCAGTACAAAGTGATGTTTAATTGTTCAACTTTTGGTCATAGTTGGGGTTACACAATGCGGTGTATGATATAATATGGTCTTAATGACACTTACAAGTGTAATAAATCAATTTTACATAATTTTACATGATCTTGGTTCTGCTGGGGTTCCCCACTGTTATCTCTGCTGCTCATGATTTGCTATAGGGGATTTGCAGGTGCCACAGCGCATGTCTGTCACAGTGCATCCTGGGATGGATTCAGATGAAGTTTGACATAAAACCTTATGGCACCATTTTTATAAAAAAATGTATAATACATGGATATTTACATTAGGGAACTGACATTTTAGTCCATGCAGAACATGGCCTGTTTTTTATAGACTTTGTACTGTACCATTCGTCCCATAATTCCATGCGAATCTGGATTCAAAATGGCGGCTATGCAACTCTACTACATACTATTTCATTCACTTTTTGTCAAACACTTTACATTTTAATGCAATGTCCACTGTACATGAAATAATCTTACTTGACTGCTCTTGCTTCGCTCTAAATAAAATTGCTCAAAATAATGGAGCAAACCATGCGTATACATAAAGAGTAACCCAGTGGAAACGCAGCTTTAACATTTTTTAAATTTCGACTTTATTTGAAAATTTCAAGACAAGAATTACTCGTGTTCTTATGCATGAATCAGTATTATTCAACCCATTCAACTGATTATTTGTAGGAGCAGAAAATTAGTGAAAATGAGATCTCTTTTTACCATTAATAGTCCTTCTCTTTATACATCCTTAACCTCACCTGTGAGTCTTGGGCATGATGAGGTCTGCTTCATTAAGAGAGATTATTAACAGAGATTATGTTGATTGTTTATATTGCAGCTACATCTGCCTGTAGCATAACAACTTGTAGGAATGGAGGGACATGTCTGGATCAGGGCGGCTACCCTGAGTATAGGTGTTTATGTAACTCAGGCTATACTGGAACACACTGTGAAGATGGTGAGTAGTATCACTCTTTTACTAGTTGTGTAAGTCTTGTCTTTATTTGAAATATGTATTTTGTGAGTATCATCTGTAGCATGCATGAAGTAATGTTACTAGGCTGCTCTTACATACAGAGTAACCCAGTGGAATTGTTGTTTTAATTTTTTTCTAAATGTTTTAATTCATTTTAAAATGAGAATGAGTTGTGTTACTCTGCATGAATCAATATCATTCCACCCATTCAACCGATTATTTTTAGGGTTAGGGGATCGTTGAGGTAGAGATCTCTTTTTAACATTATTAGTACTTCTTTTTTGTACACTCCTTTATTTTCACTTTCTTATTATTCCTCTTTTTTTCTTATTTCCTTTCTACTTTCCTCTTTCTTCTATCTATCCTCACGTTCCTTGGTCTTCTTTTCTCATCTGTTATATAGCTCCTTTCTCCATCTTCATTATATTGTTTTGGATCTGTTCATATCTCGTCCTATCTGCTCATATTTCACTTTCTCTGTGTCAGTCCTCTTTTTCTTCATACATATGTGACTGTCGTGGGTCCATTTCAGTTTGAGACATTCTTGCCTGTTGCCAGCCTTCATGATCGCAGCCACAGGTCAGTGGGTGGTGGCCCATCCCTGGCCTGTGGCTATCCTGATAAATAAATCAGGCTCAGAAACACGTCTCTTTATACATAACATTTGATAGCCTCACCTGCTGTAAATATACTTGTCTTGGCCATGATGAGGACTGCTTCATTAAGAGAGATTATTAAGAGAGATTATGTTGATTGCTTATATTGTAGCGATATCTGCCTGTAGCTCAGCGCCGTGTACAAACCAAGGGCTATGTCTGCATCAGGGCGGCTCCCCCGGGTATAGCTGTTCATGTAACTCAGGCTATACTGGACAAAATTGTGAAGATGGTGAGAATTATTACATTTTACTAGTTATATTACATAATTGTGATCCGTTTTAGGAAATTGAGTCATAAGTCGCAAAATATGGACTTTGAGATATCACCATATTTGAAAAGAGGAGATTTCAATGATAGTAAACACTAAAACACCTATACATATTTTGGAAGGGTAATCTCCAGTAAAGTAACTAAATATACCCCATGTGAAAGCCTTCAAAACACAAAGACATATTAAATACAATGTCCTGAAATTTGTTACATGAACTTATATGACTACATAATACCGTATAACCGATAAAACCCTCTAAAATAAAGAGATTTACTCGATCAATAAAGAGATCTACTCGATCAATGAAAAGATCTTGTGAATAAATCACTTTGAAAAATATAAATTTTGCGACTTATGACTCATTTCCCTGAAACACATCGCATGTACGGGTTGTTTTTGCTTCAGGCCTTTATACAAAGTCCTCATTTACGTTTTGGAAACCTGCCAAGCTTCACACCTGCGATGGTTTCACCTATTATCGCTCACCAGCAGTTATTCTTGGCCAATTCAACTTCCGATTCTTGTATTAATGCAGAGATTAACAGAGAATGCTTCTGTGTTTTAAAAACCATGAGCAAATGTTTTTCAATATTAACAAATGCAACGTTATTATACTTTCTATTAAGGAACATTTATTCATTTTTCTAATTGTGATAAGCCATAATTATTTTGATTGTTTATGATGCAGATGCCTGCAGCCCAAGGCCGTGCAACAATGGCGGGGATTGTGTAAAACGGACCAGCAATCCCTGGTATGAGTGCATCTGTGACTCACGTTATGAGGGAGAACACTGTGACGATGGTGAGTAATATTATCCCGCCTAGGCAATGTTTTTTTCTTTTTTTCCATTGAAAGTATTTTATCTACAGATAATAGTTTTTAGCATATCATGAAAGTTTAGCAGAAAAAGAGTAATACACAAATAATGTTATCATGTTAATTTTACAATCTGTGGAAGGTAGTCCATAATCATATTATGGGTCAGATTTTCAGAAAATGTACAATTGGCAGATCAACACATTTCTCAAATTCTGCTAAATTAGACCGAAACATCGTCAATACTAGGTATATTTGAGTATATTTAACATTGCCCTGATTCAACCAATCTGTTAGGTTTAGTTGAACTGTATTTTGAACCTGATTTTTGTCTTAAATTAGGGTTATTTGAGAGGGTTGGTGGAGGTGAATTGTACATTTTCTGAAAATCTGACCCATGTATGCAATGCCTACGCACAAATAAGGGGCGCCCCCTGGTATTTTCGTTTCGAACTGATGATTAAGCATCGGTTTATTCAGCATATAACCAGCTGCTCTCTGAAGTGCTCTAATATATTTGAGATTGCTGAAGTTTTTGTGGAGTTATCCAGGAAGAAATAATATTTTTTTACGTGATTGCTATAATTTGTTCAATGTAACATCAGAATTAAAAACGATGTACCACGATTTACCACGAAAAAGAAAAGGAGATATAACTAGTATTTGTCATGTGATTCAATGTGCTTGATGTAACCTGATTCAAATAATGGAATAATGTCCCAGTTTGTTAATACAAATGGAAATTGGTTGAAGGAGATGCTTGCTAACAGAACTAAAAAGGTAGAAATCTAAGAGGATTTGAAACTGTGATGTGTTCCGAGAAAATGAGTCATAAGTCGCAAAAAATACATTTTGAGATATCATAATTATTATATTAGAAAAGATGAGATCTAGCCGATTCCAATGATAGTAAACAGTCTAATAATCTAATAAATATTTCTAGATTTTAAGTTTGATATTTCTGGGGGTCAAAAAACAGTAAAGTAACTAAATGTAGTTTACATGAGGACCTTCAAAACGAAGAGATATATTACATGCATTGTCCCGAAATTTAGTACATCGATTGATCTAGCTATAAGTGATCATCCCACCAAAAATCAGAACATTCCAATAATGAGATCTTGTGAAAAAACACTTTGAAAAATACCAATTTTGCGACTCATTTTCCTGAAACACATCAAAACTGTCAGAAGAACGAGAATGAGTTCTTGTTATACATGTTTCCATAACAGAACATTTAATATTTCCCATCATGCATTTGGTTTGCATAGATGATTTATACAAGCTATGATATTGGTGAAAACATTTTTGCAATTTTCGTTACAATTTTGCCAATTATTTGTACGTCACGTCACAAAATCCATCCCATGATGCACTGCAACAGACATGCGCAGTGGCACATGCAAGTCCCCTATTAAAAGGGAATGTGAATTCGTAAGGCTTTTGGCCTCATGAAAATTTAGAAGCCCAGATGGCAGGGTATGAAAATAAAGCAGTTGTAAAAAATATAAATTAAAAAAAAGGAAAGGTATATTGAATATATCTTTGCGTTGCTAAGGTCATCCTATGGAGTATATCTGGTTACTTTACTAGTAATTATTCGCGTAGCCTTGGCAGAGGCAAAAGAAAACTAAAAAAAAATTATCTTCGTTGTTGATGTAAAACTGGAAATGTGTTTGATACTTCTGAAATTGACTTAGTAATTGTGCTGATGTTGATGTATAATCTTCTGTAAATGTTAAAAAAATATCTGATATATGATTATGATACTGATTTTTGTTTTGAAATGATTACCATGAGATTACCCTTGTGTAAGCAAAGGAACTGGAATCAATAAAATTTCTTTAAAAAAAAAAAAATATCCGCCCAGAGATATAGCAAACTTATTTTCAAAAATAGAAATATCAAACCTAATATATGGGTGAGATTTCCAGAAAATGTACAATTGGCAGCCCTACACTTTTACTGAATTCTGCTAAATTAGGCTGCAATTTGACCAATACTAGGTAAATTCGAGTATATGTGGCATTGCATTGATTCTAGCAATCTGTTTGGTTAGGTTGAACTGTATTTTGAACTTTATTTTTGTCTGAAATTTGGGTTATTTGAGAAGATTGACGCAGTTGAATTGTACATTTACTGAAAATCTGACCCATATAGAAATACATTTATATATGTCTTAATGTTTACCATTATTGCCATCTGCTATCTCTTCTTATACGACGGTGTGTCACAATCAATTTTTGCGACTTGTGACTCATTCTTCTGTAATCAGATATGTGTCTTTTAATGATCTGCGTTTCCTAATTTCATGTCTTTTATGAATTTGTTATTTTTCTTTCAGAGAAATGCAGTTGCTTGAACAGGGGCTCATGTTATAATAACTTCTTCGGGAAGCAAATCTGCAGGTATGCACAATTCTCACATCTTCCTCTATAATAGGGCAACTTTTAAATTACTTTATTAATTATAGGGCGACTCCACTATAGAAAAAAACGGCGCCGACAAGCAAAATATGTTGCCGACATGCCTAAAAATTCGGCGCACAAAAATCACTAGTGGAAGAGGGGTAAAATAGGTTGTCGGCAACACATTTATTTGTTGCCAACAATTGCAAAATATCTAACTTGATTAGATATTTCGTCGCAAAAAATTCGTCGCAGCCGTTTTTTGCCGTTTTTCCCATAGTGGAATCCCTGCATAACTGGGCATTAGTCAACTTTTTAAATTACTTTATTAATTTTATCATAAAACAGTTACATCAATATGTAGAGATAATCAAATTGGGTATAATATGTATGTCCAGGTTTGTTAAATAACCAGTTCTTCCTATAGTTACCCTTTAAGAGATAGATTTCTAATCTATTTATAAGGCGTGTCTACTAATAAAAAGTATATAACATCACATAACATATCGGATTTTCATATGACGATGTGAGTGTGTGACCCTTTGTACTCAGGGTATAGTCTGTCCGAAAAGTAGTTGACACGTGATTCCTTAGTGCCTTTAAGGGGAGGGAAAAGTGGGGGATTTTTTACTTTTCCCCCTGAATCACCGTTTGCGGCTGACCATGGCCGTTTGCGACCGACCATGGTCAAATATACAGCTGTATTGTCTTGATCTGTCTCTGTTCTATGTGCAGCAGCTGTTGTTTTGCTTAGATGGAAGGAAGAGCTGATTATAATGACCCTCTTTCTCCATGGTTGATTGCAATGGGCGACTCGCTGGGCAAAGGGTTGACAGGTCCTAGTCATAAATAGAATTAAAAAATCTCCCACTTTTCCCTCCCCTTAAAGGGAATCTCCCACTTTTCCCTCCCCTTAAAGGGACTAAGGAATCACGTGTCAACTACTTTTTGGACAGACTATAGGCGTGTAAAAGTTTAGTAAGATCCGAGAGGTCATAAGACACATTGCTCGTACTTTGTGTTTAATTTAACCTTAAGTTTGTGGGTTACATTCCCCCAAATATAGTATTTTGTTAGCAGTGTTGTAAAACAAGGCAGAAAGACATATCAATTTACAGTAAAAAACATTAAAACACAATCTTGGTTTGGATTCAATTATCAAAAGCATTTATACATGTAATATTGAAATAAAATCATTGAAAAAAATATTACCCATTAGCAGTCAACATTTAAAAGATTAAAAGAGTCACGAAATGTTTTGTAAATGTCTCTAATTCCTGCACCCATAAGGTGAACTGGGTATGAGATAATAAACTCTCTGAAAATAGATTCTTAAAACATGACCAGATTATAGGCTACTGATAGAAAAATGGAACCAGCAAAGAGACACAATTGAGATCTAACCAAGGTAATCTATATAGTAAAATCGAGACTAGAATTGTTAGGAAATAATGTTAAGAGACATTTAAAAAAAATAAGATAACCTCATGTCTTGACTGAATTTTGATTTCATAGACGCTAGGAAGTCCTGCTATTCAGATGAACTTATTACAATTCCTGTGACTTGTTTGAGGAATAAATATCAAATAATAATAAGTAAACTTTCTCTCTTTGCTACCTCTAGCTGCTTACCAGGCTACTCGGGCGATTACTGTCAGCTGTCAGGCAGTGATGAGAGTGACTCGCAGCTATCACCAGCTGCTCTAGTAGGAGTGATTGTGGGAGCTACTGTTGGAGGGATCATTCTGCTTGGCCTGGTCTACATCTGTCTCAGACCCCAGGTGGGCCCAGCTATGTCTCCTGCAGGTCCACTGGCTGGTCCTCCTCCTGGGTATCCTTACGGTGGGCCTCCTTATCAGCGGCCCTATTCACATATGAAACTCCCTATGCGTCCCATGTACTGGCCTTAAAGGGTCCATAAATTAATGGCTACTAAACGGTCACTGACTTTGTTCTAAAGTGGTTCTGAACTGTTATGAATTTGGGTCGGATTTTCAGAAAATGTACCATTCACCTCCACCAATCCTCTCACATAATTTCAGACGAAAATACAGTTCAACTTAACCAAACAGATTGCTAGAAACAATTCGATGTCGAATATACTCAAATTTAACAGGTATTGACCAAATTGCAGCCTAATTTAGCAGAATTTACTAAATGTGTACAGCTTACAAATGTCCATTTTCTGAAAATCTGACCCATATCGAGTTGTTTAGGGAGTGTGTGAGTGTTTAGATACTGGATGATGGTAATACATACTATGCCCCTTCTAAAAAATCTGATGTGTCACAGGAAAATGAGGCACAAGTCGCAAAGAAATGGATTTTGAGATATTATCATATTTGAAAAGAGAGATCAAGCGGATTCTAATGATGGTAAACATTCGGACATCTAATAAGTACTTCCATATTGTTTATGCATGAAGAGAAAGTTGGCGATATTTCTAGAGGTTCAGTCACTAGTAATTTAATTAAATATACTGCTCAGAGACGCATAGATACCTATTGACACGCAGTCTTGGATTTCGGTACACATATTACTACTACTTGAAACACTTAACTGTGGAAAATTGAAAATATTCCTAAAAACGGTGTCACTGATAAAGACGTTTAAAAAATACAATTTTTGTGGCTTGTACCTCATTATTAATAAATTTCATTTCTGTTAAAAGAATATTTATATAAAGAATTGATATACAATGAATGCCCCCAAATTTGCAGCTGGGTGTTGATAAAGTACATTTTATTAGATTATTATTATTTTATTAGAATTATATATTCTGAATAACAAAAATAAGCATGTTGTACAAGTCTAGTGATGTCTCCTTGATACAGAGATAACATTAGTGTAATAGGACTCACCATAGGAGAAATAGGAACAAGGTGCAAGGGTATACTTTTCCGGGGTGGATATCTCAGGGAAATAGTCAAATCGTCCCAGAAATAGGAAGTGAGGAGTTGGAAAAGAATTTGTAGAATTTTTGTGTTATCAAGGAGGAAAAAGTTGTATATATTGTATTGAAACTGATGTATTTTTATATTATGTCTAATATTACTTCTCAATGTTTAACTGTTCGAATATGCACCTAATTATTTTACAATTGATGTCACATATGCTTAGACATTTAAATACCTCTTACATACTTGTAACAAAGACAGACATTTTCAATTGGTTCTACGAGAATAGCATGAATTTGTAATTTGACCCAATAAAATTTATTTAAAAAAATCGCATCACAAATGGTCACTAAACGGTCAGCTTACCGTACTTATTATGGGCTATTCACTCCCCAACCATCACATACGCAAGATAATTCAATGGTTCTGAACTATTGTGAATAGGGTGATTTCAACATGAGTGTATACTGGATGATTGTCCTTCAGACAAAATACATAAAGAGAAAGAATATGTGATGTGTTATAGGAAAATGAGTTGAGAAAAATGGATTTTGAGATACCATCATATTGGAAAAGCTGATATCAAGCTGATTCTAAAGATAGGAAACAGTATAGGACATCTAATAAATATTTCTATAATTATTCTAAGTGTGATATTTCTATTTTAAAAAAACCAAAACATTTTGCAATATTTCGAGGTTGAAAATTATTAGTAAAGTAGCTAAATAATACTCTATAGGATGATTTTGCATAGATCTATATTAATATGCAGTCTTGAAATATGGTACATGTGTTGATGCCACTAACAGCGCTAAGCAACCCATAAAGGATAACTTTACAACAGAGAAATCCTGTAAATAAAGCGCTTTGACAAATATCAATTTTGTGACTCATTATCCTGAAACACAATCATATATACTCATTGCTGGAGATGTATATGCCGCTTGTTTGTATTGTTGTTGATTGTTTAATCCTGTCATTTGTAATTGTATTGTCTTTAGACATTTTATATATATATATTCCTCACTATAAAAGAACCTTCACATGGAACATTAGGGACTGGAACATTGTTTTTACTGCACATGATTTAATGTTAATTCACATTCATTCAATAAAGTCAGAAAATGAAAAATCAATAATCCGATGTTATCGTTCCTATTTTTTAAAAAAACAAACGCTAAGATTAAATATTCATGCCAGCCATCCCTCAAAGTCACACTTGTATACTGTAAACGTATTGATGTTCGCGCAGTATTTATTTTCGCCATTTTCGCGCACCCATCTTTCTGCGCGAAAATAAATCCTGTGTGAAAAGTATAATTATTGCATGAACAATGTTTGAGACTTCGTTGCTGCGCAAATTTAAATCCGTGCTAAAAGGTGCCAAAGCACTTAGTGCGCGAAAATTTATCTGCGCGAAAATAAATACGTTTACAGTAGTAAGTGACCCCCGACCTGGCGGGCGTTTCATAATCAGGTTCAGCGCACGCTATTGGACTTAACAACGGATTTCCGTTTCATAATGCTTCAACGCAACAACAAATTTATATATATATATGGTATATTTATTCTGGTCCTTTCAATACAGTTACATCATCCAGAACTGGGTTATCTGCCTCTGCCTTGGCAGGTCTACCTGACGCAACCCAATTAGTGCAATTACAAATTTTCTTTTTTACCTTTATAAGAACGCAAAGTGATGCAAACTTATTTTTGTCCGGGCCATTATCAAAATACATGTTAACATTGAATAATACGCAGCGCACATAACGGAACAACTATTGTGGTTAATCAACGCAACGCAGAAATCGTTGCGTTACTATGGCGCGGAATTTTTCATTTACTTATTATTAATATAATCGATGCAAGGGTGTCATCTGAAATGTTGCTAATATTAAGTTTAGTAATTTATCCCAGTACCAGGAAGTAAATAGCCATTTATCTGCAAATTTATTAACTATTTTGGTCGGAAATAGATCTCCCTGCATTAATGGGATTTCCAGTCCCATAACACAAGGTAGTGAACATGGTTCTGTTTGCCAAGCCTAGTTGTAAGATATATATTTTGAATTAATAATATCACAAGGATATTCGTGGAGAGTTTGGTAGAGTTTGGCTAATTATGTGGAAATATGGCCAGAAACGAATGGCCTTAAAGTAATAAACCAAAAGTCCTTACAATACATATATATATAATCGCATTTCACACATAAGTTTATCAGTAGGGCTCGCAAGGTTTATAGGGTAATAATCAATCCTCATTATTATTGTTGCTTTTTTAAATTTGTAACCAAGCACTAATCTCCCCCAAACCTCTCAACTAAATGTATCATATAATAATATTATATGATACATTTAGTTGACTTTGTAGAGGAAACTATTTCTGTACAATGCGGATTTGGGAATGATTAGGATTCAATTTCTCATTTGTATGAGCTGTGGTCAAAAGTGATCTTTTATCTAGGTTTTTGTGCGAAAGGGATAGGTGGGAAGACACTCTCTACGATATGAATTCCTCTTCTCATTTCATTTTTCTAAAATATATTATTCTTATCTCTGAAAACTCCTTGTCTACATTTGCCCTTTTGTTCACTTTCAAAATAGATCATACAGATGAATTCAACAGAGTTTGTAACCTCTTAAACATTTCCGTAGATGCTGACAAAAATACAAAATAGGTAACCATGGTGTCTTTGTATGTCATCTAAATAATAAAAACAACAAGACCCAGGATAAACTGTGAGTGCTTGTCACTGTTATTACTTACTCTCATTATGAGAGGCTCCGAATTATGTAATGTTTGTAAAGTTATTATTCATATCTCAATTGATTTTCTCTATATATTCACTTTATTAATACTCAATTGTCTCAAGGAATTTGTCAAAAGAACAACTGTAATGACAATAATACTATACAGGTATTCTCATCCCTCATTAGATCCCTTATTGTCTAGGATATCTCTCTTTATTTAGACATATACAATTATTATTTTATTGGAGACACGATTTCGTGCTATTTTTCTATATTTTTTTTTTACACATTTCTTTATTTAGGAAGTAATAATAATATTGGCATATGCAATTAATAATACGTTGTTGTGACTAGGGCATGTCCTTATCTCCCACCACACCCTGATTGTTTCGACTTTCAAATATGATTTCTTTACTGGGTGTCATGTACTGAATTGTTACAAACGAAAAACTACTCTATACTATTATATTTAGAACAATGATGAGTTAATGAGATGGAATGAGTGTGATATTTAAAAGAAATTTTTATAAAAGATGGTAACGAAAAAGTATATATCAATGGAGTACATCAGAACTGCTGCAATTGGTGAAATACAGTTATAACATGGATGATACTGATATAATTGACCAATGGTAAAGCTGCTATTAGTTAATCAAATGCTAACTTGCTAAATCACATGCTAACTTGCTATTACTCATTGAGATATCTTTTTTTACGTAATATAGCTTATATTTTACTATGTCAATATTAACATTGATATCAATAGGAGGTGGATTGATGTAATAATGATGATAACACTATGGCATGTAACTATCCTTTCTCCCTAGCAAGTGTGGGGCAGTCTTTATTAACGTGAACATTGTCCTGGTCTGCGTGCCATAGCCGAAGCCACAAGCAGAAGCACCGACAACAGAATCTAACCTTTGTCGTAGTCCCTCGCCGACAGATTGTGTTTGGTCTTTACGGTGTATGTGGAGATAAGCAGGGCTCACTTGTTTATTGTTATGGTCCCAAGCCGGTATCTGGGTTATCACTGGGTCTTATCTCCTGTTGGATCAGTAGTTACAATAGCTGCACACAGGTGGCAGCAGCTCCTAGTGTCCTGCTATCAAACTTGTAATATCTTGCCCCACTGTGTACGTCATCCCACTAAGCAATAATGTGGCTGGATGTACTAGTTATGTAATATTTGTTGGCTTCTATAAAGGTACAGGAACAGTGAAAACGAGATAAGGAAAATGGGTCCAAGTTGAGATATTAAGTAGTGAGGCGGATTGTCACTTTGTGAAGGTATAAAGGGGAGCCTGAGTGATACTCTAATGATGCTCATGTACTAAGCCAAATAGTCAATGGGCCTACATTGTTCTGCATATCATTACCTGCATTACTTTTTATGCATTTTTGTATTTGTGAGGCCCTTGGTTCATGGTCGCGACCCAGCTTTCTTGGTCCTAATACCGAATATTACCCTCCGATTTAGTCAAATGCAGAAAACAAGGCTATGCGGTTGTATCATATCAGTGCATGAACGAAGGGATCGGGTAAATGCTAGAGTGTTTTAGGTAGGCTTGACCATCAAGATTTGAATGTCAAGATTTGAATGTATCTGTACATCCAACAGGGTTGTCAGTTACAATGTGACTTCCAAGCACGCCATTAGAACTGGTACTAGAACTGGTACTAGAACTGGTACTAGAACTGGTACTAGAACTGGTACTAGAACTGGTACTAGAACTGGTACTAGAACTGGTACTAGAACTGGTACTAGAACTGGTACTAGAACTGGTACTAGAACTGGTACTAGAACTGGTACTAGAACTGGTACTAGAACTGGTACTAGAACTGGTACTAGAACTGGTACTAGAACTGGTACTAGAACTGGTACTAGAACTGGTACTAGAACTGGTACTAGAACTGGTACTAGAACTGGTACTAGAACTGGTACTAGAACTGGTACTAGAACTGGTACTAGGACTGGTATTAGAGCGAGTGGTATTAGTGGAGTAGGATGCTGCCATGAATGGGACAGCTAGGCAAAAAGACCTCAACTTAGCATAGTGCGCAGGAATCGCAGTGGGGTAGTGGAGCGCTTATCTGAATCCCTGGGACAGTGCATTTCTGCAGTATTAAGGAAACACTACAAGATACTCGATTTCTTAAGTCACGACCATGAACCAGGGGCCTGACCCTAGTATTCTATACTTAATAGTATTGTAGAAAACGAAATGGCATGCAAAGTAGTTTTTTAATATCAACGCTTACTCTTCTCCGTATTATGATATTGAATTACAACTTTCCTCTATTATGGTGTCACTAATGTCAAAAAAATATGAGTCTCCATTGGGTTCAATAGTTACTATAACTACCTATGCTTGTCTTGGTACTCTAATCTATAGGTTTGATCCCTGTACTCTTCTGTAAGGACATACTCAAAAAAACCTGATATATAGTGAGAATGTGTTTAGTCAATTGTACGTTTTAGTTTCAATAAGGAATCTATCTATAATAATCTTCCAATATCTTTTTTTATGATCTGATCATAATTTCTTAGTTGTGAGAACCTCTTATCTTTAATAGCGAATAAATACTGTTTATAACAGCTGCTCTGCACAGTTTTAAGCCCATATACTTGGCGTGACCTCACCCTTGATAGACTGCTACAGGGAACAGAGCTGCTGCTTGACGGAATTAGGGAATATCTCCGATCCAAGGTATCTCTCTACTATACCTCTTCTCTAGTACATATTATTAGGTCCAGAAGTAAATCAGCAAGGTGGTGTACCGTGTAACTGTTTGGCTGGTTAGTATAGTAAGATTATTGTGCTCAGGATCTCCCCACCCCCCACCCACCCTCTCACACAAAGCTGTTGATTGTTTGTTGACAAGGGTTGTTCAGGCTCTGATGAGCCTGATCAACTACACTAGTAGTTATTCGGTACCATTCGGAATACACCATGAGAAGGTACTGGTAAACACCTTTTTGGTTCTTTTTTAAATAAGGCCATATGAAATATTTCATTCTGTCCAAGTTGTAGAGCGATATCGTTTATGTAGAGAGACAGTGATAATAGTATAGTTTTACAGGGAAAATACATCAGAAAACACATATCCCCTTGACGGGCCCTAGTATTGTACGAGAGACCCGATTTACGGGCATCATTCGAAATTTTCTATGTAATAGCTACGCTATGTAAACATAGGCGATTCGATGCCAGTGTGATATCGAAAAGTGACCCCGTCGAAAAGTGACCCGTGGGTCGATTTTGGACGTCGAAAATCGACCCATGGGTCACTTTTCGGCAATCGAAAAGTGACCCACCCCATCGAAAAATGACCCACCCATTTATGCAGAGATATATAGACATAACTTTTATACCATATTGAGCGTTCATTTGTCAGCAATCATGAAGCTACATGGAGCTAATGTAACAACATGGAATGTGTTTTAGCTCCCAAATATTGTCGCACTAAATGTTACACCTATTCAATCACCCTAGGTGTTATAATAGGCTGGCTTATTGTAATAATGCCCTCACCGTGTAGAAACTGAAGGAGGATAATTGTTACTATCAATAGGTATTATGTATCCAGATTATTTTATTAGATTTTAAAACTAGGAAGCGTCTATAGATGTTATGGTAGAAATTACAGTTACTACGGATATTTATTTCTCATTACATTATTTTGTATACATTATAAGTTATTATACTCACTGGAAACTTCATGTTAAACTATCTATCAAACAACTGAATTAATATACAATATCAGGCATCGTAATATATTATTTCAGAAGATTAAGTTAGAAAAGAAGAGGGGGTCGTATTTCGATGGGGTGGGTCACTTTTCGATTGCCGAAAATCGACCCATGGGTCACTTTTCGATGGGGGTCACTTTTCGTCATGACAGGGGCCGTCCAGCGGGCGCCACTGTATGGACCCTCCTCCCATGGGTGAGGATATTTGATAGTGACATGAAATTAATGTATAGCATGTATCATCCCAGAATGACTTTAATACACCATGTATGTATATGTTGTGATACGTATCATGTTATAGTGACAAGTAAAGCCAGCCAACCTTTCATGATAAGCTCTATAATGATATTGTAAAGTTGTAGCCTTGTCGTTGACTCAACCACAGCTTTTAATTAATTAATTTGAAAATTTTACTCACATTAAAACGCATTAACCATATGTGAGTGTTGTATTGATTATTTTGTCGCCCGACAGCCGACTGTAATTTTAGTATGAAGAATGACTTGGTATTCTTCAATATATTTGGGCAGATTCCTGTATGTCTGTGCCTGTGTGCACAGATTTTGATGTTGAATGTCAAGTCATATTACCAGTACATATCAATCAGATTGTATTTTATATGGACTGTGATGTATCCATCTTATTTTCATGAATTGTCAGATATTATCAATCAATAGAGTAAAAATTACGCTAATAAAGATTTCATGAACATCTATTGAAATCAAATTTTGTTTTAATCTCAAATCATTGTGGTGCCGCGTCTGTACATTTGTCCGTTTTCATTTGTGCAATGTAACTTTAGTATAAGGAATTCAACACACTTGAACTCCATGAAAAAGCTTATTACATTACTTGCAAACATATGCATATTATTAGAAAACAAAAGGAAACCCACCCACACCACCGCTACTACTACTACTACAGTTACTCATGATTATAATGAAGCGTTGTTTAGAGTATATAATTATTATATTACATTCATGTAATTTATTCGGCAGCAAGGACATTCTCAGCTTGTCGCTTCTGACTCATGTCACTTTTGTGTCCCATTTGCCTTCTGAAATTAAGGCAATCATTTTCTATAGTTTTGCAATTGAATGTGTATGCTGGATTTATCTATTCTAATCACTCCATCAGTCTTTGTTTAATTATGGACTGCATTTCACCCACTCGATCTCCGAGCAATTCTACGTTTAGCAAAACTCCTGAATAGGGGATTTGTATGTCTGCAAACCTGAATCATGGGAGTCATATTTCAGTTATCTTATCTTTTTTGTATTTCAGTTATCTTAACTTAACTCAAGTTTCAGTTAAGGTTTCCGTTGTGTTTTATAGATCATTTACACTAGCTGTGGTATCGCTGAAAATATTCTTGAAATCTTAAAAAAAAAGTTGCTAAATATTATAATATATCTACATCAGCAAGCATTACAACAGACACGGGCACTGGCAAATACAAATCCCCTATTATAAAGGTTTATAATGGTATCATAATTATTAGAAGTTCAAAAATAGTCTTGACGCCACATAAGAACATAGAGACTAAGCCTCTGCCCCATACTTTCCTGCCCTTCATTGCTCCACGAATATCTTCCTGCAGAGTTAACATCTGAGTGTAATGCTGCCTTTTCAATTCTTCCAATTCCTTCTGCATTCTTGACATCATTTCCATCATTTCCAACATTCGGGTTTGCCCTTTGGATCCATCATCAAGTTTCATCTCATTGTCGTGTTGCACTTTGATTGCGGCAAGTTGTTTCTCCATTTCTGACAACTCATGTGTGTGTCGTCCTTGAAGGTCCCTCACTACTGCAGTCACGTCACTTTCAAGTTGTTCTTGTGTGCCTTGAAGTTGTTCCCTTACTGCTGACATCGTAGCTTCATGGTCAGACTGACTCTTGTCCAGAAACATCTTGTTTTCTTGATCAAGCATTTTCTTTGTTATCTCTAGTTCCCTTTGCTGGCGTTGTTTTGATGCCTCAGCCTGCGTCTTTAACTCCTCAACCATTTTCTGGCCTTCCTCTTTCAGACGCCTGTGTTCCTCCTTCCTCTTTTCATCCAGTTCCTCCATCTTCTTCTCCTGGAGTGATATCTCTGTTTGCATTTTCTCCTTTATTCTCCTGGCTGTTTCCTCATGGATCTGTGTTTGCTGTTTATGATGTTCCTCCAGTTGGTGAATGTCTTCCTCCTGTTTCATCAGTTGGTTTGCCTTCAAAGCCAGTGTTGTCTTAGTCTCTGTTGAAACAATACGAGTGAGTGAGTGAGTGAGATTGGTTGCTTTACGCCCTTATCAACACATTGAGGTTATGTCAAGGGCGGGAGAGCTGAGAGGGAGTGAGGGAGATTGGTTGCTTTACGCCCTTATCAACACATTGAGGTTATGTCAAGGGCGGGAGAGCTGAGAGGGAGTGAGTGAGATTGGTTGCTTTACACCCTTATCAACACATTGAGGTTATATCAAGGGCGGGAGAGCTGAGAGTGAGTGAGTGAGATTGGTTGCTTTACGCCCTTATCAACACATTGAAGGTTATATCAAGGGCAGGAGAGCTGAGAGGGAGTGAGGGAGATTGGTTGCTTTACGCCCTTATCAACACATTGAAGGTTATATCAAGGGCAGGAGAGCTGAGAGGGAGTGAGTGAGATTGGTTGCTTTACGCCCTTATCAACACATTGAGGTTATATCAAGGGCGGGAGAGCTGAGAGTGAGTGAGTGAGATTGGTTGCTTTACGCCCTCATCAACACATTGAGGTTATATCAAGGGCGGGAGAGCTGAGAGGGAGTGAGTGAGAGTGGTTGCTTTATGCCCTTATCAACACATTGAAGGTTATATCAAGGGCGGGAGAGCTGAGAGGGAGTGAGTGAAATTGGTTGCTTTACACCCTTATCAACACATTGAGGTTATATCAAGGGCGGGAGAGCTGAGAGGGAGTGAGTGAAATTGGTTGCTTTACGCCCTTATCAACACATTGAAGGTTTTATTAAGGGTGGAAGAGCTTAGAGGGAGTGAGTGAAATTGGTTGCTTTACGCCCTTATCAACACATTGAAGGTTATATCGAGGGTGGGAGAGCTTAGAGGGAGTGAGTGAAATTGGTTGCTTTACGCCCTTATCAACACATTGAAGGTTTTATCAAGGGTGGGAGAGAGCTGAGAGGGAGTGAGTGAGATTGGTTGCTTTACACCCTTATCAACACATTGAGGTTATATCAAGGGTGGGAGATACTAATAGATACTTTTCAAATCAAATAAAGTAGACATATTTCAATCAGCTTCCCGTGAACATGATAACTTATAGTACTTAGATATGACATGAAGTTAGGATATGTACCTTCCCTTTGTTTTTCAGCTTCAGTCAGTCTTTCATCAGCTGCAAGAATTGTCTTGGTAATTCTGTCTTCCTGCTCATAGAACTCGGCAAGAACTTGCATTTTCTGGAAATGTTTGAGACCAAAATCATTTTGAATCTTTCTGTGTATTTTTTTTCACATTCTTAAGTAAGACATTGTTTAACAGTAATACTAGTATTATTAAAATTTCAATCTAACAATGATTTGTTTCATTGGCACAAGATTTGTGATTGATAATTGGTCTGTTTCTTCCTAGGTGGAGCATGCAGTTCATCATTGTTCCTCGTATACTTGTATTTCCACCCTTGGATGTATATGTACCGAATATTAGTAATTAGTATACTCATTTGCTGACTTATTAACCAAGACATTGTCAACCATTATTAAAATGTGTACATGACCAACTGCTATACAGGCGAGCTAGGAGGAACTGTGAATGCAGCTAGCCGAGCCTCCTAACCTCTGTATGCAATAATGGGAAATAATAATTATCATATATGCGATGTGTTCCAGGAAAATGAGTCACAAGTCGCAAAATTGAGATTTTTCAGCGCTTTTTGTTACATGATCTCTCAATTGAAATCTTCTGATTTTTAGGGGGCTTCGCACTCATTAGCATATGAATCGGTGTAACAAATTTCGGGACATTGCATTAAATATATCCATGCGTTTTGTAAGCCTTTGTATGGAGAATATTTAGTTACCTTACTGGTAATTACCCAGCCAGAAACATTGCAAACTTTTCTTTTTCAAAAAAAAATATATCAAACTTAAGATATAGAAATACAGATCAGGTATCCTAATGTTTACTATCATTGGACTCACCTTGATCTCCTCTTTTCAAATATGATGATATCTCAAAATCTATATTTTGCGACTTATGGCTCATTTTCCTAAAACGGATCATATAGAGAGAGATGGGAATATGAAATTGTTTTAGGTCCTGTAAACCACTCACCAGAACCCCGAGCTTCCTGTGCACATACTCCTGCTCCAGTTGCTCCATGTCCCGCTTGTACAGCTCATAGCCGCCTGGCTTCATGTACACACCGCGCGTATGCTTCTCCTTCACCGGCTGGCTTAGTCCTAGTAGAGCCTCCTCACATCTCCTCCGTGAATGCGCCCTGTTCTCTTCTTCTGTTTCTGACCTGACCTCCTGAAGTTTTTCCTATAAATGAGAAGGGATTTTGAATAATTTAAGGAGCTGTGAGGTTCACAGAAACCATTCCAATTGTTATGATTCATTCTAATTTAATTTAACATTATATCGTATAACACTTACTGTAAATGTGACTTGGAAATAAAAAGCTGTTAGTATTATTAATCATTGCGCAAATGATATAATAAACCATAGCACTTAGTAGACATATGACATATACAATGTTGTATTAATTAAAATGTGTCTTTCGGACTATCGCCAGGTGAAACCCAAATGATTAATACAAACCTATCCACTTACATCAATCCCCAAACCGCATGTACCAGAATATTTGACCATAATATTTGGAATTAATGTACATACATTTTCTACAAATATGTAACTATCTTAATTTCTAATGTTCAATTTAAAAAGAAGTTAATAGCATATATAACAAAGGTATGTAGCAAAAGTGTTTAAAAGACAACGAGTAAATCATTGTATACCATTATTTGGTTACGTGATCTTTAAAGTGATTATTTGGGAGAGAGTATCACAGGACTTTACCAGAGGAATAATATCATGGAGTTTTACTCCTTAGGCTAATCTGGCAGGTTTTGCACAATTAGCACTCACCACGAATTGCAAAACTGGAACTATTTCAAATCCTGGTTTATGTTATTTCAAAAACATAAACCAGGATTTGAAATGAAGTCCTAAGGTTCATGAGGAGACCCAGATCATGACGCTATAGGGAGCCAATCAGTCATGTCTGCGTCAGTCTTTAGCACTCACCATGAAGGTGCGTGTGTGTGTTTCATCTGCATCAAATACTGCCCTTGGTACAAATGCATCCACCGCCTCCTGCTGCATCTTGCCCAACAGCTCCACCAGCTCCTCCTCTGTCTCTGTAGGAACAACACCAGACTCTGTAATGTGGCGGCGGCACATGTCCAGCACTTCAACGATCAGTTTCTCATTCTCTCTCCTGGCCATCATGGTGTAAGCACTCTCCATGCAGGGCACTCCACCCTGCTGTATAGCCTGGACGTACATCTCAACACGGGTGGAGAACACTGCAATACAACAAACATATGGGTCAGATTTTTAGAAAATTGGTTAGATTTTCAAAAAATGTACAATTCACCTCGACTAATTTTCACAAATAAACCATATTTAAAACAGAAATGAGCTTCAAAATGCAGTTTAACAGAACAGAACTGATACTTTAAATCAATGCGATACCAAATATACTCATGTAGTGATCTTTCGGATCCGATCCGCTCTACTACGCCGATAAAAGACTCAAACTAGGATAAACCTTCTGCACAGCTTTTATTAGCTTTCACGGGGCAATCTCCCCAACGACTTGACCAGTCGAGATGGTCCAGCCACCTCGTTAACCCTACACCAACACAGCTATGGTGTCTTATCCGCGGGTCGATGAACATAACCAAAGGAATAATACCCTTTCTCACGAATGTCAGAATGTTACATATAGCAGCATGGTACAAGAGGTTTGTAATAGAAGCATAAAGAATGGCATACATAAAAGGTAATATAAGAATAATAGGAAAACTTCTTCCTAGAAAGGTAAAACTGGTAATATAAGCCGGTACTGCCCACTGGGTTAGTACAAGCGTACCAACCTCAGCGGACAGCACCACACAACAGTAAAACTGGACACTAAATGTCCCAGACCTTCTTATATTATACCCAAACCCACTACAATACTCCCCCTTTAATAAAAAGAGTTTAACATCAATATAAACTCGGCAACAAGGCAGTAATAAACAGCATAAACACACCAGAGACAAATCCGTTGAAAACAGTAGACTTCGGACAAAATAAAAGGTACGTCCGAACCACTCACACACATCCGTAGAAGTGAAGAAAAATTTTCAAAGACATAAAGGAGCATTTGTGTCCTCACTATTCTACAGAATCCAGTGAAAGTAGTTAAATATAAAATATAGTCCGCAGAACGGATTCAGATCTCTCCTTCTGAGAGAATCAGAATAAAGTCACTGTTCGAAAATATATATCAACGTCTCACTCTCTTTTTGGTGGTAACAAGTCCGGAGGGATGTCCGTGGGCAAAGCAGTATGACAGAGAAGCGTAGCTCGACGCTGACACAGCGGAGGGATGTCTTGAAATGCTCGACGCTGCGTCAGCGGAGGCTTACAACTGCGGAGAGGGAGTTGGCTTAGGCGACGTCCATGGCGTTGTCGTCGGCCTGGTCCGGGTCCTCGGCTTCCTTGGAAGGATCCGCGGGGGCTGTTGGCTCAGCAGCTGGCTCCTTGGTTTTGAGGGGCGTGACAGCAGCCTCCGGAGTTCCGAAGATGCTTCCTAGGAAATAGGAACCATCCGTCGTATCCTCAGCAACTGTCCTGCTTACCAAAGGTGGAGAAGACCGTGGAGCAGGGACAGAAGCGGGCTTAATCTGCGCCAGCAGCCTGGTCAGCAGCTCGTATTGAGCAGCGTCAACACTTACTGCTGCACCGCCGGACGCAGACACAACTGACGTGCTGGCAACAGCTCCGCCGGACTGGGTGGTCTGCTCCACCTCCACACTTCTCACCTCTTGATCCAAGTCCTCTGGAGTACTAGATCTCCCGCACTCTGCTAATTCTCCCTTGAGACTGGCGTTCTCCTCAGTCAAGCTGCGGATTACGCCGTCCTTCTTCTCAGCAGAAGTGCGGAGGACTTGAATCAACTTGGCCTGAGTTCTTATTGTCTCACGGAGAGAGGCCACCTCCCCGATCTGTTGCTGGACTCCTTGCAGCTGACGCAACGGAGTGGTCAGTGTCGCCAAGGAGGACTGCACTTGCTGCTGTGCTGCGTCTGAAGCTGCCCGGAGGGTCAGCAAACAGCGCTGCACTTCTTCCGTAGCAGTCTTCACCAGTTTGTCAGTGTCGACTGCTTCCGGCAACTTAGAGACCAGATCTTCTGTCTCTTTCTGAGCCTTGCGGCCTCTCTTGGCAGCGGGTGGGGCAGGGGACACTAGTTCCGCGGATGCTGAGCGCCCGCGCTTCTGTGCATCACCTGCTCCACCTTTTGGAGCACTCCGGCCAGAGCTGCTACTGGAGCCCTTCACGCGTCCACCTCTACCTCCGGCTTTGCCCTTACTTCCACCAGAGCTTCCGGGAGCGCTGGTTCCGGCAGTAGGGGAAGAAGAAGTTTCCTTCTCCTTGGCTGAAGCCGACTTAGTGGCAGTCTTGGTGCCGGACTTCATCCGGCGCATGACCCGAAGGTGCTGCGCCGAACAGTACGTCATCCTCAAGAACGCACTATTGTTCACAATAGTAGGGATGACGCTCATCACCCTACCCACTGCCTTCTCCCGGGACTGGTTGTGAATGACCGACTCGCCATTCATCAGGTGTTTCACCAACTCGACCCTCCGATCAAGCACCTGGGAGCAGTTGGGGTAGGGACATATCCATGCCTGAGAGGAGGGGGCATGGACCTCACAGAGGTGGCGGAAGAACCGGGCCCGGGTGGAATAGGCCCTTACACCCTTCTCGTTCAAGCGAGGGTACCTACAAACCATGAAGGGGCAACGGAAGCCCGGCTGCCATAGTTTGTGCACGCTAGACAACTTCCCGTAGGTTCCGGAGTCTAGACTGTCCTCGCGGACGAGTTCCGGCCATAACACCTCCTCATACCTGGCCATTTGCTTGTCAGTGAAGTCCTTTTCCTCAGAATCGGACTCCGCTGGCGCCTGGTTACTGGATCCAGGTTGATCCAGTGCAGGGTTCATTGGCACCAGCTCTGCCAGGTCCATGTCTGCCTTGAACTTCGGAAAGGATCCCAAGGAAGACAGCTGGATCCGGCGGGCCTCCGAGCGGTGCTCGTGCTCACACTTCAGCTTCCTGATCCGAGGAAGCTGGGAGATGCCTTGAGGGGCTTGACCCCTACTTCGTGAGACACTAGTCCGACTAGTGCCAGCAGCTTGGGAGTCAGCGACTTTGGTTCTTGACGACCTTGTCGAGCTGCGGCCTCTTGTCTCACTCGCCGGAGGAGGGTCTGGCCTGGGAGAGGGAGAGCGAGAACGGGAGCGGGACTTCCTGGTTGAGGAAGACCTACTCTCATCACTTTTCCTCGGGACAGACTGCTTCCTCGGACTCCGGCGCAATGGTGGCACTTCCACCTTAGAGCTAGGGTCTGAATCCGAGGGCTTGCCGGACTGCTTGCCGGACCGCTTGGTGGCGGACTTGTCCTTGGACGGGTTGTCCTTGGACGTTGCGGACTCCTTGGCTACCTTGTCAGCCACCACCTTGCAAATTTTCTCGACCTTGGACTGCTTGTCCTTAAAGGTCTCGGACTCAAGGCCCACTGCAGGATTTTCACCTGTCTCCTTTTCCGTCTCGACTTCCATCATCATCTCCGCCTCACCGTCCGGAAACGGGGCTGGAGGTTGCACCTCGGGTGCGGATCCTGTGTGGAGTAGGCCGTCTAGCACTGCGGCCGCCTCCTCCTCCGTCAGAGGCTCTCCCTCGGACTCGGACAGTCCGAGCTCTTCCTGCTCGAATTCGTGGTCGGACATAGCGAAATGAACGATACACTTACTCTGCAACAATTAAGGAGAGAAACAATCAAACATAGAGTATAACAGAGTATAACTGGTCACACCAACTCAACACCCCTTCCGGACAACGTCTCGGACTTAAAGAAAAAGCCTGGTCTTTCACTACCAATCTTAGATTCGGCGAGTCCGAGACCTACTACCGGCGTAATTATAACTTGGTTTCTAGCTCTAATAACACACCACGTGCACTAGTATGTTACTTCGAGTTCCACCCACATAAAATACCGGGACTTGACAAGAAATGGCGTGCCTTTAGTCTAGGAACACTACAGTCATTCATTCGCTAGACAAAACAACCAACATGGCGGCTACGTGTTTTAGCGCCAGACCGCTAAGTTACTTTCAACACTGATATTGCAATAAATATCGTACACAAAGTCACCAAAGTTCTTGTCACCTTCTTGCAACATGCTACAAACATTTCAGGGTACAAAGCAATAAGTTCATCCATTTGAAAGACTTACAGTTTGAACTTCTTTCGGTCGTAGCTTGTTACTCTCTTGAAAATCGGAAGCAGAGTGCAAATGGTAAAACACACCGGCGGAACCCGTGGTCACACCCGATGTTTCCAACCGCCGCCGCTGTTAGCAGCGCCACCCGGCTCCCGCGCTCACACTGAGCCTTAGCGCAGACGTGTTTGACCAGTCTGGCTAACCTGTTCTCCCCTGCTGAGACTATACAGGGTGTTTCCTCAAATTTCCTTGCCTATCTGGACAGGTTCGAGCAACCATCTATTCACTATAAATAGATTCCGGCCTTACAGCAAGTTCCGAGCTACCATCACTCGCAGGGCAAGCCTGGGCCTAGCTTTTTCCTGTCGTTCAAAACAAGTACTCTCCGAGACCATATTCGTTTCCCAGTCATGTTGGAAAGCAATCCAAACTGCCGAAATGGGAGCAAACAATTAACATTCGGTACAAATAAACTGTCTGCTTGACTTCTCGTTGTGTACTTTTTTAGGGGGAGGAAAACCAGTTCAGAAATTTCCCTCCCGGATACCATTTTTCTTACTGATTCAACCGAACTGGGGCCTTGCGCGTGCGCTGAGCCCTCACCAGTGGTGGGGAGGAGTCCCCCAAATTAGGAAACGGATTTCTCCGTACCCTCCTCTTAGGCAAAGGAGTTGGCAAGGTGACCACTGGAGCTGGTAACTTCCTAGGCCGACCCACTTTCCTTTTAACAGGCAACGAAGGAACAGCTGGTTGATCCAAAATCTGTTTTTTCGGCCTACCCCGCTTTTTCCTTGGGAGAACACCAGTACTAGGTAGGACAGGGGGATCAGCCAATGCTGTTCCGATCCCCGTCCCCCTCTTCTTAGGTCTCCCAGGCCTACGTTTAACACCTTTAGGAACCTGTTTTGTGGCAGGCAATGCATGATCACCCGCCTTAACAGCATCCTTTTTCTTCTTCTTAGTCTGAGGGGGAACACTAGCGGGCGAGGTAGAAGTTACCTTCTTCCTCGGCCTACCTCTAGGCTTAACACCTATAGTGATCTTCTTCTTCTCGGACTTGGAAGGACATTCCACTCCCGCTATCACCTTACCAGCTTCCAGCCTGAGTATATCTCTACCCGCTTTCTCCAGTTTCCTAAACTCTGGAGCCCTATGAAGGTTGCTAGCCTGGATAGGACCATTCTCATCAAAAGCGGGTTTGAGATAATCAATATGATACCTCAGCAAGCCTTCAGTGGTCTCAAGTTCACAAGTGGTACCGCCTATGAACTTGTGTATCTTAAATGGGCCATCCCATTTTTGTCCGATTTTCTTGCTTGCCTTTGGGGGGCAATATCTGTAGACAACATCCCCCACAGCAAACTTTGGTGGTCGTGTACGTTTATTATAATCTCGTTTCTGGTTAACAGCAGAAATTCCGAGATTAGTACGTACGTACTTGTGGCCATCACGCATCCACTGCTTCAAATTCTCGACAAAGGAAACCTTACAAGGAAAATCCAACCCACCCGGCTCCACCCCATGAACGATATCCATAGGAGCAACCAGTTCTGCACCAAAAACCACAGAGTTCGGTGTACACAAAGTACTGGCATGTACAGTCGCCCGGTAAGCATGAGCTATACACGGAGCTAGCATATCCCAGTTATCTTCGTGATAGTCCGTCAGACAGGAGAGCTGCTCTACAAGAACCCTATTTAGCCGTTCGCTCTGTCCATTGGACTGAGGTCTATACGGAAGAGTTATGAGCTTCTCGATCCCAAGCATGTCCAAAAGACATCTCAACAGCTGTGATCGGAATTCCGGAGCTCCATCAGTCTGTAAAGCTACCGGGCATCCGAAGCGCAGAATCCATTCCTTGAAAAGGACTTCCGCACAGCTCTCTGCAGTGTGGTCTCTCATGGGATAGGCTTCGGACCATTTGGAAAAATGATCCGTCACAACCATTATATAATTGTTTCCTCTAGGAGTTTCTCTAAACGGCCCTAGAATATCCAAAGATATACGGTTCCACCTATCACCATGCTTTTCTTTCTTTAGGAGAGATTTCCCACCTCCTATCCGAGATTTCCTTGTACTACATTCAGGGCAAGCCCTGATCCAGCGCTTCAGATCATAACGTTGGCCCGGCCAATAATACCTCATCTTGGCTGACCATGTGTTCTTAAAAACACCAAAATGACCTGAGGTCTTCGGACCATGCATGCCCAAAAATACCTCCCTCCTCATTGAAGCAGGAACCACCTTACGCCAATACTTTCTACCAGTGGCTAGCCGGACCCAGCCCAGGCATAGCACACCGTCCTTCATCTCCATACTGCCAAGATGTTGAATGCAAGTCCGAAATTCATCGGATTCTCCTGCCAGATCTTCCCTACTAGGAATCTCTTCAGAGCCATCCAACATCGCGATTAATCTCTTGATCATCGGATCAGACTGTTGAGCTTCTTGTAGCTTATTGCCTTTAGCCTCCACTACAGGGGTGACTTCGGTAACAGCTAACACCGCGTCATGCAGTCCGCAATCTAGACAATCCAGTCTTCCACACTTCCGTGTTGGCAGGCGAGAGAGCGCATCAGCATTTTCATGTCTGCGGCCCGCCCGGTGCAGGATCATGGCCTGATCCAACCCATACTCCTGCATGGTAGTTAGCCATCTAGCAAGCATGTCTGTCGGATCCTTAAAATTTAGCAACCAGCGGAGAGAGGCATGATCCGTCCTCACATAGAAATTCCTATTACCCAGAAGGTAATGTCTGAATTTCTTTAAATACGTCAGGACAGCAAGTAGCTCGCGTTTCGTAGCACAGTAGTTCTTCTGAGCCTTAGAAAAACTATTACTGGCATAACCCAAGACAACTTCACGCCCATCCTGTATCTGTGAGAGGATTCCGGCCATTCCAAAACCACTTGCATCAGTGTCTAAAATGAAATCTCCCACCTTCCGGGGGTATCCAAGCACTGGAGCCGTGGTCAGCAATTCCTTGACCTTGCTAAATGCAGCCTGACACTGCGGAGTCCACACTATAGGTCTGGTATAGCGCTTATCCTTACATGCAGCCGTCACAATGTCCTGCAAAGGAGAGACAATTTCACCAAAATTGGGCTGGAACTCCCTATAATAGGAAGCAAACCCAATAAACTGTCTAATTTTCTTGGCATTTGTGGGGACTGGCCAATTCTGGACTTTCTCAATTTGCTTCGGATTGGCTTGAATACCTTTACCAGAAACAATCCGGCCCAGGTATTCAACTCGCCGACGGAAGAATTCACACTTCTTCGGCTTCAATCTCAAGCCATAGTCTTTGATTCTTTCAAGAACAAGCCTGAGGTTATGGAGACACTCATCAAGTGTCTTTCCAAAAACCACAATGTCATCCAGGTAAACCAAACATGACTTCCATTTGAGTCCGTCCAACATGGTGTCCATCATACGTTGAAAGGTAGCCGGAGCATTACACAGTCCGAAAGCCATAACTTTGAACTGGAACAAGCCCACACTGGAGAGGAAAGCAGTCTTTTCCTTGCTAGCCTCATCCATAGCCACCTGCCAATATCCGCTTTCCAGATCAAGTGTGCAAAACCATTGGTTTCCACCAAGAGCCTCAACACACTCATCAATCCTAGGCAGAGGAAAACTGTCTTTGATCGTGACGGAGTTCAACTGACGATAATCTACACAGAAACGCTGTGTCCCGTCCTTCTTGGCCACCATAACAATAGGAGCTCCCCAAGGGCTACTGCTATGCTCAATTCGGCCTTCCCTATACATCTTCCAGATTTCTGCCTCCGCTTTATCACGTTTAGCAACTGGAATCCGTCTATATGCTTGTTTGATCGGGCAAGCATCGCCGGTATCAATAACATGACGGACCTTATGAGTACATCCCAAAGCTTTATCCCCCGGCAGGGAGAAGCAGCAACGGAATTCCTCCAAGAGATCTAGAGCATTTCGTTTTTCCTGGACTTCGGACAAGTCAGAATCGTCAACCATCTTTGTCAGTGGACACTCCGGAGTGGCCGGAATAGGAAGAGTAGGAGCGATCAGGTCATCATCCGCAACAGGAGACTCCAGCACCTGTATTGAATTAATGATTGCTTCCCTAATCATCTCCTCATTCTCCCCATCGTCAGACAGAGAATCTTGAGCTACCAAAGCAACTTCAAATACTCTGCCAACCACCCTATTTCTCTTAATTTTCAACGTGCGACCGGTCGGATTGGAGAAAGCCACCACGGCCGGAGAACCGTCACCTGGTACATAAGTATTCAGGCTGCCCAAGGCTAGATCTTTCAACAATCGTTGGTCTGGCTCGAACATCATTCCTTCAACTGCGACTGAGCCACTGTCAATATCAAGTTTGGCCAACGTAACTGCTTTGGGTTTGAGGATAACTGTCTTAAGCAGCTTCACCTCTCTCCCCACAATTTCATCCTCAACTTGAACCGCATTAACAGAGGAACTTCCAATTCCGCTAACGGGTTTTTTCCATAACTTACAAGTTACGGAAGACCCATAATTGTCCAAGAAGAAAGTTCCTGACCAATCTAGATTACATCGGTGCACATAATAGAAATCCGCACCTAATATCCCGCTTTCAGGGCCTTTCAGACCACTGACCACGAGACAAGTAATCATATATGTCCGGTCGCCAAGTAGCAACGGACAAAGCACGCTCCCATATGTAACAATGGGTGTTCCATCTCCCATCGCACACACCATTCGTACCGCCGTCATTGGTGGTGGATTTGGAAGGGATTCATAAAACCTTCTGGTGATCAAACTAGTAGTAGCACCAGGATCAACCAGAAAGCTGCCAGTTTCCCCATCCATCGTTACAGGGGCATACCATCTCTCCCGCACCAACAATTTGGTTGGGATCTCCAAAGTTCCCTGTTCGTGTACAGAAACCTTCTGAACTTGAGCTGATTTAGTTGCTCCGCCCTTGACCAACACAATCTGATCTTGTTCAGCTTGGAACCCGGACTGCCCCCATCTCACATCCGAGGCAGAATCCGAGTCACCACAAAGCACATGGCCTTGTGACAAGGCTTTACCGTCCGGCAACGATCGCGAATCTCCAGTTTTCGGAAGGGGTTCACCTTGTTGTGAAGCCTCCAACGTAATAGCTGGTGCCTGGGCCCGCCCGCCAATTTCTGCACTACTCACAGCTTCACTTCGGACTGTGGTACTGTGAAGCGCCCTTTTCCCGACCCCCACCTCGCTCCTTATGAGGGTCTCGCCGCATTTCCCGAAGGCTTGGAAGCAACACCATCTTCCTTCGGGACCAAACCAAGAAGAGCTAGTCTTCTGGGGCAAGCTGAGTTGAAATGCCCCTCCTCACTACAGAACCAGCATTCTCGACTTGGTGGTTTCCAGCGCCTGAACCTACCACGTCCACCTCCGTAGGAGGGAGTGGCCGAATCAGCACCCGGCGCGGCCGTTTTCCGTTGTTGCCAAGCCTGCAACGCCTGCACAATCACTTCACTGACATCATCCGAAATTGGTCCGGACTCAACCAGTGAGGACTTCTCCAATAGTTCCGTTACCTGGGCTATGGCTCTGGCATTAACTTTCTTCTCACCAAGTCCGCTAGGAGCAGCGGACGCAGGTGAGGTCCTAGAGTTATGGGACTCTACACTAATCTCTTGAAGAGTCACAGAATCCACATCCTGAGTGCAGCTCTCATAGACTTCTGACCAGTGAGCGCAATCATTTAGATCATTAGGTTGCTTGAACCTAATCCAAAGTGCCTGCTTCGGGTCAGAGAGTCCCTTCAAAAAGGTTCGGATACCCATGGTACGTGAGGTGCTATCCATCACCGTACCAAAGGCATACCTAGCCCTCTTTGCTACCTCATTAGCAAATGCGCGACCGTTCTGGCGAGGAGTTTGGCGACATTTAAACAATTCCGCCTCCCTCTTCTCCCTGGAGTGTTCACCGTAGTTGGCGTCCATATGCGCCACAAGTTCAGGCAGAGTAACCCCCTGGGGTAATTCTCCTAACTCCGCAATCTGACGCCTGCAACTACTCTTAAGCTGCCTCACGAACATAGCGTCCGTCCAGTTGTGAGCTTCGGCCACAACCTTCATCTCAGCCAAATGGTGAAGCCAAGTGTCTTTAGTGGAATCCCACAATCTGATTGTTCCCAGTCGTGGGCTGATATGTTCTTCGTCAGTATAGAACGTGTACGAGAAATGGGTATCAGCTGGGTCCGGTCCTGCATAAGTCAGGCCTTGCACCAATGACTTATTTCCATACGCAGATTTCTGGGGACCCGCCGGAAGCAAGGTCAACGACTGAGAGTGCATACCAGTTGGTACACACACAGTAGTAATACGTAGACCATCCGGATCAGCCCCTGTAGTGGAGTGAACCGATGCTCTGGGCGTAACAACCACTGGAGGTGTAGTACCCACCGGATCTTTTCGGACATAGGTTTCGTTAACCACATGTCCGCGCACATAAGAGTTGCTTTTAGGAGTAGCAGGCCTCTTAATGCTAGACATACCACCTAGCTCAACTATCTTCTCCCCCTCATCTTTAGGAGAGGACTCGGCTACAGCTGCAGGCTCTCTTATAGTAACCTGTCTTTGAGCTCCGAAATGTCTCGGAGTCAAGAGTTTGTAGGAGTCTCCTTCCTGGTAACCCGGGCCAGCACCCGCATCATGAAACGTCGAGGTTGCTGGCTGGATAATCTTTAGAGGTGTCATAGACAGAGCAAGCTTCTCTGCTAAATCCGCTTCGGAATCTAGCAGATGGTTGTGCAGCCTTGACAAATCGTCTACCCGCGATGCCTCTGCTCTTAATTTCTCGTTCTCCGTTCTTAGCTCCCTAGTGGTAGCAGAAGCGTCCTTCGAGATTTCATCTAGGGTTCCCTGTAAACCCGCGTTCTGATCAGTCAACTGATCAACAGACTGACGCATCATTACCAGCTGCTGATGAGAGTTGGAGTAAGCTCTTTTCCAACTCAACACCTGAGCTCGCAACGTAGATATTTCTATCTCGTCTTCTGAATCCGTATTTTTAGGCGGATCACGGTAACCCCACAGGTCAAGCCCAGCATCACCTTGAATTCCTGGTCCTTTCGGAACAGAACCAGGCGATTTCACACTTGGCGGAGCGGTTTTCCGCCTTGCTCCAATGCCAACTAGATCACCTCCCTCCGGGGAAGCAGTCCGAGATCTAGCCAGGTTGTCCTGAATCTGAGTAGCAACGTCTACCAAAGGTTTAGCGCCTGCCATACTTTTTATTTTACTCGGAAAATATATCTTGGAACTCAGAAATGAATCTAGTTCACCTACAGAAGATTTGCCCCGCGGTGAGCTTTGGTCACGGCACCAATTGTAGTGATCTTTCGGATCCGATCCGCTCTACTACGCCGATAAAAGACTCAAACTAGGATAAACCTTCTGCACAGCTTTTATTAGCTTTCACGGGGCAATCTCCCCAACGACTTGACCAGTCGAGATGGTCCAGCCACCTCGTTAACCCTACACCAACACAGCTATGGTGTCTTATCCGCGGGTCGATGAACATAACCAAAGGAATAATACCCTTTCTCACGAATGTCAGAATGTTACATATAGCAGCATGGTACAAGAGGTTTGTAATAGAAGCATAAAGAATGGCATACATAAAAGGTAATATAAGAATAATAGGAAAACTTCTTCCTAGAAAGGTAAAACTGGTAATATAAGCCGGTACTGCCCACTGGGTTAGTACAAGCGTACCAACCTCAGCGGACAGCACCACACAACAGTAAAACTGGACACTAAATGTCCCAGACCTTCTTATATTATACCCAAACCCACTACACTCAGATATTTGTGGTATTCATCATTTCTCAGCCTAATTTATCAATATTCTCTAAATTTGTAGAGCTCCCAATTGTACATTTTCCGAAAATCTGACCCAAATGTACAATTGCTAGATCTACACATATAGGAAATTCTGCTAAATTAGGCTAAACAATGAAGAGTACTGGTATTTCTGAGTATATTTAGTATCGTGTTGATTTAAAGTATCAATTCTGTTATGTTAAACTGCATTGTGAAGCTCATGTTTCTATTAAGTGTGGGTTATTTGAGAGGATTGATGAAAGTGACTTTTACATTTTCTTATAATCTGACCCATGGGTACAAAGCGGCGATCTTGTAAGACAAGGTAATAGGGGATTTGTATGTGCCACTGCATGCCACTGCGCATATCTGTTATAGTGCATCCTGGGATGGATTCTAATCTGACATACAAATTTGTTTGCTCCATTTGATTGAAAAGGGCAAGAATGTTTTCACCAATATCCGAGCTTGTAAAAATGATCTAAAGCCTGTAAAAATGATCTAAAGCTTCATAACTATCCCTTCATAGTAGTGGGCGTAAACTGACCAAAACATCCCACTTCTAGTTGTAAGAACATGATTGGGAGGGGTGAAGAAATGGTATGAAAGAAATACGTGATAAAGGTATAAACGTGTATATATTGAATTTTGATTCCTTTAGTCAACAATCACAGGAATTGGACCAATTTTCTTCTATGTAGGACTCCTGGATGATCCATGAATTAAAATAAATAACAAGGTTGCCCATTGATGTAGTACTTTAATCGATTTGTGTACAATATAACTATTCTCTACAATAGGATATCCGAGAAAGTCATAATTACACACTTTTCAGAAACACTAACAAAAAACTTATACTCACTGGGTCCATTAAGAGGCTGCCCATTGGGTAGAGAGAGTGTTGGACATTGCTTCCAGATGTAATCAGTGAAGATGTTTGTGTCTTGCACAAATGATTTAGCCAACTCCTTTTCCTTCAAATGTTCAAGATTGTTCACTGTGTCTCTGGAAACAATAAATAAAAGCCTTGTATAAAATTAATTAATAGTAGCCATAATATAAATTGATAATTATTCACAAATTAGTAGGTTATAGTTATGCACAAATTAACCACGGATGACTTCTCTACTTTAAATCGGTAAAATGTGGTATTGAAAATGTATATTGAATTTTGAATTTATAATGATTTGCGACTGGTTCCAAAATGTCTGTGGTGCAAGGTAGTAGTGTATAAATTAGATCCAATATGGATGGGCACTTGGATATCTTTCAACCTACTTGTATATAGTCGTTTTTATATTGTCGTTGTTTTTTATATAGTCGTTTTTTATATTGTGTAAATGACATAACAATGTCAATCATATTATTGAAGAAATAAAAAGTTGTCAAATGGGCCAGGAGAAAACGGCCGCAAGTAGGAAAGGTTTTGGGCGGCCTCCAAGTATGTGGACTTTTATAAAACCCTGCGACAAAATCATAAAGTCTGCCAGAGTAAAGGTTGTGTTCCAATGGCCGGCTACTACGCCTCCCGCTACTTTGACAGTCTATTGCTCCCGCTTCTAAAGAAGTGGAAGCAAGGAAATGAAAGTAACCGGATGCTACTGGGACGTTACTTCTGCCACTACTCAGAAATGAGAGCCGACAGCATTTAATTTTAACATGTAAATGAACCCATTAAATAATGTGAGGGGTAATGTAGAGTGGTGCTAGTGGCCCACTTCAGCCCCCGCTACTTCCCTCTACCTCCTGCTATAAAGTAGTGGCCGCTTCAGATCAAACATGTTTGATAGAAGCGGGAGACCTCTACACTTTGAAAATGCTCCAAAAGAAGAGGGAGGTACTTAATGTGGCTTTGTAGCGGGGCCCAATAGCACCCATCCCAGTTACTCTACCACTACTGCTCCTGCTTCTTGGTTGAAGGAGCAGGAGCAGAAGCGGGATAAGTAGCTGGACAGTGGAACCCAGGCTTTAATGGTCAAATCACCTGAATATGGCTTGTAAAAGAACAAAAGAAAAAGTAAAAAATATTTAGTCTTTCTGAAAGTGCAGAGCAGCTAAACAAGTATATATCTGTATGATTGTTAGCGTGTCAGACGTGGTGAAGTAAATCAAGAATCTTGTAAAAGCACATTTTATCTAACTATGACAGCTGGGTCGCACTAATAGTACTACTAGTAGCACTAACCTGTGCTAGTGAAATTTATATTCAGACTTGCCAGACAACAGCTGAAGACAGCAGCTCTGATTAGAACACAAACACAAATTCCTAAAAAACGTTTTCATGTTTTTTGAGAATCAAAGTTTTGGAAGTTATGGAAGAAGGGCCCACACATATAAATTACTGACCTGCCTCCTGGTCTGTCAAATACAAAACATCTTCTCTTCAAGAAGTACTTTCTAATGCACCTCCTCGCTTCCTGACTCCCCTCACACTGGTTGTCCTTGAGTGTGAGCATATGTTCCAAATACTCGCTGGGGGATACTTCCTTTCCCTTTATTACCAAATCAAGGCCGAAATCTCTGGCAGTAAAGATCAACTCTGGGAAATACATGTCAAAGTCAGACGATTCTCCAACTGCGTCAACTCTATGGACTTTAATTTTGTTGGATATTTCTGAGATAAACCTGATAATGTATTAAGGTGACGTAAAATGTAAAATCTGGTAAACTTTGATACCTTCGTATTATTTCACTACTTTTAAAGTTCACATCTGCCTGTTTCAAATTGACTTGGGTTATTCACTTTCTAGATATACTAGACTTTATTTAAAACTACATTTTCAGTGAGTTTGCAATACTTGATTGGGAATCGCGGGTAAACATTGTTGATGCAAACATTTTAAAGTAAAATGATTCTTCAAGATTCACCCCTATTTTTACTTATAGCACAGGATCCATCAATAGTTTTCTGCTGTTATATATTTATGCAAGACTTTGAGGTTGAATCAGCTGAGGTTGGCGATGAGCAACAATAAGGGAAACCACCGCCGGGAAGGATTTTGATTGGTCCCCAAAAATATGAATGTGGACTTGTATGAAGCCCTGTAAATCCTCCAATGGTCAAATGCCTTTTGTATGGGTTGAACAACAACAGGATAAAACATAGAATTTTAATATTTTTTGAATAGAAATGTTTACTGAAAGTGGATCTATCGGTATCTACCAATAGTTTCAAGCGTGGTACTAATAGTATGGCAATTATGAGCTCAAGGGTAGGTGCCCCGAATAAAAGTTATTTTTACCCAAAAAAATAATAATATGGCAATTAACCAAATAGTTTTGACATCCAAAATTACGTCTACAGATGAAGTCAAACGTTTATCCTTTCATGGTATTGTATCTGATGAGTCAAGGATACTGTAGTTTGCTGAACATGTCCTCACTGATGGCGCCCGTGAAGTTGTAGACAAATGTGTTGGACAGGAGGATGGCCAATGTGAAGATCCAGGTATCATGGTCGGGGTCACCCTGTAAATAACATCTTCTAAATGTAAAGAAGTACATGTAACACATTATTTTATTGTTGTTGCTGTTATTTGTATTGCCATTTAGGGTTATGTCGGAGGGTCAGAGGGTCAACTTAGGAGGATTTCACTGTATCACCTACAAGCATTAAGGGAAACAATCCTACCCAATTGTCTTAATAGGTATAATACCTTGATAATAAATAATGCAATATAAAAGTCACAAGGAGCCAAAACTAGGACTTAGGAAACTTATTACAATCCTTTATAAGAACAATAATCAAGTACAAATTGTATTCATTTAGTTATTTTCATAGTATCTCTATATATATTTAGTGGATTGTCCCCAATAAGGCTCTCAATGTTTCTTTCAGAATTCATACATTAGATGTGTTACTGCACATTAATGTTATCATTAAGTCATTAACCCCTGGACGCATCGGCGCAGTGGCAGAGCACAGAAATGCCTGCATTTTACCGAAACTTATGAACGCACCACCGGAACTCAGCCGCTATTTATTAGTCTAGGAAATCTCAATCACCCAACTACCTATGTTTTCGGACTCCTCGGGAGAAATAAACTACAGATTTGCCTTGCTTATCATTTTCGCGAAGCAAAAATCCACCCTCTAGTGCCACATACTCTCCTGTTGGGTAATAAAGGAATTTGTTTTATTTCATTAGAAAACAGACCAACAATACTTATACATATCTCACCTTGACTGCATCCCCCAGTCCCTCCGTGTCCAGCAGCAGGTTATACTGTAGGCCTAAAGGTCCCGGCCCCATGAAACCTAGACATATCTCACCATGACAGCATCCCCCAGTCCCTCCGTGTCCAGCAGCAGGTTATACTGTAGGCCTAAAGGTCCCGGCCCCATGAAACCTAGACATATCTCACCATGACAGCATCCCCCAGTCCCTCCGTGTCCAGCAGCAGGTTATACTGTAGGCCTAAAGGTCCCGGCCCCATGAAACCTAGACATATCTCACCATGACAGCATCCCCCAGTCCCTCCGTGTCCAGCAGCAGGTTATACTGTAGGCCTAAAGGTCCCGGCCCCATGAAACCTAGACATATCTCACCTTGACAGCATCCCCCAGTCCCTCCGTGTCCAGCAGAACCAAATATGTGTCCTTCTTTACCGGATGCTCTCGTACCCAGATCCAGATGCCTTTGGTTTTACTCTCAACTGTGCTCCCCAGGGCAAAACCTTTGAAAAAAATGTAATCATAGTTAATATATACATTGAAACTCGAGAAGTATTTCTTTAGGCAAACTTGCATCGGATAGTCTAATACTAAGTGGCGGGATGGAAATAATTCAGTTATTATGAATGTATTAAAACCTTACTAGCAAACACCAGTGCTATGCACAGGATTTGCTAGTCTGACAACCAGGCTCATATCTTGATCTCTCCTTGTTCCCTCTTTCTCCATCTTTCTCTTTCAACTTCTCTCTATAACTTATTGATTACCTGTATGCCTTCAAATGGAACCCTATTAAGATGATTCCTTTGGCTACTGCTGTGCAACAAATACATTCAGCATTCCCCAAATTCTGCACTGTCCCGGTTAAATGCCTCAAGGCATTCCCCTGAAATTCAGCAGTCCCCACTCTGTAGGGGTTAAAAGACAGGGAGGTAGATTCTGGATGGAGGGACATGGAGCTGGGAGGAGGAGGAGAGGGGAGGAGGGGGAAGGAGGAGGAGAAGGAGGTGGAGAAGGGAGGAGGCCTTAATAAAAGATTGCAACAACATTGCTATGTTGACATAATATCCTACCGTTTGAACCCCCGGCCAGTCTGTTCATGAGGTAGGACTTGCCTGTCCTGTACAGCCCAGTTATAGCCACCACCACAAGAGGCTTATCCAGCTTCTGCAGTTCAGCAAGCACGTCCTGTCTAGCCCTCAATGTACCAGATTCATCAGTTTCTATCAGGCACTGCGGGTCTTGAAATATAGCCATTTTCGCCTCCTGGAAAATATCTCATATCAGTGCAGTTCTTTAACGTTTAACGATGAGTGAACTAATGAACATTATGTATGAGAACTCAGCGGGCAAAAATATCAAATCTAAACTAATTCATCATAGGCCAGTTCCAACTATATAGCTCAATCGTGTATGGCGGTAACAAAACTTTATAGCCAAGAATATCACAAATATAGACTCAAGTTCAATATGGTTAAATATATCAACAAATTAAGGAATCAACAAATTAAATCCCATTCTCTATTAGAAGAAATGTGGTACTCACTAATTGAGGGGATGGCGAGGTGAGTGGTTGTTGTTGCTTGGATGTGGCCATATTTACGCCTTCTTTGCTATGATGCAGCCTGGTGGTATCATGAACAGTGGAGATCTGTTTCGGAGAAATGTAAACAAGTACCTGTCATGTGATGTAAGTCTCTATCCTGAGCCTAATCAATATAGTATGTGAAGCTTTTAAGAATAATGGCGTAAATGTATCTATCATAGTCATTATTATGAATATTTGATAACTGACGATCTAAATAAATAACAAAAAATAACAAAATACTGTACTATCATCCTTCATTTTCAAAATAAATCATGTGTATTGACAAAGACATTTCACTGTTGTGATGAGTTTCATTCTTGTTCTTCATCTAAGCTCTTCATCTAACTCCCATCTCTTGTGAATCCATTTTCCGCTAAATCCCGGTTCTCTTTCGGACATGTTGGCATAATCTAACATAGTACGTTTTACTCTTATTTCAATAAACTATTACACTATTCCATATTTCATTAAACTATCACAATGTTCCATATTTCAATAAACTAATACAATGTTCCATATTCCAATGAACTATTACAATGATCCTTATTCCAATAAAGTATTACAATGTTCCTTATTTGAATTGAATTGATTATCACAGGAGTAAAGATACACTTGCCGTTCTTGACTTGGCGTGCTCCCCGTCCTATCTTATGGCTCACTAATGGAGGGGTTGATATGTTGATATACGTTGTATGCCTTTGTCATGTGATCTGGAGATAACAGTACAGTGTTTCAAAACCTAGTGCAGGATTAGAATTGTAGTTGACTTCTGGAATACAGGGAGCAGTGGATAATGAATTTTGATTTCATGATCTCATACATTGCCCATTGGTCATTAATAGATTTGACATTTGAGAAGTCTTGGTCCTCACAAATTGACTATTTGGTCGTAAATCTTTGCATATCAACATTGGGACAAGGATTAGAAATTTACAAATCAAATTCCTCATTAGTTATTATCAAGACCTGGCCCCATCATGGCCCATTTCCCTTGTGAGTGCACTATTTGTAAAACCACCTTAAGTAGCTAAAGAACGTGTAGGAAAGGTGTTTACATTATTGTTTTCTTTCGCCCTCGTTAAGAAAAGCACTGCTTTATATAATAGAGGAGAAGGAATTAAGAAGAATGACATCAAATATTTCACGAACTTATATTCAAATGTCAAATTAATGGCGGGTGAATGCCTGGATGGTAGATGTCCTAGCGGATAGAAGTATGTTGTGTAAATGTCCAGCAGGCTGCTTTTTTGACATAATGGGTCAGAATTTCAGAAAAATTCGCCTTCACCCATCCTCTCCAATAACCCACATTTAAGACAAAAATGAGTTTTATAATGCAGTTGAACATAACATAACTGATATTTTAAATCAATACGATACCAAATATATAAAAAATCGATCATCTTTTAGCAGAAATTACTAAATATGTAGTGCTGCCAATTGTACATTTTCTGAAAATCGGACCCGTATACCAAAGCTCTTCCAGCAACTACCTGTATCCCCCCCCCCCTATTTTTTCTTTGTATTAATTACGCACTTATGTAATTTGACATTTTTACTGATAATCTAATTATGTATAACGTAGCAAAATACACGTTACAGTGGGGTTTCCCTTTTATTTAATTTTCAAAAATTCTGTTGCGTTGATTATGTGTTTGAATATCTTAGAAAAGGAAAAGGATATACGAAAATATACATATACAAAAAGAGTGTTGGCTATTTACCATTACACATTTATATCCTTACCGATTGGGGACCAAACTGATCCTATATGATATGATTTGAGAGTTCAGGAACAAATAACAGAGGGGATCGCGAAATTGGGGTAGGTTTTCTTCTCCGCTTGGTCAGTTGCAGGATCTTCTGCCTCCTTCCTTGTCTCTGCCGGGTGACGAGGATTGATCCGTGCACATACATATATACTTATTAAACTTTGTGAAACATATATATTTTATATATATAAAAATATAGTGAAGAGATTGTATAAAAATCAATATTATTTTATTCAACTAGGACTTGTTCTCCATGCAACAAAAACATGAAGAACTTGATCTCCAGCATAGGAAACAACACTCAGCCTCGGGTTTGTATGTATTCATATGTCGCCAATCTTGTTCTGTATTTTCATACCATGCCTCAACCTATACTATGAGTGCTAATGTATTATAGCAAGAGAATGAAGATGGCCGCAAAGATGTATGATCTTCTTTGATCCATACAATAGGGGATTTGCATAATCGCCATTTTGAATCTCTATTCGCGTGGAATTATGGGACTAATGGTACAGTGTAAAATCTATAGAAAACATGCCATGTTCAGCAGGGCCTATGTATCAATGCTCTAATATCAGTATCCATGTGTTATATATGGTTCCATAATACAAGACCCCATCTTTACCATCATGCATTTGGTTTTCATAAATCATTTATAGAAGCTCTGATATTGGTGGTAATATTCGTGCAATTTTCGATAAAAATGTTGCCAAATATTTGTATGTCAGATTTCAACAGAATCCATCCCTGCATGCACTGCAGTAGACATGCGCAGTGAGACATACAAATCCCCTATTGCTCAAGTATAATTCTGTGCCTCAATAGATTTTAACGAAACAGTTTCTTAAGGTGCGATTCCACTGGATCGCTCTTTGTGTATATTCATGGTCCGCTCTTTTATTTTCTCCATGCGCATAACAAGCAAAACCAGGGCAGTCTAATAGAATTGGTAACTGCGATTTCTATATGCTCTTGAAAACTGCTATGTGCAGTTCTTTGGAAGGGTGCAGAACATTGCGCTAATATCTGACGTGTTTGATTTGAGCCCTGCAAGGTGCCGTTCTTTCTACGTCTTTTGGTAGCGTCCTAATAGCGCAGTGAGAGTGGACCAACAAATTGGCTGTTGATTTCATAGGAAAACAAGTGAACGAGTAAAATCGCTCTGGGCTTGTATCAAAATAAAAGCGGATGGAGAGCGAAAGAAATGCACACTATGAACTAGCAAAGCAAGTGCTAGCTACGAGCGCAGATACAAGTGATCCAGTGGAATCGCAGCTTTACTGAAGTATTCTATGAACTTTTAATCAAATTGGTATATGCATCATAACTCAAACACAACTCAAAGAACCAGATTTTGTTTATTCACTTTTAGGCCAAATATTATATCAATAGTATGTGTAATCCCTTATGGATTGGGTTCTCGCGTCTCCTGTAGTATATAATGTAAGCACAATTTGTCAGAAGCCTATTGAATATCGTTTCATACACAAATAGGTACAAAAACAACATCTACATCTGTCTGATGATACATAAGCACTCTGCAGCAAGAAAGTCGTAGATCCTAATTATATTCATCATACAAGCTTTACCTAGGTTTCTCTAGTATTTCCGTTCAAAGTTGCCAAATCATTAGGTATGCTTTAGTCTCTATGCAAATGTGTTCATGTTATTGCATTCACACTTTTATCATACACAATACCATCATCACTTGAACTAGTAATATACACAAACAATACTAGTCGATATCACTGCACCAATATCTTATCAATATCGGTGGCATTTCAATATTTTTTACCACGGCAGGATCACCGCAATTCTGGTTTATCTATAACCCAATCAGTTCATAATTTCCGTCACCTTGGGCGAGGATTTTTTAATATTCATCCAATCATTTGATACATGTTTTTACATATTCAATGCATGTGCATCTTGTATTTATAGGCTGGTAATATAACCATTATAACAATGGTTTCTAAAGCAAATCACACTTAGGGATTACACATAATCGGCAATCGATTGACAATTCAGGTTGAAAACCACTTTGGTTTGTCAATGCCAAACTTCAAGGGGCCTAGAGTAATGCCGATAATCTGCTCTTTTGGTATTTGTTTCTTAAGCTTAGCCAGTTCAGCATCGTGTCGGGTCTGCAGTTGTTGCCTGTGCTTTTTTGAGTTTTCTTCAAAGTCCTTCTGAACCTTTTCTAGCTCCATCTTGTACCTTTTTTCCGATTCCTCCTGGTCTTTCCTTAATGCATCCACGTTTTTCTGGCCTTCCTTTTCCAAACGCCTTATCTCTTCTTTTCTCTTATCCTCAATTTCCTTTATTTTCGCTTCCCTCAGCTGCACCTCTTTCTCCAATTTCTCCTGCATTTTCTTTGTTGTTTCCTCAGCAATTCTTGTTTGCAGTTCATTCTTTTCCTGAAGTTGGCGGATTTTGTCCTCTTGTTTCTTCGATTTGCTCTCTTGTTGGGCCAGCTTGATTCTGGTTTCTGTCAAAACAGTAAGATAGCAGTTTCATTATATGATATGGCGTGTACATTAATGTTATTCAATCATCTAGGTCACAGGCATCTGAGACCCTTTTAACTTGGGGAAAGCCTTTGGCTCTGAAACCTGAAATCTATAAAATTGAAATCGCATTGGGGTTTTGGGGTTTGGTATACACCAGTGCTGGGAAAGCCATTTGCACAGTTGGCGAACAACCACTGACCAATCTGATCAGACCTGAGATGCTGTAAGCCTAGTGCTACTTGAGTTGTGTATTCTGTTCACCATTACGCTACCGAGTTTGGGTGATTCTCAAAGGCTCACCACTCCATCCAGCCATGCGAACACACCTAAATTAACTACTGTACTATATTTTATTTCCACTAAATTATAGTGATATAATTCAGACAAATAACCTATTTTTAAAATGGGTGTCCCTGCTTTAATGGCATTCACAGTTCTTCCTAAATATGCCCTTCACTGCAAGGACATATAATAGAAATACAAACACACCCTCTGGGAAAGTGAAACTTTGGGCGAAACGTTTTAGAACTGAAATAAAATAATTTAGTGCGATTGAGTGACTTTTTCTTCTACATCAGAGGCAATACAATTATAGTGAGATAGACCCCGGGAGTGACGACCTGAGGCTGCTCACCTTCCCTTTGTTTCTCCTCTTCACTTAACTTTTGATCAGCTCTGAGGATCATATTGCCATGCACATCTTCGTCCTTTAGGAACTCAGCCAACATTTGATTTTTCTGCAAATAGAATAATTTCAAAGGCAAATATTATGAACCATTTAGATGATAGCTAAAGTTATATGAACTCGTTAGCCATCATGTAAGTTTATTTTAGTTTCTAATGAAATCTCTTCCACAACCTTTGCATCTTTTCTCGGTCCGTTTATTCAGAAAACACCCAGGAATTGACGACCCTATTTTTAATATCTTCATGTAAAATATGTTTGCTCCAACAATTCAAAATTAAACAAAACAATGACAGTCACCTTCCTGAGAGATTCAACATATCAGTATCCCCTGAATAGACCCAAAACATTCTGACTACTTCTCACCGAGTTGCAGTACGGAATAATGGACTCTGTCAGAAGGGGTTGGAAAGATTTCGTTCATATCTTAACTTCTATATAACATCTCAATTATGAAGACATCTCCCATTAGCTAAAGTGCTGACCATCAGCGAGATAAGATAAGATAAGATTAGATAAGAAAATCTTTTATTTGCCAATCTGCTCGATATTACAGTAAATGAATAGGACAAAAGGGTCTATATATACATGTCTATATGAAAAAGTTATTCAATTTCTGCCAACAGTTACCATTAATTTTGAAGGCCTTCGTCTTGTACTGGACTTGAGCAGCGAATATGACAATAAGTAAGAGAAGAGAAGAGAAAATAAAAGTGAAAATAAGAGAAAAATAAGTATATCAAAGATGAACCCCATTTGCATAGCTTTTTCATTTTATATGTTCATAATTTTAAAATAATTCCTCAAATGTGTCTACAACACAGAGCCAACAGGCATGAATGTTCTCCTGAGATTTTGTGTTTGTCTAAGTCTCATCAACGCACTTTCTACTTGTTTTGTTTCTGGTTTTCTTTCTTTACCATCAACATATTTTGACATATTGTAATATTTTTCTTAGTATTTCTTTATAAAAAGGTGAATATTCTGGGCTTGTGTAACTCACCAGCACACCAAGTTTCTTTTTCTTGTTGTACTGGTCTGACAGAGCTGCCAAGTCTTTGGTGTACAGCTCATAACCTCCTGGCTTCATGTACAGACCGTTGTTGTGCTTCTCTTTGACAGGCTGGCCAAGAACTCCAAGAACTTCCTCGCAACGACTCCTCGAGTGAGCCCTGTTTTCTTCTTCTATTTTTGAGCAGGCCTCATGAAGTTTGTCCTGTTAATTCGGATATAAGGGGTAGAATTATATATATGGTTTACTAGGGAATGAACAAGTTAGTGTTAGACAACGTGGGAAGAAGAAGAAGAAGAAGAAGAAGAAGGACAACATCAACAACTAATGAAACGTAATGCTTCCTCAGAATCTATGGAAAATAGTTCAGAAAGTTCAACGCTCACCAAGAAAACTTGCTTGAAAGTACCCTCTACATCGTAGATCGCTCTTGAGACAAAGGCATCCACTGCCTCTTTTTGACCTCTCTCAAATAGTTTTGCTAGTTCCTCTTCTGTCTCAGTAGGTACTTTGCCAGACTCTTTGATTTGGCGGTAGCACGCATTCAGGACTTCAGCAATCACTTTCTCATTTTCCCTCCTGGCCATTACTGTAAAGGCACTCTCCATACAGGGCACCTCGCCCTGCTGTATCGACCCAATGTACATTTCCACAAGCGTGGCAAACACTGGAAAAGCAAACGAGATGTGTAATATTACAGAAAATCGAGTCATACATAAGTGGCAAATCAATTTATATATTTTTCAAATGTTTCTGAAAGGAGCCCCTGTCCAGAATGTTCTGATTTTAGGGGCGTTTAGTGCTGCCAGTGGCATGAATACTAAAGTACTAGATCTCAAGACTATGTAGTGAATGTATCTATGCATATATCGATTGTTATCTTAGGGAGAATATTTAACGTCTATTGACTGGCCATCCAGAAGCAGCAATAATTTACTTTGATGTAGAACCAATATTTAACGGTTTAGAATCACTGGAATCGAACTACTGATATTATAAACGCAGGACGAAGAGTGATCATTACAACCTATCGATAAACCCTACTTAGTTTGATTGGTTGCTAATCATTTGTTTAACAAATATCTGATGATTATCCTGTTTATTTATATATTGGACATCTTGGGAACAACTTAAATTCATTATTCATTTTTTACTCAGGCGTTCAGTGCTTCAGAATTTTTGTTTCAAATGGGTTTTCATCTCCGACCTACACTATTGTCCCTTCTATGATATAATATCACTTTTGACGGATGGAAATCATTTTTCTGATTGACAATGCTCGCCCTGACCTTGTGGAAGTCAGTTAAGACACATAGTTCAGGAATCACAAGGTAAGTTTTCCTTTGCACTGTTTCATACAAAACATATTTTTATTAATGTATCGAGGTAGGTGATTATCGTTTTTGTATCGCGAATCCCGGTAGTCTGAGTGGTTAGGTGATGATAGGTAGGAAATGAAACCCTATAATATTAGTTTGGTTTGTTTATTCACTAGCTTTCGGGCTAAATTGTGTGCCCTTCATCAGGTCGTGTTTTTACTGAATGAAACCCATATGGGATTGTGCTATTATGTTTGCACTATTGCAGGAAACTATACAGATTGTTGGACACTAGCACTTACTTAGACCGTTAATGGAGTCTCCATTTGGAAGGGCAAGGGTTGGACATTTATTCCAGATGTAACCTGTGAACGCCTTTGTGTCACCGACAAAGGATTTAGCCAAATGTTTCTCTTTCAAAGTATCAAGTTTTTTCACTGTTGACCTGTGACCAAATAAAATTAATACAAATAGTTTTTCTTCTTTTTTTGCAATTGGAAGAATTTGATTTGGAATCATAATATCGAATAATGTTATGACAAAACAAATTAATCTTCACATGAATCATGAAGCTTCTGAACATTATTGTAAGGTTTCAAGATATAAGATATATTAGAATCGTCCTTCCAAAAATAGGTTTAAATGTTGGGGGCATTTAATGTATGTGTTATCTTCTCAACAACTTTTAATTATTTCTAAGTTCCTACCTATCTCCTGGTGAATCAAATACAAAACACTTTCGTGTAGCAAAGTATTGTCGGATACACTTTCTTGCTTCCTGGCTATCCTTCACTTGGTTGTCTCTGAGGCCTAGCATATGCTCCAGGTAGTCATCAGCTGTCACCTTCTTACCCGCAATCTCCAGACTCAGGGTGAAGTCTCTAGCAGTGAGAATCAACTGGGGAAAGTACATGTCAAGGTCAATGTTGTCACCTTCTGTCCCTTTTGTGTGGATCTTGACCTTTTTGGAGATTTGTGAGATAAAGCTGATATTAAATTAAGGAAAGCTTGCATTACCAGGCCTGGACTAGACATAACATTATTAATTGTGATGTATTGGAAAATAAGTCCTAAAATATGGATTTTGAGATATCACCATATTTGAAAAGAGGACATCAAGGTGATTCCAATGACAGTAAACATGAAGGGCATTTAAGAAGTGTTTGTATATTTTATGTTTGATATTTTGATAATTTTGAAAAAAAAATAATTTTGCAATGTTTCAGGATGGGTAATTTAGAAATTTTGATATCTTAAACCATTTAGGTCAGCTCATCCTCTATTTTATCTCAGCAAGAAAGTTCCAGCCTAGGAAAAAGCATGAAAACAGGTTGATCATAGGGTGGTTCGGTATATACACCATTCTTCCCTCTGGTCACGGCACGGGTTATGTGTCTCAATAAACATAGCGGAGCTATTCTTAGTGGAATAGCAGTAGGGTGCTGCTGGTCTAGGTACTACATGATATCATACATCTACATTACCATGTATGTGTGCCTTCATCTAACAAGCAGCGAAGAACCTTGCACATCCCATATATCAGCTCATTGAATGTCATTTTAGAAAAATCAACGGATTTCATAGGCGTACCTTTTTCCAAGTGAATGGAGTAATACTCAGGCCTGAGGGAGAGACCCTTCTCTCTCTTGTCAATAGCAGGATCTATGGCAGTAGTAAGCTTGTTTATGGCAGACACTGCGTCAAGCTGTGGGGGCAGGGGAGGAGGAGGTTGACCACCAGGACCCGATTGACCACCGGCCCGCTGCTGGAAAGCAAGAGACAAGGCCACCATTGAAGTGGTCTGGGCTTGAAGCTCAACTCGCTGCAAACGTTGTAAGTCCAGGAGACCAGCTAAAGTAACAGGGTCCTGCTCAGCATTAATAACAGATTCACAATCATCATCACTATTAGCGCCCACCCTGTCATCAATAGACTTGGTCTCGTCCACTTGTAAAAAATCCTTCCATAACTCCTCTTTACCGGCGTCGATAGCTAGCTGTTTAGCAAGAACCACAAACTTGCATCTAGTAGCTCCCCAAGGCCCAACATGCTTGTGGCCACATCCAGACACGCAATTCCTGTACACAGGCAATATAGCCGCCATAATGCAATATATAATGCACTAATTCCAATATAAATGCACCGGATGAAGCTGGATTGACAAGCGAGAAAAAACAGGTGAACAATGGCGATACAATGAGTGAGTGAGGGTGGTTGATGGGATACGTTCCCAATAGCTGATCAAACACTAGGGGGCACTGGCGATCTGTGGCTGGTTCAATAAGCCGGATAATATATATATATGATCCGAGCAGATGTGTAACTATATAACCTCGTTACCTTTTATGTTACACCTTGTGTAACAGCAAAACCAGAGCAGTGTAAAAGAGCAGTGTTGCACTTTCTATACCATTTTAAAACTTGCAGCTGCTCAGGAGCTCTCCGGATGTTTTGCTAACATCATATTTGATTTGAGCACACCTACATTATTTTAATATTACCCCTTTGTAAGCACATACATGTTATTGCTATCAAATGTGTAATTAAAAAACAAACCAGTAGAATGACCCTTAAACATGGATGAAATGCAATTGCAAATAACAGAAAGCTTGAACCAAGGATACTGTAGTTTGCTGAACATGGTCTCATCAATGGCTCCCAGGAAGTTGTAGACAAACGTGCTGGAGAGGAGGACGGCCAGCGTGAAGATCCAGTTGTCATGGTCTGGGTTACCCTGTAAGTACATAAATTGTGTTGTTAGGATTTGGAAGTTAGCACCAATTGTTCTTTCATGAAAAATGTGGTTGTTAGGTAATCGGACTGCTCTGTAATGCCCTATCATGCCCCATATCCTTTTACTGGTACTTTATTGTTTATTATTATATAACTTTTGTTCACAGTATATATATACAAGAAGGGCACACAGCATTCAACACTGCTGATCTTCAAGGTGGCCCTTTCTAAATCAAAGTTGAAAATTGCAGTGTTCATACATAAGAGTGGGTTACGAAATTGTATAGACAGTTTGCATGAAAGTATATGTTTGATTTGATACGGTGAAAGATAGAGAAAATAGCTAAATAAGGAGGTGCAGGGATAAAGCAGAATATAAGAAGGTTCAACAAAGCTCATGAACACTTCACCTTGTCTGCATCGCCCAGTCCCTCAGTGTCCAGTAACAGTAAGTAGGTGTTCTCCCGGACAGGATGTTGTCGTACCCAGATCCAGATGCCTTTGGTTTTACTCTCGATCGTGTTGCCCAGAGCGAAACCTGTAATTAATTCAATTTAGATTTACTCCATGTGCAGAGACCAAAACCAAAGAGTTTGTTTAAATGGACTAATCGCGCTCAAGAATTAGTGGTTGGCATCATGATATGCCTTTAAATTTCAAGCAAAACAATGACCTAATCATGTTGACTGGAAATCAGGATAGAACAAAATCAGTTTGAAACCATTGTACCAGTCAAAACCAGACATTGAATAAGTACAGGGTAATACAAGATATTGTGTGCTTTTGGTTTAAGAGTTTCTCTGGACTAGTAATGGGATGGGATAGAATATGAAAACAAATAGAAAAATTTGAAAAGATTGTACTGGTCAAAACCAGTAAATACAGGGTAACTGACAACTTGGTTGAAGGAGCAAGAAGACCTGCCTCTAGATATGTTGTTCCAGAGAGATACATATATATGATAATATGTGTAATAACAGATACTTGTGCTCTTGGTTTAAGGGTTTCTCTGGACTAGTAATGGGGTAGACAGGTGAAAGTCGACAATTGGCAAGTGAACAATACACTAGGAGATGAAAATAAATATATCCCACCTTTAGACGCACTACCAAGTCTGTTCATGAGGTATGACTTGCCCGTCCTGTAGAGTCCAGCGATGGATATGGCGACCATGGGTTTGTCTAGGTACTGTAGTTCAGCAAGCACATCCTGTCTAGCCCTCAATATACCAGATTCATCGGTTTCTATCAGGCACTGCGGCTCCTTGAATATAGACATTTCTGCCTCCTGAGACGGTTTCAATGAAATAGTTTAAAATTGCCACATTTGTTAAGCATAGTTAAAACTGCCCATACATTTAGACCCTATTTGATTTCATTAGAAGACTTTTATACCAATTAAAATTGCTTCATGGGAGCAACAGGACGGAGGATTTCAAGCCCCCTTTTAGCGAGGAGTACAGTGATATTTTCAGTAGTTGGTAATTTCACCTTGGTTGATGATTTGAAGTCACTAATTACTATTCGTTCAGTTCTTGCTAGGCTAAACTATGTTATGTACCATGCTTTGGTGTTTCATGGTAAAACAGCTTCTGTTAAACTCAGAGAGATTATAAGTTCAGTCTACACTCTTTTTATCGGATCACCTGGAGTATATGCTGTTTTTGCCCATCCAGTTGGATTTAACAAAGTACTTAACTTCATATTTATGTCAATCGTATGATAATAGTTTTAAGATAAGTTTAAGACAAGTTTTGGAATCAAAGAGTACAAATGAAAGAAATATAATGAGAGTGTGTAAAATTGCATAACATTCATCTAAAATGAACTCGTTGTTAGCAATAGGCCTTCGTTCTGTATTCATGTTAACCAGAATACAGTGTGATGTAATTGTAGATAATCAAACAAATTGAAATAATCAATATCAATTTTTTATAATCATGAATTTATAATTTAAATGTAGCGAAGGCCTTATGGGAAGAACAACATTTGTTGAGACAAGGAGCTCCCCAAATATTATTATGTATCTGTATGTCAAGAAAAATAAACCTATTAACATAATACATATTTTTGTAATTCTTTTGTGTCTAGTCTGATCATTCATCTGGTTGGCCTCCGTCTACTTCTAAGAGTGGGGAATTCTATTTTAAATTGTATTATACTTGTGTTTTCTCTGGCCTAATGTTTAATTCCAGAAGATCCCCATCCAATAGGGGATTTGCATGTGCCACTGCGCATGTCTTGTACAGTGCATCATGGGATGGATTTTGATGAAATCTGACATACGAATATTTGGCAACATTTTTATAAAAATTGCAAGAATGTTTTCACGAATATTACAGCTTTTATATATGTTCTATAAAAACCAAATGCATGATGGGAAAGATGGATACTTGTGTTATGGAAACATGTATAACACATGGATATTAAAATTAGCGCACTGATAAATATTCCATGCAGAACATGGCATGTTTTCTATAGATTTTATACTGTACCATTAGCCCCAAAATGCCATGCGAATCAGGATTCAAATGGTGGCTATGCAACTCCCCTATTGTACAGCAATAATGAAGCAGACTCACCGATTCATGTGAATGTTGACCTGAAGCCTTGTTACCCATCGTCACGATTCCCTGCTGGTTCCCTCGCTATAAAGCAGACCTAGAGGTATAAGACGTATTGAAACTCACTTAATCGCCGACAATCCCTTGTCAATAGAATATCAGATTCTTAACATAGGTATCTATTTTATTTTTGCCTGTATGTTTTTATGATTAGTGATTATTGCGATCTATATTAGAGAAACAAATCAAAGTTATAGTTAGAGGTTCCTGGTAGTCTGCAATCAATTCAATACTTTCTACTGGACCTCCAGAAGCCTGGAACTAAAAGTTTGGGCTTCCAACATATCACCTATGTTGATTCAAAGGTGGTATGCTACAGAAGAACGAGTCGCACACATTTTTTTGGAGATATTATGATATGTGAAAAGTTGAGATCAAGTGGATAACGACGATGGTAAACATGAAGGACATATAATAAGTATCTCTATATTTAAGGTTGATATTTTTTTTTTTGAAAAAGAAGTTATCATATATCAATATATATCAAAATCGAAGGGTGGACAATTCTGAGTTAAGTTGCTAAATATACTCTATAGCATGGCCTTAGATTCTTAGAAGTGAATAGAAATGCATATTGAATACACTGACATGAAATGCATTACATGTATTCATGCGACCACAAGGACAGGAAACCCCTAACAGACATTCCAGCAAAGAGACTATGTAAATAAAACACCTTGAAAAATCTAAATTTGTGTGACTGTTGACTTATTTTTCTTCAACACATCCCATATATTAATAGCGTGTTATAATATATCATGAATGTGCAGGAACAATTCTATTACTATGGAGGGTAATACAGTATAGTATGGTGAAGAAATCATCACATCCTCTTTTACGCCTATAAAATATTTAAAGGGCAGACCGATGCACCTAAGAAACATAAGGGTCAGATTTTCCGAAAATGTACAAAGCGCCTTCACCAATCCTCTCGAATAACCCAAATTTAAGACAAAAATGAGCTTCAAAATAGAATTGATACTGTAACTCAATGCAATACCAAATATGCTCAGATATAGCTAGTATTTTTCATTTTTATAGCCAAATTTAGCAAAATTCCCTAAATTCCTAAATTGCCAATTATACAGCTTCTGAAAATCTGACCCATAAGCAAAAGGAACGTATATGTACAAAGCACTGAATACAGAACCTGCTCTTCATGGAATGTCCCACCCCCCGAATTAAGCAAATAACCTGATCTATATATATGCCTTTATATGAATACAAAAATATAAACTACTATAAACTGCCAGATTAAACTATTCAAACACTTAATACAATTGATATATTTGTACTGTAAACCGCTGTTTAGTTAATTAGCCAGCTGAATTTACTGATATAAAGACACTAGCAAATCGCTCATTCATCCTTATTCTTTTCTTCATCATCTCACCCCTCAAGTCTCCCTCGCCTCTGATTCTAAATACAAATTCAACTATCAATGACATGTCTATATCTTCTCCAGTCGTCAGATACAAAACAAATACACAATACTTGTACAAAACAATAGAAAATTGTAAGACAAAAATGAGAAGTTACTCACCGCTGTTCACTTGATGTCCCGTATACACATGTACACACATACAGCTGACTGTTGGTATGTAAGCGCTGTCGGTGCACCATTGAGATCGTGTTATCATGTGACTAGATAACCCTAACCTTTAACATGTCATTCATTGCTGCTACTCATCTTTTATTTGACGAGAAATTAAATGATAATACATATATTCGGTAAACCCCACGGCAATGTCCCTAATATTTCATATTAGTTATAAGTCAAGGGGTTTGGACTGTTAACCTCAATGAGACAAATACCAGAAGTAATTTGGGGTGTTTTTTAAGCATTGGTGCTATATTCCTGACATGTTTCTGTTCGACGGGAGAACCATGTTCAGAGAGTTGCTCACTAATGTTGACGTCATCGCTTAAAGATATATGCGGGTGTCAACACCCATGCCACCTAGCGGCTCCTATTTTTCTTTGAAATATTTCATTATAATAATAAGTTGAGATGTATTTGTGCACCATTTTCAATATCTACAGGGTTTATTTTTATTACAGCAGTTTTGGGTCATGTTTTTTAGGATTCATTTTCATTGATTATGCTGCTTGATTACTAAATTTGGGTGATGTGGTCAATTTCAAATGACCACAACTTTTTTTTAACCACGTCAACATACTGTTTTTCTTTGGTAAATCTGTAGCATTATATACCAAATATATGTGTAGAAAGTATTAATGAAAAGTCACCGATCATTATTGTTTTATATAATGAAATGTGATGAAAAACACATTTTCCCATAGACTTCAATGCTAAAGCACTGTTATCTTTAAGTGGCTGTAGAAAAAAAAGGAAGTCGTTGCTTTCTTATGTAGTCAGGAATGATCCCTGAACGTTTCATAAAAAAGTCACCGACCAATTTTTGTTTCCATTGAACACCCGCGTATACCTTTAATTTGGAATTAGCCTTAAATTTTTAGTTTGGTATTTGAATAATTCCTTGAAGTTTTCCTACTCAATTTTATTGATAATAATTGAAAACTTGGGTTTTTGTTTTAAAAAAACCCGTTTTAGTCACAAAAATGGGACTTTTCAGGATTGTTTGATCCAGGAATGTGCTCATTGTAGTGGTGTTTAGTGCTCTCCGTCATATAAATACATGCTCCAACAATCAGGACTATATACGATGTGTTTCAGGAAAATAAGTCACAAGTCGCAAAATTGGTATTTTTTAAAGTGTATTATTCAAAAATTGTCTTTGTGTGAATGTTTTCATTTTTGGGATGCTTAACGCTTTTCGTAGCATGAACCAAATTTCATGAGGGTGTATTAAATATATCCATGCATTTCTATGCTAATGTTATACAGCACATTTACTTACTTTACTGGATATTGCCCCCAGGAAATAGTGCAAATTATCTTTCCACAAATAAAAACATCAAACTTAGAATATAGAGATACTTATCAGATTATTAGACTGTTTACATTGGATCATTGGAATCGTCTTAATCTTATCCTTTCAAATATAATGATATTTCAAAATCCAAATTCTTTGGCAACTTGTGACTCATTTTCTTGAAACAATTCACATATTTAAAATGTCTACAATCATCCGACTCTAAAATGTCTACAGTTATTCCTTAATTTCCCGTTGAACTAAAGAATATAAATCCACTTAAGGGCTTTAAGCAGCAACTGTAAATTTTAAGGCCAAACATTTTGTGACGATTTCTCAAGATTAATCATTAATTTATGGTTATATAGTGGGAGCTAAGGACCTGAGAACAGTAGGCAAAGTCTAACTATCTAGGTAAAAGTTTGCTACAGGGAAACAGAAAAGGTGAACTTCGTCATTAATAATTCGTTTAAATGAAAAAGCCTTATCAATACTTTCGGAAGTTTCCATGTAAATTTAGAAGAACTGGGAATAAACACACCTAATATTTGCATGACCAGTTACACATAGATAATTATCTTATCTTATATTGATATTAGCATAGCGACTGCAAAAATAGTTTTCCCAAAATCTATCTATAACTAATTTAGGTATATCACTACTACTGATATTTATTCTACATTTCAATTTTTGTTGCAAAATATTACTTAAATTTGTCAGTTTGGGTTGTTTCTTAATTTGAATTATTTACTGAATAAAAAAATGACTCAGGTAACCAAACTAAACATTGAAAAGCAATAGACTTTTGTTTACACATTTTTCTGGGCATTTCCTCAATTCTAAAAAACTATATTGCTCACGAACGAATGTTTTGGCATAAAAGTTATTTATTTATAATGTCTACTTTTACAAAGATATTTGCATTTCACTATGTAAGTAAGAGTGTAGAATGTACAGATATACCTTATTGTCAAGTCTAGGCAGGTTTTGTGTTCATCATTGATTCTATTAGTACATATCAATTGAGATTTTTAATGTTGTTGAAAGTCTGCGCATGAATTACGTGTAAGGATAACGCTTTTTTGGCAGCTATAAGAAGACTTAACGCCCACGTCCATGGGAAGACGTGTCACTTATGCAATCTACTGGTTATCATGATGGAATTATCCATCATGTCCAATAGAAGCATTCAAATAAAACTTAAAAAAAAAAGAAGTACAAATACACTTAATCTACCTCGATAGAGGAGGACTTGTTGAACCCTGTGAAAATAAAAATATTGAAAGAAAAATGTGGCAATACGATATCATTTGGAATGATCAATATGATATAAAATGTTATCTAAAATGTGCAAGGTAGCCAGAGGCAACGCATGAAGACACCTGGGTAGGGTATAATGCGTTTTTTCTTTTCTTTTTTCCCCTTATACTTGTAGCTTTAAATGTGTTAGGCCTTAAATGAAAAAAAAGTAATGAAGACGGTCGGGAATGTTCAACCAGGATGTATAAATACACAACTACGACGTACGGAGGCTCAACCAGGATGTATAAATGCACAACATATCTTTGAGTATGTTGCTATATCAGCTGCTATCATCATATTGATAATCACTGATCCATCAGCTGGCACTTGGGTCTATTAAATGCTCAAAATGCGGAAAACAAAGAAAAAATAGAGACAGATAAGATATCAATGATGATCCGACTAGTATGTTCTACTCCTTAAATGAACGTGAAAATGAACGATGGTAAATTATATAATTTGTAGCCTCTTAAAAACATGTGTAATATATCCTAATTTCCAGTTTATCACAGGTAAGAGATGATTTGGGAGATGTCAGTTTGGTTAGGATAATATAGTTCTCAGTTTACGATATAGACTGGTGCCCAACTAACAATTATATGTCTTAAAAGATTTCTAGAGGCATTTTCTGTTAAAGCTTGGTATACGGTGGTTTTATATCAAATTGAGACTGCAGAGTCCGAAAATGCCGGTTACCACCCTGAAATATTGCTCCTTCTTACCATCAGGGGGCGTTTTATGTCAAATCTCGAACATTTCTTCTTATAACTACCAGGAAATTAATGAAAGCCTTATGCATGTATAAAATCATTTGTAGAGGAGTCATTATTTCGTTCACTGCATCAACATCACCACCTTGCATATAACCTCGATTTCACCCTTTTCTAGAGGTTGAATTATATCAATATGGATTCATTACCGGACAAATGACTCAAGAGGCAATTTGGGAATTCTATAATTTTATTTTTGATAAAATGTTGTTTGATTTGAGTAGTAAAATGTGTAAAATTGATAAATTATATAAATTTGATGATAAAATTATACAAGTTGAAATATTGATGAAATAATATGAAGGATGAGAAAAAGGTGTGGGCGGGTGGGTGCCTTGATAGATTGTCAAAGGCGAAGTGAGGGCGATGGCGGTGGTGTGAGTGATTATATAGGTGGTGGTAGAGGGCGCAGGTGAGGGGTGAAGGGTGGTATGGGTAATGAGTCATGCTGGCAATGATCCCGCCTTAGCACACAGCCAATGCGACGCAAACTATATTTGACTGATTGTACAACTGGTATCACCCTTTACTGTGGTTAAATGATCGTTTCTCAGGGCATGACAAAACATCCACCTGGATAAGATAGCTCATATGTTAACCTGAATAATAAATTTTGAATGAAAGAAAACATGTATGGGATGTTAATCATGGTATGTAACTACACTAGAACGGAACATTGATATTGGCGTAATTGTCTCTATTCTAGAAAAGTTGCTAATTCTTACCATGCTTGAACCTTTAAATAGTTTCATGTGAAGCAAGAATATAAACATGAATTAATTATAGAAAATAATGAAAGTAAAAAATAGACCAGTTTCTGGAATATAGTGACTTGTCAATAAAATCGGTATTAATTCGTTCTAAATATCAACTAACCGTTGTCGCAAATTAATATATGAACAACATATTTGTTGTGCAGGATTATAGCACTGCAACACTCTCCCTCTATCGTTTTTCGCTGTGCCCTTAAGTGCACATACCCTCGGCAGTGGAATGTTTATATTGAAATATTGTAAGAAATTCTGTACGGGTAGAGTCAACATGTGAGTACTTTTTATCATAAACCTATAATGAATGGACATCTCTATGCATATTATAACAAGAACGACCCATCGTTTCTGTTACAAGTTTAAGATTGCTATTTCCAGCGTTATTTGTATTTTTTAGTAATAAAAAAAGGCCTAATGACTATCACTGTTTTATGAAGGCATTATGATTGCATGAATGCCCAATATTGTCATTCGACATATGTGAGGGAGAAGGGGACGTGAACCAGTTCACTGCCGTCAGGAGGAGGCTTGAGACCGGGGCCGATGTGGCTGATGTGGCCGGGATCCCTCCAACCACGGACGATGAGATCGTCTCAAAGTTAATAAAGGGTTAAGGATGACATTGTGGGGCCGTCCAGGCACTGACTAAAACAAGACAACTACATACTGCCCATTGTTTCAACAGAACTATATATAATCAAGCTATATCTGAGAAAGCTAAACACAAGAAACATCTTTATTAGGAAGAAAAGTCTAAAGCGTATTTCGATCCCCTCCAGAATACTTCATAGTCACCTGACTGCAATAATGTAATACAATTGAAAATGATAAATTTCTTTAAAATGTTTAACAGCCAGTACTACTAAAATATTAGTATGATTTAACATTAAACATTTGTAGAATAACTTAAATGTGTATGGGCACATGGATACCTGAAATTACGGGGTAGAACTGCATGGGTATGGAGTTTATGAATTTATTTTTTTTCATTTCATTTACAGGCCCATGTGTAAATATAATCATGAGTGCCAGCATTGTCACTGAGTTCATACCATTTTTCTATTGAAGGTTTTACGACCAGGAGGGATCTGCAGTTTAATTATATCAAACAATATACACCATCTTCCAGTGGGTCAAAATGTACCCTACACGGGAAATGAAGCAATCAGTAATTAATTATACCAATGCCAAATGGGCCATGTATGTCTGCACAGGTCCACCTGTATCACATAACGATCTAGGGCCCATCCGTTTTATCTTTTTTTACTGCATGCTGTTTTTATTCATTTTCTGAATTCACCCTTTTCTATGTTGTGTTGTTCTAACACCGTCTCTTCCAAAAACGAAACTCTCTTTTTGTCAAATATTCTGGATAATTATCTTAGATGAAAATAATGTCACTGAAACTACAAAACTCAAGCAGTCTCCAAGTTTGGGGTTTGAACTGTATTCAGCCTTTGTCAATCGCTAATAGTCTGTGTATATCTTTGCCAAAGCCTAATGTGATAGATGCAGCAATGCCAACAACCTCTTCATGTCCCTTACTACTTTTTAATATCCAAATATTTTTAAAATATGAAGAAAAGAATGATACACCGACAGTTCAAATAGGTTCCCTTCACCCTATGCATGTTTTTACCTAGGCATTATGATGGATGCATAGGTGTAATGACACTTTGTTAATAAAATTATACAGTAGAACTATTAAATTTGGTAATGCCTTAAGAAAAGTGCTAAGACAATTCGAAAGAAAATTCAGGGATGTGTAGGTCATGCGTGGGCCCTGGCTGGTGCTATAACTGTGTCTTATCTATGATAGCCTAGCTGATACCAGTGGTTACAGAGACTGTACACAGGTGGCAGCACGTCCTGGTGGGCTGTAATCAAGGGCGTTATTTCAACCGTGCAAGATAAGAGGTCCACGATTATGTCAGGTTTAAACAAGTATAGCAGTAGGCTGTATTTCTGTTTAAAAACAATGTACATGAGAATAAGGCTATCATCTTCTGTAAAACAGAAAATTGACTAAAGGAATGGGATGTTATCTTATACATACCTCGGTTACATCATTCTGTAAGCATGCTGGAAGTCATCCTGAAGGCTTTACTGCCATATGGTTAAATACAAGATCTAAAGGTATAAGAGTCACAATTGCAATCACTAATCCATACTATCGCACACGTCCTGTGAAAAAACTTTCCTCACAATAGTATGCAAATCTTTCCTAATTTCGAGTTTGTATCCCCTAATATGGCCAAATAAAAAATAGGTGTTTTTCCGATTGATTTGGCTGAAAACTAGGTGGGGGGTGGGGGTAAGTTTTTTTTTTGTTAATTTTTTTGTTTGGAAACCTTCTCCCAGGAACTGAAAAAAATGTCTTTTTCATAACAATAGTTTTTTTGAACATGGGAAATGTATGGAAAGCGGGATGCAACCACCGACACATCGCTAGAAATGTTGGCTACCCTCCATAGATTTACTATAGAGATATTTTAAAATTTCGGTAAGTACATCGGCAAGCTTTCCGATGCATCGGCCAACTTTTATATTTATCGGCCGATTTTTCGGGAGCAAAATGAATTCTAAAAAACATCGGTAAATTTTCGTAAATATCGGCTGTCATTACCGACATTGTTTCTCCAGTTTAAATTGCTCTTCCCCTTAGCGCATAATGAACTTTGTTGGCCGATAAGTCGCCGATAAGTCGGCCGATATGTCGGTGACTTAAACTACAATTTGCCGACATGGTCGGCTGTCAATCTCCTTATGATGATAAATGTTATTCTGGATACATTATACATATATATATGCATCATATCATATATGTATAGTGAGCAATTCTCACGAAATGGGCACAATCCCTTTTTCCATCTTTACTACCCTGTAACTTAACAGATTTATCAATCAGTAAGAATTAATCCCCCCAGATGCATTTGCCCTCCATGACGATTCTTGCCATATATACTTTTATGAATCTAACATGAGTATGCATGAGGGATGTTCGGAGGAAGGCAGCCCAGATAGCGGAGAAACAACGGAAGGCAGTGGAACACACCCATGAATTAATTGAAATAATTTCTTTCATAGAAACCCCGTATTTATCCCAGAAGTCCTACAAGATGTTGCTTCTGATTTTTCAAAAGATGTTACTACAAAGTCAAAGACGCAACCCAAATCCTACTCCCCAAAGAAACAGCATCTCCGTTATGTCATCGAAAAAGAACGCAAGGCAAAGGAGTATTCCGCTCAATGTCATGCAAACCTCCAACGGAAGATGGCAAAGATAAAAGCAGCAAATCACAGCTACTAATCACCACAGCAAAGTTCCTCAGATGGGGCCCACTGCCCTGCCTTCCCTCATTCAAGATATTGATCGTTTGAGTGAGGATGACAGGTAAAACTTTTTTAAATCTCATTTAATCTCATTGCCACCACTAGAATTTTCTTTTAATACAAATTCTTTTTCGTAGGTATTTCACATTCTGTGATACGAGAATAGAAAGACATTCATAGTTTGATAATCTAAATTTAAAAATTGATTCCTTCTATATCTTTCAGTCATCAGGCACTTCCTCCCACCAAACACCCACGTTGTGTGACAACTCAGGCTAGAGGACTCAAGGTGACATCTATGTCTCCAATGCATTCCAAGAGTGTACTCCTGTCAGCAGATGCTACAGTGACATCTCTGCCTCCAACGCACTCTGAGAGTGTTCTCCAGTCAGCAGACGCTACAGTGATATCTGTGCCTCCAACGCACTCTGAGAGTGTCTCCCCTTCAGCAGACGCTACACTGATCCCTGTGCCTCCAACACAATCAAAATACCCCCATATAAATTTTTTTTTCAAACTTTGATGCAGATTTGGTGTGATTTAAATGTGATATAGGAATGGCTTTAAGGTTGATTCTAAGTGCTAGACATGTTTCCTATGGATATGTAAAGATTTTTTAGTCTACAACTATTCTGTGATATATCTTTGATGGTTTACAAAAATGCTAGCAAAACCTATGAAACATGTGACGTGCATAATTTTGTATAGTGTTCCACAGTATCCGTTAAAAGTCATGTTTATATGTTTTTCTAGTGACGATTCATTCTTTTTTGTACTAACAATTGCCTACAGATTGGTTTTAAATACTTTTAATGTATATCTGGAACTATAGTAATTCTTAGTGAATTGTAAAAGTGGACCAAAGATAATATTTTTGAAAAGATTTTTATTTCTCTGGATTTACAAGTCAGTTCAGGACAATTATACTGGACTTTACATGAATACAACGAAATAGGGCATCCAATTAAGTAATGATTTGCATTTCTTTGTACTATTTTGGGACTTTTAAGTGATTACAGAACACAAAAAGAAGACTGACATAAAAGGTGACGTGCATAATGGGATGCGTGATGTGCATAATCCGGATCAAGGATTTTTAAATGATCAGCATGCAAAAATGGGGCCATCTTATATTAAAAGGAGTAGAATTTCCATTCCAATAAGATATGAAATAATGAATTTATGTGGGGATAGAAAGGTTTTGAGGACTTATGGATTTAGGAAAGAGAAATAAAAAATGGGTTTCAGTACTACATGAAAATGTCTACATTTTGAAAAATGAGTACAATATGTTGATACATCTATCTCACTGTACATTCATACAATAGAAACCAAAATTCACATGCAAGTAACTATAATATGTGATCGTATAAATCAAATGTTTAGGGTTCATAGCTTGTTAAATAAAGGTCAGGGGAAGGAATTTGGTTTGAAGGTGTCAGAAATATTATGCACATGACGCTAAAAAACATGACTTTAGTTGAAGGTGCACAAAAACTGAACCAGTGAAAGTATTTTGGTGCAATTGGTATCCACACAAAGTTGAACATGTCAGGAACATATTTAAATGATAATTGAAACTGTTGCAGTAAATTGGAAATATAACCCATCATCAGGAAATCTTGTATTATGCACATAACAATTGTCCAGTTCTGGGCGAAATGACCCATATATGATGATATCTCATTATCTATTTCTTGCAACTCATGACTCATTTTACTGTAACACATCACATGTATGGATCATGGGCGTTGTATAATAACGGTGAAGATTCCCCTCATAACTTAACAAATTACGGTAAAATCCGTCAAATGTGATATGTTATCGGACATGAGTCACAAGTCGTTAATGAACATGAGTTGCCGCATGTTCTCAGATAGAGGCTTATTGGTAGGTCCCTGGTAGACAAGTTGATTGGTGAGAGAGATTGTACACAGGTGGCAGCACTTCCTAGTGGCCTTTAATGGAGTATTGGTCATATATAAAGGCCCTATACAAGCTGAGACTCTTCTACGTGAGTTGGCTTTGAATCCATGCCTTCAATTATACTTAATCATTCTATTGAACGTCAATCTGTACACATTGATTCTAAAGTTCTATATTGCATGGGCCTCCCTACATAGCTCATAAATCAAGCAGTGCACGAATATAGTAATTCCATGGGTGCGTTAATGTATTTCTTTAAGAATGTATTTCTTCTAATAAATTAAGTAAGTAAGTAAATTGACCAATGATGTCATAATGATAGTTTACTTTATATGTGGTACATGTCTTTTTGATTATACTAATAACATGTCACTTTAAATTATTCAGGTGTTGATGTATTCAAATTGCTTTAGTACATCGAGAGAATAAAACAAGGTTCTAGCAATTGAATAATTGTTGGACAAGATTGCGTAGTCCAATACATTTTCAATTACTATTACTGATTTCCATTCCCTACTCATTATATGCCCCTATCATGGGCAAATATTCATATATTAACCTTTGCTTTTGGTTTTGAATCGTCATAAAGTATCTAAAAGCTCAAAGAAAACCCATTCGAATTTTTATTGTACATGTACAAGAAAGATATTTTTCATTGCACCCCGCTTATTAATTTTTCCAATTATCCCACCTCTCAGATGGAATGTGCATAATCAATTAACACAAAGAATACTGTTGCAAAGTGTTGAAGGTATCGCTCTCTCGCCTAAACACCACAGCGATGAGATACGCTCAAATCCGCACAGATTTCAGTTTTCTAATGTGTGGACCCCGTCCCCGCGTCTGTAACAATGTTGATCATCTCATCGCTCCTCGCCTATTGTATAGGCCATGTTTACAAATATTTCACTCCACTCAATGGTATTATGATTAAAACCCGTTATCCACTTGTACGACAAAATGACCACCGACAAAATGGCCACAGGTGACCGACAATCGGTCACCTGCCATTGTCGGTGGCTGCTGCTGTTTACTTGTACGACAAAAAGTGGCTTTTTAGTGACCGACAATCGGTCACCTAGGGGTGACCGATAGTCGTTATGTGACATTATATAGTAGTTATGTGACATTATATATGTTATATAATATTGTGTGGACACATGGATAAAATTTCCATAATAGTTTTCCCTCTAAATACTTGAATAGAACTTATATTTACCTTCATAAACAACTAATACAAGTATTCAAGTCATCTTAACAGGAAAACCAGGGGACGAATGTTCTATATTTTAGTTTAATTATAGATATATTTGATTATAATCTATATATGGGCAGAGGGCCAATCATTGCCGCTGCCATTACAATTACCATTATTATTTCGTTATTTGGCTGTAACTTTTCTTCTAATTGGAATATTTTCAAAAAATAAAAAGCGTTATCACCCTTATTTCAAGACCTATGAAGTACACAATAATCAAAAACATCATGTGCATTATTTTTTTATTCATTTCTAATTTATGTAAAATTATGTAGGCCTACACTTCTTATGTGCCCTTATCAGCTATAGTTCCCGTCACAGACTCCACGAAGCTGCCCTGACTACAATATTCATTAGTAACTTTCCGAATTTCGTCTATATTATCAGCAATATGTGTAGTTTATATACGAAAAATAATAAATCAATTGAAGCAATTTAAAAAAATTAAGAATTTTCAGCCAAATGTCGACCAATTGGTGGAATTGCTCATGTGAGTAATTCTCCCAATAGGGCATCATTTGGTTTTCCAGCCTAGTGTGTCTACAACCTGTATTTGGGATCATCAGACATGATTATAACAATTTCATTTGAATTCCTTGGCCAAAATAAGGCTGTGGGAACACTACTTTCAAAGTTCTTGTGTCATAAGTTTCGCTGCTATTGCAATTATATGTGCTTTTCAGGCTAGAAAATAATCATCATGGTATTTGAATATAATACACAGGCGCATTTAGAAAATATATTACTACTGCTATATATTAATATATTAATATCAAATAGCACTTAGTTTTTGGTTGAGGGAAGATGTATAAGTATACATATTTTGATAAAAAGACAAGTTAATAGTCCATGACATGCCTAACACCTTTTATTGTCTCACATAAAATTCCTTGAACTGGTGCGCGTTTTGATGTTGCTTCTCAGACCTACCAGACCCCCGCCCCATATTACCTTTTCAGAAACTCATCGTTTTTAGCGTTTTCGGACGTAATGCAGCCGTCACAGCCAACTAGAGGTATATCACTGCATTCAGGCTATACAGGCTTGATTGGTTGATGAACGGCGATAGAAATATATTAAGAAGAAAATACTTGGAAAAATCGCTGTTAGTCCTAGAGTTATTTGTGAGACTTTACTTATATTATTGTTGCTATTGTTCTTCGATCAATCTCCATATTATTTAGCAATGATATTGACCTTTGCCACGATGATTAGTTATATCATTATACACAAAGAACATATAATTATGAAATATATTAAAAACTATATTCGGTATACTAACTAAAGAAATATTAAGTTAAATAAGTATGCTACAATAATGTAATACAATAGTGTAATATACCGTACGATTGGAAGACTTTTGAAGTCGTAATAATCACAAAAAAATACCAATAAATAATTTTAAATCACTAGAAAAGATAAAAATTAATGTTCAAATTAATGTCACACTATTCACCTAAATCAGGGACCCAGCAAAACCACACACAAATCGAAGTATTCAGTAAAAATTACTCTAATTATACATAAATCTATAGAAATGAACAGAATAAAATTAATTTAAAGGTACAAATCTACTCTAGACTAGTCACATATGTCAACCGAAGGTATACAAGGTCGTAACAACTCCCAGTATGGCCATAAATACATGTTAGAAAAAAATTGGTAGGTGACCGACAATCGGTCACCCTCCCGACAATAATGTAAATTTACATTATTGTCGGGAGGGGGTCACGACAACCCACCAACGAAATGAAGAGGGTGACCGATTGTCGGTCACCTGTTGACCGATTGTCGGTCGCCCGGTATCCACTTGACCGATTGTCGGTGACCCCTAGTGACCGATTGTCGGTGACCGTTGTCGTACAAGTGGATAAGGAGCTTAATATCGATTATGTTTGATTTACATTACATGTCTTAGTTTGTAGAAGGCATGCAAGATCGCAGGAAGGAGAAAATAAAGAATTTGCAAAAACAAAAACAAAATTAACGTTGAGTTTAATGATTTTTTTAGTCAGGAACATTTGGTTGAGGAGAACGATATTCTCAGTAAAGCCTGAGTATTACAATTGAGAAAAGTTATAGATCTTACAGAGACAAAAATTAAATAGACATTACCAATGTCCGTATAGACGTGACCAGACAATAAGGTGATGCAGCTGACATAGAACATCAAATATGATATTTGGGTCAGATTTTCAGACAATGTACAATGGCAGCTGTACACATTTAGTAGATTCTGCTAAATTAGGCTGCAATTTGGTCAATATTAGGTAAATTCGAGTATATTCGGCATTGCATTGATTCTAGCAATCTGCAAATTTTAATAGGCAATCAAAGATTATTTTGTATGCAGAAGACATTGTGTTATATAAGAGTGGTAGAAACCTACAGGAGGTGATTGACCTTCAGGGAGACTGAGACACTATTTAATTGGCCCTAGTCCGTCACTGACATTGATTACATAACAAATAGCTTTGATCATTTTTACATTCAAAGTGTCATTTAATTGACTTAGAGTACATAAACAGTTAAGAATAGAATTTTTATTCAAGTTTGTCAGATACAAGAAAAGGACATGCTATTTTAAAGTTAGACATACTAATGTTAAATCTTCCATCTGGCCCTAGTCCGACATTTTTACATTCAAAGTGTCATTCAATTGACTTATAGTACATACAGAGTCAAGATCGGATCATGTTATCCTTCACATTTATACAATGAAATTTTCATTAGAAGTATTACTGGACTATTTCTAACATCGATAGTCATATTACAAGTACCTTATGTATAAAGTAAATTAATGCAAGAAAATCTGAAGTTATAATCAGTGGGAATAGGCATTTGTTAAGAAATAATTACATTCCACAAAGGGTCATGACTACACACTTGAATCTCAAGGCGGTTTCACAATTCACAATTTTATTAGCTTGGTATTAATATTGACCGTGAGGTGAACTTTGAGCCAAATGCTGCACTTATAATGAATAATACGATACATTATTTATCTCGCATTAGAACATTAAATGACTGTAAACGCAGCGCTGGAAGATTTTAAAAGTATGATAATTCCCTCAGTCGACTACCAGCTGATTTTTCTAACAGCCTTTAACATGAAGACGTTAACACGGGTACAATGCTAACAAAACAGGGCGTGAAGAATTTGCCTTGGCTCAGAGCCACACAGGCCTGTTACAAAGCTACACCATGATGCAGTTGATGACTATACATAGACGGTCTCAATTCAATATTGCTAAATGTTCTTTCACACCAAGGTTAATAAACCTGAATCACTGAAGGAACGTCAGAACCAGAAGGGACGGGACCCCCGTCCTTGTCCCGCCCTTACTGAGGTCAAATAACTTTAAAAAATAACTCTTGTATAACATATATTATATAACATCTGCTCTGTCTGGAATGAACTACCAAGAGACCCAAGGCAAACGGTTGACTTTGTTACTTTAAGAAATTGGTGAGAGAGTTTTTCGGTTTGTTTTAAATTTTCTGAGCCCTTGTTGATACTGATTGAACTGTATTCTCAGCTTACTATGTGGCTTACTAGGTGTGTATTATGCAGGGACTCCAGTATGGGAAAAACGGCCAAAAACGGCTGCGACGAATTTTTTGCGACGAAATATCTAATCAAATTAGATATTTTGCAATTGTTGGCAACAAATAAATGTGTTGCCGACAACCTATTTTACCCCCTCTTCCACTAGAATTTTTAGTCATGTCGAATTTTCCGAATTTTTTGTCATGTCGGCGACGAATTCTGCCTGTCGGCACCGTTTTTTATCTATAGTGGAGTTTTGCTATTACTTTACAAGGTTCTCTAATTAGCTATTTCAGTTGTCTGCTCGACAAAACATCAGGTGTCGGTGGAAGACCACCTGAGGGTGAACTGCTGTTGTGTCAACCGTTGTTGAGTTAATCACATATAATCAAACAACAAAAGTTATTTGTATTTGTACTGCTTTATTTGATCCTTTTTCCACATGTTGCCATAAGATTAATCTTTCTGTTCATTTCACGACCAGATTGTTTATACTGTTTTCTGCAGATGTTGCATCATTCTACCAAGTGCTACTGTCATGCCTGTGTGCTCCTGACCCAGTCCATTCTGCCTGTGGAGTCTGGCGTCCCATGAGGGGGGCCAGAAGGTCATCTGAAGTAGAAGGACAGTATACATAGGTAATTGTGTCTCTACTCATTATAAACATCATTATTAGTATTTCTTCGGAATTACAGACATACAAGTATCTACTATGTTAAACTGTTTTTTCTGCAGCTGGGAAGTGAATGAAAGACTGAAGTGCTTCCCAACCACTGGTGCGCGGAGGCCTCGCTCGACCACTAGCGACCTCTAGAAATTACACTGGTCACACCCCCTGGTGTGTGTGATCCACAGGAAAAAATAATCAAAATATTATAATTGGGAGTTCAGAAGTAAGCGATGATAAGGGATCCCTAATTGTTTCCTTTGTTTACATTATAATTTATCCTTGACGTATGACTATTTTCCCTTTTTGAAATGAAAATTACCACATTGTTGGAAAGTTTGAGAACTAAATTTATTAAATTAAAACAAAACAAATCCAGAATGCATTACAAAAGATGAGTCACGGATCATATTGGAAAGGACAAGACCAAGTGAATGCCACTGATGGTAAACATTAAGGACATCTAATGAAATAATAAGTACCTTGATATGTTAAACCAAGAACCAAAGCAATATTTCTTGGGACCAATCCATTCTAAATTAGTTAAGTGTACTGCTGAGTTATGTCTTCCGAAAAGCTAAATACATTTTTTATTTTTTTACTTTATCCAGGTGATTAGTACCGGCATGCTAATGGTAAGAGAAATATGGTGGTCTTAGCATCGAAATCAAACAAGGTCATCTGTTTTGTCATTTATAAATGTCAGACTACATGGAATTTGCTCAAACCTGTCGCTCACAGGATCGAGGACAAAATTACATTTAGAAAGTTCACTCAGCAACTTCTTGCACCATTTGGAAACGCCTTGAAATTGTTTATAGTATATTTAAATAACTATAATTTGTTAAATATATTAGCTTATTGCTGCGCCCAAAAGTGCTCATTGCCTTTAAGTATTTGTAAGGTTGTTCTTCACCGAAAGTGCTTCGGCTCCAATGTTTAAATGATGATCTATGATCACTTATTATGTATCAAATATGTCAGTTGGTATTGTAACTGTATAATAACCGCATATTATGTCCTTCAATGTAATTACTCATCTCATCTGCATGTTAGTATTAAGAACTAAGTTCTGAACATTTAACTGTAACAACTTTCAAAAACGAAAACTCAAGTAGGCAGTCATAGAAAGAGCTGTCTGGCAAGGTAGAGAATTGACCGACCCATTGTATCAAGATCCACAATAAAGAATTTTTGAATTTGAATTTGATTACATTAGGGTTTGGCCTTTGCCACTCCTGCTTTATTGAGGATCAGGCAACATGGCTTGTTTTAACCTCATCCCGGACTTGTTAATATTATGTTTGTTTGATGTCTTTCGGATTTTAGGATGAGGAAGGATTTGCCGGAATTAAATGAGATGAAGTATTAAAGGAATGAATATAGTGTGTTATGATAGGTTTAGAACATTGTGACTCATGTTTCTTTAACATATCACATATGGTTATCCCACTGATGAGGACAACAATCCATGTATACGCTACACATTTAACAATTAAATTAAAGAATAAAAGGACAGGTCCCTTGTTGAATTGAGATCCGTAGATGTATGCACCTAACAAACGTCCCTGGTCCTTTTTAATGATTTAACAAGTTATAAGTTTATTAAGTTAATCAATCATTTAATGAACTATTTTTCTGTTTAACTTTATAATCAGTTTAAGTTAATGTATATATTGTGCGTTTCCGAAGGAAACGAATTCTACGGTCAACTATTTGTGCGCAATGGCTAGATTATGAATATCAGACGTACTGTAATCTGAAATGCCTCGAATGTCTGTATTAGAAGAACACAGGAGTGGAAGTAAAATTCAGTTTATTAACAACTAGGAAAGTTGCATGCTCCCTGTTTACAATTAAAGGCAGTTGGATAAACATGAAAGTACAATGCAAGGGAATTAGACATAAGACATCAAACAACATATTGTAATCTAATAATACACAATTGTCTTTTAGTCTTTCAATTCCGAGCTTGTCTGTCTCCAAGACTTGAAACCCAGAAATCCCAAAGGGTGTAGTAGGTGTAGATCACTCAGATTCAGTCATGGGTTGTCCTCTCTAAATGGGTTCCTCTCAAAACCTATACAGTGGCCTTAAGTGGGTTAATCAAACCAAGATAGCCAATAGAATACAACAAAATGTCAACCAATAGGATGTCACACTGGCCTTCAGGGATTTACTGCAGAGATGGTAGAAGGTTGTCAATCAAGCAGTCCTTGCATAAGTGCAAAGTTAGTAGTGTTGGTGTGAATTACATCACACAGAGATGGGCATCCAGATATCCTCCCAGATAAGTGTCCACACTCCTCACACCAATCCTCAACCAACACCTCAAAATGTATCACATGAACTTGCTACTCAGGATGATTGACAGAATGGTACCCAATTCACTAACATTCACGATTTTTTTTAAAAAAAAATACCGTAGAATGTAAAAAGGTCAGAATCATTTGACAGTTCATTAACTTGCCTATATGTAGCCTGGGAAATCAGGGTGGTCCCGGTTCTGAAAAAGAAAACATTATTTTATTTAGTATGTTATTTTCCATACAATTAACCATCAGAAAATGACAGTTATATTACATTAAGGCAAGTACAATATCAATGCAGGCTCTCAGTTCTGTTGACATGTTTATTCAGGAAATGGTATGGCATGCCCCAAGTAAGTGTTGTGGCTCGGGTTAAACACATCATTTTTGTTTGGATAATAATGATTTTCCACTCACGGCTGTGACTCACTTGAGTTTTAGATAAAATACAGTACTTTGGTGATATTATTAATCTATGTTATTAATATTTTTGCTTATAGAATCTTTGTAGCGAAAATTTCATTGGATCAACAATAATTGTATCAACAATATATTCAATATTTGTTGTTATAATTATTATGATTATAACCACTGGCTAAGTGCAACCATGAATCAGTGTGAAAATTGTATGCAGAATATTTTGCATCTGTTGCATTGACTTACTTTTCGGAGGAGGTTTTGTAGGTACTGATGGTGGCCTGGGCTGGGGTGGTTGTGGGGGTGGGGGTGGTGGGGCAGGCTGAGGTTTCTTCAATACAATAATCATCATAATTATTTCAATTGCTTTTGGGGTTGCAACATCCACGGGAGACTATTTTACAGTGGACCCAGCATTTTACAGCAAAGACGAAAGGCTGGCTATAAAACCGTCATGAATCACATAATCTACTGAATCAGTTATAATTATGGTTTTATCCCAATTAGCTTTAATGTTTAAGTTTTGCATGCTAGCCATCGGAGGATCACGTTTGTAGTTTGACTGGTTAACAACACATTTACAATAGGGGGTTTGCATGTGCCACGGCGCATGTCTGTTACAGTGTATCGTGGGATGGATTCTGTTAAAATTGAATTGAATTGAATTGAAAAATCTTTTATTTGTCATAAACGTCACAACAGGTACAACATATGGAAAGAAAAAATGACAAATTGGTATACAGACTTCTGGGATAGTCCCATTTCTTCCAGTCGTTACCATTAATTTTGGAATAATTATAGAAAAAAACTAAACTCGAGATTAACAAATGGCAATCTGACTTATAAATAGAAATATTTTTATCAATGTAAGTATTAGGACATCTAATAAGTATTTCTATATTTTAGGTTTGAAATTTTTATTTTTGAAAGAAAAAATTGTAATATTTTAAATTAAATGTGTCTGTCGAGTATAAAGGAATATTACTAGGGTATATGTCGATGGTGTAAAGTAGCTATACATTATATAACATGCACTTAGAAATCCATGGATATATTCAGTGTAACCTTACTGCCTCGAGATTTGGAAAAAAGTATTCATGCTAGGAATAAGGGTTATGCACCCATAAACGGAAACATTCCCACAGACATCGTGTGGGGAAAACGCTTTGAAAAAAATAATATTGTTACAACTAGTGTAACACAAAAGGTAACGAAGTATTGAAGTTTGAAGAAGTATTTATTCCTGGTACAGGTATATAATGTGATGGTATAACCTAGTTGGAATCCGGCAGGTAACTAACTGGATAGGGCACAGGCAGTCCCTTATATGTGATCCGTTTTAGGAAAATAAGTCATAAGTCGCAAAATATAGATTTTGAGATATCATCATATTTGAAAAGAGGAGATCAAGCCGATTCCAACGATAGTAAACATTAATGACATTTAATAAGTATTTCTATATTTCAAATGTGATATCCTTTTTTTTTTTTTTTAAAAAAGAGTTTGCAATATCTTAGGGGTGGACAATTACTAGCAAAGAAGCTAAAGATACTCTATAAGATGACTTTAGTAATGCAAGATATATTTAATACAATGTCTTGAAATTTGGTACATGTATTTATGCTACTAGCAGCTCCGAGAACTCCAAAAATGAAAACATAAGCAAGGGTTCTTATGAATAATCTACTTTGAAAAATGTCAATTTTGCGACTTGTGACTAATTTTCCTGAAACACACCACATATCTGGGTTAATGAACAATGGTTCATTAGCCCCAGCTCTGATTGGCCATGTGGGCGTCGGCCAATGGGTGATGCCCAGGTGGTCAGTCTGAATGTGACTGCCATGGGGGAAGGAGGCACAGGTAAAATGAACTAAAATTTTAGGGATGTATACTTAGGACACATTAAGGTATAACAATATCAATTTATTCAATTCTGACTTATTTTAATTACTGTGACACGTCACAATTATAAAAGATAAAGTAGTATAAATATAAACCCTGATAGGTACCTAAGCCAGGACAGCAGTTTTGAGAATGTTACCTTTAAAAAATGGAAGAGTGAGGATTCAGCTTTGTCTATTTGACTACTTTCCATTGAAACTTACCGGTGTGGGACAAGTCCTTAGTCCAAGGTCTGTGGGTTAAAACCAAACAATTAAGCATTGTTAGTATAATGATTATCACTGTTGCTATAACTCTCACATACAAACTACAAGGATTCGATAATTTCAATACGGAAGTCTTTGAAAATGAAGATAGTGTGTTACCTACATGCTTTGGGCAGAACTGCAATTAGAGAAAATAGAATACAAAGGTTAGATAGAACTGTATAGCGATACAAACACAATAACATACACCAATTTTGATTTCAATTGTATTTAATTGATACATGAAGATGTACACAACAGTATGTCCTGAACTATATTTACCCTTATATATTCCATTACTATATATATTCATTGTCCCCACGCCTGAATTGTTTTGTGTGCTGCACGCTTATTATCTAAATGTTAGGAAAGTGATCATTGGGGAAAGGAATGCATGGAATGTAGCGTTAGGTTGTGGAATGAAGCACTGAATTACTTCAACTGAAACTTCCTATTAAGGTTAGCTTTAGCTAGCACACACTAAAATGAAGAACACTACCCTGGTAACATGCATATAATAAATATTCATACATGCACTAAACCAGCCGCTTTGTTTGTCTGACATGTTTCTGCGTCCTCCTGTCTGTATCTCCTGTATGTATCTCCTGTCTGTATCTCCTGTCTGTATCTCCTGTCTGTACCTCCTGTATGTACCTCCTGTCTGTACCTCCTGTATGTACCTCCTGTATGTACCTCCTGTATGTACCTCCTGTATGTACCTCCTGTCTGTACCTCCTGTATGTACCTCCTGTATGTACCTCCTGTCTGTATCTCCTGTCTGTATCTCCTGTCTCCTCCCGCTAAAGTCAGTCTATATCCGTGTTTGTCACGCAGGCGCAGTGGGGCCTTGACCCAGCGTGACCCAGAGCTGGGAGATAGAGCGTGACCATATAGTACACATTTGTCGGCTTATATATGAACATGTGGGTCAGACTGACAGAAACAAGTGCTTTTCACACTTGGTTTGTAGAGGAATTCGACCATTTACTAAACGTTTTTCATAGAGATATTATTATTATTGCCACTTTTTGGTAAAAATAAATGGTGAACCATGATAGGGGGAACTATGATATGCATCAAGTTATATCAAGCCATCAAGTCATATATTAAGCCAATTTGTTGTTGTTGTAATGTTTTTTTGTTAATCCTGTTTTCGTTTGTATCCTAATGACATCTTACAAATATTACATTTCAAATAATATTCATGAGTTTTTTTATTAATCCTGTTTTTCGTTTGTATCCTGTTTTTCGTTTGTATCCAAAATTATTACATATCAAATAGCATTCATGAAAGAAAATATGAAACTTGTGCAGTTCCCCCTTTAATTTGTAAAAGTCTTAAGAGATAGAATAGATAGAATAGAAAAGAATAGAAAAACATTTTTATTTTCTTAGTCAAACGCTATTGAAAGAATATCTCCGGCCATATGGAAGGTGTTCTAATCTTTCCCTTCGCTTAAATTAACATTTGATTTATGTAGGGAGACATCCTCGCCTTGGTCGTTGACTCAGGTCGAGTTCCTACAATTTTTGTGAAAAATGTTTTAAAGGAAAACAATTTGTTTGAATATGGTTCAATATGGTCGTCGAAGTAATAAGTCTTTTGTATCCTGACAATGGCAAATGGCAAATTAGATGATGAGATGATTACATCACTTGGGCTTAGATAACATAGGTAAAGAAGGCATCAAGGTCATCGATTGTCGTGTAAGTGGATAACACATTTGGGATGGGTTTCAGGAAAATGAGTCATAAGTCGCAAAATTGATATTTTTCAAAGTGTTTTTTTCACTAGATCAAATTATTCAAATGTTCTAATTTTTGGGAGGTTTATCACTTATAATTATATCAATCGATGTATTTCATTTCAGGACAATCTATGCAATATATCCTTTCGTTTTAAAGGTCGTCATATGGACTACATTTAGGTACTTTACTGTTTATTGACCCTCAGAAATAATAGAAACCTTTTTTTTCAAAAACGAAAATATCAAACGTAAAATCTAGAAATGTAAAATCTAGAAATATTTATCAGATTATTAGACTGTTTACTATCATTGGAATCGGCATGATCTCATCTTTTCAAATATAATTGTATCTCAAAATCTATTTTTTGCGACTTATGACTCATTTTCCTGAAACGCATCACATTTATTAGGCTACACATGTGTATAATGTGGACAGTAGGTATATTGCCTGTTGATGTATATACAGGATAGTGATAATGTTCTTCATGTGATCATCAAATGGATGAAAAGTTAATTTTTATTGAATAATGCACACAAGGTCTGTGCTATGATTGTATTGTCGAAAAATGTGACTTTGATGTTCAATGGAATTGAATGAATAAAGAATGGATTGATTACGATGCCTTCGTTAACAAATCCAGCGCATTCTTCTTCCTCATATAAATGTGATCTGTTTTAGGAAAATGAGTCATAAGTCGCAAAATAAGGATTTTGAGATATCACCATATTTGAAAAGAGGAGATCAAGGTGATTCTAATGGTAGTAAACACTAGGACATCTAGTACATACTTCTATATTTTAAGTTTGATATTTTTATTTTTGAAAAAAAAAGTTAGCAATGTTTCTGGATGGGGAATTACCAGTAAAGTAACTAAATATACTCTATATGAAGGCCTTCAAAATGCAAGGATATATTTAATACAATGTCCTGTTTTCTTACATGGTTTCATATGACTATAAGTGCTAAACCCTCTAAAAATCAGAACATTTCAATAAAGGGATCTTGTGGAAAAACACTTTGAAAAATATAAATTTTGCGACTTGTGACTCATTTTACTGGAACACATCATAAATATGCTAAAGATGACCAACTGTTGAATATGTGTATGCAACAAGTAATAATTATTTTCATAATTACACTTATATAAAGTTGGGTTGAGACCATTTTAGAAAATTTTTGAAAGTATCATTTTGGTACAAATATGGAGGACGATGTAAACAATAAGTATAGCTGATGGACAGGAATGATAGTTGTGAAAAGGTCAAGGATAACACAACAACATATTTATGTTTAATGACGTTTTTTGTTTTTATTGCTGTTGAAGCACACCCTTTACCACCCAGCCTCTGCAAAAATGGGAATGAAAAATTAAAATCGTAAAATCGCTCATTCTATTTGGACGATCCTCACAACAGTGATATATATGTCTCCTAGTTATTCCCTCTGTGTGTGCCTAGAACACAGTGGGGGGGGGGGGGGGGGGGCGGGGGGGTTGTAATCGACAAGTACATTTAATAGGCGGGGGGGTTGTAATCGACAAGTACATTTAATAGTACAGCAGATTAATGACCGACGTTATAAGTATGTCTCATAGTAACCGTTTACTAACCGTTTGGTGCATGCCATATCGTGTTTGATTTATTCACTGTCATTATAAAAGTCCGAAAATGTTTTTAGTTTTTAAAAGAAAACTGATTTTCTTTGAAGTTTTGGTTCTACAGTGTGTTGAATTTGTCCACTCGGCCTATGCATGCAGTATTTCAAGAGGAACAACGGATCATTGATAAAGGGGCCTTGGTACATGCAGCAGTACATGGACCCAACACCAGGGGGCTCCACCTCCTGGTGTGTCATATACCTCCCTCGCTGTGGCTACCAGTTCTTCCATTTAATAGTTCGAACTTTGTCACATTGATTTATATAATCTTGAAACAAACTGTGTTGGTATAGGTGAATGTTGCGTTTGACATAAGTATATACGGTGCCGAGGCTCAGAAATTGAATAATAAACAGAATGTAATGAGAACCAAAATAAAGAAAGCCCCTCAACACTCTTTATTTATGTATACCGGTATAATGCGATGTTTTAGCAAACATGAAATCCTACAAAGTGATTCATTCACATAAAGTCTTTCTAGAAATGTTATGTTTGGGACATCTAATGTTCCAATTCGTATAAATTCATGTACCAAATTTTGAGACTGTATATTAAATATATTCATACATTTCATACGTTCATTCATGCATATATATCTGAGGTTATCTTAAGGAGCATAGTTAACTACTATACTAGTGGTTCACCATTAAGAACACAATAATTATGTATTTATTAGCTGGTTCTCTTGAACTATGACTCACAAGTGTTACATTATAATCCAGGAAGTGGTCCAGGACATCTGCATAAATGTGGTTCTTCCAACACCTCCCATTAAACAATAATAATAATAATAATTAATTTGACAATTTCAATCTTCACTTTTTAACACTAACAACTTTTTAAAGTCTGTCTGATATAACGTCTCACGGCTGCGATATTTAACATCCTTAATTTGTGTTAGTTTTCTTTCTTTTCATTCATTGACAGAGTCCTATAATATACTCCATGGGGTTGTGGTTTAAATCTCTAATACTAATTTAAAATTCATCACTTTCTACTTCATTAACATTAACATCTTGATGGGTATGTTGAATTCGCCATCCGATTTCTGCTTCTGCTGGGAATGATCATCTTTCTTGTCTGGATTCTTGCGGATTGCCTACGTCTCCATCTTGACAAGTAGATTAGAAGGAACGTTAAGTGTTTTGTATTATGTATATGGGTCAGATTTTCAGAAAATGTACAATTGGCAGCTGTACACATTTAGTAAATTCTGCTAAATTAGGCTGCAATTTGGTCAATGCTAGGTAAATTCGAATATATTCAGATTCTATCAATGTGTTTGGTTAGGTTGAACTGTATTTTGAACTTTGTTTCTGTCTGAAATTTGGGTTATTTGAGAAGATTGGCGAAATTGAATTGTACATTTTCTGAAAGCCTGACCCATATATATATTGCAAGATAGTCCGACGGTGAACCACAAGGGCATAAAGCAACCAATCTCACTCACCCACTCCTATGACCATATTTCTACAAAGATACCTTAGACATAAAACACTCATCACATTCATCCTATCTACGACATGGCTGATTTATGTAATGTAAAATAATAATATCTCTTGACTCAAGATTATGAGTCTGGTACCAGGACAAATATGAACGGAAAGCATAGCAAAACACCGAACACCCTACAAAAGAACAGGGAGACAAGGAAAACCTGTGTCCGCACAGAAATTGATTAGATATCATGTCTGTATCCCTTTTTCCGGAGGATTCATTTATTATTACTATGTATCTGTACAACTGGAAATAAAATTATTACTTACTTTTTTTTTGTACAAAAGGAATCACAAAGGATAATTACTATACAGCCTACACATCACCAACCCCGATAACGGGAGTCGGTAACCAAGATTAAATACAATCTTTTTAAAAAAATTAAAGAATACTTTTATACGGCGGTAGACTGGGTTGACCCGAGCTGTAGGAAAACCCTTGGCAAAGGCCATATCATATCCTCGAGAATAAGAATCTATTAAAAACGAAATGTTCACTCATCTCAAGAATAGGTTCCTAAATATGGGGAATCTTTGACTTACCTATTTCTTCACAGTCACTGGAAGTAGAAAGGTAAAAGCCTTTAGTCACTTGAATGAGTGCCCTCGCTATCTTTCCTTTTTCATTTTATTTTGCAAAACGATTTCATTACCAAACTAGGACATGATTTGAACCAGGTTACAGCGAGCTGACTGAATACAACAATAATTGAATGATATGACAAATATTATAGCATTACTAGTAATATTTCCTTTTCTTTTTTCCCATGGTAACTGTACAACGATTTTAACTCAAGCTTGAAGAAACAATGTTCATTCAATATTAATTGACTACTTGTAGGGACAACTCTCACAAGTGTATTCACAACTACACAGGAGCCCCTGTCATGCCCCTGATATATCTTGAGCCTTTATATTGATTGTCATGATGTTGAACAACGCGCTGGTGTTTGTTTTTATAAGATAATTCTTTATTTGCCATGAGGTGTTTTGACATCTATCGTATGTGCTTAGTGGTTTTACATTGTCTATATACAATCATATGTTATAATATTATTATTATTTATGTGAACAAGATCGCCACTAAAATTTTGAGAATTGTAAAATGATAGAAACATTAGAAATCAGCAAATTCTGAGAATAATGTACTTGTACACAATGCTTTTGACTGAATAAAAATCTTAAATACAAATTCAAACACAGGCTCTTGATATTAGCACTTTAATGGGTTGATGTACGGGCCCCTCTCCCGTAAACATTCCTCTTCATGTGATGTATCACAGGAAAATGAGTCACAAGTCGCAAAATGTATATTTCCTAAGTGATTTATTTACACGATATCTTTGTTAAGATAAGATAAGATAATCTTTTATTTGTCTAGGGAATGAGTAATACGAATGATACATAGAGAAAAGACAAATAGGTCTACATGTCTATATGAAACTAGTTCGTTCCAATAGTAAACAGTCTTGTTGGAATGTTTCAATAACTTGTGGCGAGAATGCACATTTCCGGTGACACATCACCGTGTAATAGACTAATTCTAAAAGTAATTAGTGGGACACTTATGTAGAGAGTCCTAGTAAATAGTCCGTTAATGCTTATGTCTAGTGGTTAACGCTTTTGGGATTTTTTATGTGAAACTCACTTTTAAATCTGGTTAAATCAGGTTTGGTGGGTGGCAACGGACATATTGGCTGGACAGGCGCGGGTGGTGGAGGCCGGTGAACCAGTACTTGAGGGACCTGACATAGGAATAGAAACATATAAAGTAGTATGGTGAAAAATAACATGATATATAATAATAAACACTGATAATAGGGTCAGATTTTCAGAAGATGTACAATTGGCAGATCTACACATTTAGGGGATTCTGCTAAAACCGGCTGCAATTTGGCCAATACTGGGTAAATTCCAGTATATTTGGCATTGTATCGATTCTAGCAATCTGTCTGTTCAGGTTGAACTGTATTTTGAACTTTATTTTCGTCAATCTTATTTGGCCAATACTAAGTAAATTCGAGTATATTTGGCATTGTATTGATGCTGGTTAGGTTGAACTGTATTTTGAAGTTTATGGGTTATTTGAGAAGATTAGCGAAGTTGAATTGTACATTTTTTTAAATTCTGACCAACATATGCCCAGCCGTTTTGTTATGGGGATGTGAACTGATTATCAGGGACAAATGGAATTATGCCTTCTTCCAAACCTCGACATCAGAGAGAAATCCCCGCTCTATAATTACCCTGCCATAAACTATACTTTGTAACATCCTGTAAAAACCGTTTTGATCTACCTCCAAGCAAGATGTTATTAATTTCAATTTTTATTTTTTCAACTAAATTTCAGGTCTGCCAGTATTTTCCTCAACTATGCATCTAGTGAATAAAACACTTTAAAATATAGTAATTCTGAGAATCAATTTGAGTAGCAAATAGAATATTTGGGTCAGATATTCTGAAAATGTACAATTGTCAGCTGTACACATTCTGAGAATCAATTTGAGTAACAAGATGAGATGTACTTTGTAATAAAATGAAAATTTGAACAAAAAATAGAAATGGCAAAAATGACATATTTATTCTAGAGTATCAGTTAACCAACTCACCGATACAGGGTCAGGCCTGCGTCCTAGCGATCTTGCCATAGGTTCTGTGAGGAGGCAATATTAAACATCTTGAACATGGGATTCTTAAGGCATACCACATGTGATTCGTTTTAGGAGAATGATTCATAGGTCGCAAACGATGGATTTCACCAAAGATTGGATGTCACCATATTAGAAAAGAGGAGATCAAGGTGATTCCAATGATAGAAAACACTAGGACACCTAATAAGTGTTTCTATATTCTAAGTTTGATATTTTCATTTTTGAAAAATGAAAATTGTAATGTTTCTGGATTGGTAATCACCAGTAAAGTAACTAAATATACTCCATACAAAGGTCTTCAATACCCGGAGATATATTTAATACAAAGTCCTGGAATTATGTACACGGATTCATATGACAATCAACAATAAACCCTTTAAAGATCAGAACATTCCAATAAAGAGATCAAGTGATAAAAGCACTTTGAAAAATATTGATGTTGTGACTTATGACTCGTTTTCCTGAAACAAACCACATATTGCATACAATATCAAGTTGTCGATGGCGCCATGTGTAATATATTATAACATATGTATGAATGAGAACCACAGGAATACATTTGCATAAGATTAATTAAGATTAAGATACTTTCATTATCGATCATGTCGCTTCCAGAGGGCATAACTCCGGTTAAAGGAGGTTTACAAGCCTTCTGTCAAATACAGTAGTGAGTTAACAGTGGACAGTTATTGAAAACATTGATAATTTTACAATATAATAAGTGTAAAGCGCAGTAGTTCTCTTTGTAAATATTTCTCAGTAATCTTAAATAATTTTTGGTATAACATTTTTTGTATGGAGTATTGTGATATACATTTCTGGTTATTCAATGAAGTGTTGGTCTGACCATATAAGTGTTTTCTTTGCTACCATTTTAAATACCTTAGGGTCTTGTATTTCATGGGCCATGGTCTGAAGGGAATTCCAAGAAAAGGGTACTCTGTGTAGTATTGATTTTCTCATCTGTTCATTTTGGGGGATAATTTGTTTTAATGGTTTTCTACCGTGAGCAAAATGTCTTGCTGTTAAATTTCTTATATCTATAAATCTCGGAATTCTTGACAGAGCATGGCCCGCCTGCAATAAGTGCAACTGTCTCCTATGTTTTAAGGTCAACAAGTTCTTTTTCACGTGAATATCGTCAACATTGGCCCTGGATGGAAGCCCATAAATTCTTCGAAGTATTTTGTTTTGTATTATCTGAAGTCTATTTGTGTTAGTTGCGGCATGTAAACTTCCTTCTAGTTAAACTTCAGCCAACATTTGTAAAAAAAAAAAAAAAAAAAAAAGTAAATGTAAAAAGTAAAGTAGTAAGGTGTGCGATCAATGAATTGTTTCATTATACATGCTTTCAATCATTAAAATAGAAAACAGAAATCGAGTCATGAATTTTAATGTTACCTGTAATCTTTAATACGGAAAAATCGATTGGTTGCCATGACAACCCCTTGTAATAATCTAGTAATGGTCAAAGTGATGTGACAAATGTGACAAAGCTAAAAATAAATAACTGTAAATCTATAATTAGTAAACATTAGTAGTAAACAGCACAGAAAACATCTTATGATAACACTATTTCCTACTTTGTCAAATTTATTATATTCTAAGAAACTGTATTTCCATTTTTGTATAGAATATAATATTGTTAAGTTAAATATACGGTCTGCTTCTCTCCTCCTGGCGGAGAAAGGCAAACCGAGCACTCTCTACGGAGCAGTCAAATAGTATTTTGTACAGACAGCACAAGGCGGATATATATATATATATACAGCGCCAGGCAGAATATCATTAAAGATGTTGTGAGCTTTGGTCTTGACAAATAGTCATGTCTTGCTGTATAAAAATGTTGAATAAAAAAAAATATATGTGGGTTTAGACACTGTGCAGGGCGGAATGAAAGCTACTATCGATACATAAATAGCTCAATACCCATATTCTATTATGACACTCGTTAATACCTAAAATATATAAATACATATTGACAAAATCAACGGCAAACAATGGTACCTTGATTGTGGACATGGGAATTAGTGTGGAAATCAGTAGAAATATGTACTTTCAGGGACAAAATTACCCTGATAATATCATCGTAGACCCATACACCTATACATTGCTGGAAAGCTCTCAGTGTGACCTATCGGATGAGATATGAACGAAGGCTCTGTCTCTTAATATATGAGGCAAAATGGCTTGGGACATAATCTGAGAGCACTGGGTCATATTCATGATCCGCACCCATATATATGTGGGTTAGGTCGGGCCTTGACATACTGAGAGGTCTGAGTAGGGACATTATCTGGGTTACTCTAGGTGTGAGCGTGTAAGGGGATAGAAAGAAGTCTATATCAAAATAACCGGAAAAATAAGTACCTTGTTGTTCCGCTTGTTGTCTTTCTAGTCCTGCCCGTCTTAAAAAGTCTTGTATTCCTGGCCTGTCAGTCATCTTGGTCTCTCTCTGTATCGCCTAAACCTTTTCTCCTGCAAACCTTCCCCGGGCGGACACAACTAGACAATGCGCACATGTACATGTCATTAAATCATTCCCGGATGCAACAGAAGTTGGACCTAAAGTGGGCCCCATGTGGGCCTCAAATGGGCTTCAAACTGGGCGCTTCCACATGGGTTCCAACTCCAGGGTAGGTTTTTACAGTCGTGCTAACCATTAATACAAAAAAAACATCTGTTATATGGGTCAGATTTTCAGAAAATGTACAAGTGGCAGCTGTACATATTTAGGAAATTCTCCTCAATTAGGCTGAACAATATATATGAGTATATTTTATATCAGTATCACATTGATTTAAAGTATCAGTTCTGTGATGTTAAACTGCATTTTAACGCTCATTTTTGTCTTAAATGTGGGTTATTTGAGAGGATTGGTGATGACGAATTGTACATTTTCTGAAAATCTGGCCCATATGCGCATTCCATTGGAGAGGTGCGATCAGTGGAGTGCAATAAACATATTGTTATTGTATGTGAACCATACAAATCCTAATAGCCCACCTCCATGGCGGCCATCGGGAAACCGAAACACCGAAATTCTAAACACAATAAATCAATTACATGCATAATAATAGTTAACAAATATAATTAATTAATGGCAGTTAATATATTGTGAAATTTCTACAGGTAAGCCAACTTTTGAAATTGTACGGATAAAATGTTAATTGACCCTGAGAATTAGAATGTTCTTTTCATGGATTAAAATCCCTAAATTGTTCATGGGGCTAACAGCGCCCCCTCCCCCCCCCCCCCCCAGCCCCATGGTTTGGTTGCTGCGCTCATCAGGGGTCTCACACATGTATTGTGATGGAGTGGAATTGTCCATCACACAGCGTTCAGATCTATAGTCCAGAGATAAATCATATCAGGTCAATGGGAGTAATAGATATATACGGGGGAAGGCACCATGCATACTTATGAGTATAGATTGTAAACCAGACTCCACCTCTTCACCTGTACGCATGACTATTGATAATTTGACATGATATATATATGAGCTAGATTTAATAAAAAGACAGAATCCTTACGGAATTGAACTTGTTGGGTCTCACTTATTATACTTATACTAGAAGATCATATAGGCCAACTTAGAGATATCTCCTCCAATACATTCGAAAGGACTCCTAGTATACTACCAGCCAATATCAAGATCCTTATTATATACATGCACAGCAATTCATTAGTAGACGCATTGTATCAGTATGATCTCACAGATTGAGAGCCTTGATATCGGTAGTAAATAAAGTATATGTATAAATTATTCAAAATTATAATGAAAAACACCAAAACTGTAATAAAGACCAGTGGAGGATAATATAGTGCTTTGAGGTGTTTATTCTATAAGATACCGACGTTTCGAAGTTTACATTGTAAAACATTATTCCTACTTCAGCACCCTACTATTTACATACATTACACTGAGTTGGTCAGAGTACGCTATATTTTAAAATAATAATTCACTCTATAAGAGTGGGAATGATAAAATCGAAATCAACAATTTGTTAAGCTTCTGCCTGAAATTCTGTGGAACCGTTTCGTATTACACCTATCCGTAGCCCAGTAGCTAGTTAATTCCGATTCCTAATGGTACACACAGCAGTACATGAACTTACCACCAGGTGGCTCCACCTCCTGGTGTGTCCGTCCCTCGCTGTGTTGGTCGTTTCCCCGGTGGTTTCCAGTTCAGTTCCTCCATTGCATCTTAAAGTGTATACTATTTGGGTCAGTTTTTCAGAAAATGTACAATTCACCTTCACCAATCCTCTCAAATTACCCACATTTAAGACACAAATGAGGTTCAAAATTCAGTTTAACATAACAAAACAGATATTTTAAATCAATGTGATCAATTCTGCAGAATATGACTGCAATTTGGTCAATACTAGGTAAATTCGAGAATATTTTGCATTGCATTGTTTCTAGTGATATGTTCGGTTAGGTTGAACTGTATTTTGAACATTATAGTTATTTGAGAAGATTGGTGACGTTGAATTGTACATTTTCTGGAAATCTGCCCCATATACTTTGGTTCCTACTGCAGATATTATAAGTATCCTTACTTCTTATATTCATACATGTACTAAAATTATTCCATATATTCAAAGATAATTATCTTTTCATTGAAAAAAAAAATATTTATACAAATGATGGCAAAAGTGTACAAACTAAAGACCTAAAAGAAAATAATGAAAATATTTAATATGTTAGTACTGCTTGTCGTCACTTGCAATTTCTGTCTATGTTACTCTTTTTGCACTATTATTAAGTGGAATTTTGTTTTAAATGTTTTTATTCAGCCAGAGACATTATGATTTTTATACACTATTCTCAGTTTTAGCTGATGGAAAAAGATTAATAATAATTATCGAGTCGATACATCAAAATCAAAGTAGCGATTTTACAACAAAAAAGAGTCAGATCGTACAGACACATTAAATTTTTAGAAAAAGCGAAAAAAATAATGAAATTGATAACAATACAAGTGTAAGAACCATCACCTGGGTATAAACATCAATATACTACTGACCAAAGAGATACAGAAAATAGATGAAGGCATACATACAAAAGAAAGCAGAATGATGAATAATTTCAAATTATTTGATGTTACACTGTAGGATTATACGGTGAAATATCAGTTTTGCCTAATTCAAATTATAGAGAATAGGGGATTTGCATAGCCGCCATTTTAAATCTAGATTCGCATGGAATAATTTGACTAATGGTACAATATGAAATCGATGGAAAACATGTTATGTTCAGCATGGGATATTTAACAATGATCTCATGTAATTAGCCATATGTTTGACAGGATTCCATGAAACAAGACTTAGTTTTTTCCATCATGCATTATGCATCATGCATCATGCATTATTGGAAATGTTGGAAACCTTTTTTTTTCCAAAACGAAAATATCAAACTTAAAATCTAGAAATACTTATTCGATGATTACACTGTTTACTATCATTGGAATCGTCTTGATCTCATCTTTTCAAGTATAATGATATCTCAAAATCTATTTTTTTGCGACTTATGACTCATTTACCTGGTTGATATACCTCATTAATACAAGCTATGATATTGCACTCTCCCGCGCGCCGTACCCGGGCGATACGGAGCAGCAAGTTTTTTCGTCTTCAGTGAGACGATTTTTGTCTACAGAGCATCGCGAACGCTACTGGTGAACAGTGGTGACGAAATTGCCTGAACTTCTGATACGAAAAACGGTCATTTGAATCACGGAGACGAAATATGATATGCTCCGTATTCGCGCTCCGTATTCGCGCTCCGTTTTTCGTATTGAGTATTGAGAACTACATAGGTGCAGAAATGTACTTATAATTTATATCGAGCTCACACCTTAATCATTTGATTAATCAGGTCTAATAAGGCCGAAATAAGGCTAAATAATAGGGAAAATATAGGTATATGAAGCATAGGTATAGGAATCGAAATATTTGCCCCAGCCTTCCCAAACTTCACTTACATTATGCTGATATGCCCTGCTATATGTCCACCAAATATTATAGAGATCCGACGAATTTTATTTTTTCTAAAAAAATGGCCTCCTGAAATCAAATGCTGCCCGTTTGGGAGAATTACTCATAAACATCGTTTATAAAACATTTATTAAACATAATAAAACATTTATTATTATTATAATAAATCTTAATTCCCCAGACCTGCTTTGACTTCAATTACTTATAGAGTTAAGGTGTTATGTGTCTTCATGTCTTCATCAATTTCGGTGGTGTAGTGGTGTTCACCCTCGCTTGTGAATCCTAAGGTTGCTAGATCGAACCCAAGCATGGGTAAATTTTTTTTCTCTGTTTGGCATCAGTGGTTCTACACTAGTGGCCGTCATGCACTAATGGTCATGCCAGCTTGTCTGGCACTGGCCGGCGGTAGGGGTCTTCCTAATCCTTTAGCTTTCCCAGTTTATGATTTACCCGTCGCGGGTACGATAAACGCTGTGACGAAAAAAATCGTATCAAAAGTGGGGACAAGAAATTCGTATCCAATTTCGTATTGCGCGGATACGGCGGGCGGGAGAGTGTGGTTAACATATTCTTGCAATACTTGATAAAAATGTTGCTCAATAGTTGTATGTCAATTTTGAGGTGAATCCATCCCATGATGCACTGTAAAGACATGCAAGACATACAAGTCCCCTATTATACCATAACTTATAAAAAATATGTGTGGTGAATTTGATATTGAGGTTTTTGACACAGAAATAATGAAGAAATCCAAACTTGGACGAAAGTATACTCGGACATTGCAGAGTTCCGGCAAATAATGAACACTTAATGTATCTTTTGCTCCACAATTTGTTGCATGGTAATTATCAAAATGCGTTGTTGAATACAAAAGCATTTTTTTTTTTTTTTTGAACTGATTTTTATTCAGGTTCCATCTAGGCATATGCCAGGGGAAATATATAGAAAAATATAAATATGGCTTGGAAGATCCGGTATTCCGCCATACCCTGAGTTGACGCAACTTACAGTTTATGACAAATATTTCTTTTTGAAGCAGTCTATTAACTATTGGCGGTGGGGTGGGGTGATCATGTTAAGTTGATGGAGAGATGGGATGGGATGGGGTGGGAAGAACATGGGGGACGGTTTGTTTAATACGAATGTCTGTTGAAAGTTGGCCGTGGAATAGAGGCATTTTTGGTAGGGTTGGGTTGGGGGAGGGGTGGCTTAAAGGTTGAAGTTAGGTCTCATTCTGTGACTGAGGATGTTGTGTTTCAGAAATCGTTTGAAGGAGAGGGGGTCAGGGTTGGATTTAAGGTTGTCGTCAAGCCTGTTCCAGGAGAGGATTCCAGCATATGCTAATGAGCTGGAAAAGGCCGTACTGAGAGGTCGATCGACTTGGAAGTTCAACAAATAATTTTCTCTTAATCTATAATTTTCATTTGGTAGGCGATGTGGCAACCAATTAATTCGACATAAGTGTAATTGTTTGTGAAAAAATTTAGCGTTATTGAAGAATATTACATTAGAAGTAATATATATGATATAATATCAATGAAAAGATATTTCAACCATCCATCAAATATAAACGATATAAATCTACATCCTACTGCATTCGCCAAAGACAAAACATTTGTCTTTATTTGCAATGTAACCACAATACATCACAGCGGAAATTCCTTTTGGGGCATGTTTTATTGTTTTCTCATCAACAAGCGACAATAACAGATCGTAGTTTAATCTGTACTTTATTATTTCTAAAAAGTTCTAATTTGTTGCTGTGTAGACTCTGCTCCATGGTCTGGTGTCCTGTTTCCCTCATTAACCCGTCCTTGTCTCTCCTGTACCACCGGGTGTGATACACCTTCACTCATTAACCCGTCCTTGTCTCTCCTGTACCACTGGGTGTGATACACCTTCACTCATTAACCCGTCCTTGTCTCTCCTGTACCACTGGGTGTGATACACCTTCACTCATTAACCCGTCCTTGTCTCTCCTGTACCACCGGGTGTGATACACCTTCACTCATTAACCCGTCCTTGTCTCTCCTGTACCACCGGGTGTGATACACCTTCACTCATTAACCCGTCCTTGTCTCTCCTGTACCATCGGGTGTGATACACCTTCCCTCATTAACCCGTCCTTGTCTCTCCTGTACCACCGGGTGTGATACACCTTCACTCATTAACCCGTCCTTGTCTCTCCTGTACCACTGGGTGTGATACACCTTCACTCATTAACCCGTCCTTGTCTCTCCTGTACCACCGGGTGTGATACACCTTCCCTCATTAACCCGTCCTTGTCTCTCCTGTACCACCGGGTGTGATACACCTTCCCTCATTAACCCGTCCTTGTCTCTCCTGTACCACTGGGTGTGATACACCTTCACTCATTAACCCGTCCTTGTCTCTCCTGTACCACCGGGTGTGATACACCTTCACTCATTAACCCGTCCTTGTCTCTCCTGTACCACCGGGTGTGATAAACCTTCACTCATTAACCCGTCCTTGTCTCTCCTGTACCACCGGGTGTGGTACACCTTCCCTCATTAACCCCTCCTTGTCTCTCCTGTACCACCGGGTGTGGTACACCTTCACTCATTAACCCGTCCTTGTCTCTCCTGTACCAGCGGGTGTGGTACACCTTCACTCATTAACCCGTCCTTGTCTCTCCTGTACCACTGGGTGTGATACACCTTCATTCATTAACCCGTCCTTGTCTCTCCTGTACCACCGGGTGTGATACACCTTCACTCATTAACCCGTCCTTGTCTCTCCTGTACCACCGGGTGTGATACACCTTCACTCATTAACCCGTCCTTGTCTCTCCTGTACCACCGGGTGTGGTACACCTTCCCTCATTAACCCGTCCTTGTCTCTCCTGTAGCGCCATGTGTGATACACCTTCACTCATTAACCCGTCCTTGTCTCTCCTGTACCACCGGGTGTGATACACCTTCACTCATTAACCCGTCCTTGTCTCTCCTGTACCACCGGGTGTGGTACACCTTCACTCATTAACCCGTCCTTGTCTCTCCTGTACCACCGGGTGTGATACACCTTCCCTCATTAACCCGTCCTTGTCTCTCCTGTACCACAGGGTGTGATACACCTTCACTCATTAACCCGTCCTTGTCTCTCCTGTACCACCGGGTGTGATACACCTTCACTCATTAACCCGTCCTTGTCTCTCCTGTACCACTGGGTGTGATACACCTTCCCTCATTAACCCGTCCTTGTCTCTCCTGTACCACCGGGTGTGATACACCTTCACTCATTAACCCGTCCTTGTCTCTCCTGTACCACCGGGTGTGGTACACCTTCACTCATTAACCCGTCCTTGTCTCTCCTGTACCACTGGGTGTGATACACCTTCACTCATTAACCCGTCCTTGTCTCTCCTGTACCACCGGGTGTGATACACCTTCACTCATTAACCCGTCCTTGTCTCTCCTGTACCACCGGGTGTGATACACCTTCACTCATTAACCCGTCCTTGTCTCTCCTGTACCACTGGGTGTGATACACCTTCACTCATTAACCCGTCCTTGTCTCTCCTGTACCTCCGGGTGTGATACACCTTCCCTCATTAACCCGTCCTTGTCTCTCCTGTACCACCGGGTGTGGTACACCTTCACTCATTAACCCGTCCTTGTCTCTCCTGTACCACTGGGTGTGATACACCTTCACTCATTAACCCGTCCTTGTCTCTCCTGTACCACTGGGTGTGATACACCTTCACTCATTAACCCGTCCTTGTCTCTCCTGTACCACCGGGTGTGGTACACCTTCACTCATTAACCCGTCCTTGTCTCTCCTGTACCACCGGGTGTGGTACACCTTCACTCATTAACCCGTCCTTGTCTCTCCTGTAGCGCCATGTGTGATACACCTTCACTCATTAACCCGTCCTTGTCTCTCCTGTACCACTGGGTGTGATACACCTTCACTCATTAACCCGTCCTTGTCTCTCCTGTACCACCGGGTGTGATACACCTTCACTCATTAACCCGTCCTTGTCTCTCCTGTACCACCGGGTGTGATACACCTTCACTCATTAACCCGTCCTTGTCTCTCCTGTACCACCGGGTGTGGTACACCTTCACTCATTAACCCGTCCTTGTCTCTCCTGTACCACTGGGTGTGATACACCTTCACTCATTAACCCGTCCTTGTCTCTCCTGTACCACTGGGTGTGATACACCTTCACTCATTAACCCGTCCTTGTCTCTCCTGTACCACCGGGTGTGATACACCTTCACTCATTAACCCGTCCTTGTCTCTCCTGTACCACTGGGTGTGATACACCTTCACTCATTAACCCGTCCTTGTCTCTCCTGTACCACCTGGTGTGATACACCTTCACTCATTAACCCGTCCTTGTCTCTCCTGTACCACTGGGTGTGATACACCTTCACTCATTAACCCGTCCTTGTCTCTCCTGTACCACCGGGTGTGATACACCTTCACTCATTAACCCGTCCTTGTCTCTCCTGTACCACCGGGTGTGATACACCTTCCCTCATTAACCCGTCCTTGTCTCTCCTGTACCACCGGGTGTGATACACCTTCCCTCATTAACCCGTCCTTGTCTCTCCTGTACCACTGGGTGTGATACACCTTCATTCATTAACCCGTCCTTGTCTCTCCTGTACCACTGGGTGTGATACACCTTCCCTCATTAACCCGTCCTTGTCTCTCCTGTACCACCGGGTGTGATACACCTTCCCTCATTAACCCGTCCTTGTCTCTCCTGTACCACCGGGTGTGATACACCTTCCCTCATTAACCCGTCCTTGTCTCTCCTGTACCTCCGGGTGTGATACACCTTCACTCATTAACCCGTCCTTGTCTCTCCTGTACCACTGGGTGTGATACACCTTCACTCATTAACCCGTCCTTGTCTCTCCTGTACCACCGGGTGTGATACACCTTCACTCATTAATCCGTCCTTGTCTCTCCTGTACCACCGGGTGTGATACACCTTCACTCATTAACCCGTCCTTGTCTCTCCTGTACCACCGGGTGTGATACACCTTCACTCATTAACCCGTCCTTATCTCTCCTGTACCACCGGGTGTGATACACCTTCACTCATTAACCAGTCCTTGTCTCTCCTGTACCACTGGGTGTGATACACCTTCACTCATTAACCCGTCCTTGTCTCTCCTGTAGCGCCATGTGTGGTACACCTTCCCTCATTAACCCGTCCTTGTCTCTCCTGTACCACTGGGTGTGATACACCTTCACTCATTAACCCGTCCTTGTCTCTCCTGTACCACCGGGTGTGATACACCTTCACTCATTAACCCGTCCTTGTCTCTCCTGTACCACTGGATGTGATACACCTTCACTCATTAACCCGTCCTTGTCTCTCCTGTACCACTGGGTGTGGTACACCTTCCCTCATTAACCCGTCCTTGTCTCTCCTGTACCACTGGGTGTGATACACCTTCACTCATTAACCCGTCCTTGTCTCTCCTGTACCACTGGGTGTGATACACCTTCACTCATTAACCCGTCCTTGTCTCTCCTGTACCACCGGGTGTGATACACCTTCCCTCATTAACCCGTCCTTGTCTCTCCTGTACCACTGGGTGTGATACACCTTCACTCATTAACCCGTCCTTGTCTCTCCTGTACCACCGGGTGTGATACACCTTCACTCATTAACCCGTCCTTGTCTCTCCTGTACCACCGGGTGTGATACACCTTCACTCATTAACCCGTCCTTGTCTCTCCTGTACCACCGGGTGTGATACACCTTCACTCATTAACCCGTCCTTGTCTCTCCTGTACCACCGGGTGTGATACACCTTCGCTCATTAACCCGTCCTTGTCTCTCCTGTACCACCGGGTGTGATACACCTTCACTCATTAACCAGTCCTTGTCTCTCCTGTACCACTGGGTGTGATACACCTTCACTCATTAACCCGTCCTTGTCTCTCCTGTACCACCGGGTGTGATACACCTTCACTCATTAACCCGTCCTTGTCTCTCCTGTACCACCGGGTGTGATACACCTTCACTCATTAACCCGTCCTTGTCTCTCCTGTACCACCGGGTGTGATACACCTTCACTCATTAACCTGTCCTTGTCTCTCCTGTACCACCGGGTGTGATACACCTTCACTCATTAACCCGTCCTTGTCTCTCCTGTACCACTGGGTGTGATACACCTTCCCTCATTATCCCGTCCTTGTCTCTCCTGTACCACCGGGTGTGATACACCTTCACTCATTAACCCGTCCTTGTCTCTCCTGTACCACCGGGTGTGATACACCTTCCCTCATTAACCCGTCCTTGTCTCTCCTGTACCACTGGGTGTGATACACCTTCACTCATTAACCCGTCCTTGTCTCTCCTGTACCACCGGGTGTGATACACCTTCACTCATTAACCCGTCCTTGTCTCTCCTGTACCACCGGGTGTGATACACCTTCCCTCATTAACCCGTCCTTGTCTCTCCTGTACCACCGGGTGTGGTACACCTTCCCTCATTAACCCGTCCTTGTCTCTCCTGTACCACCGGGTGTGATACACCTTCCCTCATTAACCCGTCCTTGTCTCTCCTGTACCACCGGGTGTGATACACCTTCCCTCATTAACCCGTCCTTGTCTCTCCTGTACCACCGGGTGTGATACACCTTCACTCATTAACCCGTCCTTGTCTCTCCTGTACCACCGGGTGTGATACACCTTCACTCATTAACCCGTCCTTGTCTCTCCTGTACCACCGGGTGTGATACACCTTCACTCATTAACCCGTCCTTGTCTCTCCTGTACCACCGGGTGTGATACACCTTCCCTCATTAACCCGTCCTTGTCTCTCCTGTACCACTGGGTGTGGTACACCTTCACTCATTAACCCGTCCTTGTCTCTCCTGTACCACCGGGTGTGATACACCTTCCCTCATTAACCCGTCCTTGTCTCTCCTGTACCACCGGGTGTGATACACCTTCACTCATTAACCCGTCCTTGTCTCTCCTGTACCACTGGGTGTGATACACCTTCACTCATTAACCCGTCCTTGTCTCTCCTGTACCACCGGGTGTGATACACCTTCCCTCATTAACCCGTCCTTGTCTCTCCTGTACCACCGGGTGTGATACACCTTCACTCATTAACCCGTCCTTGTCTCTCCTGTACCACCGGGTGTGATACACCTTCACTCATTAACCCGTCCTTGTCTCTCCTGTACCACCGGGTGTGATACACCTTCACTCATTAACCCGTCCTTGTCTCTCCTGTACCACTGGGTGTGGTACACCTTCCCTCATTAACCCGTCCTTGTCTCTCCTGTAGCGCCATGTGTGATACACCTTCACTCATTAACCAGTCCTTGTCTCTCCTGTACCACCGGGTGTGATACACCTTCACTCATTAACCCGTCCTTGTCTCTCCTGTACCACCGGGTGTGATACACCTTCACTCATTAACCCGTCCTTGTCTCTCCTGTACCACCGGGTGTGATACACCTTCACTCATTAACCCGTCCTTGTCTCTCCTGTACCACTGGGTGTGATACACCTTCACTCATTAACCCGTCCTTGTCTCTCCTGTACCACCGGGTGTGGTACACCTTCACTCATTAACCCGTCCTTGTCTCTCCTGTACCACCGGGTGTGGTAGACCTTCGCTCATTAACCCGTCCTTGTCTCTCCTGTACCACCGGGTGTGATACACCTTCACTCATTAACCCGTCCTTGTCTCTCCTGTACCACTGGGTGTGATACACCTTCACTCATTAACCCGTCCTTGTCTCTCCTGTACCACCGGGTGTGATACACCTTCACTCATTAACCCGTCCTTGTCTCTCCTGTACCACTGGGTGTGATACACCTTCACTCATTAACCCGTCCTTGTCTCTCCTGTACCACCGGGTGTGATACACCTTCACTCATTAACCCGTCCTTGTCTCTCCTGTACCACCGGGTGTGATACACCTTCACTCATTAACCCGTCCTTGTCTCTCCTGTACCACCGGGTGTGATACACCTTCACTCATTAACCCGTCCTTGTCTCTCCTGTACCACCGGGTGTGATACACCTTCACTCATTAACCCGTCCTTGTCTCTCCTGTACCACCGGGTGTGATACACCTTCACTCATTAACCCGTCCTTGTCTCTCCTGTACCACCGGGTGTGATACACCTTCACTCATTAACCCGTCCTTGTCTCTCCTGTACCACAGGGTGTGATACACCTTCACTCATTAACCTGTCCTTGTCTCTCCTGTACCACCGGGTGTGATACACCTTCACTCATTAACCCGTCCTTGTCTCTCCTGTACCACCGGGTGTGATACACCTTCACTCATTAACCCGTCCTTGTCTCTCCTGTACCACTGGGTGTGATACACCTTCACTCATTAACCCGTCCTTGTCTCTCCTGTACCACTGGGTGTGATACACCTTCACTGATTAACCCGTCCTTGTCTCTCCTGTACCACCGGGTGTGATACACCTTCACTCATTAACCCGTCCTTGTCTCTCCTGTACCACTGGGTGTGATACACCTTCACTCATTAACCCGTCCTTGTCTCTCCTGTACCACCGGCTGTGATACACCTTCACTCATTAACCCGTCCTTGTCTCTCCTGTACCACTGGGTGTGATACACCTTCACTCATTAACTCGTCCTTGTCTCTCCTGTACCACTGGGTGTGATACACCTTCACTCATTAACCCGTCCTTGTCTCTCCTGTACCACTGGGTGTGATACACCTTCACTCATTAACCCCTCCTTGTCTCTCCTGTACCACCGGGTGTGATACACCTTCACTCATTAACCAGTCCTTGTCTCTCCTGTACCACCGGGTGTGATACACCTTCACTCATTAACCCGTCCTTGTCTCTCCTGTACCACCGGGTGTGATACACCTTCCCTCATTAACCCGTCCTTGTCTCTCCTGTACCACTGGGTGTGATACACCTTCACTCATTAACCCGTCCTTGTCTCTCCTGTACCACTGGGTGTGATACACCTTCACTCATTAACCCGTCCTTGTCTCTCCTGTACCACTGGGTGTGATACACCTTCACTCATTAACCCGTCCTTGTCTCTCCTGTACCACTGGGTGTGATACACCTTCACTCATTAACCAGTCCTTGTCTCTCCTGTACCACTGGGTGTGATACACCTTCATTCATTAACCCGTCCTTGTCTCTCCTGTACCACTGGGTGTGATACACCTTCCCTCATTAACCCGTCCTTGTCTCTCCTGTACCACCGGGTGTGATACACCTTCACTCATTAACCCGTCCTTGTCTCTCCTGTACCACCGGGTGTGATACACCTTCCCTCATTAACCCGTCCTTGTCTCTCCTGTACCTCCGGGTGTGATACACCTTCACTCATTAACCCGTCCTTGTCTCTCCTGTACCACCGGGTGTGATACACCTTCACTCATTAACCCGTCCTTGTCTCTCCTGTACCACCGGGTGTGATACACCTTCACTCATTAATCCGTCCTTGTCTCTCCTGTACCACCGGGTGTGATACACCTTCACTCATTAACCCGTCCTTGTCTCTCCTGTACCACCGGGTGTGATACACCTTCACTCATTAACCCGTCCTTGTCTCTCCTGTACCACCGGGTGTGATACACCTTCACTCATTAACCAGTCCTTGTCTCTCCTGTACCACCGGGTGTGATACACCTTCACTCATTAACCCGTCCTTGTCTCTCCTGTACCACCGGGTGTGGTACACCTTCACTCATTAACCCGTCCTTGTCTCTCCTGTACCACTGGGTGTGATACACCTTCACTCATTAACCCGTCCTTGTCTCTCCTGTACCACCGGGTGTGATACACCTTCACTCATTAACCCGTCCTTGTCTCTCCTGTACCACTGGGTGTGATACACCTTCACTCATTAACCCGTCCTTGTCTCTCCTGTAGCGCCATGTGTGATACACCTTCACTCATTAACCCGTCCTTGTCTCTCCTGTACCACCGGGTGTGATACACCTTCACTCATTAACCCGTCCTTGTCTCTCCTGTACCACCGGGTGTGATACACCTTCACTCATTAACCCGTCCTTGTCTCTCCTGTACCACCGGGTGTGATACACCTTCACTCATTAACCCGTCCTTGTCTCTCCTGTACCACCGGGTGTGATACACCTTCACTCATTAACCCGTCCTTGTCTCTCCTGTACCACCGGGTGTGGTACACCTTCACTCATTAACCCGTCCTTGTCTCTCCTGTACCACCGGGTGTGATACACCTTCCCTCATTAACCCGTCCTTGTCTCTCCTGTACCACTGGGTGTGGTACACCTTCACTCATTAACCCGTCCTTGTCTCTCCTGTACCACCGGGTGTGATACACCTTCACTCATTAACCCGTCCTTGTCTCTCCTGTACCACCGGGTGTGATACACCTTCACTCATTAACCCGTCCTTGTCTCTCCTGTACCACCGGGTGTGATACACCTTCACTCATTAACCCGTCCTTGTCTCTCCTGTACCACCGGGTGTGATACACCTTCACTCATTAACCCGTCCTTGTCTCTCCTGTACCACTGGGTGTGATACACCTTCACTCATTAACCCGTCCTTGTCTCTCCTGTACCACCGGGTGTGATACACCTTCACTCATTAACCCGTCCTTGTCTCTCCTGTACCACCGGGTGTGATACACCTTCACTCATTAACCCGTCCTTGTCTCTCCTGTACCACCAGGTGTGATACACCTTCACTCATTAACCCGTCCTTGTCTCTCCTGTAGCGCCATGTGTGATACACCTTCACTCATTAACCCGTCCTTGTCTCTCCTGTACCACTGGGTGTGATACACCTTCACTCATTAACCCGTCCTTGTCTCTCCTGTACCACTGGGTGTGATACACCTTCACTCATTAACCCGTCCTTGTCTCTCCTGTACCACCGGGTGTGATACACCTTCACTCATTAACCCGTCCTTGTCTCTCCTGTACCTCCGGGTGTGATACACCTTCACTCATTAACCCGTCCTTGTCTCTCCTGTACCACCGGGTGTGATACACCTTCACTCATTAACCCGTCCTTGTCTCTCCTGTACCACCGGGTGTGATACACCTTCACTCATTAACCCGTCCTTGTCTCTCCTGTACCACCGGGTGTGATACACCTTCACTCATTAACCCGTCCTTGTCTCTCCTGTACCACCGGGTGTGGTACACCTTCACTCATTAACCTGTCCTTGTCTCTCCTGTACCACTGGGTGTGATACACCTTCACTCATTAACCCGTCCTTGTCTCTCCTGTACCACCGGGTGTGATACACCTTCACTCATTAACCCGTCCTTGTCTCTCCTGTACCACCGGGTGTGATACACCTTCCCTCATTAACCCGTCCTTGTCTCTCCTGTACACCGGGTGTGATACACCTTCACTCATTAACCCGTCCTTGTCTCTCCTGTACCACCGGGTGTGATACACCTTCACTCATTAATCCGTCCTTGTCTCTCCTGTACCACCGGGTGTGATACACCTTCACTCATTAACCCGTCCTTGTCTCTCCTGTACCACCGGGTGTGATACACCTTCACTCATTAACCCGTCCTTGTCTCTCCTGTACCACCGGGTGTGATACACCTTCACTCATTAACCCGTCCTTGTCTCTCCTGTACCACCGGGTGTGGTACACCTTCACTCATTAACCCGTCCTTGTCTCTCCTGTACCACCGGGTGTGGTACACCTTCCCTCATTAACCCGTCCTTGTCTCTCCTGTACCACCGGGTGTGGTACACCTTCACTCATTAACCCGTCCTTGTCTCTCCTGTACCACTGGGTGTGATACACCTTCACTCATTAACCCGTCCTTGTCTCTCCTGTAGCGCCATGTGTGATACACCTTCCCTCATTAACCCGTCCTTGTCTCTCCTGTACCACCGGGTGTGATACACCTTCACTCATTAACCCGTCCTTGTCTCTCCTGTAGCGCCATGTGTGATACACCTTCACTCATTAACCCGTCCTTGTCTCTCCTGTACCACCGGGTGTGATACACCTTCACTCATTAACCCGTCCTTGTCTCTCCTGTAGCGCCATGTGTGATACACCTTCACTCATTAACCCGTCCTTGTCTCTCCTGTACCACTGGGTGTGATACACCTTCACTCATTAACCCGTCCTTGTCTCTCCTGTACCACCGGGTGTGATACACCTTCACTCATTAACCCGTCCTTGTCTCTCCTGTACCACCGGGTGTGATACACCTTCACTCATTAACCCGTCCTTGTCTCTCCTGTACCACTGGGTGTGATACACCTTCACTCATTAACCCGTCCTTGTCTCTCCTGTACCACTGGGTGTGATACACCTTCACTCATTAACCCGTCCTTGTCTCTCCTGTACCACTGGGTGTGATACACCTTCACTCATTAACCCGTCCTTGTCTCTCCTGTACCACTGGGTGTGATACACCTTCACTCATTAACCCGTCCTTGTCTCTCCTGTACCACTGGGTGTGATACACCTTCACTCATTAACCCGTCCTTGTCTCTCCTGTACCACTGGGTGTGATACACCTTCACTCATTAACCCGTCCTTGTCTCTCCTGTACCACTGGGTGTGATACACCTTCCCTCATTAACCCGTCCTTGTCTCTCCTGTACCACCGGGTGTGGTACACCTTCCCTCATTAACCCGTCCTTGTCTCTCCTGTACCACTGGGTGTGGTACACCTTCACTCATTAACCCGTCCTTGTCTCTCCTGTACCACCGGGTGTGATACACCTTCACTCATTAACCCGTCCTTGTCTCTCCTGTACCACCGGGTGTGGTACACCTTCGCTCATTAACCCGTCCTTGTCTCTCCTGTACCACCGGGTGTGATACACCTTCACTCATTAACCCGTCCTTGTCTCTCCTGTACCACTGGCTGTGATACACCTTCACTCATTAACCCGTCCTTGTCTCTCCTGTACCACTGGGTGTGATACACCTTCACTCATTAACCCGTCCTTGTCTCTCCTGTACCACCGGGTGTGATACACCTTCACTCATTAACCCGTCCTTGTCTCTCCTGTACCACCGGGTGTGATACACCTTCACTCATTAACCCGTCCTTGTCTCTCCTGTACCACCGGGTGTGATACACCTTCACTCATTAACCCGTCCTTGTCTCTCCTGTACCACCGGGTGTGATACACCTTCACTCATTAACCCGTCCTTGTCTCTCCTGTACCACCGGGTGTGATACACCTTCACTCATTAACCCGTCCTTGTCTCTCCTGTACCACTGGGTGTGATACACCTTCACTCATTAACCCGTCCTTGTCTCTCCTGTACCACTGGGTGTGGTACACCTTCACTCATTAACCCGTCCTTGTCTCTCCTGTACCACTGGGTGTGATACACCTTCACTCATTAACCCGTCCTTGTCTCTCCTGTACCACCGGGTGTGATACACCTTCACTCATTAACCCGTCCTTGTCTCTCCTGTACCACCGGGTGTGATACACCTTCACTCATTAACCCGTCCTTGTCTCTCCTGTACCACCGGGTGTGATACACCTTCCCTCATTAACCCGTCCTTGTCTCTCCTGTACCACTGGGTGTGATACACCTTCACTCATTAACCCGTCCTTGTCTCTCCTGTACCACCGGGTGTGATACACCTTCCCTCATTAACCCGTCCTTGTCTCTCCTGTACCACCGGGTGTGATACACCTTCCCTCATTAACCCGTCCTTGTCTCTCCTGTACCACTGGGTGTGATACACCTTCCCTCATTAACCCGTCCTTGTCTCTCCTGTACCACCGGGTGTGATACACCTTCACTCATTAACCCGTCCTTGTCTCTCCTGTACCACCGGGTGTGATACACCTTCCCTCATTAACCCGTCCTTGTCTCTCCTGTACCACTGGGTGTGATACACCTTCACTCATTAACCCGTCCTTGTCTCTCCTGTACCACCGGGTGTGGTACACCTTCCCTCATTAACCCCTCCTTGTCTCTCCTGTACCACCGGGTGTGATACACCTTCACTCATTAACCCGTCCTTGTCTCTCCTGTACCACTGGGTGTGATACACCTTCACTCATTAACCCGTCCTTGTCTCTCCTGTACCACTGGGTGTGATACACCTTCACTCATTAACCCGTCCTTGTCTCTCCTGTACCACTGGGTGTGATACACCTTCACTCATTAACCCGTCCTTGTCTCTCCTGTACCACCGGGTGTGATACACCTTCCCTCATTAACCCGTCCTTGTCTCTCCTGTACCACCGGGTGTGATACACCTTCACTCATTAACCCGTCCTTGTCTCTCCTGTACCACTGGGTGTGATACACCTTCCCTCATTAACCCGTCCTTGTCTCTCCTGTACCACTGGGTGTGATACACCTTCACTCATTAACCCGTCCTTGTCTCTCCTGTACCACCGGGTGTGATACACCTTCACTCATTAACCCGTCCTTGTCTCTCCTGTACCACCGGGTGTGGTACACCTTCACTCATTAACCCGTCCTTGTCTCTCCTGTACCACCGGGTGTGATACACCTTCACTCATTAACCCGTCCTTGTCTCTCCTGTACCACTGGGTGTGATACACCTTCACTCATTAACCCGTCCTTGTCTCTCCTGTACCACTGGGTGTGATACACCTTCCCTCATTAACCCGTCCTTGTCTCTCCTGTACCACTGGGTGTGATACACCTTCACTGATTAACCCGTCCTTGTCTCTCCTGTACCACCGGGTGTGATACACCTTCACTCATTAACCCGTCCTTGTCTCTCCTGTACCACTGGGTGTGATACACCTTCCCTCATTAACCCGTCCTTGTCTCTCCTGTACCACCGGGTGTGGTACACCTTCCCTCATTAACCCGTCCTTGTCTCTCCTGTACCACCGGGTGTGATACACCTTCACTCATTAACCCGTCCTTGTCTCTCCTGTACCACCGGGTGCGATACACCTTCCCTCATTAACCCGTCCTTGTCTCTCCTGTACCACCGGGTGTGATACACCTTCCCTCATTAACCCGTCCTTGTCTCTCCTGTACCACTGGGTGTGATACACCTTCACTCATTAACCCGTCCTTGTCTCTCCTGTACCACTGGGTGTGATACACCTTCACTCATTAACCCGTCCTTGTCTCTCCTGTACCACTGGGTGTGATACACCTTCACTCATTAACCCGTCCTTGTCTCTCCTGTACCACTGGGTGTGATACACCTTCACTCATTAACCCGTCCTTGTCTCTCCTGTACCACCGGGTGTGATACACCTTCACTCATTAACCTGTCCTTGTCTCTCCTGTACCACCGGGTGTGGTACACCTTCACTCATTAACCTGTCCTTGTCTCTCCTGTACCACCGGGTGTGATACATCTTCACTCATTAACCCGTCCTTGTCTCTCCTGTACCACCGGGTGTGATACACCTTCACTCATTAACCCGTCCTTGTCTCTCCTGTACCACCGGGTGTGATACACCTTCACTCATTAACCCGTCCTTGTCTCTCCTGTACCACCGGGTGTGATACACCTTCACTCATTAACCCGTCCTTGTCTCTCCTGTACCACCGGGTGTGATACACCTTCACTCATTAATCCGTCCTTGTCTCTCCTGTACCACCGGGTGTGATACACCTTCACTCATTAACCCATCCTTGTCTCTCCTGTACCACCGGGTGTGATACACCTTCACTCATTAACCCGTCCTTGTCTCTCCTGTACCACCGGGTGTGATACACCTTCACTCATTAACCCGTCCTTGTCTCTCCTGTAGCGCCATGTGTGATACACCTTCACTCATTAACCCGTCCTTGTCTCTCCTGTACCACCGGGTGTGATACACCTTCACTCATTAACCCGTCCTTGTCTCTCCTGTACCACTGGGTGTGATACACCTTCACTCATTAACCCGTCCTTGTCTCTCCTGTACCACTGGGTGTGATACACCTTCACTCATTAACCCGTCCTTGTCTCTCCTGTACCACCGGGTGTGATACACCTTCACTCATTAACCCGTCCTTGTCTCTCCTGTACCACCGGGTGTGGTACACCTTCACTCATTAACCCGTCCTTGTCTCTCCTGTACCACCAGGTGTGATACACCTTCCCTCATTAACCCGTCCTTGTCTCTCCTGTACCACTGGGTGTGGTACACCTTCCCTCATTAACCCGTCCTTGTCTCTCCTGTACCACTGGGTGTGATACACCTTCACTCATTAACCCGTCCTTGTCTCTCCTGTACCACCGGGTGTGATACACCTTCACTCATTAACCCGTCCTTGTCTCTCCTGTACCACCGGGTGTGGTACACCTTCACTCATTAACCCGTCCTTGTCTCTCCTGTACCACCGGGTGTGATACACCTTCACTCATTAACCCGTCCTTGTCTCTCCTGTACCACTGGGTGTGATACACCTTCACTCATTAACCCGTCCTTGTCTCTCCTGTACCACTGGGTGTGATACACCTTCCCTCATTAACCCGTCCTTGTCTCTCCTGTACCACTGGGTGTGATACACCTTCACTGATTAACCCGTCCTTGTCTCTCCTGTACCACCGGGTGTGATACACCTTCACTCATTAACCCGTCCTTGTCTCTCCTGTACCACCGGGTGTGGTACACCTTCCCTCATTAACCCGTCCTTGTCTCTCCTGTACCACCGGGTGTGATACACCTTCACTCATTAACCCGTCCTTGTCTCTCCTGTACCACCGGGTGCGATACACCTTCCCTCATTAACCCGTCCTTGTCTCTCCTGTACCACCGGGTGTGATACATCTTCCCTCATTAACCCGTCCTTGTCTCTCCTGTACCACTGGGTGTGATACACCTTCACTCATTAACCCGTCCTTGTCTCTCCTGTACCACTGGGTGTGATACACCTTCACTCATTAACCCGTCCTTGTCTCTCCTGTACCACTGGGTGTGATACACCTTCACTCATTAACCCGTCCTTGTCTCTCCTGTACCACTGGGTGTGATACACCTTCACTCATTAACCCGTCCTTGTCTCTCCTGTACCACCGGGTGTGATACACCTTCACTCATTAACCCGTCCTTGTCTCTCCTGTACCACCGGGTGTGATACACCTTCACTCATTAACCTGTCCTTGTCTCTCCTGTACCACCGGGTGTGGTACACCTTCACTCATTAACCCGTCCTTGTCTCTCCTGTACCACCGGGTGTGATACATCTTCACTCATTAACCCGTCCTTGTCTCTCCTGTACCACCGGGTGTGATACACCTTCACTCATTAACCCGTCCTTGTCTCTCCTGTACCACCGGGTGTGATACACCTTCACTCATTAACCCGTCCTTGTCTCTCCTGTACCACCGGGTGTGATACACCTTCACTCATTAATCCGTCCTTGTCTCTCCTGTACCACCGGGTGTGATACACCTTCACTCATTAACCCGTCCTTGTCTCTCCTGTACCACCGGGTGTGATACACCTTCACTCATTAACCCGTCCTTGTCTCTCCTGTACCACCGGGTGTGATACACCTTCACTCATTAACCCGTCCTTGTCTCTCCTGTAGCGCCATGTGTGATACACCTTCACTCATTAACCCGTCCTTGTCTCTCCTGTACCACCGGGTGTGATACACCTTCACTCATTAACCCGTCCTTGTCTCTCCTGTACCACTGGGTGTGATACACCTTCACTCATTAACCCGTCCTTGTCTCTCCTGTACCACTGGGTGTGATACACCTTCACTCATTAACCCGTCCTTTTCTCTCCTGTACCACCGGGTGTGATACACCTTCACTCATTAACCCGTCCTTGTCTCTCCTGTACCACCGGGTGTGGTACACCTTCACTCATTAACCCGTCCTTGTCTCTCCTGTACCACCAGGTGTGATACACCTTCCCTCATTAACCCGTCCTTGTCTCTCCTGTACCACTGGGTGTGGTACACCTTCACTCATTAACCCGTCCTTGTCTCTCCTGTACCACTGGGTGTGATACACCTTCACTCATTAACCCGTCCTTGTCTCTCCTGTACCACCGGGTGTGATACACCTTCACTCATTAACCCGTCCTTGTCTCTCCTGTACCACCGGGTGTGATACACCTTCACTCATTAACCCGTCCTTGTCTCTCCTGTACCACCGGGTGTGATACACCTTCACTCATTAACCCGTCCTTGTCTCTCCTGTACCACTGGGTGTGATACACCTTCACTCATTAACCCGTCCTTGTCTCTCCTGTACCACTGGGTGTGATACACCTTCACTCATTAACCCGTCCTTGTCTCTCCTGTAGCGCCATGTGTGATACACCTTCACTCATTAACCCGTCCTTGTCTCTCCTGTACCACTGGGTGTGATACACCTTCACTCATTAACCCGTCCTTGTCTCTCCTGTACCACTGGGTGTGATACACCTTCACTCATTAACCCGTCCTTGTCTCTCCTGTACCACCGGGTGTGATACACCTTCACTCATTAACCCGTCCTTGTCTCTCCTGTACCTCCGGGTGTGATACACCTTCACTCATTAACCCGTCCTTGTCTCTCCTGTACCACCGGGTGTGATACACCTTCACTCATTAACCCGTCCTTGTCTCTCCTGTACCACCGGGTGTGATACACCTTCACTCATTAACCCGTCCTTGTCTCTCCTGTACCACCGGGTGTGATACACCTTCACTCATTAACCCGTCCTTGTCTCTCCTGTACCACCGGGTGTGGTACACCTTCACTCATTAACCTGTCCTTGTCTCTCCTGTACCACTGGGTGTGATACACCTTCACTCATTAACCCGTCCTTGTCTCTCCTGTACCACCGGGTGTGATACACCTTCACTCATTAACCCGTCCTTGTCTCTCCTGTACCACCGGGTGTGATACACCTTCCCTCATTAACCCGTCCTTGTCTCTCCTGTACCACCGGGTGTGATACACCTTCACTCATTAACCCGTCCTTGTCTCTCCTGTACCACCGGGTGTGATACACCTTCACTCATTAACCCGTCCTTGTCTCTCCTGTACCACCGGGTGTGATACACCTTCACTCATTAACCCGTCCTTGTCTCTCCTGTACCACTGGGTGTGATACACCTTCCCTCATTAACCCGTCCTTGTCTCTCCTGTACCACCGGGTGTGATACACCTTCACTCATTAACCTGTCCTTGTCTCTCCTGTACCACCGGGTGTGGTACACCTTCACTCATTAACCTGTCCTTGTCTCTCCTGTACCACTGGGTGTGATACACCTTCACTCATTAACCCGTCCTTGTCTCTCCTGTACCACCGGGTGTGATACACCTTCACTCATTAACCAGTCCTTGTCTCTCCTGTACCACCGGGTGTGATACACCTTCACTCATTAATCCGTCCTTGTCTCTCCTGTACCACCGGGTGTGATACACCTTCACTCATTAACCCGTCCTTGTCTCTCCTGTACCACCGGGTGTGATACACCTTCACTCATTAACCCGTCCTTGTCTCTCCTGTACCACCGGGTGTGATACACCTTCACTCATTAACCCGTCCTTGTCTCTCCTGTACCACCGGGTGTGGTACACCTTCACTCATTAACCCGTCCTTGTCTCTCCTGTACCACCGGGTGTGGTACACCTTCACTCATTAACCCGTCCTTGTCTCTCCTGTACCACCGGGTGTGATACACCTTCACTCATTAACCCGTCCTTGTCTCTCCTGTACCACTGGGTGTGGTACACCTTCACTCATTAACCCGTCCTTGTCTCTCCTGTACCACCGGGTGTGATACACCTTCACTCATTAACCCGTCCTTGTCTCTCCTGTACCACTGGGTGTGGTACACCTTCCCTCATTAACCCGTCCTTGTCTCTCCTGTACCACCGGGTGTGGTACACCTTCCCTCATTAACCCGTCCTTGTCTCTCCTGTACCACCGGGTGTGGTACACCTTCACTCATTAACCCGTCCTTGTCTCTCCTGTACCACTGGGTGTGATACACCTTCACTCATTAACCCGTCCTTGTCTCTCCTGTAGCGCCATGTGTGATACACCTTCACTCATTAACCCGTCCTTGTCTCTCCTGTACCACTGGGTGTGATACACCTTCACTCATTAACCCGTCCTTGTCTCTCCTGTACCACCGGGTGTGATACACCTTCACTCATTAACCCGTCCTTGTCTCTCCTGTACCACCGGGTGTGATACACCTTCACTCATTAACCCGTCCTTGTCTCTCCTGTACCACTGGGTGTGATACACCTTCACTCATTAACCCGTCCTTGTCTCTCCTGTACCACTGGGTGTGATACACCTTCACTCATTAACCCGTCCTTGTCTCTCCTGTACCACTGGGTGTGATACACCTTCACTCATTAACCCGTCCTTGTCTCTCCTGTACCACTGGGTGTGATACACCTTCACTCATTAACCCGTCCTTGTCTCTCCTGTACCACTGGGTGTGATACACCTTCACTCATTAACCCGTCCTTGTCTCTCCTGTACCACTGGGTGTGATACACCTTCACTCATTAACCCGTCCTTGTCTCTCCTGTACCACTGGGTGTGATACACCTTCCCTCATTAACCCGTCCTTGTCTCTCCTGTACCACCGGGTGTGGTACACCTTCCCTCATTAACCCGTCCTTGTCTCTCCTGTACCACTGGGTGTGGTACACCTTCACTCATTAACCCGTCCTTGTCTCTCCTGTACCACCGGGTGTGATACACCTTCACTCATTAACCCGTCCTTGTCTCTCCTGTACCACCGGGTGTGGTACACCTTCGCTCATTAACCTGTCCTTGTCTCTCCTGTACCACCGGGTGTGATACACCTTCACTCATTAACCCGTCCTTGTCTCTCCTGTACCACTGGGTGTGATACACCTTCACTCATTAACCCGTCCTTGTCTCTCCTGTACCACTGGGTGTGATACACCTTCACTCATTAACCCGTCCTTGTCTCTCCTGTACCACCGGGTGTGATACACCTTCACTCATTAACCCGTCCTTGTCTCTCCTGTACCACCGGGTGTGATACACCTTCACTCATTAACCCGTCCTTGTCTCTCCTGTACCACCGGGTGTGATACACCTTCACTCATTAACCCGTCCTTGTCTCTCCTGTACCACCGGGTGTGATACACCTTCACTCATTAACCCGTCCTTGTCTCTCCTGTACCACCGGGTGTGATACACCTTCACTCATTAACCCGTCCTTGTCTCTCCTGTACCACTGGGTGTGATACACCTTCACTCATTAACCCGTCCTTGTCTCTCCTGTACCACTGGGTGTGGTACACCTTCACTCATTAACCCGTCCTTGTCTCTCCTGTACCACTGGGTGTGATACACCTTCACTCATTAACCCGTCCTTGTCTCTCCTGTACCACCGGGTGTGATACACCTTCACTCATTAACCCGTCCTTGTCTCTCCTGTACCACTGGGTGTGATACACCTTCACTCATTAACCCGTCCTTGTCTCTCCTGTACCACCGGGTGTGATACACCTTCACTCATTAACCCGTCCTTGTCTCTCCTGTACCACCGGGTGTGATACACCTTCACTCATTAACCCGTCCTTGTCTCTCCTGTACCACCGGGTGTGATACACCTTCCCTCATTAACCCGTCCTTGTCTCTCCTGTACCACCGGGTGTGATACACCTTCACTCATTAACCCGTCCTTGTCTCTCCTGTACCACCGGGTGTGATACACCTTCACTCATTAACCCGTCCTTGTCTCTCCTGTACCACCGGGTGTGATACACCTTCCCTCATTAACCCGTCCTTGTCTCTCCTGTACCACTGGGTGTGATACACCTTCCCTCATTAACCCGTCCTTGTCTCTCCTGTACCACCGGGTGTGATACACCTTCACTCATTAACCCGTCCTTGTCTCTCCTGTACCACCGGGTGTGATACACCTTCCCTCATTAACCCGTCCTTGTCTCTCCTGTACCACTGGGTGTGATACACCTTCACTCATTAACCCGTCCTTGTCTCTCCTGTACCACCGGGTGTGGTACACCTTCCCTCATTAACCCCTCCTTGTCTCTCCTGTACCACCGGGTGTGATACACCTTCACTCATTAACCCGTCCTTGTCTCTCCTGTACCACTGGGTGTGATACACCTTCACTCATTAACCCGTCCTTGTCTCTCCTGTACCACTGGGTGTGATACACCTTCACTCATTAACCCGTCCTTGTCTCTCCTGTACCACTGGGTGTGATACACCTTCACTCATTAACCCGTCCTTGTCTCTCCTGTACCACCGGGTGTGATACACCTTCCCTCATTAACCCGTCCTTGTCTCTCCTGTACCACCGGGTGTGATACACCTTCACTCATTAACCCGTCCTTGTCTCTCCTGTACCACTGGGTGTGATACACCTTCCCTCATTATCCCGTCCTTGTCTCTCCTGTACCACTGGGTGTGATACACCTTCACTCATTAACCCGTCCTTGTCTCTCCTGTACCACCGGGTGTGATACACCTTCACTCATTAACCCGTCCTTGTCTCTCCTGTACCACCGGGTGTGGTACACCTTCACTCATTAACCCGTCCTTGTCTCTCCTGTACCACCGGGTGTGATACACCTTCACTCATTAACCCGTCCTTGTCTCTCCTGTACCACTGGGTGTGATACACCTTCACTCATTAACCCGTCCTTGTCTCTCCTGTACCACCGGGTGTGATACACCTTCACTCATTAACCCGTCCTTGTCTCTCCTGTACCACTGGGTGTGATACACCTTCCCTCATTAACCCGTCCTTGTCTCTCCTGTACCACTGGGTGTGATACACCTTCACTGATTAACCCGTCCTTGTCTCTCCTGTACCACCGGGTGTGATACACCTTCACTCATTAACCCGTCCTTGTCTCTCCTGTACCACTGGGTGTGATACACCTTCCCTCATTAACCCGTCCTTGTCTCTCCTGTACCACCGGGTGTGGTACACCTTCCCTCATTAACCCGTCCTTGTCTCTCCTGTACCACCGGGTGTGATACACCTTCACTCATTAACCCGTCCTTGTCTCTCCTGTACCACCGGGTGCGATACACCTTCCCTCATTAACCCGTCCTTGTCTCTCCTGTACCACCGGGTGTGATACACCTTCCCTCATTAACCCGTCCTTGTCTCTCCTGTACCACCGGGTGTGATACACCTTCACTCATTAACCCGTCCTTGTCTCTCCTGTACCACTGGGTGTGATACACCTTCACTCATTAACCCGTCCTTGTCTCTCCTGTACCACTGGGTGTGATACACCTTCACTCATTAACCCGTCCTTGTCTCTCCTGTACCACTGGGTGTGATACACCTTCACTCATTAACCCGTCCTTGTCTCTCCTGTAGCGCCATGTGTGATACACCTTCACTCATTAACCCGTCCTTGTCTCTCCTGTACCACCGGGTGTGATACACCTTCACTCATTAACCCGTCCTTGTCTCTCCTGTACCACTGGGTGTGATACACCTTCACTCATTAACCCGTCCTTGTCTCTCCTGTACCACTGGGTGTGATACACCTTCACTCATTAACCCGTCCTTGTCTCTCCTGTACCACCGGGTGTGGTACACCTTCACTCATTAACCCGTCCTTGTCTCTCCTGTACCACCGGGTGTGATACACCTTCACTCATTAACCCGTCCTTGTCTCTCCTGTACCACCGGGTGTGATACACCTTCACTCATTAACCCGTCCTTGTCTCTCCTGTACCACCGGGTGTGATACACCTCCACTCATTAACCCGTCCTTGTCTCTCCTGTACCACCGGGTGTGATACACCTCCACTCATTAACCCGTCCTTGTCTCTCCTGTACCACTGGGTGTGATACACCTTCCCTCATTAACCCGTCCTTGTCTCTCCTGTACCACCGGGTGTGATACACCTTCACTCATTAACCCGTCCTTGTCTCTCCTGTACCACCGGGTGTGATACACCTTCACTCATTAACCTGTCCTTGTCTCTCCTGTACCACCGGGTGTGATACACCTTCACTCATTAACCCGTCCTTGTCTCTCCTGTACCACCGGGTGTGATACACCTTCACTCATTAACCCGTCCTTGTCTCTCCTGTACCACCGGGTGTGATACACCTTCACTCATTAACCCGTCCTTGTCTCTCCTGTACCACCGGGTGTGATACACCTTCACTCATTAACCCGTCCTTGTCTCTCCTGTACCACCGGGTGTGATACACCTTCACTCATTAACCCGTCCTTGTCTCTCCTGTACCACCGGGTGTGATACACCTTCACTCATTAACCCGTCCTTGTCTCTCCTGTACCACCGGGTGTGATACACCTTCACTCATTAACCCGTCCTTGTCTCTCCTGTACCGCCGGGTGTGATACACCTTCACTCATTAACCCGTCCTTGTCTCTCCTGTACCACTGGGTGTGATACACCTTCACTCATTAACCCGTCCTTGTCTCTCCTGTACCACCGGGTGTGATACACCTTCACTCATTAACCCGTCCTTGTCTCTCCTGTACCACTGGGTGTGATACACCTTCACTCATTAACCCGTCCTTGTCTCTCCTGTACCACCGGGTGTGATACACCTTCCCTCATTAACCCGTCCTTGTCTCTCCTGTACCACTGGGTGTGATACACCTTCACTCATTAACCCGTCCTTGTCTCTCCTGTACCACCGGGTGTGATACACCTTCCCTCATTAACCCGTCCTTGTCTCTCCTGTACCACCGGGTGTGATACACCTTCCCTCATTAGCCCGTCCTTGTCTCTCCTGTACCACCGGGTGTGATACACCTTCACTCATTAACCCGTCCTTGTCTCTCCTGTACCACTGGGTGTGATATGTTACATGAAGATTGGGTATCTATTAGACTTAGATCTATTGTATACTACAAAGAGAATAAATGAGAAGGTGTAAAGGGTATGATCCGAAGATCTAGAATGTATGTTTATTGCAGTCTAAAATACAGGTAGGTGCTTGGTCCATGTGGCTATTGTTGATTGGAGGAATATTGAAGTAGGTAAAGGTGCTACCTGAGTTCTTACATGCTACCGTATATATTGCAATAAATTCCTGGGTACTGGTGCTTTATGGGAATTAGTCATAGTTCTAGTTTACCATCGTAATTCTAATAAGTAATAATTAATGATAATTATGATCATAAAGTGGTTACCCATTGTTACGTCATCATTACGTAACATGATGTAATACCACCCCCCCCCCCCCTCTGACAGCTCTGCGACTCAACTGAGGAGCGAGCTGAGAGTGGGAGTGACGGGGATCTTTTTTTGTAAAAAATGTGGTACCCAACTTTTGTGTGTACTGAGTTAAATTTTAAAGTAGCAGCTCTGTCAGGGAACACCTTCATCTAATTAAGTATAATTATCTTCAAAAAAAAAAAAAAAATAACGTTTTTCCAAAATGATATCATTCTTCATGGTATTGTAATTGGTAGGTCTTTCTCCAGATGTCTAATTCACTCAATATTCATGCGTGCATATCTCATTGTCCGGTTTGAGTCCATATCTTCCACAGATACTTCATAGGTCCTGAGTGAAACTGTTACCTTGTGCTTACTAGGTTATGTTATACGCATATATTAAAGAAACACACTACTTGTCCTAAGGGTATATATATATAGATATTCAGAATATGACTTATATAAGAGTTCGAGCAATTTGGGTGTTGTTAATACTACATGTCTCTTCTGACGCTCAAACATTCCACAGATATATTGTCGTTGTTCATAAAGTCCTGGATCTTTACCCAACCTCAGTTGGCGGGGTCCTTTTTGCACTTTTAAGTTCACTATAAAAGGTATCAGTCCTTTGTTTTTGATCGTATACTCATTCTTGATACGCCGTGATATACCACTTGTTGTTACTGGTGGCATTTTATGTCCTTCTAGTCATCGATTTCGTCCAACGATCCACCCCTGCCATTCCCAAATTGGAGGGAATCATAAGTGGGTGGCTGGACATATGGTCGAGGGTCAATGTCATCCGAGAAAGGTGGAGTTCTTGGCCTTATAACCCTCACACTTCCCTCGGCGCGTCGTCGTTGCACAATCCTGTCTGCAATTCTGCGATAGTATTCTTCTCTATCGCTCTCTGTCACATGGGCGGTATTCATTATGGTCGCAATTGTTGCTGTAGTTCTGGCCCTACGCCTTCTTGCTGTCAGCGTGGCCGGGTCGGTGGTATAGTCATTACTCGCTATTCTCCTCGATTTCCGTAATACGCGTGCTCCCATCTCCGATGCACGGGCTATTTCAGATGGTAATACACAAAATATAAAAGGTTTCATGAGAAGCAGTTCAATGAATCATTTTTGTCAGTATTAGTTCTCAAGATCAACTTATTCTTAAACCAATTAGTATTTAATAACTTCCTTTGCAATCTTGCTAGTTGTTCTTAGTCTTGGCAATTGTTAACTTTATAATAACAATTATTATTCTGACGTTTGGTGTTGTGCTTTCTGAATTGCTCTTCCTCTCAAAATTCTACAGATGATACACTCTGTGTCGACCATCGACCGTCGTCCTACATTCACAGTCCGGTGTCCTACAAGAAAATATCACCATTCACCAATACAAGGTTGCTTTTCAGACCAAATTTTAGAACAATTCCTTAAATTTCATTCAAAAATCTTTTTAGTTTTTTCTATTCTAGTATTTTAATAGTATTTCATTTGTTCATCGACGATTCTGTCTTCTTTTGAATCCTTTCTGACCTTCTTGTTGCGCTTTACCACCGAGAATTGTTAGTTGGACTGTTTCGCACCAGCTGGCGCCACTATCCAATACTCACTTTTCCCTTCTGACTACTCCTTCCTTACCAGGCTGCTTTGTGCCTATCTATTACCACTCTTTATTTCGCGCTTTAGAGCCTTGCGTATTTTCTAGATCATGGAACACCTCTATTCCTAATCTTATGTTCTTATTCTCTACTCATTGTATTATATCTTCTTATTATTAGCATGTTCATTTTTCTGTCTAAACAACATAATAACTTATACTCCTTGTAACGTGGACCATATTATTTACATCTTGGTATAAATGTTTGTGTGAGAAGAACATTCTTTCCCTTCTATAATTATTACGCTTGTGCATGCAAAGAACTTATTCGTTGCACTCACATTCTGCTACGTGACGCGTCCATACCTTTTCTCCATGGGACGTTGATGGGCGATCCCCTGGAGGGCATAATGACCAAGACATAAAATGCCTCTATATCTCTGGCAACCGCCTTCTCGAGGACCTCCTTGTGACGAAAGCTCACTTTAAGGCTGGTTGGTAGATCTATCTCCTTTCTTATGTTATTGACAGAGATGACCAGTGGTGCTGACCAGCGCATAATCAGCTTCATGGATGCGCAACATCTCTGACTGGATACCCTTTGTATCGTGAGCCGTGGTGCTGGGGTCTTGCATGTTATGCCCGATGGCTCATATGGGATCTGTGCAAGATGGATCGTTGACACGATTCCCTCTGCGTGGATTCTAAGCAAAACCCATGGGGCGGAGTCATCCTGCCCCAAAGCTAGGCACCTTTTACAGCACCAGAACTTTGGGATGCGTGCCCAAATTTCTTTTCGGAATTTCCAGATTAACTTAATAAGCTGCCAGATCAGAAATGCAGCTATTATATATAAAAACATCCTATAGCTGGCTATTCCATCTGACTCATGGCGCAGGGGTTCTGGCTCACTTTGGTCTGAATATGGGGCCAAGTTTTCATAGCCCAGATCGATATCAGGGACCTTTGGCTTACTGAGATTAATTTTTATTGCCCTTGCAACCCCCGTCCATGCAAATATCGTCGCCAACCTATGGATCCTGTATAGAAGAAAGAGAGACAATGCCAATGATGTGAGACTAATAATAAGTGAGGTTGTTATTGTGGTGGGGTGTGTTGACATTTTCCCCATAGCCACCTTCATCTTTTGCCACCTGTCGTTTTCTATCTTATCTATCTTCAATAACTCTTTTGCTAAATGTATTGAATGTATCCCTTTTTGCACAACATGATGTGGAATATGGGTCAATTTTCTGCCCATTTCTTCTGATGATGGCAAATTTATTTTTACCAGAGATCCATGTACCGTGGCCCCTGTAAGGTTGTAGAATGGCACTTGAAATGCCGCTATTATTGCTAGGTTAAAGCCCGATCTTACCGCTATGTTTGTCTGCTCATGTATTCTACAGTTGTTTCTTGGGGAATTGAGGAATACATTACCTATGTGCAACGCACAAGAGCACGGGACATTGACAATGGCTAACAAACTCATTTCTATCGCTACATTAGCTTTGTGTTGGCACACTAGTAGCGCCGGTTTATTCTGCCCTACTATTAGATGATCAATTTGATCGAGCGTCAAATGAAAATAAGGAATCCTTTCTGACAAATATACTGTAAAATTACATAGAATATGTACTACGTTAGGTAAGTCTTTTAATAAGGCTGTGAAACATGATAGGGCCACGTCATGTGTCTCTGGCGGTGGTTCAAAACAAGCGATACTTGCCTTATATTGAATGCATTTCGAGAAGGCATGTTCATCTATTTCTAAATAGGAATTATGATATTTTGACTCTGCTAAAATATGTGGTGGACTCTGAGTTAACTCTGTGTACCCCATTAGTGCTTTGGTATTCGTATGAATTGGTATTCCAAAGATGATAGGCGTGTATGCTAGATACTCCCTATGCGAGAACGTCAACACAACCGCCAAGTGAATGTACAGTGTATCGTTAGTAAAGTAGAATTGTTTTACTACATTATTCATCGACAGAGATTCCTCTAACACTTCTGAATCTGGGTGGCTTTTTCTCAATGTCTCACTAAACTTTCCAAGTAGTGATGAAAGTTCATCTGGTGATATCAAGGAGGATGGCATTCTTTTTCGTCTTAACATTTCTAACCCCGACAGAATGGTATCCGCTGAGTCAATGTATTGGATTAAAGATATCATATTTAGGGATGCTTCATGCAACATTGAATGCAACGCTATGTTTTCAGTCATATTTGTTACCAAATCAGCGAACACGTTATTAATATTTATGGCAAAAGTTTTCATCTCTGTAGAATAATTCTTAAAAATGTCAGTTACTTCATTAACATGTATATCAGAATATTTATATAAATCTTTTATCTGTTGTGCTAGGGCCAGTGTGACTTTGTCCCTCGCCACATTAGAAATCCTATTGGCCTTAAACAATCTCACAAACGTTTCCAATTTTCTCTCAATGTAATCTAAATCTGGTTGCGTTGCTGTGCCTATGGCCACTTCCAGCCAGTCACCCAATGGTTGCAACGGAGCATCTCTTTTTTCCCTGGTCGTTCCTAAATCATATTTCATTACCGTTCTATTTATTTTTTCAAATACTAGCTCAGCCTCCTTGAAAATCTGATATGTAAATTGTTTTATGTTAGCTATCAACTTTTTGATTTTTGGTGTTCCTTTCGGGGCTATTGAATAGTGAATACTTTTAAACTCTGGTTCTGCTATTTTCATTGGCAAGGCAAGTCGAATCTCTCTCTCTTCCACATCAGTATAAATTGTTTTTGTCAATTTCTGAAACGCCACCCCATAATTTTGCCGAACCACATACTCTGTATATCCCATTTTCAGGCAAATGCCAAGCATCCTATAAATGTGAAGTTCAGACAATACTATTCCTATCATATGATGCATCTTGATAATACGTTCTCAAGATAAGAACTATTAAATTATACCGTTATCTCAATTATCCCGTCTTGTTTCTTTTTATGTATAAAAGCTTTTAACCCACACAGTGATATCGTTTTTAGAATCAATTCCAGAAAGTAAGTGGTGTCAATCCAAACTTACCAAATGAGAAGAATCGATTTCATGGCTGAGGTTTAGCTGGGTCTGACTCGGTTCGAATTCCTTTAATGTGATAACCGGGCTTGTCCAAAGAAGAGTGGGGTAGCTAGAAAGGTGGTCTCGGGTTATGTATGGGTTGCCCTTCAATTACTACACGCCCCTAGCACCACCTCTTGACCAATGATACTGACCCCTGTCAACCCCTCATAAATCAGGGGCCGACTTTCTTGACCAATTACAGGAGTCGCCACTATGTTACAATCTTCCCCAGCGCCCCTTCTTGAATTATAACCATGTGTTTGCTCTCCTTATGGATTAAAATAACCGCAATTCATGGCACCAATCCCTTTCTTTCCTTAATTCTTCATCGTATTGCTGTTTTATATCCCTAGTGTCCCTAATTTATATCATACTTTAGATTATTCTTCAGCGTTTTCAGTATTTGTGGCGTGCCAGCCAATGCTAATTTCACATGTCGCACATGTATTGGTTTTTTCAAATCTTTCCCATTCTTTAAATCATATAACTTTACCGTGCACTCAGAGGGTAACTTTGTGACCAACAAGGGGCCCTCAAATAAACTTTGTAACTTTTTTGCTGTATTTGGAATTTGCAACTTGTGGACTTTTGCATACACAATCGATCCCACAGTTATTTTATGGGGTTTAGCCCTTGCGTCATGGCGATCCTTCATGGCCCTTTGTTTAGTAATTAGTATTGCCTCTGCTTGTTCAGCCACACGTGTTTGTGTGGTAACAATGGTCACTAATTGTTCAAGAACCGTCTTGGACATTAATGGGTCTGTGTGCAAAGGTGCCTCGGCGGCAATTGTGGGAGCTCTTCCCATTGCCAATACATATGGGCTTACATTTGTTGAGTATGCAGGTGAAACATTTAATGTAAATTGAATTATCGATAAGTAGAGGTCCCAATTTGTCTGTTTTTGAGTCACAAACGTCCTTAAACACCCTATGATTCCCTGGTTCGCTCTTTCTACACAGCCATTTGATTGGGGGCAATAGCTTGAGGAGAAAATCTGCTTAATGCCCCATGATTTGCACTTATCTTTAAAGGTACTTCCGATGTAACAGCCTCCATTATCGCTATATAGATGCGTCGGTATTCCTACATATGCCACTACCTTTTCAAAAAACTCCTTAGAAACTCTCTCAGCTGTAATTGCTGGAGTAGGCCATATAAATATAAATTTTGAGTAGAGGCATATGCACACTTGAATGTACATATTATTCCTCTGAGTTCTTGGTAATGGTCCCATCGCATCTATCATTAAATAACTGAAAGGTCTGGGAGCCTGTTCTCGTAATGTCATTGGTATTTTAATTGGGTGCTTTACTGATTTTGCCCTCAAGCACTCATGGCAAGTTTTTATTATCTCCAATATATCACTGGCCATTCTCGGCCAATAAAACCTATTCTGAATTATTGTTAAAGTCTTGGTATATCCGACATGTGCTCCAGACGCCTGACCATGAATAAATCTCGTCAAGGGTTCTACGAGCACTGTGGGAACCACCACTTGAAAGGCCTTTTCCGTATCTATCTTTCTTGTGTGTTTTGGCAGTCTACATAAAATTCCCTGTCTTTCAAAGAACAAATCATGTGTTGTTAGGATGACTCTAGCTAATGCTTTCGTTTTGGGAATATTTCCCCACTCAATGTAATTCCTCATGGCCATACAAAACGTGTCCTTCCCTTGGAGTTCTTTTATCATCCCGCTAGTCGGGGGATTTACTAACCTTATGCATTTGCCTTGTTTCGCATGAAACGTCGGTATCTTGTTATCAATTAATTTCCTAGCCATTAGCTCTTGTTTCAAAGGAACCTGGGAAACATCTGCACCTGATGCTAAGGGGTCCCTTCTTCCGCCTCCTGGCGCTTCTACCTTTTGATCATGGTCTCCCGCCGATTCTCTTATAGGGGGCCGATTGTCCCAATCTAATCGTGGTCTATTTACCACATCTGATTCTCGCGATGCTCTTTGAGCTCTAGTTTGGACCGGTGCCACTAAGCCACTAGTCGGCTCCCTTTCTAGTGTATCTTTCTGCTGTTTGAACCCTAAAGTACTATTCTCTGATTGACAGGGGGGCTTTTCCTTCATTTGATCTTTTAATGTTTGTGTCTTTGAGAGGTTATTACTTATTATCTTGGCTTCGTTTTCTGTGTGTTTCAGGATGGGTCTTTTCTTGTAAATCTGAATTGGATTGTTTTCACAATAATCTTGGGCATGGAATAATTTCAATGTGTGAATGGGATTAAAATGAACTTTTTTTGTTGGGGATTTGTTTATATTCGTATGGTCCTCTTTATCATATTCTCTTCTAGATAAAATATCTGGGACTACATTAAGTTTACCCCTAATATATTTTATTGAAAAATCAAACTGGCCAAAGAAATCCAACCATCTCGACATTCGTCCGGTCAAATCTTTCTTTTCGTTTATTGCCGTCAGGGCTGCATGATCGGTCAATATGGTGAAGTGTCTGTTCAATAGGTAATGTTTAAATTTGGACAAAGCAAATTTGATCGCTAGTAGTTCACGGTCAGTTGCAGAATATTTTTTCTCAGCAGAATTAAGGCTCCTTCCCACAAATGAAATCGGCCTTAGATTATTGTACTGGTCATATTGATTGAGGCAGGCCCCGATCGCAAAATTAGACCCATCCGTCCCCACAAAGAACTCTTTCCCATAGTCAGGATATACTAGCACTGCATCTTTCAGTATTGAATTTTTTATAACATTAAATGCTTTTTCTGCCTGGTCATTCCACTTGAACTTCGCCTTTGCTTTTGTCAAGTTATAAAGTGGTCTCATGATGTGACTAAAGTGGGGTACATAACACCTATAGTAATTGGCAAGTCCTGCAAATGATCTGACTTGTTTTATTGACCTGGGACGGGGAAACGATTTTAATGCATCTATTTTCGCTGGATCCGGTTTTATTCCTTCCTGATCAACTATGAACCCTAAAAATGGGACCTGAGTCAACCCAAATGCACATTTTTCTTTTTTGAATTTAATGTTGGCTTTTGAAAATGCTTGGAATATGTTCTGTAAGTCTTTTAAATGATCTTCCCATGTTGGTGACGCTACTACCACATCATCGACATAATAGAATGAGTGTGGTATTGCTCGTAATACTTGGTCTATCATATTGTGAAATGATTTGGGAGACGATTTTAATCCCATTGGCATCACCCTGTGTACATATACCCCAAAGGGCGTCGTAAACGCCGAATATTTCCTATCTTGTTTCCTTAAAGGCACTTGGTGGTAACCACTAAAACAGTCAAGGCGCGCATAATACTTGCCATGGGCCTGACCCACACTTTGAATTGTGTCGTCTGCTCTAGGGAATGTGTGTACCTCGTCAATTATAAATTTATTTATCAGCCTATAGTCTATAACCAACCTGAATTGTCTTTTACCATCCGCTGATGGTGGCTTTTGAACCAAAAATGCAGGTGCTGTATACTCTATTGTCTCATCGCAATGTTCAATAATACCTTGTCGCTCCTGCTCATCTAATATAACTTTCATTTCCCTGGCCATTTCAGGATTCAACCTATACGGTTGTCTCACCACTGGTTCAAATCCAGGCTTCAACGTGATTTTGTGTTCATATTGTGTCGTTACCCCTAGTCTCTTATCTTTGCCTACAAACACTTCTCTGTTTCTTTCTAATAATTCTATTAGTCCATCCCTTTGATCTTTCGTTAAACTCGTTCCCAATTGAAATTCTGGCTTGCTCACCTTTGTGTTTGTACACCCTGGTTCCATATCATTTCCTTCCAAACTATTTATGTCTGCCATGTTTATGAATTCATCTTCACTCGTGATGGCATAGATTCCTAATATTGACCCCTTTTGGATCGTTATTGTGGCTTCTGCCCCATTAAATATTGTTAGTGGGACATGATTCTGTTTAAAAGGTCTTACTAGTGCATGTTTCACTAAAAAGGAAACAGGTCTGTCACGTTCTAAATTTTCTGTTATTCCTATTGTTTGTGATAAATCCATGTGGGATGTTACTATTCCCGTGGTTGTTAATTCTGATTTGGGCGGGACGAGAAAGGTTTTTATTGCCCTAACTGGATATACCGTGGTTTTCCTGTCCTCAAAAGCTACTCTAGCCTTATGGGCGCGTAAGAAATCAACTCCTAATATCACAGGCCTGTCTAACTTTGGTAATACAAGAAATGCCTGTGTGAATTTTATGTCTGCTATCCAAAATTGGATTTGTACTCTTCTATAACAATGATACGCTGCTCCATCAGCGACAAACATTTTTACATTACATTTTCTTATCGAGCATGGATGTTTTACTGTTCTAAGTTTCTTAAAAAAAGATGCGCTCATGCATGACTGGGTTGCCCCTGTGTCGACAAGAGCTGGGAGATTTAATTTTCTTACTGAAATTTGGATGCAACCGTTATATATATTGGCTTCAAGTGATATTTTCCTACCTTCCCCATTGACTGCCTTCAAGGTCACGGCACAGTTATGGTCATCGTATTTCCTTCCCTCGTCACACTCAAACAGGTAACTTGGTATTATTGTCCCATCATCAAAATTCTTTGTTTCACCCAGTGTGGCTTCTGTATTACTGTGGCCATCGCCCTCACGGTCACAGCCTATCCGTTTAAATCATGTGCTTGTTCAACTCCTTCCTCATTCCTGCTGTAATATGGAGTTAGATCTCGTTGTCTATTGTATGGCGAAGCTGGTCTTCTCTCCCCCTGATCATTATGAGGGCCCGTTTGTTTACCCCCATATGGTGACTTGGACCTCCTTCTATCATGATATGTACCTCTGTCATCATATAATGGTCTTGTGTCCCGGTCATATTGCATTCGGTTATACCTGTGTGGCGACCTAGACTCTCTTCTCTCGTATCCATAATCCTGTCTGTAACCATCTCTCCTATTGTCCTCTCGCTCTCGCTCTTCGTAGCGTTGATTATTGGGTGACCTCCCTCTTGTTCCATATCTGCTTGGCGATCTTGGATTGGAGTACTGATTTGAATATTGGGCTGACCTATATCTATCATCATGATATCGCTCCCTGCTATCTGCCCTTCTGTCCCTTGTGTCATATACACCACGATGGTACCTGTCCCTGCTATATGACCTGTTCCGTCCTTCTTCACGTCGTCCAGCATCATTTCTCTTATCCTGATATCCCCTATTGTCATATCGTGGCCTCTCTCTACTCTGTGGCCTGTCATATCCTCTCGAATTAGATCTGTTGCGGCCACCATAATCTCTTCTATCATCAAATGAAACATTTCTTCTTTCTCTGAATTCTTGTCGTCCTCTCTCTTGTCTTGGTGTTTTTGCATTATCATCTCCAGGTGTATATATTACTGATATTGCTTCTTCTATCGACTGTTGTTTAACTGGCTTATCTGTTCTCATCATCACCTCATGTTTTGCAGCCGCTCTTGAGGCCTGTTCCAATGTCTCCGGAAATTCGGCTGCCACGCGTTCTGCGAGTTCTGGTCGTAAATTCGTTGTATAAAACCGTATCTGCATATCTGTGGGGATATTGGCCTTTGCTAACAGGACCAACATGTCGTTATCATAGTCTTTTACCCTCTCTGACACCCCCTGCTTCCTGTGTGAATAGTCTTTCATTACCTCTTCTAGGGGTAATTCTCTAAATTTTCTCAGAAAAGCCTTTTTCACGCTGTTATAACTGTCACACATTCCTGGTTCACACATCAGTTGTTGATAGAACGTTTTCGCTCTGTCTGTTAGATAATGCCCTAATGTTGTTATTACCAGTGCATTGTCGTCTGCTATTGGCTCTGTGAAAGCTTCAAAATCCATGAAAAACTCTGTCACTGGTCTTTGAGCAGTGGGTGCACTGAATGGTTTTGGTGCTTTCCTATATTGTCTAGACAAGGCCCCCGTCGTGTGGGCCCTGCTATCTCCCGCTTGTCTTCTCATCGATATGTCTAAAAAGGCATTTTGATCCAATCTCATCTCCTTCAATTCATTTACCAATGCTTTCCAGTCTTGTCTCGTATCCATGACTTGTGTGTAGGTTGGGGGAGGTACTGGCATGTAACCTTCTCTTGTGCCCTGTGTGTTATATTGTGCTTGCTGTTGATGTCCTCGAGGCTGCGGCGGCCGTCTCTGGGGCCCCTCCTGCGGCCGCTGTCGGTAGCCCTGCTGCGGTTGCATGTTCACCTGCCGCTCGGCCGGCCGCCTGTATCTCCTATTCTCCATTGGAGGGTCCTCTTGTCGTTCCCGCCTCACTGCGGGAGGTGATGGCACCTGTTGTTGTATTATATTTTCTTGCCACTGTTCTTGATTTCCCTGATCGTGTTGGTTTTGAATGTTCTCCTGATAGTTATTCCCCTGTTGCCCACTTGGTGTGTGATGATTGTTAACTTGTCTCACATGAATTATTTCTCTCGGTCCTTCTTCCCGAAATTCTACTCGCTGGTCCTCCTGTCTGTTGTATTGAATAGGTTGATGTTGGTGGTTTAGAGGTTCATTCTGGGTTACTTGTTCCTGTGGGTCGGGAGGGATATTTGGTAGCTGATTGTGTTGAATATTTTGTAGTATAAATGCCTGCCAATCGGCTTCTGTTATCGGCATAGGTGTTTGGAATACCTCCTGGTCCCCTGGGGTTTGGGCTACTGTTCTTCTCCTTCCTAAAATAGGCCTTATCCCCTGTATAGGAGTTTCATTCGTATCCACTGTACCTGGGGGTCTTCCTAAGTATAGTCGGGGGATTCTATTATCATTTATTATTAATTGTTGTCTTCCCTGTCCAGGTTCTATCCTCATCACATCCTGCACGGGAGAGTTGTGTTGTAACTCTTGCGGCTGGGCCACACCTATTTGAATTCTGTCAGGCGTGTCTGGTGGTTGGCCCCTATTCTGTTGTTGCCCAGGGGCTTGATTGGGGGGTACCGGTGCGGCTTCTGGTATTACTTCTGGCCGCTCCCGCATTGGCATCTGCTCCTGGTTTGGCTGCTCCTGTTGCCTACCTGCACCCCCTTGGTCCTCTTCTGGTAAATTGTTTTGTTCATTATGTATTATATTTTCCCCTGGCACATTCTGGTGGATTTCCTCTCTGACATCATTTATAATATTTTCCCCTGGCACATTCTGTTGGTTAATATCTCTGATATTTTCTTCTGGCACATTCTGTCGAATGTTGGGCACTATATTAACAGGTTCTTCATATACATTTTCCTGTTGTTCTTCTCCCCTTTCACCTCCTTCTTCAAAATCCAATACAGTTCTAACCTGATCTGGTTCTGGATTTCTCATTCTTGTGACCTCATTAATCGCTTTCCTTTCTCTTCTGGTTGTCCTCTGAGGGATTCTGGCCAGTCGTTCTACTGAATCCAACAATCTATCGAACAATGCTCTATTCTTATCCTTTTCCTTTCCTGCCATTTTTCTTGATTAAATCCGTTTCTTAAAGGTATTGGGGACTAGCTCCTAGATACTCTAGGATGAGCCGGGTTCTACTCCAGTGTTACATGAAGATTGGGTATCTATTAGACTTAGATCTATTGTATACTACAAAGAGAATAAATGAGAAGGTGTAAAGGGTATGATCCGAAGATCTAGAATGTATGTTTATTGTAGTCTAAAATACAGGTAGGTGCTTGGTCCATGTGGCTATTGTTGATTGGAGGAATATTGAAGTAGGTAAAGGTGCTACCTGAGTTCTTACATGCTACCGTATATATTGCAATAAATTCCTGGGTACTGGTGCTTTATGGGAATTAGTCATAGTTCTAGTTTACCATCGTAATTCTAATAAGTAATTATTAATGATAATTATGATCATAAAGTGGTTACCCATTGTTACGTCATCATTACGTAACATGATGTAACAGATACACCTTCACTCATTAATCCGTCCTTGTCTCTCCTGTACCACCGGGTGTGGTACACCTTCACTCATTAACCCGTCCTTGTCTCTCCTGTACCACCGGGTGTGATACACCTTCACTCATTAACCCGTCCTTGTCTCTCCTGTACCACCGGGTGTGATACACCTTCACTCATTAACCCGTCCTTGTCTCTCCTGTACCACCGGGTGTGATACACCTTCCCTCATTAACCCGTCCTTGTCTCTCCTCTACCACCGGGTGTGATACACCTTCACTCATTAACCCGTCCTTGTCTCTCCTGTACCACCGGGTGTGATACACCTTCCCTCATTAACCCGTCCTTGTCTCTCCTGTACCACTGGGTGTGATACACCTTCACTCATTAACCCGTCCTTGTCTCTCCTGTACCACCGGGTGTGGTACACCTTCACTCATTAACCCGTCCTTGTCTCTCCTGTACCACCGGGTGTGATACACCTTCCCTCATTAACCCGTCCTTGTCTCTCCTGTACCACCGGGTGTGATACACCTTCACTCATTAACCCGTCCTTGTCTCTCCTGTACCACCGGGTGTGATACACCTTCACTCATTAACCCGTCCTTGTCTCTCCTGTACCACCGGGTGTGATACACCTTCACTCATTAACCCGTCCTTGTCTCTCCTGTACCACCGGGTGTGATACACCTTCACTCATTAACCCGTCCTTGTCTCTCCTGTACCACTGGGTGTGATACACCTTCCCTCATTAACCCGTCCTTGTCTCTCCTGTACCACCGGGTGTGATACACCTTCACTCATTAACCCGTCCTTGTCTCTCCTGTACCACCGGGTGTGATACACCTTCACTCATTAACCCGTCCTTGTCTCTCCTGTACCACCGGGTGTGATACACCTTCACTCATTAACCCGTCCTTGTCTCTCCTGTACCACCGGGTGTGATACACCTTCCCTCATTAACCCCTCCTTGTCTCTCCTGTACCACAGGGTGTGATACACCTTCACTCATTAACCCGTCCTTGTCTCTCCTGTACCACTGGGTGTGATACACCTTCACTCATTAACCCGTCCTTGTCTCTCCTGTACCACTGGGTGTGATACACCTTCACTCATTAACCCGTCCTTGTCTCTCCTGTACCACTGGGTGTGATACACCTTCACTCATTAACCCGTCCTTGTCTCTCCTGTACCACTGGGTGTGATACACCTTCCCTCATTAACCCGTCCTTGTCTCTCCTGTAGCGCCATGTGTGATACACCTTCACTCATTAACCCGTCCTTGTCTCTCCTGTACCACCGGGTGTGGTAGACCTTCGCTCATTAACCCGTCCTTGTCTCTCCTGTACCACCGGGTGTGATACACCTTCACTCATTAACCCGTCCTTGTCTCTCCTGTACCACTGGGTGTGATACACCTTCACTCATTAACCCGTCCTTGTCTCTCCTGTACCACCGGGTGTGATACACCTTCACTCATTAACCCGTCCTTGTCTCTCCTGTACCACCGGGTGTGATACACCTTCACTCATTAACCCGTCCTTGTCTCTCCTGTACCACCGGGTGTGATACACCTTCACTCATTAACCCGTCCTTGTCTCTCCTGTACCACCGGGTGTGATACACCTTCACTCATTAACCCGTCCTTGTCTCTCCTGTAGCGCCATGTGTGGTACACCTTCCCTCATTAACCCGTCCTTGTCTCTCCTGTACCACCGGGTGTGATACACCTTCACTCATAAACCCGTCCTTGTCTCTCCTGTACCACCGGGTGTGATACACCTTCACTCATTAACCCGTCCTTGTCTCTCCTGTAGCGCCATGTGTGGTACACCTTCCCTCATTAACCCGTCCTTGTCTCTCCTGTACCACCGGGTGTGATACACCTTCCCTCATTAACCCGTCCTTGTCTCTCCTGTACCACTGGGTGTGGTACACCTTCACTCTCATACATCGGACCATAGCAGCAGGGCTCCAGCCTCTTCACTCTATCGTCTATAATAACCAGTAGCAATAAGTAACAACATAATTATTCAGGCTATATTCATATCGTATGTGGGTCAGATTCTCAGACAATGTACAATTGGCAGCTGTACACATTAAGTAAATTCTGCTAAATTAGGCTGCAATTTGGTCAATACTAGGTAAATTCAAGTATATATATTCGGCATTGCATTGATTCTAGCAATCTGTTTGGTTAGGTTGAACTGTATTTTGAACTTTATTTTTGCATTAAATGTGGGTTATTTGAGAGGATTGGTGAAGGTGAATTGTACATTTTCGGAAAATCTGACCCATTTACGCTATCAATTGACCAATTGTTATATGTGATGTGCTAGCGAAAAACGAGTCACAAGAACACGTTTTGATATATCTGACAAAATTAGATCAACAAATTCTAATGGTGGTAAAACAATTTGGACAACTAATAAGTACTCTATGTTTGTTTATGCATGAGGACAACAACAGCTATATTTCTTGTTGGTGAATCACTAGTAAAGTAGTTAAATATACTCCATAGGATAACCTCATGTATGCATAAATACATTTAAAATACGGCCTGACGATTTATCACAGGTATTCATGCTACTTGATTCATGTTCTTATACTTTCTCTCATTATTTTATTTACAAGGAACCCTCTCAAATAGCTATGGCTGCCATAGAAGAGGGAAACTCTACTTACCAGTTTTTACGCGCGGCCGCCTGGCTTGCTGCAACTAAAACATAAGATGTAGATGAGAAGAAATGTGCATATCATTGCTTTACTAATGTTTGAATATTTGACTCTCCTCGATACAAAGCACATGGGTCTTCTCATAGACATGTGCCACTATAGCATGGATCATTTCAACACACTATTTACAGAATAATGTCAATGGTGCAAGTGGGTGGTAACTGTTTTCATGAGTATATTGCGGCGAGATTAAAACACAACCTTGAAAACTGTACGTGATTCCTCTGTGATAATCAATAGCTCTAAGATATATGGGTCAGATTTTGTCAGAAAATTACAATTGGCAGCTGTATACAGTTAGTAAATTCTGCTAAATTACGTTGCATTTTGGCCAATACTAGGTAACTTTGAGTATATCTGGTATTGCATTGATTCTAGCAATCGGTTAGACTAGGTTGAACTGTATTTTGATCTTTATTTTTGTCTAAAATTTGGGTTATTTGACAAGATTGGTGAAATTGAATTGTACATTTTCTGAAAATCTGACCCATGTATAAGATCGAAAATATAGATAAAAGCTTGATGAGTTATAATATCTATTAGTAATACTGGTCGACTGTAAGAGTGTAACTAAGATTCTCTAATAATGGTAATTGGACAAGGTATTGAATATTTGGGTCAGATTTTCAGAAAATGTACAATTTGCAGCTGTACACATTTAGTAAATTCTGCTAGATTAGGCTGCAATTTGGTCAATACTAGGTAAATTAGAGTATATTCAGCATTGCATTGATTCTAGCAATCTGTTTGGTTAGGTTGGACTGTATTTTGAACTTTATTTTCGTCTGAAATGTGGGTTATTTGAGAGGATTGGTGAAGGTGAATTGTACATTTTCTGAAAATCTGACCCATATAGTATAATCCCCCCCAACAGGCCCCCACTAACAACCGCAAACAACGCACTAGGCCTAGAAAACGCCCTATTAGGAAAAACACAAAAATTCCCACAAATCCTCCAAACCACATACCATCTCCATCAGAGATAGGTAAAAAAAGAGGTTTCAGTATTTCCCATATGAACATAAGAAGTCTCAAAGGAAACTTTGCGCCTTTCTTTGCTGATTTCCACAACAGCAACTTTGATATCATAACCCTTTCGGAATCCTGGCTTAGACCCAAAATTACAAACAACCAGGTGCACCTACCTGGATATTCCTTGTACAGGCTTGATAGGCAATTCTGTAAAAAGAAAGCCAAAAATCAGAAGGAACCGAGAGGGGGTGGCTTGGCATTCTATGCCAAGGATAACCTTAGCGTTGACACCATCTCACTCTCTGAACTAAACATGTCGACAGAGGCACTTGAAATTCAATGGGCCATCATCAATAGGCCTCATTCGAAACAACATATCTTTGCCAATCTTTACCACCCTGGGTCATCCCCAGTAAGCACACTAATTGAACTCCTATCTGAACAACTTACAAAAATCCCCAATCTCAAACAATCAGAACTCACCCTGTTAGGTGATTTCAACGTGGATTTTGGCAGTCCATCACCGGACAAGACAGAAGTAACTGAACTGAAACAATGGGCCACCACCCATAATCTAGTCCAGCTAATTAGCACCAGCACCCGGGTGACCTCTAAAACAGAATCCACCATCGATCTACTATTTTCCAATGCAAAACACATAGCTGAAGCTGGCGTCTTGGTGACTGATATTAGTGACCACCAGCCCATATTCCTCAGAAAAAAGAAAAGCCCCCAGACTAATCCCCTACAGAATAAAAGAGGCAGATCTTTCTCAAATTATTCCCCTGAAGCCCTAGAAGACTTACTTCTAAGCCCCCCTCCCGATGTCCTTAATCTGGAGGACCCAGATCAAATCTGGGACTGCCTACTTTCCCATATAACCAAAGCAGCTGACCAGCTTTGCCCCATTAAGACCCTGAGAATACCAACAAATACCCCCGCCTGGCTTACAAAAGACTTACTTGACCTAATAGCTGATAGAAATTACTTCCACCGTAAGGCTAGGAAACTAAAAGACCCCAATATCACCTCAATGGTTAAGGCCCTAAGAAACAGAATTAATCACGCCATTAAAAAGGCCAAGCATGATTTTGTAAAAGCGGCCATTGATTCTAACAAAAATAATCCCACAGCCTTCTGGAAAGAACTAAAACAAATTCTACCCTCTAAATCAAACAACTCCAAACTAATTCTCCCAAACATTGCTGAATCAGACCTACCGTACGCCATAAATAACTTCTTTGCCAACATAGGCCCCAATCTTGCCCAACAAATACCCTCCCCCCACCCAAATTCAAAACCGGAAGAGTCCTTTGTTACTGGTGACAAAGACCATCCCAACTTTAACCTTGAACAGCCCTCCCAAACCCTTATTTATGATCTCATTGAAAAAATTAACACCAGGAAACCATCGGGAATCCCAAACCTAAACTCCACCATCATCAAGAATGCCATGCAATCCCTACTTCCCCACTTTACCCACCTGTTTCAAAAATCATTCTCCACAGGGACCTTCCCTGCCGACTTCAAAAAAGCTACTGTAGTCCCAATACCTAAAATCACTGCCCCCACTTCCCCTTCAGACCTGAGACCCATCTCACTCCTACCTATTCCGGGTAAAATACTGGAAAGACTAGTGCACCATCAAACATACACACACCTTGAAAGGAACAATATTCTCCATCCAAAACAACATGGTTTCAGAAAAAAGAAATCAACCCAATTAGCCCTGGCCGACCTTTTGGACGATATAACAATAGCACTAAATATTAAAAATAACAAACATCCAACAACTGCCCTTTTCATAGATCTCAAAAAAGCTTTCGACACCATAGACCACACCCTCCTACTCAATAAACTTAAACTTCTAAACTTCTCCACCCTGTCACTGAAATGGTTCAATAGCTACCTCAGCAACAGATCACAGTGCACAAAAGTAGAAGACTCACTCTCAACATTTCTCCCTCTCAAAACCGGAGTCCCTCAGGGATCCATCCTGGGCCCCCTCTTGTTCATTTTATACATAAATTCCCTACCCCCCTACATTCAATCACTTTCTAAAAACTGTGTTAAATGTCAACTGTACGCAGATGACACTGTATTATATGTAGCCTCTCCCTCAGTCCCCAATGCCCTGAAAACCATCCAGGAAATAATACCCCACCTAGAGAACTGGTGCTCAAACAATAAGTTAACCATTAATGCAGATAAAACGAAGGCCATGGTCTTCAATACCAGAGGTAGCAAATTAACTCTCCCCCCAGACCAGAATTCCCTAACACTTTCAGGCACCCCCATAGAAATTGTAGAGGAGTACAAATATTTAGGTACCATTTTAGACTCCCAATTAACTGCCCGCCCACAAGTAGACTCATCAATCAAAAAGGCCAACATTGCACTTGCCACACTGGCGAGAGTCAGAAGCTTCCTATCAGAAGATACAGCCTTCAAAGTACTTAAATCCATACTTATCCCTCATCTAGAGTTCAATTCTTGTTTCTTAAACTTTGCCTCAGCCATTTCCCAGAAAAAACTTGATAGGTCCCTGAATAAAGGAGTCAGAATAGCAGCACTCCTCAAGAGGAGGGAGAATGTCTGCATTCCAATGATTAACCACAAAATTGATTCACTAGAAAAAAGGAGGAAAATCCAGCTCCTATTGATAGCTCACAACAGAGCACACTCCACCTCTACCCGATCCAACACACCTAAAACACCTGAACCCAAACCGACCCAAAGAAAAAGGCCAAAGAAGAAACAAAAGGCCAGAGTAGCCCCAGAGAACAAGAGAGTAACCAGAACCCAATCCCCTTTTAATCTGCCAATCACAAACCCAAACCTGGAAGTATTAAAAAAATCACCGGGTTATCTGGGTGGAACCACATGGAACAGCCTTCCAAATGATGTGAAGGAATTAACAATGAAAGCCTCCCTGAAAAATAGGCTCAAAAACATTGTCAACTAGCATACCCACTCCCCCTCCCCCCATGCCCCCCCCCCCCCCACCTCCCACCCCCCACCCCACCCCCGACCTCCCCCAAACCATTAGACTCATATCCTCATAAACCCCCTGCACCTGTACTGGTGTTAGGGATACTCATTACTCATTACTCGTAATACTCACTCTAAACACAAAGTGAAGTATATGATCTTATGCGCTACTGATACGCGCCTATATTGTCCTCTGATCTGTAACACACTATAATAACATTTATATATATGATTGATTTGTACTCATATTTGTATTTGGTATTGGTATTGGTATTTATATTTGCACCTGTATTTGTATCTTTGCTTGTATTTGTATTTGTATTTGGTAAATCTTCTCTAATATTCAGTAGTTTAGTATACAGCAGCAGGACGAAAACCTTGTACGTTTTGTAAGACGCCTGTTCTCGCGTCCAACGCTGGAGAAGCTGTCAAAATAAAATCGTCAAAAAAAAAAAATAAACAATATTGCATAAAAAAACCATCTGCTTCAATGATAATTTCCAACAAGCAATTGTCCCCTCTGCATTATACAGGAAACAGTCTTTGTAGTTGTTATTGTGGCAGAAAGAATGACCTACGCTTTGGAGGAGGCTTTGTTGGTGGTACAGGATATTTTGGCTGGATGGATTGGGATGGAATCGACTCAGATGGAATCGACTCAGATGATGAAGATGAATCTTTACGAACCTGTGGAGAGTTTTAATGGAATATCTGGTTTACACTGTCTAGAACGCAGTAATAACGGAGCAATAATGAGGCTGTAAACGAGGAACATAAAAAGAGGAATAGTATGTCAGCCATCTTGAATTTTGATTTACATGGAATTGAATATCATTTTGGTATATTCCATATCGGTATTGTATATCAATAGCAAATATGATGTGTTACAGGACAATGAGTCACAAATCACAAAAAATAATTTTGAAATACCATTATATTTGAAAAGATGGGATCAAGCGGATTCCAATGATGGTAACAGTCGGACATCAAATACGTATTTCTATATTCTAAGTTTGATTTCTTTTTTTCATGGTGAACAATTGATTATACCTAAATATACTCTAAAGGATGAGCCTATACAGAACATTAAATATATTGTAAGATAGTTTCCTAAAATAGAATTTTTAATCAGTTTCCCATGAAGGACAATAATCATATTCCAGCACCAAAATACTACTTACCCTGCATACTGACTCTGCGTGCTCTTCAATCCTACACTCTGCAGCTTCAAGGTGGCACACTATAGGTTGTCTCTCCTCCTCTTCAAACTCCTCTTTAATTATATACTCCATTGTATACTCCTCTGTAAAAGTCAATAAACATTGTTAATATTGCCACCATAGGATCAATAGCCCAAGTTTACTGTAGCAGTAATGATTTTATTTTCAAAAATTGTATGTAGGCTCCCAAAAAATGAATAAGTGTTTTTTCCGATTTACCTGGTTATAAACTAGGTATGGAGGTTGGTGAAACCACCTCCCAGGTACTGAACAAAATCTCTTTGTTTTTCGACAGTTCCGGATTAGGAACAAGTATGGTCAAGTGTGTTTGTAGGTAGGGGAAGGTTATTTTAGGTACGAGGTGGGGGGGGGGGGGGACGGGAGGGGTAAACACCGATTTTATTTTTGGCCTCATGGTGGGTTATCAAGTGCCTCGGTATCGGGTTTTGCAATTGTCCCAGCCAAGCATACAATTAGTTTCTTACCTTCATATTGGACGATTGATATTGAGATTATACAAGGATACAATATTTACATACAGGTATATATATATTGTACATTTTCTAAAAATAGTACCCATATACATACACATAGGTCAGATTTTCAGAAAATATACATTTGGCAGCTCTACATATTTAGTAAATTCTGCCTGAATTTGGCTGAAAAAGGATGAATACCGGTATATATCTGAGTATTACAGTTTTAGTTCTGTTATGTTAAACTGCATTTTAAAGGTGATTTTTTTTTATTAAATGTTGGCTATTTGAGAGGATTGGTGACAGCCAATTGTACATTTTCTGAAAATCTGACCCATATACAGATCAGAAAAACAGAAAATCAGAAAAACAGATCAAGATGGCGCCGATAGCACAAGTTGCGGAAAGTTGTTGAGCACGACGATCACCGTAATACTATCCCTAAAAGTTTTATCGACCAAAAGAATAGGACACCACTTACCTGCCATCACTAAGAATCATTTTCTACCATCCTGGATAAAAGTCTGTAGGAAAATGCACCGATTCCCCGACTTATTGCAAGGTTGGGCGATGATAGGATAAATATAGTTGTTTCGCGCCATATACTGTTTACCTCCACTGTCACACTATACACTGGCCGTCAACAATGCGATGACTAGCATTAAACGATCGCTAGAGGAACCAACTGGATATTCACCTGAGCAAAAGAAAGTGAACTCTACATCAAATGACTTGAGTGAATCCATAAACATTTCTAGTGCACGTAAGGATATTACCAAAACTACAGGCATGGCAGGTGAATCTGAAGGCAGTGTTATGTTACCACAGTTGTTAGCAAGTCACAACCAACTTGCTGCTTACGCGACCCACACAAAAGCGTTTCTAGACGACTTAACTCGCTCACACACAGATGAGATTCAAAGCAAGTTAGAACTGCAAGACTTCAAAAAAGCGATCCTCAAACAGGTAAAATCCCTAGAATCAGTAGTGGATAACCTAACTTACGAACTCAAAGTGCAGAAAGAAATAAATAATGACTATGACACAAGGTTGAGAGAGAGAGCATTAATCTTCAATGGCATAAGAGGACGTAACCACGAAAGGTTAGAAACAACTGTTACTAAAATAATAAAGTTGGTGGTACCTGATTTCAACGAGAGCAAGCTAGATGAAGTCTATAGGCTTGTAAGTAAAGGTAAAGGTACACATGGTCGTCGATCTAATCGCCCGGATCCTATAGTGGTCCACTTCATTGCCCTAAAAGACAGAAAATCCTTCATTGTAAATAAGGGCAAACTCTTTGATAGTCATCTCTTCCCTCCAACGGAATACCCCGCCCACCACTTCTGGTCATTTGAAGAAGACCTGAACCGAGTCGTTAGACGCTCTAGGAGCCTAATTCACCAAATTGCCAAGAAGGCAGTTGAGACTTCAATAGACATCAACGCCAAACCCAAAGGCGATCATCTGCAACTAAAAGGGAAATTGTTTAGCATGAAGGAATTGGACTGTCTACCTGATAAATTGCAACCATCTACCATAAAAGTACAAAAGGTTGGTGGTACGATTGCGTATCAAGGGCCTTTTGCCTGGCCAAGCAGTTTGCATTACTCAGAATTCGAAGTGAGGAAATTACAATATTACTCTGTAGAGCACTGCTTTGTGCACACAAAAGCACTCAAAAACGGACACTACGCGGCCGCACGAACCATACTGGCTATGCGAGATCCCTTTGAGATTAAGGAGTGAGGAGGGAAACTTGAGGTAGATGATGAATGGCGTAATAAGGAAGTGGACTACATGAAATCAATCATGAGGGCTAAGTATGAGCAAAACCCCGAACTACGTAGGCTCTTACTTGCAACAGGAGACTATGAGATGGTTGAAGCGACGGCGGACAATTTCTGGGGGTGCGGATATTATCTTGGTGCAGTGCAGCTCAGGACCTATACCTGGCAAAACAAAGGGTATAATCAGCAAGGCAAACTACTCGTAGAAATTAGAAACGAGATGAAGGAAAGATATGGTCACAAATTTCACCAAATCACGCCAACCTCACCCCCCCCCCCCCCAGCGGCAGTTACGCCCTCCAAGATAACGCCAAAACCTAACCAGCAACAGAGAGTTAGGTATTTCAACAAATCCCCATCAACTGAGGAAAGACAGCTGGCCCAAGGAAGAAACGACACTCACCAAAAAATCAAAGACGAGGCGTACTTCAATTGACGAACGGCATGAATCTGACATGGACCTAGATGTCTTGGCGAGAAGTAATACTCGTGGCTTAGCAAACATAACAAGTACTCCAGCGATAGCAGTGCCGACGTCAGGACTTTTCCAACTCGATATGAGCGGTGTTTCCAAATCACTTGAAGAGACAATGACCAAGCTTAATACGCCCACCAGAGAATACAAAGAAAACGGTGGTAGCTAAGCATAATTCCACGCGGAATCAACATGTCCGACACAAACTGACTAACAGAATTGCCTCGTCAATATTATTTAAAGGTAAAATAATAAGAGGTTGCTATAACCCCTCCTTAGCTCGAAAGAGTATCTAAATCCTGATTATACTGAGTTGTGACTATATAATATTATTTTTTTTCAGTCCGATAACTTATATTGTAATGCAAGGCGTACTTGTATAACTATCGCCTACACGTGCAACCATCACACGTGCTAATGTTTACAAACAGACCACGAGGTCAGTACGAATGTCAAGGTCGGCGGACTAGCCGCAGTGAAAATGTAACTCACATTACTCACACTGTTAACAAATAATAACGGGAAACGATTGTTCTTGTATATGTGGAAATAAGGTCTATAATTGTAAAAACGATTAGAATAGCCATTCACGGAATTATAAGAGGACATATATATGGTAGGAGAGTGAATCAGCAAAAGTCGCATGACCAATGATACTCTAGATAAAAATTTGCTGCAGTAATGTTTCAAAATGGAGTCGCACGGGTGCTTTGGTACGGGAGACGGCTAGACGAAACTACCTAAAAGTATGTATTTGCTGTCATATAAGGTATTACATGAATTGTTTCAATGTCACTGTATAACTGAAGAATGTTGATTGTCTCGATATTGGTTTTTAGCCGTAGTTAAGGATATTCAGGGAAGCTGAGGTGTGACGCTCAGTCGACGCGTGTGTTGTTGTCAGAGTCAAGCCCTATGAGGGCAAACATGTGCAAATTGTTTTTATATATGTCATGGCCACTATTGTCTCGTTTTATTGTTCGCTATACGCAAATTATAAGAACAGTTCTGTATGTAATAACGTACTCCTTCTACACTTGCCACGAATATAACAACCTCACAATATTTGCAAGAAATGGTGATGGTTTAGAGAATGTTAGCGAGCTGAAAGGACTCACAATCCTATCGCTAAATATTCGTTCACTCAGACACAAAGTAGCAGAAGTTAATGATCGGTTGCTCAAGGAAAATATCAAGATAATAATGCTCCAGGAAACCTGGTTAGACAGCTCTGATTATGACGACCAAATCTCATTTAATAATAAGTACAAGATCTATCGATTAGATAGAGATATTGTAAATGGTGACATAAGAAAGAAAGGAGGAGGTCTATGTAATTATATTGACTGTACTTTTAACGTTGATATGCATATACTATCTGATTGTAATCGTTGCAATGCAAATATAGAGCTTCAGGTTTTGCATTGTAAGCCTGGTGCGAGACGTACCATTATCTTATGTAACACCTACCGCCCACCAGCTGGATGTAAGAAGGCATTTATAGAAAAATTAGGAAATGCTTTGACTGTAATTAAGGAAAGAAACCCATACTGTAACATAATAATTGGTGGTGACATAAATATAGACCTACTTGATCGAAGAAGTGAAGCAGTACCCGAATTTAAACATTTAATAGGGGAACACTCACTAAAGCTAAATATTAACGAAGCAACCAGAATGGGTAGAAACAAAAATAGCCTACTGGATGTAATTGTTAGTGATCATCCGCATTGTAATACTGCTGGTGTAATTAACATCAATGTATCCGACCATCTGGGAACTTTTATTAATTTAAAGAAGAGAAAAGGTCAGGTAAACAAAACAACTCGTTTTGAACGAAAATACGATAATCTTAATGAGGAAAACTTCAAGAATCATTGTGATACGTACACTAGTGACCGAAAACAAATTCTCACCTGAAGAATACACTACCAGTGAGGCACTATGGGTGAAACTTAGACAAAAATTAATGGAGTATCTAGATGTGAATTGTCCTTTTAAATCTAAGTCTGTGATACATCATGGTAAACTTCTCTTAAACAGAGAATGTATGGCAGCGATAAAGAATTGTGATAGATTATTCAAAATTGCGAAACTCACAAAAAATGACATTGATTTTGCTAATGCATCTAGAGCAAGGGCAAATACAGCTAGACTAATACGAGGAGCAAAACAAACTTATATTTTTGAATCCCTGAGTAGTTGTGAAAAAAACAGCAACAAATTTTGGTATAGACTGAACGGATTGTTAGGTAAGGCCAAGGCAGCAACCCCTGAGAACTATGTTAACGAGGGACAGAATGTCAAAGGGAAAGAAGCAAGCAATATCTTAAACACTATTTTTAAGAATATGAGTGATAACGGATTGGAAGAGAATATAGAATTCAAATTTTTTTTGGAAAGAGACAATGAGAACATAGTCTCTACCAGAATATTGATTAACGAAGAGAAAGTTTGGTCATTCCTAATACACTCGGATGACAATAAGAGCAGCGGATGGGAGTGGGTAAATTCCCGCACCCTGAAACTGTATCTCTTGAATCTTCTTCATATTACAACTAGGCTACTGAAACTATGTATAAATCAGGCTGGAATCAAGGCGAGAATAAAAAGGCAATACGTAAATGCTGATGTCTGTTTTCTTTATTTCCCTGTTGCTTCAAGAAATCCTGGTTAATTTCATAGAGTCATGCGGCCCCTAGACAAGGGAAAAAAAAGGAAAAAATTTGTCTACAACCTGTCAGCGTTAAGCCAGTGTCTTTTCTGATTCAAACTTGGCGCGAGTTCTTGGTCATGTGACCCAGGAAAGTCATGTGATCCCTCGGCGACCGTACTTCTTTCAAGGAACGCCACGCCCACTTTATATCACCATTCCCACACGTGGGAATACTCCTCATAAATCAGGCTGGAATCAAGGTGAGAATAAAAAGGCAATACGTAAATGCTGATGTCTGTTTTCTTTATTTCCCTGTTGCTTCAAGAAATCCTGGTTAATTTCATGCGGCCCAGCCCATAAGGTATAAGGCATGACGAAAGATTTAGATGATGGAAGCAAGGGAAGAAGCAATATTTTTCTCTATTCCTACACGATGCTCAAACGAGGTGGTTAAATATTTCAAAACAGCCATACTAGCCCAATCACCAGCTAGTTTAATATCACACAAAGGCACCCCATTCACATGCATAAACGTGGCAGCTCCATGTCTTAAGGAATGCATTCCTATATCCTTAGGAATTCCAGCCATTCTCGCCCAAGACTTTAACCTAATAAGCGATCTGCTGTAAGAAACAGGCTTTCCTTCAGAATCACACAACAAAGGCCATTCCTTAGCCCCTGGGTATTTCCTCAGATACTCTCTGTATAAAGAAACAGCACACAAACATGACTTGACAAGGGCTATGGGACACTCAAATTTCCTATCACCATATTGGATGGTTTTTGACGAGGTAACAGAAATAATCATGCCCCACGAGGTGAACTTGACACAGCTTCTCTTTAGTAGATGAATATTCTCAGCAGGCGTTGCAGAAGAAATGTGAGACTTCCTTAGCAATGATCTATATAAAATCAAGACCCCCAGCCAAGTGAGGAAATCTGCCTCTGATGAAAAGTCCACATATTTATATATTTTAGCCAGATCACAAGGCAAGAGAGGATCCTTAGCCTTCACATCATTGCCTAATTTCCGTTTGATTCCAGATAATACAAGAGAGAGACCAAAATCCTCCCTCAGGTCTGGACCATCATGACATTTCGACAAGAAATTAATCGCCGAAACTAAGTTATTTATGGAAGAATAGGCTAAACGATCCACCAAGGACACCAGCAAGGCTCCCACAATGCGTGCTTTAACAGGAAAATATTCTATCCCATGCAGGTCACAAAATTCATAATATTTCTTCCATTGAGACTGCCTTGTAGCTCTCGTCGACGCAGCCATTGATTCCATTTTCAGACCTTCAGCCTTGCTCAATAATTCGTCTGCAAGGATAAAACAGGAAGCAAGGTAATATCGTAGACATATTTCCACCAGAAGATATCTTTCAAAAGACAATAGACATGGTCACAAGGAGGTTGCGAAGACATCAGCATTTTCCAGGTATAAACAAATGAACAATGAACATAACAAGGTGCATCAACTAATAAATGAGCTCGAGTGTTCAAAAAATCCCAGATGGAATATATCTCTTTGACACTGGGTTTCTCCATACAACAGCCGGGTAGTGATATTATTTCTCCAAGTTCGGAAGAAATTAATTTCGAATTTGCTGCTATATCTTCATTCTGGATAAAGAAACCCTGCACTTCCTCACAGTCCAACTTGGTCATGAATGTATTTCTGGTCGTGGCTATCAACAAATGATTATCACACACTAAACCACTGTTAATGATTTTCTTCCCATTCATCAGACCAACGTTATCTTTCCACCACTGGACACAAGCAGCAGAAACAGCATTTAATCTGACTCTCCTCTTGGAACCAGCAGCTGCCAGAGCCTTGAAGATCGGAAATAAATGCTCACTGCCTCCTTTTATCATTCGTGAACAGTGTGACAGCAGTCAAGTAAATTTCTGTAATTGATGTAATGTAGCTCTCCATTTGGAAGAAAAAAATTCAAGTGAAACATTTAGTTTCTGAACTTTTTTTTCTGGTAACATCATCACCTGCTTGATGGAATCAAATTCCACCCCCAAATAAGTGCACATTGTTGATGGAGAGGTCACCTTCGGCCATGCAATGTGGAAGCCAACTTCTCTCAGTACCTGCAATAATCGTCGTTGATGCATAATTCCCTTTTCATATGAGTCGGTGATCACCAAAAAATCATCAATGAAGCTAAAAATGATTAAACCCTTCATTCTTAGCTTCCGACAAATAGCATCAGTTAGTCTGGTGAAAATCATAGGTGCACATCTAGCTCCAAAACACAAGAAGTTGTCCTCAAGGTATTGATCGACACCATTAATGTTCCATTTCAGACCAAAAAACTTCCTTTGGTCAGGTCTGATGAGAACCGATCTGTAGGCACTTTTAATATCAACTGATGACATGAAAAACCCCGGTAGAACATGATAAGCCACTTCGTCTTTTTTAATAAATTGAAATTTAACGAAAGTGTCATTGGTAAAACAGTTGACGGACTTGTTCAATGGCCTCTTACAATCCGTAATGGGTCGCACAGAACCATCCTTTTTTGGAATCGCTCCTAAGGCATGTATGCAATATGGTTTTTCCTTAGTCACCGACAATTTCCCCAGGCTCACTTCTTTATATATTATTTTGTCCATGGCAGGCAGTTGACGTCTACAGGAAGAATAATTCTGACACTCATAAGGCTCAATTTCCGACTCGAGATCGGTAATAGCAAAACCGTGCATCACACCATCCAATACAAAGTCATAGTCCATTTCATTTCCATTCGACAGCAGTTTTATCCATCCTCTAGGCCGTAATTGTGCCCGAACACCTTCCACCACCGGCCAATCAACCGATTCCCAAGCAGAAAAACACAATTTAGTGAAATCCGGCTCCGTTAGAACCGAAAAACGATTGTCAAAATCTGCACAAGGAAAGGTTTTGTGCTCGGGTCGGCCATCTTGCTATACTGCAGCATCCGCTTCCGGTTTGGTCGGTGTGCCGGAATCATTCTCCCCCCTTTGTTTGCCGTACATGCAAAATTCTGCCGTATGAGAACCTCGACACAAGCCACAAATATATTTCCTGATACAAGGAAAAGGATTGCATTTTTTATGGCTCGAGGGATTATTCCAACACCAACATATATCATGAGACCAGCGCTTGAAATCGAACAAAGGGCTATAGCGTCTTTTCCCCGCGACATAGCCACCCACTTCCGGCTTGCTCGGTGATCCGCCATTTTGAATCACCTGTTGCATTTATTGAAAGACCTTAGTGTGCTCTGTATTCAAGAACTGGCCTTCCATCTCCAATTCCCTTGGCATCCAATCAGACAATTTACCAGCAATAACAAGTGAAGTAACACCCTGCTCGTACAATATAAGAGCCAGCCGTAGGTACTGCTTGCCGGAAGCCTTGTATGCGAGATATGAAATGTGCGACATATATCCCTCGATATCGATGTTATATGTCATCAAATACAAGCAAACTTTTGTGCAGCCATACAGCAACTCTCTAGTGGTTAGTTCATCGAAGGCTTTCTTAGGCACAATATAAAACTCTGGCCTCAAACACTTGTGATCACCGATAAACCCACCTAATATGCTGTCGCTCCGAGGAGAGCCCGATGACTGGGGAGAAGCATTGACCGTACATCCGCGCGATCCTCCGGCATAGAAACCTTGAGGAGGACTGCTCCCAGCCGTCATGGAGACATTAATATCAGCCAACTTTCCGGTAAGTGACATTAACTCTTCTTCCAGCTTAGTATCCTCCTGTTTCTCGTGCAAAAGCTTTTCTGCATCCTCCACAGCTTTACGTTGGCTTTCCACAGCATCACGAATTAATCGTTTATAATCCGCAGTACCTTTTTCGGGTAATTCTTCCACCTTGATTTTAGCAATGGCGGCTATCGTCGTGTCGAAACCTTCTGCCATACCGTCTGTTTTCTCGCTATTAGCTGAACACGGAGGTCTATAATGTCTAGAACGACAAGTCTTGCAGTCAATCTTTTTGCGCATCGACACAATTCATGGAAAAAACAATGTTTCCGTTTTTTTCTACCAGCACACCAAGAGATAAATTTTTTCTACAACCTCTCAGCGTTAAGCCAGTGTCTTTTCTGATTCAAACTTGGCGCGAGTTCTTGGTCATGTGACCCAGGAAAGTCATGTGATCCCTCGGCGACCATACTTCTTTCAAGGAACGCCACGCCCACTTTATATCACCATTCCCACACGTGGGAATACTCCTCATTTCTACTTCTAAGATTCCTACTGAATGGAAAGAATATTCCATCACCCCCATACCCAAATCAACTAATGTCAGGGACCTTCAACAACAAAGGCCGATAGCACTGGTACCTTTACCCTCAAAACTCTTAGAGTCGTTTATAGCCAACTCACTAAGGGAACATATGGACCTAAATAATTTATTCACCAAAGAGCAAGGTGGTTTTCGTAAGAATCATTCTACTAACAGAACTACCTATGAATTCCTAGGGCCAATAATAGAAGGAATAGATAAAGGCAAGATAACAGCTGCAATATACTATGACGTGGCCAAGGCCTTTAATACCATAAATCATAACGTCCTAATGAAAAAATTAGAATTCTACAGAGTAAATCAAAAGATCATAGATATAATAGGTAACTACCTGACAAATCGTATCCAACGAACAAAATTGGGAGAAATACTATCAGACCCACTAAACATCAGTCAGGGCGTGCCACAAGGGAGTATAATAGGACCACTTATCTTTCTGATATACGTCAACGACCTGCCCAACTGCATTAATAGAGTAGTAGTACCGAATGACAAAATTAAAATAGGTATTAGTATCTATGCAGACGATACTGCTATAACCGTTACAGGCACGAATAATAATGAATGTCTGAATATATCACAGGTCGTAACAAAGGAAATCTCCTCCTGGATGAAAGCTAACCAGTTGAAGGTAAATTCAAAAAAGTGTCAACTGCAGATAATAGGGTCCAAAAATAAATTGAAACAGATTAAATTCAGAAATCTGGAGAATTGTTATATTGAAGGTCGACCGATAAGCCAGGCGAAAATAGTAAGATACTTAGGGTACCAAATAGACGAGAATGTAAACTTTAATGTTCATTTTGTGAAAATGAAGAATACCATCCAACAGAAAGTTAACTGTCTATCCAGGTCACGACCATGCCTAAACAAAGAAATGGCAACCACTATTGTAAAATCGCATATTTTATCACTGGCCGAGTACGGGAACATCTTGTATAACATAAGTAATTGCAGCACAATAACAAAACTGCAAAGTGTATTGAACTGGGCCATTCGAGTTGTATTTAACAATCAGGGTGTACTAACAACTGAGGAAATGCGCAATAACCTAAGAGTGGATACTTTTAGAAAAAGGGCAGACATAGCCATACAAGGCCTAATGTATATTTGCCAAAAATCCCATGTATGTTCAGGAAATGCCTAGACAAAGAAGGCAGGCTAGAGGAATTAACCTCGTCCAGCCGATCAGTAGAACAGAAAAATACAATAGATCACCTCATATCCAAGGTCCAAGGATCTGGAATCGACTTGACCCTATTGACAAGATCAAAGAGTGGGGTACACTGAAAAAAACCCTCAAAGGAAATAACAACTGGAGGTATAGAGATGGAGATATATGTACTTGCCGAACCTAACCACTAACTACTAACCAGAAATGTATTGAGACCAAAAAGGTCGAGAAGCTGGGTAACTAGAATAGATATAGTTTATAACTATAAAGGTGCATTTACTATTGTATTTTATCCGCGAACTTGCATATATATGTTTTAACAGGCCACAACAAAAATTACAAAAACTTGTACCGGTAATCATGTAATAATTGTATTAAGCGGAATTGTTTTGTATGAAACGACTCGGTGAGATATATTAAATTGTAGTTGAAGATCGCATAATGTAATAAGTAGAAAATAACAGATTAAACAAGATAAAGTATAATATAAGGTAATTTGAGATGATCGAGATGTAATAATATAGTAGAGATTGTTAGGAATATTGTTTTCAATTGGCAAATGAGAATTATCATGGTATGAAACTTTGACCAATAAAATTTAAAAAAAAAAATATATATGCGCATGTTGCACTTCCAATTATTCCAATTATAACCATCCGTTTATAGAGAGGCATGAAGTACAAGTTGGCAGGAAATAGATGATGTGTCGCAGAAAAATGAGTAATACGTGGCAGAAATGTTTTATTCCCGATGTCATGCTCACATTCTTACTATTCTTAGCAATATTTCCATTCTTTTAAAGTTTAGTGTTCTAGAAATAAATATACACGATTCCAAGACTTTGTGTTTGATATAATCTATGTGTGTCTAAACTCATCCTAAGGAGTACCTCTAATTCATTTTACTAGCAATTGTCCCTCAAGAAATAGTGGCAACATTTTGTACATGCATAGAAAATAGTGAAGAACACATATTATCTATGTCCTTACACTGTCCTGAAAAAGCGTAGAACTATGGCGGAACACCTTCAAAATAAGCGTAATTTGCCTTTAGTTTTGGCAACCCTCATGTTTGGTAGATATACAGTGCAGCGGCGTAGGATTAGCGCCCGCATGGGAAAGCTAGTGTAGCTTTTGTCTAACCTATGGCTATATATATCCCTAGTTATGACAAAGCATGAAGGTGTGGAAATGAATACACATTTCGTTGTAGCATTGATGAACGAAAAAGCAGTGTCTGGTAGACGACATGTACACCATAACTTTTAAAAACTAGGTACTAAAATATTTTGTGCATTTAAGCAAAATAATCTGCCATTCCCAGGGGCGGATCCAGGATTTCGGCGAATAGCTTATCCTATAGAGTATATTTTATAGCTTCTTTACCAATGATTGGAAATAGAGGTACAAATAATTGCGCAATAATCTTATGAAATTAGGAAAGTCAAATATATATGTTGCGGTATTTAATATTTTTTTCCTCTATGTATTTTTTCCTCAAAGTCTAGATCTGCCGACTGTACATTTTCTGAAAATCTGACCAAAATACGACTTTCTAGTATATGTATCTGAGAACCAATGCATTTGAGGACATCTAGCTGTCTTTCTCTTCATTCATTATACATCATTTTTCCAAATATGTGATGTGTTTCAGGGAAATTAGTCACAAGTTGCAAAAACTGGATTTTGAGATATCATTATATTTGAAAAGATGAGATCAAGACGATTCCAATGATAGTAAACAGTCTAATAATCTAATAAGTATTTCTAGATTTTAAGTTTGATGTTTTTATTTTTGAAAAAATAGTTTGTAATTTTTCTGGTAGGCAATGCCCAGTAAAGGAACTGAATATACTCCATTATGTGGACCTTTAAAACGAAAAGATATATTATATATAATGTCCTGAAATTTGATACATTGGTTGATACAACCATAAGTGATACATTCTCCAAAAATCAGAACATTCCAATAAAGGAATGTCACCTATGACTGATTTTCCTGAAACACATCACATATAATGTATAAAATTGATAAGTAGTCATCAATTAACACAATGCTTGGTTATGGCAGGATGATGTTAATTAAAGCAAATACTTCTAAAATTCCAAGCTTGGAATTCACTTTAAGCGTTAGCAGTTAGCAGATAAGAGACTAATGATATTTAGTCTACCTGGAAGATTTAAAAAGATAAACCACTGTCATATGCACTGCTGCAGGACGTAGTTCATGGATATTTTTTCAGATTTTCCAAGCTTTCAGACTGATTGTTTTTATTAGCTTTTTGGATTCACATAACCTTGTTCTGTCATGAGGCAAAGTTTAAACACAATCTTATTTTCAGTTCATTCCCTGTTGAACAGTTGTTTATCTCTTTAAATAAAGAGCAGTTACATAAAGTGTGTAGCCCATAATGCCTTTTTTTTTTAAAAAAACAACTTTTATTCAGCATGTCAACAAATAGCCACTTTCTGTTTTGGGGTCGATCACACTATTTTACATCATACCCTCTACTCATCGTGTATTTTTTTTCAGAAATATAACATTAACATGTACCTTATAGACATATGTTGCTTTTACCATTTCAACAGAAGGAAGATTTGCGTTTGTTCCATTGAGCGTAATAGGTTTTCGGATGAGGGGGGGGGGGGGTATATTAAAAAATGAAAAAAGTATGCGCCAATCTTGTCGTTCTGACACAAAGTGATATTTTTGCAAGTGATGAAATTACAGTTTGCATTTTAATCCCTCAAACTTTTCAGGTTGTTTTTTTCTTTTCCTGCCAAACCAGAAGTCCCATCCCATAATGCCTTCAAATATTTGTTCAAACTGTATTAGTGAGAACATGAATACATTTTTTATCTATATGTGGTAATCAATTTTATTTGGAAATTGAAGCATTATGTCCTGAGTTATTTGGGGTTTCAGGGACTGCCACTTCATTTGATACGGGTATACCCTATATCGCCTTGTTTCAACTACAATGAATACTGACATATTGTAATATGGTGAGTATAATTGGTGGGTTTAAGTAGTGGGGACATCTATGATACCAATCAGAAGGAATATTGATGAGTTGATATGTATTATCTTCCTAAACCTCACAAAATCGCAATTGTATATTCTAAAAGAAATTGACCCATATCTGTATTTGGCAATTACATTAATTGATGAGGGCTTGTAATTCACTTGAACGTATTGTTCTGTTAATCACCTAAGTTTGTTTCAAGCAAAGCAGTTTTGTGATTAAATTTGTGATGATTGCTACTTACCTGTTATATGAATGACTGAAAGATCAATTTCAGAATGAGCAATAATTTAATACCAGGTCAACATTGCACTTGTGAAATTGTATAATGTCATTTAACTATTTCCTGTGAGGGGACGAATGAAAAACAGTTGAGGGAAAGAAGAATGGTAATGTGAAAGCACACCTAACTACAACCAAGGGGGAATACCCAGACAAACATGAACTACCTCTGATTGATGGAAATATCCCTCACTCAAGTCGGGAATCCACACAGCGACTTCAGGGCCAAGTCACCCATCAGTCGCTCATGTTTTCCACCAAGTCACCCAAGCTTTCAGTTGCTCTCTGTCGCCCGACTTGTCGCCCACTTTGGCTGCTGTGTGGATTCCGAAATAAAGAATTTCCTTCAGCTACATCACTAATTACCTCGGCGACTTGCACAGGTGACACAACATGAGCTACTGGATTAAACATGTTCATTCTAGTCGCTCAAAAAGGTGACTGACACGGGGAGTCAATAATGTGAAGTCGACCCTTGGGAGGTCGCCAAAGTCGGTGTGATATGGTACACAATGTATGTGGATTCTGGCCACTGCAACACTACCCAGTGACTTCATGCGTTTCAACCAATCACAAGTGTAGAAAGTTGTGAAGTCGCTCAACCTCCATAGTCCAGTAGATCTAAGCAAAAAAAGGGCCTAACCTAGGACAAATTGCAACGTAGGTTTTTTCAACGGTTTTGGGTACTATTAGTACCCCTTATCAACATACTAAAAGTCTATAAAAATCTAGGTGGGGGAACACCCCCAAAATTGCAAAAAACAAAATGGCTGCCAGTAAACCTTTGAAATACCATAACTTTGGTTAAAATCAACTTATATTCAAATGTAAATACACTTTTTTAGTGTTTTGAGGCATGAGGAATCCAATGATATATAAATAAAATCAATACAATCAATAATTAGTGAGTAATTATGCTAATTACTAAGAAAAGGGAGGAAAAATCACCAAAATTACCTCCTGTGAAGTGATAACAAATATGATTCAAGTTGCATAAGGTCATTCATGATCCAGGACACTTGGTAACATTTCTGTAGCCCAAATATAATACTAAAACTTTAAATAATTATAAATAAATACCACTATGGTAAATTGCATAAAGACCAAGATGCCATTAGACTTTTTTGTAAGTAACCTTGTATGTCCTACTGACCACTTACCCTTTAAAATGCCATAACTTATGTTAAAATCAAGGTATATTCAAGTGTTAATGTTTTAAGCATGAGACATCCAATGGAAGGTAAATAAAATCAATAAAACCAATACTCTACAAATGAAATTCGATGAAAAAAGATGAAAAAAGACGAAAAAAGACGAAAAAAGATGAAAAAAAACTGACTCAATTTGGATTGTGCAAATTGAAAAATGTATCATTCAAATTGTATAAGGGTATTTATTACTAAGAACACTATACTAGGTAAATTATTTCTGTAGCCCTAACATTAATACAACCTCTGTAATTAGTAAAGATTATCTTTATGATAACTATAATAAAGACAGTGCTGTTATTTGCCTGCTGCATGAGGCAATGTATATGTCTTCATTAGCACTGTATATGTCATCATTAGCAGCTGAACTATTTTCACAGTCACCATTGTAATGACCACAAGCTGGAACATGCACCCAAGTTCAATTTTCTGCAGGAATGTCTCAGTCTGCTGCAGTTACCCAGGCCAGCAGAAAGATTTAGCCATTGGTAGTTCTGTCATGTGATGTAACAACATCAAACTGATATATCCAGTCTACAACCATTTAACTGGGGGATCGATCTAAGCAGATTAGAGCAGTGATGTTCTACTGAATAAATTGCTAATGCTAAGAAAGTTGACCAGCCATGAATGCAACCTCCTAACTAACTACCAGATGTCTAAAACCAACACTAACAGAAAGCTGATACATCCTCTCAGGCATAGGACCACCAGAGATCCACCATAAAGAATGCCAGCATGAGACTACAGATGAGCAACATCCCTTGTTTAGTTAAGCCAGCAATCAGAAAACTCACATCAAGAAGGAGCTTTCTCAATAAGGTCCATCCCAATGAAGTAGTCAGTACCAGGGTAACACTATGGGAAATGAGGGTTGCCATCCAGGGTCTATGGCCATGAGTGCTAAAGATCTTCTGCCTGGTGCTGACCAAAGAATATCTAAATGGAAATGCCTCAAGAGACTAACATCAGGGATTGGCTGCTCTAAATTGGGTGAAATGAAGTGTGGGTACCCGGTAGGCGATAATGATGTAACCTGTAAATGTGGCACTGAACACCTTTCAACACTTTGTTAGATGCCTACTGTCTAAGCAGAAATACCATCTTGGTTTAACTAGAAAGATGAACACCTTTCAACACTTTGTTGGATGCCTACTGTCTGAGCAGGAATGCCAACTTGGTTTAAGTAGAAAGATGAGGATTGTTTACAGAGCAGAGATTGTTTACACCTATGGACTGTACATGACATCTAACTTGTGTATGAGGACCCACCTTCTACAGACACCTGAGGCATTGTAGATAAGAAAGCAGTGCTTTGCTTTCAAATGTGGAGGCCTTGTCACAATAATTGCTAAAAATGATTAGTATCCTTAGCAAATGTATCGAAGCAGAAAGGACTGGAAACTTGAATTTGTACCTGCAATCCATACCAGAATCGCTCTTTCCTGGTTATATGACACCACTATATGAAAGAGTACTGTTGACAGTCTTCATCTCCAGAACATGTAAATTAGAAGAATGGAAAAAAATTGTTCATGATAAGTTCCAAGAGTGTGTACTATTGTATTATTTCAGTTTGGGTTCAATGAAGTAGTGAAGGGCTGTCCCATCAAATGTTGTGCTAATATAATTTGAGAATGCCCTCAATTGCTGATCAAATAAAGGTATGACAAGAGGAAAGATTATGACTGAGAGAAATAGCATAGGATATGGCTTTAGAGCATACCTATCTTGGTTTAAATTATTCATTCCTTGCAGAAGCTTTCTTCTGTTCACTTTGGTTCTGGTGAACAATGTAAGAATATATCATATGCCAGAATAAAAATAACATGGAGAGAAAAAATGTCTAATATTTTTTGGAAAAGGACCTTTGTAGCAATGACCAGTTCCTGACATAGGGGAGCATGTAGAGTAAATGGGTGTATATACTATATTTTTATATTGAGTATGTTTATACAACAATCATCAGACAATACTAAGATATTACAATAAGGCATGTACAGTGTACATGCCTACAGCCTATTGTGACATCCCTGGTCGAATAAAACTTGACCAGGGATTGTGTACAGTAAATCAGAAACCAACCTTGTTACATCCTATCATAGTATATGGTATAAGTTAAATAAAAGTAATATTCCCTAAAGAATAATATTTAGTCTATATTAAAATAAAAACCATTGGAGCTGTTGATAAAGGTATTAGAGGCCAGTTAGTTCTAAAGTGATTTTTACTATGCTAATGAATTGAACACTAACATGTGGTACAGGTGGCAGTCCCGATTGTGCATCCACTGTCTGGTATGTGGAAATGACATGTGTTCTAACATATCATTCACAGTGTTCGTTTCCATATAAATGTGTACTCACTGATATCACAACACTGACAATTTCAACCAAAGTCAGGATGAACTCCAGCATAAGAAATATTGGCAGTTTTAATTTGTTGTTACAGCACATGTACTTCTCTGGTAAACTTACCACAAATCAACAGCTCCTACCACCTCCACCCACTGCATAGCCATATACTTGTGTTCACCTTTGTACAACCCCACTCTCTCCCTGAGAATTGGTGATGGGAATTCCAAGATGAATAAGTCAGACCAGTATCTACTGACTTGTTTCTTGCTTCTGACCAATCAGTGGTGGATCCAGAGTGGGGGGGGGGGGGGGCAGCTACCCCAACCCCCAGCCTCCGAAAATTTGCCAACTATGACATAATTATCTGCTGCAACGCTCAGAGTGTTCTTGCAGAAAAATTAACTTTTTAACATGGCCATTGCAGAGGTGACTGCAAACAGCCTATGATGAAAGCCAGGAGGGCATACAATTAGTCGAATGGTAGCGTGGTCTTTATGCCATTTACCATGGTGGTATTTATAATTTTTTTTAAATGTTTGTAGTACATTTATGGCCACAGAAATATGTTACCTAGTGTCCGTGGTCATGAATGCCCTTATACAACTTGAATTATATTTGTTACCACTTCACAGGAGGTAATTTAGGTGATTTTTCCTTCCCTTTCTTAGTAATTAGCATAATTACTCGCTAATTATTGCTTGTATCAACTTTATTTATATTCCACTGTGTTCCTCATGCCTCAAAACATTAAGAAAGTATATTCACACTTGAATATAAGTTGATTTTAACCCAAGTTATGGTATTTCAGAGGTTTACTGGCGGCCATTTTGTTTTTTGCGATTTTGGGGGTGTTCCACCACCTAGATTTTTGTAGACTTTTAGTATGTTGATAAGGGGTACTAATAGTACCCAAAACCGTTGAAAAAACCTATGTTGCAATTTGTCCTAGGTTCAACCCTATTTCTACTGGACTACCATGTAGCTATAATTATTAGAGCAACTGAAATGTTTTTATTTAGGCTGTTAAAGCTTGGCGACTACACCAAGTAGCCATACATAAATCGCCAGTGGATTCTGATTTGATCAGGTGACTTGCTCGTTGTCGCTCATCCTGCGTCCTTCAATAATGTGTAAAGTCGATGCATACTAAGGCATGTCGAACAATTAAAAAGATATTAAACAATTGGCAGAATTTTATAAAATCGCTCATCGTGTTTGTGCGACCGTCGATTTAGGCCTTCGGACAAGTCGACCATCAACACTGACTAGACTGACTTGGACTAACAGACAAATTATTTGATTATTCGCCCTGTAACTTATCATAGGATATAATATAAACTTTTCTCTACAACAAATATCTGTCGCTCATGGACCCCCTCTTTCTACCTTCCTATAATCATTAATACTCCATTAACAACAGCCCCTGGTGGCTGATCATGCAAAATACTACACATTAAATCTAGTGATCTTTGTAAATTGTTTCTAACATAATGTTGGCCATATAAATATGTTCAATAAAACAGATAGAGAGGACATGTAATGTGGCCTAATTACAGGAGTGGGGCGCGTAGAGCCAGACAGACATGGATGAATGCATTTTATTTGGTGTAAAGTACTGCGTACTATACATGTATGTATGCATGTATGTATGTATGATGTTTATTCCTAGAAGTGTACATTTTACAAAACCTGACTTATGAAACCATAGCTCTTCCAGAGGGCCCCTATCGAAATGAAGCTATCAAAATGAAGTTAATAAACAATTTGTGTCCCTTTCATTTTTTTTCAATAGGATACATTATGCCTCCACCTAGTGATCAGTGAATTAAACACATTGAAGGAAAATCCTAGTGGCCACTATAGAAACTATGCTAATATGAACTTAAGCCAGCCTGTGTAACGTAAGCATAAGAATGATTAAACATTAATACATTTGGGTTCTCCTAGTATTTGAATGCGTTCCACCTCATCTTTGTCTGACTCATTCTGCAGCCTTCCATCTGTGTGTACCAGCTGCTGGTATTGCTCCATGGTAGCAGCTGGTGTTACCGTAGGGGTTACCACTGTATCTCCCGGCTGCTGGTGTTGCTCCATGGTAGCAGCTGGTGTTACCATAGGGGTTACCATTGTATCTCCTGTCTGCTGGTGTTGCTCCACGGTAGCAGCTGGTGTTACTGTAGGCTGCACTGGTGTATCTCCTGGCTGCTGGTGTTGCTCCATGGTAGCAGCTGGTGTTACCGTAGGGGTTACCACTGTATCTCCCGGCTGCGTTACTGTTTGTTTCCTCATACTGGAACCCATGGCTGCCTCTGTGTAGTTGTGGCTGGTTGTCCTTCACTCTTTCTCTCGCTTTCTCCTCTGTATCTCTATTCTGTTGTCTCCTTCTATATGTCTTTATCCTTCTCCTTTTTATCTATATGTACCTGGTTCTCTCTGTATCCTTTATCTCTATAGGTCCCTGTCTCCTCTCTGTCTGTGCCTGCCTCTTTCTGTATCCTTTATCTCGCTAGCTCTCTGTCTCCTGTCTATATGTACCTGGTTCTCTCTGTATCCTTTATCTCTCTAGCTCTCTGTCTCCTATCTATCTGTACCTGCCTCTCTCTGTATCCGTTATCTCTCTAGCTCTGTCTCCTCTCTCTAGCCTGTGCCTTATACAAGTGTCCCCCTGACCTGTATTTAGGTGAATACAGACTAGTACAGGTCATATGATGGCGCTAGGTCAGCTGGAACAGTGTAAAACACAACTAGGGCATGCACCGCTGATCTACAGGTGTATGAGTGAGCGGTGATCCATGGGGTCGCTGGGTGGGGGTGGGTGTCGTGGGGGGAGGGTTTATGACTGCAGTGGACCTACTTAAGTCTTGTATACAGTTTCCATTGTATATTTGTATTTGTATCTAAATACGTTTATTCCAGCTAAGCATTAATTTAAAAGTGATAGCCTGAAATTTAAATGCGAACCAACGAAAAACCAAGGTAAAAACGAACATAAACTGCGGCAGCTCAAATCTGATATACTGCATCTCTTGCAAAAGATGCAAAGACCTATACATAGGACAAATGAAACAAACCCTATGGAAAAAACAAGTGAACATATGGCGGACATAAAACACAATAGAATGAAATCAGTGGTAGTGAAGCACTTTAACCAACATGACCACTCAGGTCTAGAAGACTTCCAGATACAAATAATAGACTTTGTATACAAACATCCAGAAAGCAGAAGGGCTAAGGAACTTAGAACCTTGATAGAACACAACTGGATACACAGACTGCAAACATACCAACCTTATGGGATGAATGTAAAAGATTCTGATGAGCCAGTACACCCCTCAAACTAAAGCCACATCAAACATTTTTTTCTCCCAGATTGAATAAAACCATGAAGGTTGGAATATTTTGAAATCTAAAAATATAACCAAAGGGGACTGACTCTCACTGAGACCTGTACTCTTTTTTTGAATGCCATAGCCAAATGATATATCATCTTGCCTCGGAATAAATCCAATAATAAAAAATAATAATGAATAAATATTTATTACTAAAAAAAAATAGACAAAACTAGTCACATTAACTACGGACCACCCTAACCCCAACAATGGAGGAATAAGGGAAAAGAGTTTACACTTAAATGTCATGTGTTTTAAGAAAATGAGTCATAAGTCGCAAAAAATAGATTTTGAGATACATTTATATCTGAAAAGATGAGATCAAGGGCATTCCAAGGATAGTAAACAGTCTAATAATCTTATAAGTGTTTCTAGATTTTAAGTTTGAGTTCGTTTTTGAAAAAAACAGTTTCCAATATTTATGGGGGTCAATAAACAGTAAAGTAACTAAAGGATATATTATATAGATCGTCCTGAAAATTGATACCCAGATTGATATAAGGCTAAGTGATATACTGCTTAAAAATCAGAACATCCCAATAATGTGAACTTGTGAAGAAAACACTTTGAAAAATATCAATTTTGCGACTTATGACTCATTTTCCGGAAACACATCTCAAATAAAGTAACTGATGAGGCCCAACAGCCAAAACCGTCTAAATTTAAAATCTATTTCCATAGATAAGAACACCTTCCTCTTCTAAATACAACGTCTAAAATCTTGTAACCCCCCTCCCCCACACTACCCTAAAATCCCCCTCTCCCGCACACCTCCCCACAAACACCCCCTCCCCTCACCCCACATAGACTCTCTCCAAAGTAAGAGAGAGCCCTATGCAAGTCCAACCATTCCTACACAAAAGTGGGAAAATATTCCCAGGGCAGGATGGAAATAACAACAGTGACCAAGACTTGGATCCAGCACTGAACGATGGATTCTCAACTTTGGCGGAATCTGGACACATATAAATACAGCACAGATCCGACCCACAGGCAATCAACGGTTGTATGGGTTTAGGTGAATACTGCCACGTCCACCTACTATATGGTACAAGAAATAATCAGGGCAATTAGGAAAGTGGAAACATGTTTCTACCAACGCCCTTTGCCATATGACTTCACACGTTCTGATACAACTGTGTTTCTCAATTACCATGATCTTCTACATTATAGTTTTTGTGGTTGTGCGATTGTCATACATCAATTTGGCCATTGTTCTATGAATGGGCCTTCATCTTTCTACTAAGACCTAGGTTTCTTACATTTTATAACTGGGCTTAATGACCTAGACATGCCAGACTACGGTCCATCGTACTGTCCATCATGTCAAGGTCATGTAACAAGGAGAAAATAATCACAGCAGTAATAATTTTGGAACCTCTTTTATTCTGTTTTATCAACCAGCAGCAATAGCAAATTGTTGTTATTGGTAGTGAAATATGTCACAAATTCTACATTTTTGCTGTTATATGTAGATAGTGCTCCATGGTTCCCTGTGCTGCTGTACTGATTAACATGTCCTTGTCCCTAGTTTACCACCGTGTGTGGAATAACCTAACTCTCATGGACCATAGCAGCAGGGCTCCAGTTTCTTCATCCTCTCTGAAAGACATAACGGTCAGTATAAAGTCATTTAGTTCAGGGCAGCAGGAATATTTATCAAGTGGACAAGTGACTGCTGCCAAGCAGCAATATGCCTCCTCAATCATGGTCTGCATCTTTTTTTTTTGTAATCAGTCTTGTTGCACACTCCACTCAACATCGAAGTTGTACTTACCAATGTTTACCACCAGGCACTTGGTGCGCTGCAACTGTAAAAGAAGCATAACAAACGGTTTCAGGGATGTTTGTCAAATAATAGTACATTTCATTCCTCTCCTATCGACCAAGCACATGTATTTTGTAATTGATATCTGTAAGTATTGCATGGATCATTCAAAAGCATATATTTGCGTATCACAGAAAGAAAGATAATAATTATTGAAGAAATCGTAACATTCATGTTTTATCCTCTATGAGGTGGAAAGTTTGGAACCATGTGAAAAAAGAATAAGCTTGTTTGTTGAGTGATTATTCGTATCAAGCAACATTCAATATTTCTTCCCCATGACACATGAAAGGGCTTATTGTGGCAGAAAGAGTGACATACGCTTTGGAAGAGGCTTTGTTGGTGGTACAGGATATTTTGGTTGGGTGGACAGCGACGGAATCGACTCAGATGAAGATGAAGATGATGTGTCTGAATCCTGGTGAACCTGAGGAATGTTATAAAGGAATAAGTTGTTAAGATTCTCCCGAGCATGATAATGAAGGATCAATATTGGTACCATTTTGCACACCATCTGTCCATCCCCCCAAGCCCCCCACCCTCCCCCAGCTTGAATCCATTGACACTCTGCTGCTGGGTTTGCTGACCATCATCATCATCAACCTCCCTGACTCCTTCATTATACTAGAAGACTGAATCTCTGGGCAAATTGCCTTTAGTTTCTCACATCATGAGGTCTAATATATTTTAATACTTTTGTTTTTGTGTTTGATGTAACATAAATCTCATTCAAATGTTCTACAGACAGAATATTGAAGCAACACACGTAGAATAAGACTTACCATTTCTTGAGGCATTGTTTGGACTTGTTCTTCTCTTGCTGAATACCAAACACCAGAAAAAGGCAATGTTAGTCTATTTGTGATCCGTTTAAGGAAAGTACCAAAATGGATATTTTTCAAAGTTATTTATTTATGAGATATTTTTGTTGATATTACAATTTTAGGATGTTTAATCCCGCTAGTAACATTAATACGTGAACAAGATTTCAAGGCAATGTATTAGATATGTGTATGCATTCCTTTATAATCTTATGGATTATATTTAAGTATTCTATTAGTAATTATCCACCCAAAAACATTAATCAGTTGTTTCTTTTCAAAAATAAAGATATCAAACTTAAAATATAGAAACACTATTGAGATGTCCTATTGTTTACTATCATTAGAATCGGCTTGATCCCATCTTTTCAAATATGATGATATCTCAAAATCCATTTTTTGCGACTTATGACTCCTTTTCTTGAAACACATCACATTTATCATAAGGGCAGTGATGTCTATGAATCGGAACATTAATGACCGCTACAAAACCTACATCAAGCAGAATGAGATGCACAATTGAAGCCATAATATCCAGGCCCAAAACAGTTCATAAACCTCCAGAATATCTAAAAGTATAAGCTTCAATCTGCACCTTTACACATAGTAATTTTGCTTTTTGATGAAGTTGATCAGTATTTTGGACCTTAATTTAGTTTTGGGTACACCTGAGGACTGTTGAAGGGGAATTGTACTAGTTATGAGGACCCAACAAATCTATCTTATATATTAATTTTGAAGTTCTATTACCGTCTATTACCTCCTACCTGTGTGTAGCCTTGCCTCAAGGCTACACACACACTAGCGGCAGGCAGTGGCAGTGGGGTGTGTGAGTGAAGCTATGCAGTGAGTGAAGGTGCAGTGTGTGTGAGAGGTCCGACAGGGGAGGGAGTCTAAACAAATGTTTATATTTAAAATTGCAACTTTCCTGTACCATATTATACATAAGTCGTCCCCTAAAAAGGCATTAGGAGGAACACAACTTGCCATTCAGACAATGTAATGATGGGCATTTACATGGGAATACATAGAAAACAAGGCCATACGTACAGGTCTTCCTTAATAGAGAATAGACACTAATTATTTGGGCAACATACGGGGGTGTTGAGATGGGCTAAAATCCGCCCTCTAGAGGGCGTGTCGGTTGCTCAGAGACTAGTTGAAAATGAAAAGAAATGTCATTTTACTGAAACTTGTGTACTTGATTCTTGAAATGTTTCTGGTCATGAAGATGGAAATATATAAATGGGTCGCCGTGCTAATTTTTGAGTTACAGTTCTTCAACATTTCAAAATCTCAAAAGAACCAATGAGAACCAAAAGGGGGGCCTAAAGGGGGGCTCATTTTGCAGTACCTCGACTCCATAGTTTGTGTTACCTATTTATATTCACTCAATTTAGGTAAAGTGAACAGTTTTGGAGAGAGTATTATTTGGCCAATGATTCTATGCCCTATTTTTATAGAGTACATGGTTATTTCTATACTGAAAACAACAAATATGTCCTAATTCCAAAAACTCGAAGAAAAACCTACTATATTTCACTATTTTTATGAAAACAATTGATTTTTTCTCGCCATGGAAAATGTCATTTTCCTGATTCTTTAGTGTATGATCTCAAAGTTTTTGTTCATAAAACTGGAAAAAAATTAAACGTTCATAGTGCTAGTTTCTGTATTATGTGGCTTTGAAACATGGCTGAAACCCAAAAAAGTGTTCTAGGTGTGTTCAAAGTGTTCTATTTCAGACAGCTACAATCATTTTGTTAACGCAATGACATACATATGTTTCCAGAAGTTTCCATTTCTGTTTTATTCCCAAAACCATGAAAGAAAAATGCAGCATTTCCCATAACTTTCATATTAAATGGGTACAACTAAGAGTACCTAAAGTTAGCTTTGTTTCCCAAACATCCAATGTCACAAATATTATTACTGTATTTCACTGATGAAGCACCCAGTTATATTTTTTTTCAAGCCATCCTTACCCCGGCCCTTATTTGGGGCAGGTGGTTATTTGGGGCAGATGGTTATTGTAAAAAGTAATGAATACGAATATGAATGTCTTTTGTATTTCTATGATACTCATATCCCCCCTCCCCCTTTTTTTTCTCTTTTCTGGTTTGCACGATTATAATGTGTGCACATACTGAACTGATCATTCGTTTTGTTCATTGCTTATTGCTGCAATGTAATTGGTTGACAGTAGTATTAGTAAGTTTACTGTAAGCATAAAAAAACTTGATGTATATATGTTATATAGGACTATGATCCGTCCACGGTAACAAATCTGACTGATTTGATCTCCAAATCCTCATTCATTTTATAAGTACGTAGTGTTAAAACGTACGCCTGCTACTCTACACATAGGTTATGTAGCAGCAAAAGTGAATTGTTTGATATTTTATACAGTCAAAGTCAGCACTTTTTTAACTTAAAATTGTCCTGGGCAAGCAGCCCCGCCTCTCATAGTAACACCAAGAGGCATGAACGGAAATAATAAAAATCCAATATCTGAAAATGTGAAAGTATCACTCGATCAAGATGACTTTTTTAAAAATCTTAAAGGAACAAAGATAATTGAACATCAGAAGTCTATTAAACAAAATATGTGAACTAGAAACAGTTGTACAGAAAACGCAATTTGATATCATATGTGTGGGTGAGACCTGGCAAAACGATAAAGTCTATGACGATCTAATAGATATTAATGGTTATAAAATACAGAGACTAGATAGAACAAGTGGTAAGAGGGGAGGAGGCCTCGCAATATATATGTCAAAAACAACCTAGAAGTAATCCGGGTCGGTGATGCACAAACCATCTCCTCAAAAGATTTAGAAATTCAAACAGTAGTGGTAAAATTGAATGACTACAAAAGACTTAAGATACACAACACCTATCGCCCCCCCCCCCAGATGGTGACCTTCCAACAGCCATACAAATGGCACAGCAGGTCCTCTCCCATAATGGGGAAAAGGAGGAAGTTGTTATGCTGGGAGACTTTAATGTCAACTACATTATACCATCAAGAGCAAATAAACTGATTTTAGCACTAGAGCACAGCGCTACACTTAGACAATACATTAACACCCCAAATAGAAGTACGCTTACCTCTGAAACATGCATTGATCTCATTTACACTAACTCAAAAATAGTACAAATAGCTGGAGTACTAGAAATAAACTTGAGTGACCATTACCCCACGTTTATAGTACTCAAAAAAGAGAAAGAAACATACCCTAGAATACGTTTCACCTGTAGATCATATACTAACTTCACTGAAGAACAATATGCCCACCAACTCAAACCATAACTGGGACGAATTACTTGACACGCAAGATCCCAGCTAATACTGGAATATTATGATCAACAACATTCTAGAAGTTACCAATCACCTATGTCCTATACGTAATTACAAAAATGTTAAAGCAAAAAAACCATGGATTACTGGCGACCTGTTTGCCCAGAAGAAGACCAGAGAGAAGCTATTTAAGGATGCAAAAGCATTAAAAGACCCACACATGATGTCTCACGCTAAACAACTCAGGCACAGGATAAATCATCAAGCCAGGAATCTGAAAAATAATTACATAAAAGAACAAATTTAGAACAATACGAATAACCCTAAACAAATTCTGGAAACTACTAGGCCCATTAATAAACAACAAAAAGCAAAAAAGCCATGAGAATATCAATCTCGAGACAAATGGCCAGTCAATACCCAGTATTAAAGTCCCAGATAAATTCAATGAATACTTTGCCTCTATTGGGAACGATTTAGCTTACATAATACCTCCCTTATCACAACAAGAAGAAGACACAATGAGAACAGAAGTTAGACCCCAACCTAGAAACAACACCTTCCATTTCACTCCAATCGACGAAGAAGAATTCATAAAACTGATGCCTTCATCGAAGGCGTCAGGCATCGAAAATATGCCCACCAGAATACTGAAACTTGCCTTACAAACCCTATTACAAGAATTCAAAAAACTTATCACCCTCACCCAAAACACCTCCATTATACCTGACATCTGGAAACAAACAAAAGTCACCCCAATCCATAAAGCAGGAGAGCAGACCGACCCGGGGAACTACAGACCTATCTCTACTATACAATTACCCGCTAAGATCCTAGAAAAGGGTATATGCCCAGTTAATAGAACATATAGATAATTACAACATGTTATACGAGTCCCAATTTGGGTTTAGGTCAGGCAAATCCACCCAAGTTGCCCTAGTGACATAGTTAAATGAAGTGTATACAGAAATTAACAAAGGCAATACTGTTAGGGCGGCCTATCTCGACCTAAGGAAGGCTTTGATACTGTACACCACCAATACCTCCTGAATAAACTCAGGACATTTGGTATTGAAGGGAAGGAATACAATTGGTTCTGCGACTACCTCCATAACCGACAACAACAACTGAATGTAAATAAATTAATATCTAAGCAGCTACCAGTCACATGTGGCATTCCCCAAGGAACAACCTTGGGGCCAGTATTGTTTAATCTATATATAAATGACCTACCAAATCACATAGAAAACTGCAAAATGTTCGCAGACGACACAATAATTTACACCCACGGCCATAGCCCACAAGAAACCACCCAAAAGCTCCAGCTGGACCTTGACTCATTGAGTCAATGGTGCCAAAAATTCAAGATTTCACTGAACTATAACAAATCAAAAGTCCAGACCATATTCCCAAGACATATCCTTAGGTCGAGATGGAAAGCCCAAAACCTAGCAATGCTACCAGAACATGTAATTAAATTGGGAAACACCATATTAGAAGATGTAGAAACATATAAGTACCTGGGCACGATAGTTGATTTATCCTTAAAATTCAAAGAACAGATATCCAAAATGACTAAAACTCTAAATTACAAATGTTGGCAGTTCTCTAAGCTTAAACATAAGATACCAAGCACAACAATGCTGATGATATATAAAGTCTTGGTTCTGCCGATACTTGACCAATCAGACATATTCCTTGAATCACACTCTGTAGCAGATCTTCACCGACTGCAAATACTGCAAAATAGAATTTTAAAGATCATCTATCGTATCCCTGCACGAGATAGTGTCAAGGATTTGCATGTTGAAAAACGGCTCCTCCCCCTCAAATACAGACGAAGGTTGCACTTGCTCCAGGTTGGCCACAGAATGGCTCAGGATCCAAAAAACATAGAGTTACGCCTAATTAACACAAAAAATTTTATTGAGGGAAGAACAATTTTAAAGCATGTACCACCAAAGAACGAGCAAATAAGTAGATCAACCCTCAATACAATCCCATATTCATGGAACCGACTGCCAACTGTGGCTCACCTGGTGCTTGATAAGCAAAGGTTTAAAAGCTTAGCCAGGTCCACCCTAATATGGAATGATACTTACTTTACTCAATATTAAAGCGTTATCTTGAACAAACTGTACTTTCGAGTAAAAACAAGCAAATGTAAAAATAAGACCATATTCAACAACAGAATTGTAATAGAACATTAGAAAGTCACCACATAGTAGAGACCCGTTAGCCTTCATCGAACGCTTCGGTTTAGTTCTCTGCTTTACCTATTGTATACCACGCATGAGGGCCTGGAAAACCTCCCGTCTGCCGGAGACCTACCCTGCATAGCAGTCATTGACTGAATAAAATGTTTTTCTATTCTTTTCTATTCTATTCTATTCTATATCAATAGGCTGGCGCTGATAGACTGCAGGAATTAATGCATTACATTAATATTTTACAACTAGACTCCTTTATTTCCTCACCTTTTCAGAGAAGAATGAAGGATTACTCATATCAGGTACCTGGTCAGAAACCTTAGATGACAAAACCAAAGTAATATTTACAACCCATCTAACAACCTCCTTCCACCGACCTCGACATTGCATTAAATTTAGGTTTGAAAAGGTAGCAGCCATTAATTATCAGTGATTCTAGCTATGTAAGATGGGCCGGGGGTTTTCTCCCACATCCTCCCCCCCCCCCTTACTCCCTCCGATTCTGTTTGGAGATACCTCATAATTCCTCAATTAGAGCAATTTGAATGCAATATTAAAGAAACTGCAACTTACGACAGGCCTGCTTAACTGAAATGTATAATAATCAGCAGAATAGATAATAATGGGCTAAACACATGGTAATTATTACTATTGTGTAATTTAAACACATGGTAATGTATACTAATGTGTAATCTAAACACATAACCACATACACCTATGTTGACTCCTGATCGAAGCTGTACTACTTACCAGCATTGTAACACTGGAGGTCTGTATTGCTTTAAGTGACCTTATATGTTTTCCTAGATATAATGTATATAATTATATTAATTGCTGCGGTACCTGAATTGTGTGTTTGTTACTGTGGTTGCTAGGCACCAGCCGCGTACCAGTCATTCTGAGCCTCAGTGTCTAAGCAAGTTTTTTTATATCACTATTGCTCTCATACATTACTATAATGGTTGACTGCAAACAAACAATATGCAATACAACCTGATCAAAATATGCAATTTAAAATCTGTGGTTACAAAATATGTGTACTTACCGAGTATTAAGCTGCTTGATCTAGCTTGTTTCCCTGAAATTGAACCCATTTCTACGTCCTCTATATTTGGATGGCCTCTTATATCTCTCCTGTGCCTCAGTCACTTCTTTGTCTTCTCTGTCCCTCTCTGCCTCAGTCACCCCACGTTGTCTTTCTCTATCTGTATGTCTCCGTCTCTTCCCCTGTGCCTCCTAAACGTTTTCCCCAGAATGGTATTTAGGTGGTACTATTACCTGTGGGATATACATATATAAGATAACAGCAGTGATGGGTCAGTGGGACAGTCCACCACACCACAATGGTATGCCAGGTTGCCTGTAGTGAGGTCCGGGTACAAAGTCTAAAGTATGTCATGTGAAATTTTGAAAAAAATCTAAGATCTAATTTGACTCACGACTGAATCTCAGCTGAATGTTTCTTCCGACCTAGCATAACCGTGCAACAATGTATGTCATTATTAATACTTATCGTTGATATATCGAAAATGTCAATGTCCCAATTTATTTTTAATAATATTCAAGTCTATTTACCTGTTCCATTTTACATGTGTGTTATTTGTTTACTTGTTTTGGTCGGTCATTCAAGAGGTGGTAGGGAGGGGGTCTGACCCCTGGGCGGAGCGAGCTGGTGCAATGTCTCTGGATGATGAAATCCCCCAGCGACATTGCATGTGAGCTACTCCGCCATTAACCTAAAGGCTGATGCAATAGGCAGTGCCTTCTCAACAGCCCTGGTGGCTGACGAAATGCTCACTGAACATTGCAGTACGCCCATGTAGTCTGATGAAATACACCTAAAATATGTTGCAATACCTGGAGTATATAAGGGCCTCAGTCTCTATCTAGACAGACTTCTCCTTAAGAGCTGTACTACCTATGCTGTATGATGACCAACTGACTGAGCGCCCTACCACCTTGAACACTGACCATGTTATAACTTACTATAGATGAACCTTGTGTTATACTGAAGTCTGAATAAAAGAAGCCATTCTGTACTCCACGCCTTACCTTATATCTACCGATACTACAAGCCAAGCACTTTATTCCAATCGAGACATCCATTCATTCGAAGCTACCCCTAATTAGAAGTACACAACATGACATCCGAGTAATTAGAGTAACTCCTTAATCCAATAATAGTAATCCCCTTTTGTAGTGTCCCCGCTCTACGGACACTGACAAAAATATAATTGTCCATTTTTTTGTATAGAGACATAATGTCTAGATCTGTATACTTTGATGAGAAATTACCTGTGCAGCTCTAACTGGGAATAATGTGTATCACATAATGTTCCAGATGAATAAATAACCTAGATCTAAATTTCCAGGAAACATTTATTAGTTGAAATGTCTTACTTCAGAAGGTAACATATGTTAATTCGGCCGAATGAATCTTCATGAAGAGACCAATGATTCTTTGAACCAGCTCTAAATATCCTCATAAACTCGAGAACTTGTTGTATCTTAATATTAACCCTTAGGGCGAGGCATTTTACACCCATACACATTGAACTAATAATGTGATGTCTTTCAGCAAAATGAGTCATAAGTCGCAAAATTGACATTTTTCAAAGCATTCAAAGCGTTTTTTTGAATTTTGGGGAGTGTGTCACTGATGGATATGTCAATCAATGTCTCAAATTTCAGGACAATCTATGTAATAGATCCTTTCATTTTAAAGGTCCTCATATGGACTACATTTAGTTATTTTACTGTTTATTGACCCCCAGAAATATTGGAATTTTTTTTCTCAAAAACGAAAATATCAAACTTAAAATCTAGAAATACTTATTAGATTATAAGACTGTTTACTACCATTGGAATCAGCTTCATCTCATCTTTTCAAATATAATGGTACCTCAAAATCTATTTTTTGCGACTTATGACCCATTTTCCTAAAACACATCACCTGTGGTAGCCTATAACAACATACACTATCTAATGACAGTTTGTTACGACCATATTTGTATATCTTATTGTTATGTGTGATTCAGACTTAGAATCAGCTTAGAGCTCCAGGCTTGGATCTCGATGCAGCTTATAGTAGCATTATAGTATAGCACTGGATTAGTGGAGTAATGGAGTAAAGGCAACTCAATGAACGAGGTAAGGCGAATTATCATCAATGTACGAACATTTATTGATAGATCACGGCAGATTGCCTCGAAAATCGCTGTAGTTATTGGAGCCCTCCCCCTCCAGCCCCCACTATATACTCTGAGTGTGCATTGGGTATAGATAAACTGACTCTATGTTGATTTCATTATTCTGTAGCTATTATCTTTGACTAAAAGGAGGAAAAATCGCTAAAAAAACATTATTGTATATATTGAAGTACATGTATTTTTTTTATTTTTTTGTTAGAAAAATTTTATTTGCGAACAATGTTGGGTTAACCCAATAATTTCATGGTTCATTTCATCTATATTATGTCTAATACCACTCCTCAATGTTTAAATGTTCGAATTTGTACTTAATTATATTGTAATTGATGTCATACCTGCTTAAAAACTTTAAATACCTTTTGAATATTTGTAACAAGGACAGAAATCTTCTTCAATTGGCTCTACGAGAATAGCATGAATTTGTAAGTTGACCCAATGAGATTCATTTAGAAATAAAAAAAAAGCTGTGCAGTAAGAGCTGGGAATGCACCTTAAATGGGTCCTTCATTTGGTATGTTGGCATGTATAAGTGCCTCGGCGCTTATGCTTCTATATGCCAGATATCACCGCAAGAGGGAGTTGTGGGTGTCATTTACACATAGCCGGTTTGACTGTCACTCGCACGTTTCCACCACGCAAGGCAGACACACACACAAACAAGCTATTGACTGAACTTACTTCCTTATTTTTTCCTTGTTTTTTTTTGTTCTTTTTAAAATAATAAATGGGCGGACTTGCCTGTCTGTCGACTGCACCTCCAACCTGTGTTGTGGTTAGTTGTGTGATTCAACTTCATATCCTTTTAGTTTAATTTAATGAATGGTTTATAAATAAATCAGACCATACTAGGGTTGCCACACACCAGGATCCCATGTTGTTGATTTGTGGAAGATGCATATGGGTCAGATTTTCAGAAAATGTACAATTCACCTTCACAAATACTCTGAAATAACCCACATTTCAGACGAAAATATAGTACAAAACACAGTTCAACCTAACCAAACAGATTGCTAGAATCAATGCAATTCTGAATATACTCGAATTTACCTAGTATTGGCCAAATTTCAGCCTAATTTAGCAGAAATGCCTAGATCTGTACAGCTGCCAATTGTACATTTTCTGAAAATCTGACCCATAGACCTAATACTCAACATATTTCATAACTAATATCGTGGGAGGTGTTCGCAACTTTGACAGTTTTTTACATCTAGACAATGTAAAATGTGAACTTTTTTTCAGGATTTAGAAATTGCTATATGGTGAGTTGTATATTAATATATTATAGGTTAATTAGGTCACGTGATTCACGGTGATGAGATTTGCCTACTAAAATAATCACACAACTGTGTGCAGGATGTATTATGAAGTATTATTCATGAAAGAATTATTTCATCCAAATAGAATCAGAAGGATATACAGAGATGAATCGGTACCGGAATGATGTATAAAAGGGGGTCTCCACTGGCTGCGGTAAGCTCTGCGGTTGTTGTGATGGTTCTGTGGGTGGAGAGGAGTGGCGAAGTCCCCGGTGAATGATGTAAGGAGGATCTTCTTACTCCTCTCCACCTACAGAACCAGCAATCACCATCGCAAGGCTTACCACAGAGCTTAATGCAGCCAGTGGAGACACGTACCCCTTAAGAATTCATTTTACATTGCGGCAGCACTCTGGAACCTAGCATCCCATCATTCTGTGCCCTAGGGTAATTTGGTCATCTGTCATACCAGTCACAAAGCAGTGGAACAAACACGGTAGTTGTATTCTAAAGAAAATATCTTTATTTCCTCACAAATAGGAATCGTTGATTAGTCAATTTGTCAAACTTTGCATAAGTGTGGGTCGCGTAGTGTCCGGCCTACGTACCCGTAACATAATACACATGACTTTATACAGTTTTATACAGTTTACACAGTAACATGGCAGGAAAGCTGTACACTGATATATTGTGTAGGAGGGCTAGGCAGCCCCTCCCCTACATTACACTGACACATTGTGTAGGAGGGCTAGGCAGCCCCTCCCCTACATTACACTGACATATTGTATAGGAGGGCTAGGCAGCCCCTCCCCTACATTACACTGACACATTGTGTAGGAGGGCTAGGCAGCCCCTCCCCTACATTACACTGACATATTGTGTAGGAGGGCTAGGCAGCCCCTCCCCTACATTACACTGACACATTGTGTAGGAGGGCTAGGCAGCCCCTCCCCTACATACAAATACATGATTTATCTACTATTTAGCATGACAGGGTTAATGATTGGAGATGGTTATTGATGTCATGATACCTTATACCCTGTATCCACTGAACAGGTTATACCCAGTATCCACTGAACAGGTTATACCCAGTATCCACTGAACAGGTTATATCCAGCATCAACTCAACATATCTATAGTTGGAGGACATGCGGTCAGTGCAGTGGAGATTTAACACAGGTTGACCCATACATTGCTGTTAGATCTGCCACCCGACTATGGACTGACTGTCTACTGACTGTCACACGACTGACGTTTAACTGACCATGGCCCGACTACTACCTGACAGCTGACCCAAGAGACGTGCTTGGTAGACACTAGGATTTACAGGCAAGAGGCTGCACAGAACAAGTAAAAATCTGTTTTTGAAAATGTCCAAAACTGTGCATGAAACCTACCTACATTAGACTAACTTCTTGATACTTTTCACATATGTTAATTACAGCATGATGTATCATGAATACAATAAATGTCGCAATAACAAGATGAATATACAATTTCTTGTACTTCATGTATTCTAGACAGCGAGCACTAAACACCTCAAGATTCCAAGCACCGCTTCAAGGAAACCTTGTGGAAAAACATCACAAGACAAACATGGTGTGCCACATGTTAATTGTGATACATCAACATAAGCGTAGGGGTCAGATTTGTAATATATGTAGACATTTGCCTAATATAGACACTTATCTCACACTCTAGTAGTATATAGATGTGTTCATTAACTTATATAGACTTTCATACAGAAGTAAAATATGTGGAATTATATAAACTCCCAAATTAGTATATAGTCATGAAATTAACTATTACTAATGAATAAGAAAACCTCATAAAAGTCCACTTATTTATTTTGTAACCCTCCTATTTTGTCACTTATTATCACTCACAGCCAGCCATTTCTTGGTTCAACTTCAAATTCTTGTAATTACAAAGAAGAAATAGCAGATTATTGATGAATTCAGTCCCATAGAATCATAAATAAGTCACTATTAAAGCCACTTTGGTATGATTTGTTGTTGATGTAATAGCTGAGAATACAGCTCTAAAATTAAATATCCGAGTGAAGTTTCCAATCCAATCAATGAAGAGCCTTGGCATAAAGGATTTATTATTAATTTTATGTATAATATGATAAAACATTCTCATGCTAAAACAAGATCTACAATAAATAACAGAAACTCGGTATTAGAAATAACATGTTCATACCAATCATTCAATAAATATTCAAAGACTCCCATTCACTATGTATTGCACCTGGCAAGTGTATCAGGTACTTCATCGTCCACGAGCGGACCATGTCTAAGCACACCGTCCATTATCTGTGTGTGTAGAGTAGTTTACTTGACCGCCATGATAACAAATACTAGCTCTATTAAAGCTGCACTCTCAGCTATCATCTATCTATCTATAACAACAGATTTGTGTTATTTTGCTATTAAGATTTCATAGAATTTTAACCATATTTTGTTGTTGCAAGTCCATGTTGTTATTTTGGTGGACCGCTGAAATATAATTGAAGTGTTTTCACCTATTATCACTCACTGGTGTTGGCTTTATATTGGTTAATCAATTTTAAATCCTTCCATTAAAAATATACCAGCAGTGAGATGTTGATAACATCAGTCTGACACATGAATAAATGTATAAATTGATGAACTTTGTTGTGACAATAGCTGGGAGTGCAGCTTTAACAGATTTCTGTCTGTGTGTGCAACGTTTGGCTAGATTCTTATCCAACAGGACATCTCTGTATTGTCACTCGGGCTACTACAATAATATGTAATGTAACTAGTATAATAAATAATAATTATTAATCATAAACAAGTATCAACCTTAATGGGGTGTTTTAAAGACTGCTCTTAGTCACCTGCTTGAAGATTCCATAATTGTTTCAAAATTTAAAAAAACTGACTCATACTTGGGTGAAGGTGTCAGTAAAAATATACAATTTGCTCTCATCAAACCTCGCAAATAAGTCAAATTTAAGACAAAATATTGGTACAAAATAAGGCCCTGGAGCATATCTTTTGTCTCAAATACATCTATATTGAACATGTCACAACAAATTTATCTGAATTTAGTGAATGCGAACAGCGGCTAAATCATACATTCTCTGGCGATTCCCCAAGCAATTCCAATAAAAATAACAATGCGTTAGTAAATATAGACTACTTCAGCAATGACTGATCACTCTATGTACACATTGTGTCACTGTGAGTGTGCTTCAAGTGGAATGAGATACAAGACAACTCTGGAATGGTCTGCCACATGATGCACTCAGCATGACACACACAAAACAGACAGGCATGAATTCCCTACCTGCCAAAATCAGAAGTACTAATATATTGGGTGAGTTCAGAAATATTCAGAAAATAGCCTTGAAAATGCCAGATAGATTAATTTGCATTGGGGAAGTACTGTTGCATTGTTTGGTGTATAGTCCATCAGCTTTGCTTCAGGATTATACACCAATGCAAAAGCAGCCCCTTGATGTTGGTTAGTATGCCTTAGTCACACCCAGTCAGGGCACATCAGTCCCTGATTGTAGGACTACAGACCAGTCCTACTAGTGTTCGACATCCACTTCTGGGCCGATCACTTCCATCAACAAACATAAAAACATTTAGTGCTCAAAATATTTAGTGCTCAAAATATTTAGTGCTCAAAACTGCAAGCTGATGGCTTTCCACTGGTTCATTTTGCCTTCAAATCATTTACAATTGTTTCTTGGATCTCTATAATCTAGGTTGGGTATAAACAGCACTGTGCATTGACTCGGGAAATGACCCTTGGGCAGCTAGAGTTTCCCTACAACCTAGAGTACAACTTCATGCGATTCTCACAGAAGTAAATGGAGAAGAGCAAGGGGCAACTATAGCAACCCTATATCAACTGAGGCAGGCCAAGGTCAACTAAAGCCCTAAAGGTCCTCAGACCCTATATCAAATGTGGGCTGAAATCAACCCAACCATAGGCAATTAGTCCATTTTGGGTCAGATTTTGCATGCATGTATGGTACTACAGACCGCGTTGGTCTAGTGGCGCCACCTGACGTGTCCATCACGGACTAAAATCAATATACAACTCGGATTTAGCGTTCGAACTGTCTGTACTCCCATAGACGTCCCTCGGCCTTCGGCCTTGGGACGTCTATGGGAGTACAGACAGTTCTCACGCTAAAATCCTCGTTGTCTATTGCTATAATGGTCTGACAGCAATACCTACACATCACAATACAGCTCAAATATGCAGAGTGTTTTGCTGAACCTTTATAAATCAATTTCTGTCGCCGATAATATCAGGTCGATATGAATACATGGATGGTCTCTACTCCTGTATGACCAGACGATAGTGACATGGGTCAGATTTTCAGAAACTATACAATTCGCCTTCACCAATCCACTCAAATAACCCAGATTTAAGACAGAAATGAGCTTCAAAATGCAGTTTAACATAACAGAACCGATAATTTAAATCAATGTCATACCAAATACACCCAGATATACCCAGTATTCATTATTTTTCAGCATACTTTAGGAGAATTTCCTAAATGTGTAGAGCTGCCAATTGTACATTTTCTGAAAATCTGACCCCTATAGGGCATCCCGCCACCTCAGTTCATAACACACACACATGGATATGATTAGACTGGTACATTCATGTTAGTTGGTCCAACACTGATTCACATGTAATGATTTCTCTTATGGTATTTATGATGTCTTCAGTGTAGAGTTGATATGTAACACATTGTCCTTGTCCTCATGATTCTAATCAATTCATATTCTCAAATGATCTTTCTTTGCATCACGCAGAAAATAGTTATACATCTGATTCAAAGATGATCAAAATCTAGTTCTCCATACCCAGGCATAGCTGTGTGATATGGTCTCTGTGGTAAACTCTGGCATAAGCTTGGCTAAGTCTGTGCCTTCAACAGCGGCGGCAACACATCAGCGAAACACAGCAGCAAAACATGACCTTCAGGGATACAAGGTGTAAAAGCAGTGACAATGCAACATTGTAAATGTATATAGGTATAATATAATGGTCTGTAATAATTTTTAGTTTGTATGTATAATTCATTTAAATCTTACTTGACAAATTGTTCTGCGCATAGAAAGTAAATTGTTCATTAACTGTATTGCTGTAATTGTATAATTTAAAATCTGAGAATATTTATACTTCATGTATCAAAATGTCTATTTGTCCTGAATATAATATTTCCAAAATCAAATCAAATTGACTGATTGAGGGATCGGTATGTTGCGTGGGGGTAACATAGGTATAGTGCATCACCGGACAACATTTATAGTGCAGCTGTGACTTGGGACCTTTGGCACTAGAGCTACAGATGCCCTACAGTTAGGGTAATAGGAGATTATTGGCTTATTCTCATAACATAATTATTCATATTTCATAATATTTTATATTTTATATTTGTATTTTATTTTAGCCATGTGTAGTTACTTTCAACAAACTCTAAATATCTTAAAAAGCAGAAACAGCCGGAAGACATGGATAATATTTATAAAGGATTGTAGACCCTTCTGTCAAACCTAACAATAATCTACCTTTTTGAAATATAAAAGATTTTTCAGATTTTTCAATTTAATTCAAATACAAGTTTCCTACCCCTAGGTTGGGATGTTAGGTTTAACAATACAATTATAATCTTACTCTGACTCATGATTTCCTAAAAACGCTGATTCAACTGGACCGGAGCCAGGATTCACCTACACTACTATCCACTGATTGAAACCAAGCGAATATATAATATACATCAGCACATTGTCAATACAAGGTTAGTGACACCCTTTGTCAACGTTGAACTGGATGGACCGTCCTCGAGATTAAGCAATAGAGATACAAGTTTTAAAATAAATGTTTCTTTTGTAAACAGTGCTCCCAGTATGGGAGAAGTGATGAATGGATTCCCACCAGTGAGAACACGTTACAATCGTTGCACAGTTGATGTTGTTGGGACTAGTGCACAAAGCAATATATGGTATGCACATACATGTATAAGTCCTGTTCTGAGATACTTGTTTGATATCCAAGGCTAGGGAGTAACAACCCCATGTCGTACTGTACAAAAGCTACCACCTCTTCTCTTCTACCTCTCTCCTCTTCCTCTCTCTTCTCTTCCTATTCTTCCTTTCTTTTGGAATGAGATGTGGAGATTCTGGCACTTTGCCTGGGTCAAGAGATCAGGCATTAAACAGCCGGAAGGGGCGGGGCTCTGTAAGCGGAAGTACTCATGATTGACAGCCCAGCAACAAGAGTGGGCGTGGCCAAGAGTAATCGTTGCTATAACAACACAAATATACAGTTGGTGACTTTCAAGTTTCTGCGTTGGACTCCATGGAGCTTTGTGCTGACATACCGCGCTCGTCACGTGGGTTGACGTCGATGTTGGATTGTGGAAGCAGACGATTTTTGACCATGACGTCCATGGACGTCTGACGTTTGAGACGCCTGCGGTGTGACTGTGAGGTGGGTGGAGAGTCGTCTGAACTCTCCAGGTCCAGGTTAGAGTGCATGCACCACACCATCCAGTTGCGCATGTGCGCCCAGTCAGCACCTGAGTCCTCCTGCAACAACAGGGAGAGAAGGTCGAGGTTAAAGATAAAATTATGTCACAAAAAATGATTTTGAGATAGCATCATAATTGAAAAGAGGACATCAAATGGATTCCAATGATAGTAAACAGTTGGACATCCATAACTATTAAGTGAAAATAAAGTTCGGGATATTTGTGGCTAAACACTATTAAAGTAATTAGATATACGCTTCAAGATAACCTCGAGAACATAATATGGTATATTCAATACAAAGTCTTCACATTTAGTAAAGGCAATGATGCTACCATTAGCGCTAAACACCCCAATAGTACTTGTGTTAATGAATCACTTCAACAATATCATTTTTGCGACTTATTTTCCTGGAACACATCACATTTAGGCCATTATTATCATTATACTGATTGTATTTCCTTTATTGCTTAAAGACATTTACTATTAATTAGAAATAGAAGGTCCTGTCAGACAGAGACAAGGGTCCTATTGCCTTATAGAAGTATATAAATGTGATGCGTTTCAGGAAAATGAGTCACAAGTCGCAAAATTGGTGTTTTTCAAAGTGTTTTTTCACAAGATCCCTTTATTGAGATGTTTTCATTTTTAGGGTGTCTAGTCCTTCTGGTTGTATGAATACATGTACCAAAATTCAAGACTGTTCATTAATTACATCAGTACGTTACTCAGATCATTCTATGGAGTATATTTCGCTACTTAACTGGAAATTATCCACCTACAAATATTGGAAACTTTTTTTTTTCAAAAATAAAAATATCCGCCTAAAAAGATGCAATTACTTATTAGATGGCCTTAATGTTTACATTCATTGGAATCGGCTCGGTCTCATCTTTTCAAATATGGTGATATCTCAAAATCTAATTTTCGCAACTTATGACTCATTTTCCTGAAACATATTACAATTCATTTAACATGTACATTGACATGTTCCATGTAAAACTAACTCACCAGTTGCACCAGAGCAACTTATTAACTAGCCTAAATGTGTAAAACTACCAGTTGTGCATTTTTTAAAAAAAATCTGACCCATCAAATATATATGCCACAGTTGCCTAGTATAGAATATACAATCCCAGATACATTGGGATATTGATGAACCAACAACTGGTTACTTATGTTTCTTAATTCGTCCATGGTGGACAGTGCGTTTTATTTCATGTGAATTTTTCAAATGTTGAATTGGCCTTGAATAAATAAATAAACAAAAATGTCTCCTGGTCATGTCATTTAGTATGAAACCAATTGTTATCTACATGATATTTAAATAGTATGATATAGCATTATTACCTCGAGGTTTGGTGGTTTGTTGTGCTCTGGGTGGTCATAGACACTCAAGGGCTTGCCCGAGAGTGTCTATGACCACCCAGAGCACAACAAACCATCAAACCGAGGGTAATAGTGCTTTTAGACGCTATTTGATCAGATCAACTTACCAATACCAAAATAGAAGGTATACCAACCTGTACAATTATTCATTTTAATCAAATATGCCTTGCGAAATAGGTATTAAGTGCGCCGGATGTTTACCCACTTAACTCCGCCAGGTACTATAGGTGGCGCCACCCTCTACGGAGTTTTAACACTGCCGTCCACACTTCAGGGACTTCCATCGATACAAATGTGGTCTATAGGCAAGAAAATACCTCCCAGAATCTGATCAAATCGCGTCTAATATGGGATAAATATCTACGTAATGCATGTATACTTTGACACAGTGTTACTCACCAGTTGCACCAGACTCTCTATCATCTCCAGGTCCTCACTAGTTCCCTTCAGTGACTCCAGGCGGCGCCTCAGTTTAGAGTTGATGTTGAGGACGCCATCTGGTGGCGGCCCTGGTGGTGAGGTGAGTGCAGCTGATGCAGCAGCGCCACCATGCGGCAGTCTGGAACCGTGACCTGGCGGCACAAACACACATTGTACAACACTATGAAAAGTATATATAATACCTGCTGGTAATATACTGGAGCTTCTCAATATTGCACAATATTTAGCATGGTATAATTATGGATATTATAAACAATTGGCCCCAGGTGGATAACATTCACCGAACTCTTCCGGTATTCATTGATTCTTTCCATCGACTGTCTTTTAACATCTATGTAAATTATACAGCTAGCTTATAATTCATGTTTTACCAGTTTCCGGGTTCATCTTAAAGTTAATTTAGTATTTCTTTTCAGTGCTCAATATCAAAGCATTCAAATATTATTTATTTACAGCATTGCTCAGTTGATATTCAAGAACAGCATTAGAAGTAGGCTAATCATAGTAACAAAATATGTATGTGATTAAGTTAATATTGATTAGGTGGAAATATAAGTGAATCAGTGGGACAAATGAAGGCATAATATATACTCTTTTATATTTGGACAAGTTGACTAAAAGTTGTTTTTTTCTAGGGCGACTCGTAGGAACGTGGATTTCCAATGGTCACAATTCAGGACAAATACTTTTTGATTACACAATGAGGCACAATTGCTAATAAACTTAAGGTACTATGTGCGACTAACAAAATAAAGAAGTTGTTCTCGGATATTGACACAAAACTCAACCTCTGGTTTTGATTTATATCACGCTGCTTTAAAACATTTTGTTCATTCTTATTGATTATTAAGGAAGTATGAATTATTTAATTAACTGTACAATGAGTGTTTAAAGCTCACCTGTGTTTGCCATGTCCGCTATAGAGGTAAGACAACCCACCAGGTCCTCCCTACTCGTGCTGCCACCACTCGAGCTATCTGCAAACATACATTCAGGTCTCCGCTCAGTATACCATCATACAAGTATATATAACACATTGTATATATAGTACACAGTGTAAGTTCAACCAACAAAATATTGTCCACTGATGGTGACCCTTCATGAAACTTACAGGAATTATCCCGCACTACATATGGATGACACAAATCGAAAAAAGTATATTTCACCACCTTAGTTTATATTGTACAGTCACTTAAACATAACAGTGCTTTAACATGGCGGTTTATGGGGAAAAGTAATATTTTTCACGTTTTACGTTATAGAAAACAATTGCCCATTGACTTTTTCCTCCAATTTTCTACACATATATATCCGGTCATATGCTACAGATCTATTGAAAAACAAGTCATATCGCCGGGGTAAAAAAGTAGTAGTGGTCATTTAAAGTTGACCATGTCACCAAGATTCAGTTATTATGCATTAGTAATGAATCTAAATAACGTAACTCAAAACAGCTGTAATAGGAAACTAATTATGAATTAACTTCTTAACAAAGGTCTTAAAATTATAGCCCCTTTTTCACCTTTACCCTTACTGCTTTATACCGCATATTGTATGTCATTTTTAATAATACACATGGTTAAAATAACCATCACATGTATTTCAACTACCTAACCTGCCTATTATTAACTGTATCTACCTCACCATTAACTCTAAAACATGTTAATTATAACTTATACAACACCTGTATAACTATTATATATTGCGTCTACCCCCATCTGTAAAACCCTACCCCCTAATTCAATCAAATCACTGCACTAAACATTGCCAAATGTGTCATTGGTTTCGCTTTCAACTTAGAGCAGATTTCCCAAACATATATATTATTCTGAATAAGAATTAGAACATAATATAACGTAGTAGGCCTACATGCTTGTCATCATAATTCTTATACCATTCTTTCAACATGTTAGACTATAGGTGATAACATTTCGCACTAACACATTTCCTTCGTTTCAGACTCTTAGTATTGTATCGCCAAGATGGCAGGCTAGTCTCTGAATAAAAAGTTGTCGCAAAAACAAAAAAACAACATGTTAGACTGCTTTTAGAAACATGTTTATAAATCATTGATATTGTTGATGGAAGTAATAATCCGAGAAACAATAATTACATTGTTCCAATTGATTCGGTGGCAGAATTATTAAATGTGTGGACCAAATTGAAGACTTGTCTCCTGTCTCTGCATTTATGTATTTCGCTTAAGTTTGAGAATAATCTTATTTCAATGTATTTTGTGTTTCTCTGTGTAACAGACCAATATGATAATGTAGGTAGGTCAGACTTTCCGAAAATGTACAACCTAAAATGCTACCCATCTCACAAATTCTGGTAAATTAGAGTGAAAAATGATGAATAATGGCAATATCTGAGTATATTCTGTATTCATTCAATACATCTGTCTGCTTATGTTGAACTGTATTTTGAACAAGATTTTTGTCTTAAATTAAGGTTATTTGAGGGGATTGGTGAAGGCCAATTGTACAGTTTGACCCTGGTAACATTTGGCGCCTCATAGATCTGCAGGCTCTGTACTCAGACACTGTGAGACACGTATGTTCACTCAAGTCCATGAAGTGTTATACTGTTGCTATTTGTATTGTGTTTTATTTTACATTATTAGTTTCAGAATTGGACCTATACACATTGCTTATCCCTACCAAGGCAAATAGTGCATTCATGCGCCATAATGCTGTATATATGCACCGAGATATTGGCTTGAAGACTTTCTTTCTAAATGCATTTCATTCTACCTGATTCTTCCTCTGAAAGTGTGCCCCCAGATCAGTTAAAGAGCAATAATAAGATAAACCGTTTTCTGTGTGATACAGGCAGACAAGTGCTTGTTTATATGACATGGACACAATATGTGGTGTGTTTCAGGAAAATGAGTCACAAGTCGCGAAATTCATATTTTTAAAAGTCATTTATTTACAAGTTCTCCTTTTTGGAATGTTTTCATTTTTGGAGTATCTAGTAAGACAGGTCTTATGAATACATGAACCAAACTTCAGGATAGTGTATCAAATATATCTATGCATTTCTAAGATCATCCTATGGAGTACATTTACCTACTTTACTAATAATTGTTCACCCAAAAATATTAAAAACGTTTTTTTCAGAAATAAAAAAATCGGCATGATCTCCTCTTTTTAAATATAATATCTCAAACTCCATATTTTCCGACTTATGACTCATTTTCCTAAAACGGATCACATATGAGCTCTAATATTGCTGCAATATGTATCAGGGGAAAACACTTTTCACACACCCTGGCCACCATAGGGTTCAATGAACTGTTCTTACAAAAACAGAACATTGAGAATCTGGACAATAATTTACTCTCTTCTTCATGTAACTTTTCTCTGATTCTGCAAAGAGTTTTATCGGCGGCGGAGTTCTTTCACCTTTGTAATAGTTCCCTTGAACTGCTAAATTGGTCCTGACAGGCAGTAGTAGCATAAAGCACAGCTGCGTGCCTCATTCAGGTGGGACTAGTGGGAGCCCAGGTGCGCGCCTCAGTGAGCGGGGACTAGTGGGAGCCCAGGTGCGCGCCTCAGTGAGCGGGGACTAGTGGGAGCCCAGGTGCGCGCCTTATTCAGGGGGGCCTAGTGGGGGCTACTATACCCTGGTCGTGAACTAGATCTAAGACTTTTGACCTTTTCCCAGCATACCTTGTTCTTTCCAGAGGCGGGATGCACTTCCTGTGAGTAATAGTGGACTGTGCAATAACGGATTTCTTTTTTCTACAGATTGCATTCTGGTTCTATACTGTTCCCTCAGAAGTGTTTCTTGTTGTGCAATTATATTGAGGTAAGGCATTTGAAGCAATATCACACTATTTTAACATAATATATTATGAATGATGAGAATTTAAATTTGAAAGATAATAATGGATACTGTCTTTAATTACTTTATATTTTATATACTTTTGCTATTGAGATCACATACAAAGACACATGGGTTACATATATATATGGTCTTTGTTTAAATAATATAACTCACATAATGGTTTGCTTAGACACATTATTGAATACAAAGGACATGCAGAAGAGAAAAAGACAGTATAGAAAGGAAAGAACGAGAAATAATAGTGTATAAGATATACTATAATGTGTAGGTGGATGAACAATAGCTACATGGCCAGGACGAGATTTTACCATTTAAACATTAATTTTGTTCAAAAGATGAATAAAATGAAATGAATTGCAGAATAGAGCACCTGCCCTATTATTGTTTGTATTATTTTCTTATCTAACAATAAAAGACTTTCCCATAGTTGTGGTCTATATTTTATAGTGTACTGTGTACAACGTAAAACCTGAGTAATCTGTTATGTACATGAAGTAGTTCTCTGGGTTATATATCCCTGATGGTGACAAGGCAGAGAACAAATGCCATTTTATCTAGCATACCTTTATATGGGTCAGATTTTCAAAATATGTACAATTCAACTTCACCAATCATCTCAAATAACCCAAATTGCAGACGAAAATACAGTTCAAAATACAGTTCAACCTAACCAAACAGATTGCTAGAATCAATGCAATGCCGAATATACTCGAATTTACCTAGTATTGACCACATTGCAGCCTAATTTAGCAGATTTTACTAAATGTGTACAGATGCCTATTGTACACTTTCTGAGAATCCCACCCATATGCTGATTATAAGCACAGCTGGTGTATGTGATATCAATGAGTTGCTTGGGGCCGACCCCCTGCCTACACACACACACACGGGTCAGATTTTCAGAAAATGTAGAAATTGTCTTCACTAATCCTCCCAAATAACCCACATATTAGTTAAAAATCAGCTTCAAAATGCAGTTTAACATAACAGAACTGCCACTTAAAAAATAAATGCAATACCAAATATATTGAGATGTACCCAAAATTTATCATTTTTTAGCAGAATTTAGCTGAATTTCCTAAATGTGTAGAGCTGCCAATTGTAAATTTTTCTGAAAATCTGACCGATATCAGAATGATTCCTTTACTCTCTCGTTTAGCCACAAGTTTGATTAGCCGTATCAGGTGATGCATTAACTCTTAACTCTGAACAGATTTATCAGGGTTTATCTGAGGAAAGTAAATAATGATACCAGCCACTACTACACTCCTGCCTTGCAGAATACAGCAAACTATACGGGGAGGTCGTGGACTCGGGTCAAGTCGCCAGAAAATGTACAATTGACCTTCACCAGTCCTTTTAAATAACCGTAATTTTAGACGAAAATAAAGTTCAAAATACAGTTTGACCTCTAATCAAACAGATAGAATGAATTCAATGCCGAATATTCTTGAATGTATTTAGTACTGACCAAATTGCAGCCTAATTTAAGATAAGATAAGATAAGAAAATCTTTTATTTGTCTAAGGAATTAGCTGGATAATTTAGCAGAATTTACTGAATGTGTGCAGCTGCCAATTGTACATGTTCTAAAAGTCTGACCCGTCCCTCACCGCACCCATTCACTCCTCATCACACTATCCATCACTCTGCATCATATGCGTGATGTGTTTCAGGAAAACAGTCACAAGTCGCAAAAAAAGATATTATTTAAAGTGATTCATTTACAAGTTTGTTCTGTTGGAAACCACTAATTATTGGAGGGTTAACTACCGGTAGTAGCAAGAACATATATCCTGCATTTTAAGACTGTCGATTGAATATATCCTTGCTTTTCAAAAATATACTCAGAAATATTGCAAACTTTTTTCAAACATAAAGATATCAAATATAAATTAAAATTATATATTTGAGGTTATTCTAAGGAGTAGACTTTACAAATGACTGACCATCAAGACATATTTTAACTATTGTTTCATGTATTAACGATAATAGAAGTACAATTAGGTGTCCTAATGTTTACCATCACTGGAACCAGCTTAAATTGATATCATTTTCTTTAGAAATGATGTTATCTCAAAATAACTTTTCTTGTGGCTTGAGACCCATTTTTTGTAAGACATCACATATGAGAGAGGAAGAATGCGTAGGGGAGTAAGAGTGGATGATGGAGCGGCACAGCGTGGGAGGCAGTAAAACATAATGTGCAAAGGTCAAGGTAAGCCTGGCATTAGGCAGAGATTGATGCCTGCATGCATAGCTGCTCCTGCCCACTCACTGCGCTATATATAGCACCTGAGCACCTCCTGTACATACAGATACAGGGTAAGTAATAGCTTAGATAAAGCATTGTGTAGTGTTTGGGGTAATATATGGGATTCAGGTTTACAAATGGGTCCGTGAAAGCATACTGAACCTACACACGTTGTGCAGAAACAGGTGAGATATTAGATGGGTAGCAGATGGCACCCCTGTATCACATCGTTGAAATCATGTACGTATGTAATATTAGATCCAACCCCAACCAGGTAGAACACTGATTTACAATAATGAGGAACTTTTAATTACCTTAAATTATCTAATTAACCAGAGAAGCTTGCAGTGCTAGAAGTCCTGCACCAGCATATTATAAAAATAAATTACGGATGCAAGATATACTTTTATAATAATTTGAATCATTAAATAGCCTGCAGCTAACACTTCATAGATAATTAATTTGACCTATTATCCACATAATATATATCGGTATACCAGCAAGAGGCTTGACCTTGAGCTGAGATATTATGCCTATTGTGAGTAATAAAGTTTATATGTGCACGAATAATTATGTCAAAGATCCTCCTCCAAGCAACGAGGGATCTACTGCCAAGTCAATTATATGTAAACTCATAATGAACCCTTTCAAAAAAAAAAAATCCTCTTCATCATGAGGAGAATGGCAGATTGAAGTAAAGCTGAAATGTGATGTATCAATGGGTGGGTTATGGCTAGTGTTTACATGCCTTCCCATACAGTCTGTAGTCAGGGCGTAGGTGACTACAATTCAGTTGAAACTCTACAGTTGAGCTTCAGTGAGAGTCACTATGGCTTAGGCTCACCCAGCATTTAATGCAGAATGTCCCTATCATACCAACAGTATATGCTATACAGGTAATAAAATACAATAAATAAACATTAAAATAAAATGTGGCTGTCTATTGACAAAAGAGACCGATATAAGAATAGTAGATGCTTATAGTGACTACCTGCTTTATCTACTCCAATATACATAATATATATGATAAATATATATTGTGGTTGTTGCTATTTATAGCCCCGGGAGTAGCTCCTGCCCAGGGGTGAGTGAGTGGCTGCCTGTGTGAGGTTATTTATAGATGTAAACAACTGTTGCTGCACATCAGTCTAATTTACACTCCACCCACCTGTCCACCCAAACACCCACCCACCATCTGTTCCTACTATATTATAGGTTTTCCTGCCGATCTTTTTCTTTATTATATGCGCATTCTATATGAGACGTGCTATAAGTGGGGTGCTATAAAAATATTCATATAGGACGTGTCCTATATGAAATGTAATTGTCTAAAAATAGCTCTGTTGTTATGCTTCGCGGAGCTTTGGCTCTCCGCGGAGCATGTAAACACATCCCTCGAATCAGTAATCAACCCGTGATTCTGGTACTACAATTATGGAAATACATAGTAAAACCTACATCATTAAATAGAGCATTAAATCTTTTGAATGATATAAATTGTATTAATGTAGCTTAAGGAATGGCCATGATATGAACGCTTTAATTCATCAATATACTAACAGGGCTGTCAGCGGGGCTGCCAGCGGGGCTGCCAGTGGGGCTGTCAGCGGGGCAGCAGGGCTCTCTGAGACTTCTTTAATAGCCTTTTTTTTTAGTGATATCTGATGACATATGATCAAATTTTATGCACATATAATAAATATAGAATGGAAGTCGCCGGAAATAATCGAAAATTTATAGGACTTGATTTGTCCACATAAGCACACTGCCTACGGCCTCGTGCTTATGTGGACAAATCTCGTCCAATAAATGTTTGATTATTGCCGGCTCGTTCCATTCTCTCTATTTATGGTTTTCCGATTGTGTCAACATTGTGTAAAGATTGTTTCAAGGCAGAGAGCCATGTACTGTTTATTAATGAATGATAATATTGTTTGTTTAAAAGGTAGGTCTAACTTGGCATCTTACAGATTCAACGTGTGTGTAATAGTCTCCAAACTCTATCTCTTCTGTCAAACTCAACTGACTGTCTTTCCTTGCCTTGAGTAGGCCAGGGCTAAAAGCGATTAATAACCTCCACTTTAAGAAGGTGTACCCTTTCTCTTGAACAGAAGCAGAGACACATATCTACAAAGCAGCTACCCAATATCCCACCAAGACTACGTGGACACATTCAGTGATCAGGACGTCCAGCCAATACTCCTGGAAATCATGAAAAAGCAAACCCCTCTATTGCCGAAAACAACATCTGTATAACACATATTAATAACAAACTGGCAGGAAAACATGAGAATAGCGTCAACATCTGATATAATGTTGTGCCCTGAATATAAAATATTCTCATTCAATCACTCGCAACCAAAAGATTATTGCATAAGCACAGCTGCAATATGAGCAGAGTGTATCCGTGAAGTCCAAGTTCAATAACTATTTTATCATGAGATCTATGTGAGTTTTATTCTATACTTATTGTCTGCCTTTAAATATTAAAATGTAATGGAAATCATGAGATATGTAACTGAGTGGTTATTCAGCACTGTTTGTAAACATATTGGTGTTTTATTGTACGTGTGTAATACAATTATTGTTATCACACCCCCTTTATTGCACGTCTCGTGTGGAATGCAGAGATAATAGAATACATGTTGTTATATGTGAGGTAATGTAATATGGGTCAGATAGAATACATGTTGTTATATGTGAGGTAATGTAATATGGGTCAGATAGAATACATGTTGTTATATGTGAGGTAATGTAATATGGGTCAGATAGAATACATGTTGTTATATGTGAGGTAATGTAATATGGGTCAGATAGAATACATGTTGTTATATGTGAGGTAATGTAATATGGGTCAGATAGAATACATGTTGTTATATGTGAGGTAATGTAATATGGGTCAGATAGAATACATGTTGTTATATGTGAGGTAATGTAATATGGGTCAGATAGAATACATGTTGTTATATGTGAGGTAATGTAATATGGGTCAGATAGAATACATGTTGTTATATGTGAGGTAATGTAATATGGGTCAGATAGAATACATGTTGTTATATGTGAGGTAATGTAATATGGGTCAGATAGAATACATGTTGTTATATGTGAGGTAATGTAATATGGGTCAGATAGAATACATGTTGTTATATGTGAGGTAATGTAATATGGGTCAGATAGAATACATGTTGTTATATGTGAGGTAATGTAATATGGGTCAGATAGAATACATGTTGTTATATGTGAGGTAATGTAATATGGGTCAGATAGAATACATGTTGTTATATGTGAGGTAATGTAATATGGGTCAGATAGAATACATGTTGTTATATGTGAGGTAATGTAATATGGGTCAGATAGAATACATGTTGTTATATGTGAGGTAATGTAATACGGGTCAAATTGCCAGAAAATGTACAATTGGCAGCTCGACACATTCAGTAATGTCTGCTAAATTCTGATAAAAAACTTTAACTTTTGGGTATATCTGAGTATATTTGGTATCACAATGATTTAAAGTATCAGTTCTGTTATGTTCAACTGCATTTAGAAGCTTATTTCTGTCTTCAATGTGGGTTATTTAGCAGGATTAGTGAAGGCGAATTGTACTTTTAATGAATATCTGACCCATATTGGATAAGAGCATGGTTATATGGGTCAGATTTTCAGAAAATGTACAATTGGCAGCTCTAGACATTTGGAAAATTCTCCTAAATTTGGCTGAAATATGATGAATACCGGGTATATCTGAGTATATTTGGTGTTGCGTTGATTTAAAGTATTATATCAGTTCAGTTATGTTAAACTGCATTTTGAAGCTCATTTCTGTCTTAAATGTGGGTTATTTAGGAGGATTAGTGAAGGCCAATTGTACATTTTATGAATATCTGACCCATAGGATAAGAGCATGGTTATATCCTCAGCCACTCTTCACCGCTTCTACTCATCTCCCCCCGCCCACATTAATTCACTTTATTCCCTCCAGGTGGCTCTAACTAACCCACATTCCACCAGGGGGAGCCTGGTACAGATTTTATCCGCGTGGGGGCAGCATGAGAGCCACGTTCTGGTGGTTCCAGGTATTGGGAGCACTGCCCCCTGGCGTTATAAGTACGCATGTTTTATATGCCACTGCGCAGGCGCGAGATTATGGGATGGAATTCAGGTCATTCTGCTGTAGGCGATGGAGGAGGAGCAGAGATAAAGCATTCCTCCTTCAACACCACTTTACACACCATGGGTTTATATTTGCTCATATTAGTCTATTAGCGTTATCTTGTATGTATGCCCTCAGCTATCTTTTGAATCTCTTTTGTCTGTGCTGTATTGATGTTTATACCCAGGTGATGGTTCGTATACCTGTATTGTTTTCTATTTTATCTACTTATGGGATTTTCTAACGATAAATATGTCTGTAAGATATGACTTTACTTTATAATCTCATGAATTATATTATTTTTGATGTATGGATTCTATAATTTAACTTTTTCCATCAGCTAGAACTGAGAATAGTGTATGACTACATAATGTCTCTGGCTGAATAAAAACATTTAAAACAAACAACAAACTGTTCAATAGGGCACTTGCACGTGCCACTGCGCATGCCTGTGGCAATGCATCCTGGGATGGATTCTGTTGAAATCTGACACCCAAGTTTTGGGGAATATTGCAAGAATGTTTTCACCTATAAATTTGCAAGAATGTTTTCACCAATATCACAGCTTCAAAAATTAAGCGATCTACGAAAACCAAATGCATCATGGGAAAGATGGGGACTTGTGTTATGGAAACATGTATGATACATGGATATTGACATTAGAGCCTTGATAGTTATTACATGATAAATAGTCCATACTGAACATGGCATGTTTCCTATCGGTTTTATACAGTACCCTTAGTCCCATAATTCCATGCCAAATCAAGATTCAAAATGGCAGCTATGCAAACCCTCTATTACAAAAGAAGAAGCGTTGGTGCATACTATATCGGTGAAGTCCCCAGAAAATGTACAATTCGTCAACACAAGTTCTCACAAATAACCGAAATTTCAAACGAAATAAAAGTTCAAAATACAGTTCAACCTAACCAAACAGATTGCTGGATTCAATACAATGCTGAATATACTCATATTTACCTAGTATTGACCACATTGCAGCCTAATTTGGCAGGAATTACTAAATGTGTACAGCTGCCAATTGTACATTTTCTGAAAATCTGACCCACACTTATATGAAACTCCTAGGAAGGAGATTCATCGCATAGTTCCATGAATTACTTTCTGGAATTAATAATTTCACAATATCTACTATCAGTGTGATCTCCAATGCGTGAAATATGGTGAAAAATATTAGTGAAAAAACGTGTTAATCCGTTTAAGATGTGAATGGCTTGTGCATTATGCAATGATTCAACTTCAACCGCTTCAGGAATGACCTTATTTAAAGGTCAAGTTTGCATCATCATGTATAAAATACTCTTTCATTTATTATAAAGCTTATGAAGCTAAAGTGTCTGTAGGAATTCGTTGTCCAACCCCACCTTACACACCATGGGTTTATGTTGCTTCATCATACTAGCCTGCAGATACAGGTGCCGGCTAAATACAGCCAATGTCATGTTTGGCACCACAATATGTTTTATCTGCGTATTGAGTTTCTTATAATTAGTTCTAGGCTGCACGGTATTCAATTGACAAAAAAAGAGCGGTGAACTAAAACGGTTGAACATTTTAAAACAGAACGCATTTTGTGGTTGATTACATGCATGTGATAGAACTAATTATAAGAAATTGTATTTTGAACTTGATTTTCATCCGAAATGGAGTTATTTCAGACAACTTGGTGAAAGCTTGACCCAGGTAAGGGTTTAACACTGTGAGTTGCTCACCTGTGAGTTGGAGGAGTTGGTCCACGCGCTCCTTGGTGCCTTTATTGCCCATCACTGATCTACAAAACAGGAAACACAACAACGTTAGAACTGGAGTTACTCTTCACTCATTCTCATCCCTGCTTGTTTATATATATTGTGTTTCTCAGCATCCACTATCCCACTCCTCTCTCTCCTCTCTCTCTCTTACTCCCTCTCTCCTCTCCCCCTCTCCCTCCTCACTCTCCTCTCTCTCCCCTCTCTCTGCTCTCTCTGCTCTCTCTGCTCTCTCTGCTCTCACTCCTCTCACACCTCTCCCTCTCTCCCCTCTCTCTCCTCTCTCTCTCTCTCTGCTCTCTCTCCTCTCTCTCATCTCTCCCTCTCTCTCCTCTCTCTCCCCCTCTCTCTCCTCTCTCCTCTATCGCCTCCCTCTCCTCCCTCTCCTCTCTCTCCTCCCTCTCATCTCTCTCCTCTCTCTCCTCTTTTTCTCCCGTCTCTCTCCTTGCTTTCCTTTCTCTTTCCTCGTCTTCCTTCCTCTCTTCTCTACCCCTCTTTCCTTTCCTTACCCTCCTCTCCCCCTACATATTCCTGCCACTCCTCCCTTTCTCTCGTTCCTTGTTGACACGTTTTTCGTTGTTTCCCCTCCTCTGTTTCTCCCTCCGTTCACTGAATTTCACTCCTCTCCCTCACACCTCTGTCTCCCTCTCTCTCTCCTCCACTCTTCCGCTCTCTCCCCTTCTCTCTCCTCTCTCTCCCTTTCTCTCTCTCCTACACTCTTTCCCTCCTGCTCTCTCTCCTCTCGCTCCTCCACTCTTCCGCTTTCTCCCCTTCTCTCTCCTCTCTCTCCCTCTCTCTCCTCTCTCTCCTCTCTCTCCCTCTCTCTCTCCTCTCTCTCCCTCCCTCTCTCTCCTCCCCTCTCTCCTCTCTCTCCCTCCCTCTCTCTCCTCCCCTCTCTCCTCTCTCTCCTCTCTCTCCTCTCTCTCCTCTCTCTCCTCCCTCTCTCCTCCACTCTTTTTCTATGTCTCTCCTCTCTCCATCAACTACATTTGTCTCAAGATCTGCTAGCTACCTCCCTCTCCCTCATACCCTTTCCTTAGCACCTTATAGTGTAGTTGATAACTTACCAATGTACGTCTGTGTCCGTCCGTAGCCCGTGTACTGCCCTGTCTCAGTCTCACCACCCTATTAACAACCTGTCCCTCATGGCCCGCCTACTGTACAAACACCCACCCACCATTGTCCCACCTTGGGGACCATCGCCACCAGCCCAACACAAGGAATACAACATCCCTCCACCCTACAGCCCACATGCACTGATCAGCGTATCTCAGGCTGAATTAATGCACAGTCGGCAATCTATTCAACTTTAATTTAATCTACAAAGCACATGGTCATTTGTTATGATTGATTGGTTGACTTTCTTACGATCAGCAGATTTACATTATTGGTGCTTATGATTAAATAAGCACCAATAAGGGTTAAACACTTTATCAAGTAAAGGCATTCTCTTGAAGACCTGGCTAGTGCAGGAAAGTAAAATTTTATGTATTAACCAGACATGGAAATCCCTTGTACAACGAGATCAGTATAATAAAGAATACTTGAATTGAATTGAATTAACAAATGAACATTGTTGGTTCCAATGGATAACAAGTAGACAGACATTAATGTATTTTCTTATTGACACATCTGCATGATCCTCTCTAATGTTCAACCAATCAATAGGTCTTTAATTGAACCATATATGATCATCAAACTAGCAAAGTTTTAAATATTTTGCTGTTTCTTAGTATTTAGAAGCAAAACAACCGGTATATCTAGCTACTTTGCTAGTAATTGTCCACACCAGAAATATTGCAAACTTGTTTTTCAAAACTAAGAAAAATCGAACTTAGAATATAGAAACATTTATTAGATATCCTATACTGTTTACCATCATTGTATTTCACTTGATCTCATCTCTTCACATTATATAAAGCCATCATCAGGTTGTTTTCCTACCCATTGGCCAACTGACTGAGACAATCCTGTCCCTTAAAGAGATAAACCACAGTTCAACAAGGTTATGTGAATTCAAAAAGCCAATAAAAACAATATGTCACCGGGTTAGTTTTCATTTTAGGGAGCCTCAAAATTTATGGTTGTTCACTATAGAAGTCGATGAGAAAAGGACAATTAAGCTAACATATTGCTTTACCCTTTCAAGCAATAAAAAATGGGGGTCACCAACCTTTTAAAAAAGTTATTCAACTGAATCTGCATCCCGGTGAGTTAAAAACAGGAATATTGACGATTTTCAATGCTAAATAATATATTTCAAAATATGTTGATACCCTATTCTTTCATACATGAGGGTAAACATCTATAGTGGTTATGTTTTATGTTTGCTTTTTGTCATCCTCCAACCATGTACTTTCTCAAGACAAAGTTTGAAAAAATTACTGTCAATCCTTATTTTTCATGCATTAGTTCCTTTAACTCCTACCTGCAGCAGTGCGTATAACAGTGGTTTATCTCTTTAATAGGAAGTCAGTTAGGTCCAGACATCCCACATTCCTCGATTCCGCATCCAGCAATAAGCTTAACCGCAAGGCTAAGACTAAGGCTAAAGTGTTAATGACTCCCTGAAACTCAGGTGACCACAACTGCCTTCTGAACCTGACTGAAGTAATTCAAATTAGTTTAGTTAATATTTCTCTCTTGCTTCTGTTGTTTAAACATAAATTTTGTTTTACAAGGGTCGTGTTTCTTGAGAAGAGCAAAAGAAATAGGGGAGTTGCCTAGCCGCCATTTTGAATCTTGATTCGCATTGAATTATGGGACTAATGGTACAGTGAAACATCTTCAGAAAACATGCCATGTTCAGCATGTAACAATTATCAATGTTCTAGTGTCAATATCCATATGTTATACATGTTTCCATGACACAAGTCCCCATCTTCCCCATCATGCATTTGGTTTTCAGAGATCAGTCATAAAAGCTATGATATTGGTAAAAACATTCTTGCAATTTTTGATAAAAATGTTGCCAAATAGTTGTATGTCAGATTTCAACAGAATCCATCGCATGATGCACTCTACAGACATGCCCATTGACACATGCAAGTCCCCTATTGGACCCAACCGATGGGAAATCCTGTGCATGATGGGCGAGGTACTACCAGTACTAGATAAAGCCACCATCAGACTGGTCCCATACCTCAGCTAACTGACTGAGGAACAGCCGGCTGAGTGGAGCTTGTCCTTAAGCTCAGGCCACCCTGTCCCTAGTGTCTCATTCTACCGCTAGGACACAATGGGTGTAAACACAGATATTGTTTCTATTCACTTCCTGGAAGCGGCGCTAATCATCCATGTAAACCTGGGTCTAGGGTTACTTATGTTACCATGGCAACCATTGTTTGTGTACCCTGGCCACATGACAACAATGCTGCTATGTCGCCCTGCTCATGGTCTGTCCACCATTGTACTGCAATGTACTGCAATGTCACTTGGTGAGCATATTATTGATATAAATTATACACGCATTGCTCTGAGAACAACGCATCTAGAGTGAGTTGCCCATATAGCATATTTCACTAGTGAGTTATGCGGGGTCGCCATGGCAACCAATCAGTATTTTTACCGAGATTACAACTAAAATTTAAGTGTATGACTCATTTTGTTTCGATTTTCATGATTTGAAGCACATTTATTTACTGTTAGTTTCAGTCATTAAGAATATTGCACTTGTTGCTACTCGTGCAATATTGACACTCCTTCCACCAACACGTTAGTTAACCTGTATGTATATATAAATGTCTCATTGTTGTGTTATTATTTTCCAATTGAGCTCGTCGGTGTTGGTTTTTAGAATTATAAAATCATATATTTCTTGGAAAATAAGCTGCTTTGTGAATATATGACCCGAGGATATGCTACTTTAGCTGTGAGTTATTGTTATTGTTATTGTTATTGTTATTGTTCCATGTTCTGTACACAATGACTAACCCTTAACATTGCACGGGTAGAGTTTTTTGTTAAAGAAATTTTATTGAAAACATTTCCATGCTGACATAGTAATCTCATGCTACTCAAGTGAAAAGGATATAATGTACATCAAGATTAATATGAAAGATTTAAATTGTTTAAAGATCAATGTAAGTTTATGAAATTTAACCAGTTTGAGAAAGGTGTATATTACCTATCTTACAACATCGACACACTATAATGACAGTAATAAGGTCGCAAGACGACACTAATATGGTAGAGGCTTGTTGCCTGATATTTCTGACATGTATACATTTGTTTCCCCAATAATCATAGAAATAATGATAATAAAGCCCTTAATGAACTGATAAAAACAGATTTTTCATACCAGAGGGAGACTAATCTGACAGCATCATTGTTTCCACCACAGCTCGTCCTTTTTAAGGTATTTTTTTACGGAATTCCACTCATTATTTCTTATATGAGGAGGCAATTTATTCCATAATTGTGGCCCACTAAAATGCGGACTCTTCCTTACTTTTTCAGTGTTAGGTCTTGCTGTGTTGAGAACGAGTTAGTGATTGGTTCCTCTTTACTGGGAGCGATATTTCCTCAGGCTCAATCACTGGTAAATTAGATGTTTACACCTCAGGCCTTCCACAAACACTGATATACATGTAGCACAGTCTGGGAAGTAGTTGTAATGTATTTCTACTACTAAGAACACTAAACAACCCAATAAATCTTTAAAAAATACTTAAAAGTTTATTTTTAAATAATTTATCCTTCTGTGGCCCGGAGGAGAGCTAGTATGCTTACATATCTCTGTGGCACATTAGTTGGTGAAATAATTATTTTCCTAAAAAGAGTTCATTCTATTGTGACACATCACCTATCGGGACATTGGCCAGTAGATGGCGCCTCGTTCACTAAGGTGTATTGATCTATAAATAGCCCCCATAGATCCTGTGCTACAGTGGGTGCTATACTATTACTCAAGGCAGTAATGGAGGGCTGAGGACATTAGGTGAATGTGGCAGACATGAGGCCACACCCTGGGAGGCCTAATAACCCTGCTGATAATGTGCTATCAACCTGTATATGATATGGCATGGGAAGATGGGTCATAAGTCGCAAAAAATAGATTTTGAGATACCATTATATTTGAAAAGATGAAATCAAGCTGATTCCAATGAGAGTAAAGAGTCTAATAATCTTATAAGTGTTTCTAGATTTTAAGTTTGATATTTTCGTTTTCATAAAAAAAAGTTTCCAATATTTCTGGGGGTCAATATACAGTAAAGTAATTAAATGTAGTCCACATGAGGACCTTTAGAACTAAAGGATATATTACATAGATTGTCCTGAAATGTATTACATCAATTGATATAGCAATAAGTGATAAATACTCCAAAAATCAGAACATTCTGATAATGTGATCTTGTAATAAAACACTTTGAAAAATATCAATTTTGTGACTTATGACTCATTTTCCTGAAACACATCACCTATGATATGATATGGCACAGGAATATGAGTTACAAGTCGTGAAACTGATATAAGGGAGATTTAGCAACCAACTGTACTAACGTACTTAAAAACAACCCGACACCATCCTCCAAATCACTTTGAGATGAGATTAATGGAAGAAAAAGTAGAACAATGTTAGTTTTTGACCGATGTTATAGCTGAGAGCGTAACTTTAAAATATGTTCACACATTTCCAAGTGTGGTGTGAAGAAAAGAAATACATTTTGTATTGATTTCTACACTCATAACCTCCTCCTAATATATACGTGAATCTTTTGTCAACTTTCAGCAGCAGTATCAAATTTCACTACTTAGCGTATCTATAGATGTCATTACGTGACGTCATCACTGGTATTTGTGTCCTTGATGTGGTGAAACCCTGGAGATGTGGGTTGCCATGGCAACACGTCACCCAGGAGACCCTGGAGGACCCATGGTGACGCATGTCATATATCACATGTAGTGACATGTTTGTTTACATGTTTACAGAATGTTCCACACAATGCACCATATACAGGCTGTCATGGTTACAGTCAATCACTTTAACCTTCCATGCTACATTTCAGATACAATACTTATTATTTATAATAATTTAGATATTCATTAGAGGCCGGAAGTTCCATTTATCACCAACAACTATGTACACAATGACATTGTTGCCCACAGGACCATTCTGTTGTTATTATAAAGAGTATGATATAAAGATATGAAACTAAGTCATAGAGACTTAATAATTATGTTGTATAAGAAATACAAAAGAAACCTGAGCGATAATAAGTGAAGTCATCGTAAGAAAGGACTCGGCGGGTTCTCCAGATTCAAATGAGGATGTTTTAGAAACCCGTAGCATAAACAACTGAACACATTCCTCCAAAATGTTGGCCAAATGATTGTTTTGATGGGTTGAGAATGGGACAAAAAGTAAAAAATATTTACATTTTTACCGACGTTAGCTGAGAGTATTTCTCTGACCTTTGTATTTGGTTCAACACTTCCCATCTAAACTTTATTATTTGCTACCGAGTTTTTTCACTTAGGACTTAGGACTATCTGTGTGACCCAGAGCCTTTCACAGTTCCATTATGTCAACATCACATCAGTAATACACTGTATCAATCTGAAATTATTTGTGTATGGGTCTTTATCTTTGTACTGATATTAAGACAAGATTTGAGATGCAACGGGTTCATGGAGAGGGAAGTTATTTCACAGGAATGACTTCATTTCATTTCATTCATAGAATTTTGTATTGCATAGTTGGTAAATACATGTATATAGGTTGTTCAATCAATCATGATATTACAATCATTTCTCCCGATGAATGCCTTTGTTTTGAATTCTGATTTGATGTCTAATTGTAATATTCTTTTAATTTTGATTTCAAAATGCAAGTTAAAAACTATAAATAACACAATCACGATGTTCTGTTCCTTGTGGTAACGTATCACTTTAATATATGTAATGACACACATGGCCGCTAGGTGCTTGATACTGTCACCTTAGCAACCATCGCTTCCGCCTAACCATACTTCCGCCCTGATGGGTTTATGGGATGGCACTGACGTTCGGACGTTACCCAGACGTTACCCAGACGTTACCCAGACGTAGAGCCCACCATGGACGTCATTCATGGACAATAACCAGGAAGTAATGACAGTGCATGGCCTTCTGGGAAAACCCCGCTAGCTTCACTTCCTGTTAGTGGAGTGGATAGTTTACCGCAGAACAACACCCGCCAATATCAGTTGTAGATGAATGGAGACTACCCATTAAGCACCAATATCATTAATTCATCAATGTATAATGGGTCCTCTCTTCATTAACTCTGTACTATACCCGGGGGGCACTCAGTACCAAAGTGGGTTCCTATGCTCGTACCCCAACTGAAAAAAACGGCCCCTTTTCAATGACTTTTCTCTCAAAAAAGTACCCTTTTTGTTTTGAAACGAGGAGATTCTGCCTGGCTAAGAGGACCGCTTTTTTGAAAAAGCAAGGAGTATCAGGGATATATATATAAACCAATGATCAATTTCTCAGAGGGTGAAATTTCATTGATGGTTTATGATATAGTCTGTCCCAGACTAAAGTTCTATTGCGACGTATAAGACTAGTCTGTGGGTTCTATATATGTGCTCTTGGTTAATGCAGGATGTTTATATTGTATCAACGCCAGATTACAGTACTCTGTACTCATTGAGATATGGGCGGACTGTAGATAAGTCAAGAGGCACTAACCAACCGTACTCTGTACTCATTGAGATATGGGCGGACTGTAGATAAGTCAAGAGGCAATAACCAACCGTACTCTGTACTCATTGAGATATGGGCGGACTGTAGATAAGGCAAGAGGGAATAACCAACCGTACTCTGTACTCATTGAGATATGGGCGGACTGTAGATAAGGCAAGAGGGAATAACCAAGGTCTGCTGTGTCTAACTATTGCTGATATTAACCAGCCTGGGTTACACTAATGTATGCAGGCTAATGGGTGATAAGGTGACCAGCGTGAGACGGCCATATTGTACACCTTGTACAGTGGTAATGTGGTTACACTAAGCCAAGGTAATTATCCTCCATGTCATCTTACCAGGGGGTAATGATAATATTGTTTTGTCTTTTTTTATTATTCAGATTTATTAACAGGTGTGAGTTGTTCCTGTATTCAGGCTGTTAATATGAGAAGCTCACTCTACAGGATTAACAGGATTAACATGAATGAAACAGTGAATGAATTCTTTAGTGCGTCCATATTATGATCTCTTTTTTTATCTTTTTTTTATCTCTTTTGAACTATTGCTGGATTTATTTCCATAATTGATGTGCTCACCATGTTAATAAACCAGTAGCTAGGTGTAGGTTGGTTTATTACTTTCCACCGTCACAGACGGGTTCACTGCAGGTAACATAGTTTATGGTCACATAAACCCCAGGCTACAGGCGTGTGATACATCTTCCATTATAGCATCCTACATGGGTCAGATTTTCAGAAAATGTACAATTGGCAGCTCTACACATTTGGTCAATTTTGCTAAATTAGGCTGCAATTTGGTCAATACTAGGTAAAATTCGAGTATATTCGGCATTGCATTGATTCTAGCAATCTGTTTAGCTTGGTTGAACTGTATTTAGAACTTTATTTTCGTCTGGAATTAGGGTTATTTGAGAGGATTATTGAAAATGAATTGTACATTTTCTGAAAACTTGACCTATGTACTCCATGTGTGTCTACATCTGGCACATTATTCCTGCATTACAGCCCCGGGTCAAACTCACTATTCGTTATTGCTAATAGTTGTTTTATTGTAACTCTGATTAGGATGTATGGCCCAATAAAGGATTAATACCACACAGATGTCAGGCCCAGTAAGTGGGCAACTGTTCAATCGTGAACATTAGTCAACATAATGTAATACGGGATGTCTTACAGAAATATTAGTCATAAGTCTCAGAAATTATATTTTTCAACTGTTTTCCTACACAATCTGCTCTTGGTAATATTTTGAAGGTTTGGGTGTTTAGCGTATCTTATAGTCAAATCTCATCCAATAAATGTTCAATTACTGGCTGCTCGTTCCATTCTCTCTATTTATTAGTTAGCATTGTTTGAATCAGAATATTCCCATCCTTTATAATGTGATGGAATCGCAAAATCATTATTAACCTATTTTCCTGTGACACATGACATATACAAGCACTGCATCATAAATATGTGAAATAGAGTTGGCGTATCAAGTGGCCACTTTCATGTGTAAACTTAATAAATATTTATATTAACAAAATATAAATTCAAGAATCTATGGGATGAATGTATTGCACGTAATTAATTACATATGTATATAACTAGGAACTATGGATATTTACTGTAATCTCACTACCAGAGAAAGGTCGATTAGATTCATCAATCTTTTTACTGAAGAAACAGATAATTGAATATTTTTAAATCATTAAATTCTAAATCATAGTTCAAATTTATTCTGATCTTTGATATTATAACTATAAAAGACATGTGATTAAGTAATTAACAAAAGAATATTGAAAACAAAACAAAAAAATTAACAAAAGAATATGAACAAAAATAAACTATACCAACAGAGATAGATGTCCCCACAAGTTGGAAAAACCTATTTCTCTACCTCAACACGAAGGAGAAAGTCTGATATATTGTCTGTACCCATGGAGTGCCCAAAACACAAGCCTAGATTGTGAGCGATAAATGATGAATATGATAAGTCTTTCTGCCCTGATGTACTGAGTGTGGCAATGTGTGAGCCAAGTGTTGTATAACAGACCAGTCCGCCATCTGGTGAGGACAGTAAAAACACAGAGACCTGCCTTGTTTTATAAACACCACCTGCAGATTGTTGTTTCCTTGTTCTTTTTCTACCCCTGCTCCTGTAGCCCCTCCCTCTATAACAACCTGCTCCTGTAGCCCCTCCCTCTATAACAACCTGCTCCTGTAGCCCCTCCCTCTATAACAACCCCCTCCTGTAGCCCCTCCCTCTATAACAACCCCCTCCTGTAGCCCCTCCCTCAATAACAACCCCCTCCTGTAGCCCCTCCCTCTATAACAACCTGCTCCTGTAGCCCCTCCCTCTATAACAACCCCCTCCTGTAGCCCCTCCCTCTATAACAACCCCCTCCTGTAGCCCCTCCCTCTATAACAACCCCCTCCTGTAGCCCCTCCCTCAATAACAACCCCCTCCTGTAGCCCCTCCCTCTATAACAACCCCCTCCTGTAGCCCCTCCCTCAATAACAACCCCCTCCTGTAGCCCCTCCCTCAATAACAACCCCCTCCTGTAGCCCCTCCCTCTATAACAACCTGCTCTTGCCTGCCCTGGACTGACAACCCAACCTGTGGTCTGTACCCCCTCCTGTACCCCCTCCTGTACCCCCTCCTGTACCCCCTCCTGTACCCCCTCCTGTACCCCCTCCTGTACCCCCTCCTGTACCCCCTCCTGTACCCCCTCCTGTACCCCCTCCTGTACCCCCTCCTGTACCCCCTCCTGTACCCCCTCCTGTACCCCCTCCTGTACCCCATCCTGTACCCCCTCCTGTACCCCCTCCTGTACCCCATCCTGTACCCCCTCCTGTACCCCCTGCTGTACCTCCTCCAGTATCTCCTCCTTCCTCTTCCTCCACCACCTCTTCCCTTTCTCATTCCCCGAACTCTCATTCAGAGTTAATGTCGCTACTTTCTTGTTGTGTTTGCCCCACTGTACACCATTGCCAGGACAAGCCATGCACCCAGGATCTTTATCATGTCATAATTCGCTTTACTTCTTGGAAGCAAATGATACACAATATAAGAACTAATCCAGTGATGTATGCAATGTTGTGAATGTCAGTGAACAGGTACACAAGTATAAACTATTCAGTCTCGGCCCGAAGTTGATAAAGTCAGCGAAGGGAAAGCCTCTCGCCTCAAACCACAAAGTGCAATTATAATTCCATTAAGACCGCCAAATGTCATTATATTCCCATTAAAACGCCGAGTTCTAGGCAGAGATACCGATTAGTGAAGTCCCCTGACATACTATTTTTATCTGATCTGAGGGTTTGGACCTTTAGTGTATACAAAACACGAGGAGAATAGCAGGAAACCTATGCCTCATATTCTTCAAAATATAATGTCAATAATGAGTATATTCCTGTTAACAACACTTTCGTTATAAATGAGTAACTGCCTACCTTTGCTTATAGTTTAGTCCTATTTTTCTCCTCAACACATGTCCACTCACTAGGATATCCTTGTTGTACACCCTTCATGTATGAATGAACAATGCTTTGTATTTAATTGAATAGTTTTAATATGATGTTCCGCTGTGTGTACGTCTGTACGTCTGTACGCGAGTACGTATGTACGTGTGTACGTCTGAACGTCTGTACGCGAGTACATATGTACTTGTGTACATCTGAACGTGCACTGATATAATAAGGTGAGTGAATCACACATATTCCTGCACCCGCCCCCTCCCCCCTGCCCCCTCCCCCCTCCTCCTGGGAGCACGCGGCCAGGACGCAGGTGGTGGACTGACGTCACACCTATTGACTGTTATCTCTGCCCTCCTCCAGGGTCCTCTCCAGGTGACCAACATTACATCCTCACCTTCCCCGTCCATACACACATAGCCTACCTTACACACCACCCATTCATACTTCATACTGGGTGTCCATTACACATATCTATATACTATAAGCTCATGTATAGTTTGTCAATTATAACGATTTGTGGTAATTTGATGCATATATGTATTTATTTGTAAAGACAAACTTTCTTTCTCTGACCCATTACCTGTTTCCACCCCACCCCCCATCACACCCGCTCACTCCTACCCAAGCCCTACCTGTATTCACCCCCTCCCCTATATTCTATTCATAAGACAACAAGTAAAAGCCCGGATGATCCATGACAGAGTCACATGACCCTTTAGTACTGAGTGCGCCACCAGGTGAGGTTGACACTGATGACGTCAGTGGATGGCGTCTCAGAATAGCACTAGGGTAGAGAGATTTACACCAGACGATCACATGTCTATTTCTACATCTCACCATCTCCATGTCAACAACTCTCCATACACACCCCTTACCCTGGATCGCATGATTCATGTAAAATAATGGACAAAGTATCTAATTGTAATTAGGTAAATTATCTTTTCCAGATTAGTTTGTCATGAACATAATCTATATCATTTTCAACACAGTATAAATGAAATAGTTACACCATATTGGTTGTGTCAGTAAGCCATCTATAATATACTACAGTTTAAATCCATATAAAGTATAATATAAAGTTTAATTCTTGACTAATTCTCCATGTGTGTGTATGTAATTATGGCAAGAGTGTTGGGTACTGCTGGCTATTGAGACCCAGAGACCAGCACTAGATTTAACACGGAGAGTCGTCTAAGTGAACACATATAGAATGATGTGGAATATCCATGTTTAACCTGTTCAGAGGAGACATGAGGCAGGGCGGGTGTATTGATCATAAAGCACTGTCTGGTGCTGTATGACAGAAATAGTCAAGCCCTCCTCTACAGAAATAGACTTAAAGACGCTCTGACGTCAGCAATGTCTGCCAGGCTATTATTACACATGTGTGATATACATATAATACACACATATCTGTAGGCCTCATGTAGGCTATTATTACACATGTGTGATATCAATATAATACACACATATCTGTAGGCCCTCCTGTAGGTTATTATTACACATGTGTGATATCAATATAATACACACATATCTGTAGGCCTCCTGTAGGCTATTATTACACATGTGTGATATCAATATAATACACACATATCTGTAGGCCTCCTGTAGGCTATTATTACACATGTGTGATATCAATATAATACACACACATCTGTAGGCCTCCTGCAGCCTATTATTACACATGTGTGATATCAATATAATACACACACATCTGTAGGCCTCCTGTAGGCTATTATTACACATGTGTGATATCAATATAATACACACACATCTGTAGGCCTCATGTAGGCTATTATTACACATGTGTGATATCAATATAATACACACACATCTGTAGGCCTCATGTAGGCTATTATTACACATGTGTGATATTAATATAATACACACACATCTGTAGGCCTCCTGTAGGCTATTATTACACATGTGTGATATTAATATAATACACACACATCTGTAGGCCTACTGTAGGCTAGTATTACACATGTGTGATATAATACACACATATCTGTAGGCCTTCCTGTAGGCATTGTATTATGGGATCTCACAGAGTAGGAGCAGGAGGAATTGTGGGAGAGGACAGGAGGGTAAAGGAGATCCCTCTCTCTGCTAATTCCTCTATGTTCCTTCTTAGGTTGGGTATCAATTTGTTCTACTTTCTGTCCTCTTCCCTCTCTCTCTTCTTCCTCTCTCTTCTTCCTCTCTCTTCTTCCTCTCTCTTCTTCCTCTCTCTTCTTCCTCTCTCTTCTACCTCTCTCTTCTTCCTCTCTCTTCTTCCTCTCTCTTCTTCCTCTCTCTTCTTCCTCTCTCTTCTTCCCCTCTCTTCTTCCTCTCTCTTCTTCCTCTCTTTTCTTCCTCTCTCTTCTTCCCCTCTCTTCTTCCTCTCTCTTCTTCCTCTCTTTTCTTCCTCTCTCTTCTTCCCCTCTCTTCTTCCTCTCTCTTCTTCCTCTCTCTTCTTCCTTTCTCTTCCTCCTCTCTTTTCTTCCTCTCTCTTCTTCCTCTCTCTTCTTCCTCTCTCTTCTTCCTCTCTGTTCTTCCTTTCCCTTCTTCCTCTCTCTTCTTCCTTTCTCTTCTTCCTTTCTCTTCTTCCTCTCTCTTCTTCCTCTCTCTTCTTCCTCTCTGTTTTCATCCTCTCTCTTCTTCCTCTCTCTTCTTCCTCTCTCTTCTTCCTCTCTCTTCTTCCACTCTCTTCTTCCTCTCTCTTCTTCCTCTCTCTTCTTCCTCTTTCTTCTTCCTCTCTCTTCTTCCTCTCTCTTCCTCCTCTCTCTTCTTCCTCTCTCTTCTTCCTCTCTCTTCTTCCTCTCTCTTCTTCCTCTCTCTTCCTCCTCTCTCTTCTTCCTCTCTCTTCTTCCTCTCTCTTCTTCCTCTCTCTTCTTCCTCTCTCTTCTTCCTCTATCTTCTTCCTCTCTCTTCATCCTCTCTCTTCTTCCTCTCTTTTCTTCCTCTCTCTTCTTCCTCTATCTTCTTCCTCTCTCTTCATCCTCTCTCTTCTTCCTCTCTTTTCTTCCTCTCTCTTCTTGCTCTCTCTTCTTCCTCTCTCTTCTTCCTTTCCCTTCTTCCTCTCTCTTCTTCCTCTCTCTCCTTCCTCTCTCTTGTTCATATCTATTGCTGCTCTGTCCTGACTTTATCATGTTCTCTCCGTTCTTGTTTCATTGTGCTGTCTAACTGTGTTCTAGATATGCTACTCTTGTTGTCCCCTTTTACTGTCTTGTCTATACCCGAGCAGACATTTACTAATATTTGTTCTATTTGATTTAAATCAGCTTTTCTGCGAATAGTGTACTCATGGCATAATGTCTGGCTGAATAAAACAAACCAAACAGATTAGATGATATCAAGCAGATTTCAATGATTTTAATCATGTGGACACCAAATAAGTACTTGTATATTTTGTATGAATGGTAAATAGTAGTAAGGTAGTTAAATATAGTCCTTAGGTTAACCTTAGCTGTTCATAGATATTATAGTATTGTAATTAGGTACATCATGCTACTCGCAGCACTCATGCAACCATTCTGACGAATGCTTCTTGTGTAGAAATTTTGTCAGTCATTTTACTCTCTCTCCACTACACGATTAGACATCCCCGTCTCTGACCTTAATGTTTCTAGACCATCACAGACCCTCCCCCCTCCCGACCCCGCCCACCCCAACGCACATATAGATGTGTCAGATCTTTCAAAAAATGTACAATTGACAGCTGTACACATTTAGCAAATTCTGCTAAACTAGGCTGCAATTTGGTCAATACTAGATAAATTTGAGTATATCTGGCATTGCATTGATTCTAGCAATCTGTTTGGTTCGGTTGAATTGTCTTTTGAACTTTATAAATTATGCCTGAAATTTGGGTTATTTCAGAGAATTGGTGAAGCTGAATTGTACATTTCCAGAAGATCTGACCCACATACACCAACAGCAGGGCACCCCATGGTTGCCAGTTTACTTACTAGAAGACTCTGCAGGTGGCGCTAGTATCAGCTTGTTTTATCTTAATGCACTTATTATCGCCCACTCAGACCCGGGGTCAGTAGGTCATCAGTTCATCGTCTGGCCACTGGAGGGCGCCACTTGTGGTCTATAGCCATGAGTGGCCCACTCCTCCACACTATAGTGCTGCAGCCACTTACACTCACTCTATCAGACATTTTACCGAATTATTTTGCATTCAGCAATCACCAGACAATACACCCCTATAACAATAAGGCATGTACGATGCACATTGTGAGCTATAATACAGTTCCTGACATTGAGATATGGGCTGACCGTAGTATATTTGGTAAGGAATATCCATGGTCTTCCGCCCACTCTAATAGCTAGATTACACTGAGGACGAAATAGGCTACATAGGCAGATAGGCGACATGTATAATACCTCTACTTGTACAGATTGATCAAATCTTGGTATTCATATATAAAGAGATACTTGTATTCCTGAGTTCAGGAAGATAGAGATTAGGAATCCATATCTGCATTCACATGTCTTCCTAATAATCTCCTACAATCTCCTTCTCCTAGCTCTTATCGTATGAATTATAACAGGAGGAAAATCGTCAGAAAATGTACAATTTGCCTTCAGCAATCATCTTAAATTAACCATATTTAAAGTTAGAGAACGTGTTTGAATAACATAATAACAGTGAGCATAGCAACTGAAGCAACGCAACACAAAAAAAACGGATATTCCGGTGTAGTATTTATCACTTGCCAGGCTAAATGTGTAGTAGACCACTTGTCTTAATTATGTTCTCATTAGCCTCAAATAAATTATCCCTGAGATTCTGGTCAATGGAACTTTATGCAATTTTGCTTCTTCTCAGCTGACCTTTGGAAACCTGAAGGTTTTTCTGATTCCCCCTCGGCCTTAGTTAAAGTTACTTCCTGTGACCTTGTGAAACCTGTAAAACTGTGCATATAACTAATCTAACACTTCCGCTTGTTTATTAGTTCCCAGAAGATACAAGTTAAATGCCAGAAGTACATCTCCCTTTTCTAATCATGGCCCAAATAAAAGAGAATGTAACTAATTCAGGTTCATGTTTCATGTAAGAGCAGTGCCATCGCGCGGCCCGGGAGCCATGTGAACTGGCAAAAGTAAAAGTCAACTTTATCTGCTCATCAAGCAAACACCACTTATCCCACAATGCCATTCACCTTCTATACATAGAACTACTTCCGGGACGTCCTGTAGCAGACCAGCGTCCCTCTGGATCATGTGACAATCAGGTGACATGCGCAGTGCAGCTGTGGAGTGATTCCCGCCCACACTAGTGGCAATATTGCACCAGGAGGCATGACTCAGCACATTGGTCATTGCACTGGGGGGGGGATGCCTTCAGGGGGCACGACTTCATGTGACAAGGAGATGGCTTCAGGGGGGCAGGACATGGCTTCAGGGGGGCAGGACATGGCTCCAGGGGGGCAGGACATGGCTTCAGGGGGGCAGGACATGGCTTCAGGGGGGCAGGACATGGCTTCAGGGGGGCAGGACATGGCTCCAGGGGGGGCAGGACATGGCTTCAGGGGGGCAGGGAGATGGCTTCAGGGGGGCAGGAGATGGCTTCAGGGGGGCAGGACAAGGCTTCAGGGGGCAGGGCATGGCTTCAGGGGGGAGGAGATGGCTTCAGGGGGCAGGACATGGCTTCAGGGGGGCAGGAGATGGCTTCAGGGGGGCAGGAGATGGCTTCAGGGGGGGCAGGACATGGCTTCAGGGGGGCAGGGAGATGGCTTCAGGGGGGCAGGAGATGGCTTCAGGGGGCAGGATATGGCGTCAGGGGTGCTGGACATGGCTTCAGGGGGGCAGGACATGGCGTCAGGGGGGCAGCACATGGCGTCAGGGGGGCTGGACATGGCTTCAGGGGGGCAGGACTTTGCTTCAGGGGGGCAGGACATGGCTTCAGGAGGGCAGCACATGGCTTCAGGGGGGGGGCAGGACATGGCTTCAGGGGGCAGGACATGGCTTCAGGGGGGCAGGGTATGGCTTCAGGGGGGCAGGACATGGCTTCAGGGGGGCAGGGCATGGCTTCAGGGGGGCAGGACATGGCTTCATAAGGCTATATCCTCACTTTCTTTTCTTTGTTACTCCCTCTTTCTCTTTCTCTGCTCTCACTGTCTTCTGTCTCGGTCCTCTTTCTCTTCCCATTTATAAGTATGTAGTGTGTTCTTTCACCCTCTATTGTCCTGTATCGTTCCAGTCTCGCCCCCCTCCCTACAGGTGTGCATGCAGGTGTTATGCAATCCTGCTGAACCATTAGTTATTAAAGTTGCCAATGACTCAGCAGTTATGAGGAAGTGATGACATCATGAATTATCAGATGTCAGTTGGTTGTTTAGCCATTGCAGCCACAACAACACATTCTCTCACCCACCTACCAGCTCTGTGCCTCCATGCCAGAACAACACATGCCCCCCCCCCCCACCCCCCACCCCATCTACACCTCCACGCCAGAATAACAAATTCCACTACTCCACTATGTCAACAACTGCTCAGTGGAGACCATGAGCCCCTCTCTCTACTGACAATTACTCACACAGATGGGCTCTAATTCATAAGTACAACTACTGGTATAGCACTATTACCCTCGGTTTGGTGGTTCGTTGTGGTCTGTGTGGTCATAGACACTCAAGGGTTCCGCCCGAGAGTTTCCATGACCACCCAGACCACAACAAACCACTAAACCGAGGGTAATAGTGCTTTTAGACGTGATTTGATCAGATCAACCTATTAATACCAAAATAGAGGGTTTACCAACCTGTATAATTATTTGTTTCCATCAAATAACCCTTACGAAACAGGTATTAAGTCCTCATACTTTGAACAGGAAGCTTACCTCAGGTAGGCCTAGGCCTACTTCCGTCGTGGTCTATAGACCCTACATGGTCTATAGACAAGAAAAAACCTCCCAGAATCTGATCAAATGGCGTCTAATGATGTACAGTGGACCAGGGATGACAAGTTTGGCCTCTCACCCACTTCTCACATTATTTGACTTATATGCCCCACTAGATCTACTTCGCTTGATCATATTATTATTACAAACAGCGCTTAATTATGTTATTATTACAAACAGCGCTAAATTATATTATTGTTATAGTTCTGAATGGCTACTACACAGAACTACTGAGTTTTTTATTTTTTATTAGGAGTATTTATCAGTCAATATACATATATAACAATGTAAAACAGACATGTGAACAATCAAAAGATAAAGTTGATAGTATATTGAACCAGTAGGAAATAGCCTCAGTCTTAGTCTAGCTAAGTCTGGTAAGAGTTCTAGTAAACTTTAACAAAACATTGCTTAATCCTATTGTATCAAATTTTTATTCAAGTAGATTAGGTTCATGAAATGGACAGAAACCTTCTACGAACAGTTCTTCCTGGTTAGTCGAAGAAATATTACATATTCAGATTTCTAAGATAATAATAACATAAAGCACCACTTATGGATACAATACTCATCTATTATTGTAGTTAAGCCAATGGGTAACTTGTCATTGAAGTCATTCTCAATAAAGATATACAGCATGGTAAAGGCTAACTGCTCCTCTGCGACCACCAGGTATCAATGTTCCACTGTCGACAATCCTGTCTTTCTCGAATAATTGTCAACATCTCGTTTTTCCTTTAGTAATTATTTTTCTCCGAATGCTGTTTTCATCAAAGTCATTTTTATGTGTTATGTATTAATTTACTTTCGGCGCTTAGTACTATAGTATGAATGGTTACTATTAGTAAACCAATAACATCCTCCTTATCTACCCACAATATCACCCACTACGTCTTTATCCTCCATCCATGCTGACCTTTGACCCCGCCAGACCCCGCCAGACCCTGGGGTGTAATTCATAACGAGTATGTCACCCATGTGCCACCAGCCCGCCCCGATACATCACTCTCTAATCACCCTCTCACCACACCTCAGAGACACCTAGTGGCTGGGGTTTGTGTTTACAAGCTATACACACACAGGTCACGTGATAGTGTATCACAATAAAGGCCACGAGGGGGCGTTGTGTGTAAACAGAGAGTGAGTGTATGAGTTAGGCAGGTGGGTGGTGGGTATATGCCTAACTGTACATGGGTGGGCAGTGTATCACTGTACCCTAGGTACTCCGTGTCTCACCCATCTACTCTGTACTCTCTACTTTTCTTACCCTACTTTTCTCTTTTTCTCCGTCTCGAACTTCTCTCTCTAAGCATCTATCTCTCTTCCCACACCCCTCTCTCCACACTGGCCCTTCTCTTTATTCTGCTCTCCCTCCTCTCACTTCTATCTCTTTCCCCTCTCAGTCCCATCGCATTCCTGTGTCTCTCCTCCCTCTCTCCTCTCCCCCCCTCTCTACTCCATCTCTCACCTCCGTCCCTCTCCTCTCACTCTCCCTCTCTCCCCTCTCTCTTTATTGCTCCTCTCTCTCCTCCCTGTCTCTCTTCTCTCTCCTCTCTCCCCACTCTCTCCTCTCTCCTCCCTCTCTCTCCCTCTCTCCTCTCTCCTCCCTCTCTCCTCTCTCTCCCTCTCTCCTCTCTCCTCCCTCTCTCTCCCTCTCTCCTCTCTCCTCTCTCTCTCCTCTCTCCTCTCTCTCCTCTCTCTCCTCTCTCTCCTCTCTCTCCTCCCTCTCTCCTCTTTCTCCTCTCTCTCCTCTCTTTCTCTTCCTCTCTCTCCTCCCTCTCCTCTCTCTCTCCTCTCTCTCTTTCTCCTCTGTCTCCTCTCGCTCCCCTCTCTCCTCTCTCTCCTCCTCTCCCTCCCCCTCTCTCTCCTCTCTCTCCTCTCCCTCTCTCTCTCCTCTCTCTCCCCCTCTCTCTCCTCTCTCTCTCCAATCTCTCTTTGTCTCTCCTTGTCTCTCCTCTCCCTCGCCCCCTTTTTTTCTCTCTCCAGACCCCCTACCTAAACCCTAACTGTACATGGGTGGGCAGTGTATCACTCTACCCTGGGTACACTGTGTCTCACCGATCTACTCTCTACTCTCTACTTTTCTTACCCTACTTCTCTCTTTTTCTCCGTCTCGAACTACTCTCTCTAAGCATCTATCTCTCTTCCCATACCCCTCTCTCCACTCTGGCTCTCCTCTTTATTCGGCTCTCCCTCCTCTCACTTCTTTCTCTTCTCCCTCTCTCTCCTCTCTCTCCTCTCCCTCCTCTCTCTCCTTCCTTTCTCCCCTCTCTCTCCTCTATCCCTCTCTCCCTACTCTCTCCTCTCCCTCTTCTCCCACCCTTCTCTCTCCAGACCCCCTACCTAAACCCTTACATATTAATATTCCTCTCTGTTCCAAGCTGTTATTTCCATCCAACCATCTGTTTCTAATACCACAATTGATATCTCCATCTGTTTCTCATATCATCCTATAACTCTGGGTCCAACCTCTCCACCCTTCATCTCTAGCTGCGTAGTTGGTGAATCCCTGCACGGCCCCACTAATACTGTTACACACGTAATCTGATCAACCATTGATCCAACATTTCATTTCATTCAATTTACAATCAATACATATTGATCTGGGTCTCTGTGGAGGCCTGTGCTGCATTATACCACCCCCCATCTGGGACTGGCTGACAATTGGTTTGGGTAATATACAATCACTAGAGATATAGGAAGTAGGCCCTTGTGGTTGAATACTTATAGAACAAGATTGCACTGGAATCAATTCTTCATGATGGACGTTTTAAATCGTTTATTCTGTGTAAGAATTACATCCAATGTATGCTGATCTCAGTCTCAATGTTAGGTCGGTTATTTGTCTTCTTTTTCTTCTTCTTTTTCTCTGTGTATCTTGTTCTAAAATATGCTAGGCCTCAATTAATTTTTTTTAAAAAGTTTAAATTAATTGAAATTTGATGTGTACACTAACACTAGCTGTATTCCATCCCCCCTTATTGCATGCATTGTATACCATGGGCGTTTAATACATACTTTATTATACCATTATAGTGGGTGATGTTATAACTTGAATATATATTGGAATAGCATAGGCTACAGCACCAAGCACAGACAATTATGCTTGTAATTAACAAGTAATTAACAAGTAATTAATAAGTATTGCCAGCCACTCAATGGAACAGACGCGAAATGGTACTGTTTGTTTGTTTCCTCATCTTTGTTGTCTAAATAAGCAGTAATTATGTTGACCAAATGACCAGAATACGTCAATTGATGAAATAACGCCTGTTCAACGGTTAATAGATGTAGTTTGGCCAGTTATAGAGATGTGAGATTGTGCACGATGGTAGTGACGGTGAGACGGTGGAGGAGACCGAGCTAACCAGGCTAATGGTGGACAAAGGTCGCCTGGTGATAGGGAGATCATACGGGGGAGGAGGGGTGGGAGAGAAAGATAAGAAAAGAGGGAGGGAGGGAGTGGGAGATAGAGAGAAGGAAAAAGAGAAAGAAGAGAAACACGGAGCAAATAAGGACAAAGGGAGAGGTAGAAGGAACGAAGCAGAGAGAAGGGAGGAGAGGGTACAAGACAGAGAGAGGAGCAAAGAGAGAAAAAAGGAAAGACAAAGACAAAGACAAACAAAGAAAGAAAGACAAGCAAAGAAAGAGAAATAGGAAAGGGCAAAAGAGCGAGGGATAGAGAAAGAGAGGGGAGAGGAGAGAGGAGAAACTAGGTGTAATTGTTTAAAATGTAGAGATGAGGGGGGAGAGTAATGGAAGAGGTTGACATTCTGGGAAGATAAAGAGGAAGAAGAACATAAAATGAAAGAGCAAGATAATACAGGACAGAGAAATGTATTTAGAAAAGGAGAAGACAGATGGAACCTGCTGAAGTAGACATTAGAAGGAACGATAGGGGAAGGGAGGGAAGAGAGGGAGGGAGGAAAAGCAGATATCATAGAGAGAAAAAGGAAATGAAAAGAAAAGGGAAAGAAGGAAAGAAAACCAAACAAGTGGTGGGCGGAAGAGAGAGTAAGAGAGGAGGAGATGTAAACTGACCAGAGCGAGAGAGTATGGGGAGAGAAAAAGAAGAGACAGAGGGTATGGGTGGCGAGAGAAAGGAAAAAAGACACCAAGAAGAGAAAATAGGGAAGAAACATTAGGAAGAAAGTGAAAGACAACCTAGAGAGAGTAGGATCTGTAGAGACAGGACATTACAGTGACAGAAACAGAGAGAGAAGAGGAGGGAGTATGAGTGTTAGAAAGAGGAATAATGGAAAAGAAAGAGAAGGAAATAAAGTAGATGTGATGAACAAGGGACCAAGAAGAGATGGCCACGGGAGGAAACTGTAGCAAGTAAAGGACAGGAAGGCAAAACTGGAAAAAGGAGACAGCGAAAAGGAAAAAGCACATTTCATTAAAGGAGCCAACGTGATGTAGGTCAAAGGTAAAGATATAACAGGTGTAATTAGTGTCGTTAATTACCATGGTTACCTAACAAACTTTTTCACCTGGTTATTAGAGCAAATGTCAGTACCCGGATGAAAGACCGCCGCACGCTCTGTTACCATATAAGTGGCAGCAGTGCAAGATCCTTTATATTAAGGTGAGTTGTCTGTCAGAGCAGTGTCAGACAGTATGATCTGTTACCATATAAGTGGTGCAAGATCCTTTATATTAAGGTGAGTTGTCTGTCAGAGCAGTGTCAGACAGTATGCACTGTTACCATATAAGTGGTGCAAGATCCTTTATATTAAGGTGAGTTGTCTGTCAGAGCAGTGTCAGACAGTATGATCTGTTACCATATAAGTGGTGCAAGATCCTTTATATTAAGGTGAGTTGTCTGTCAGAGCAGTGCCAGACAGTATGCTCTGTTACCATATAAGTGGCAGCAGTGCAAGATCCTTTATATTAAGGTGAGTTGTCTGTCAGAGCAGTGCCAGACAGTATGCTCTGTTACCATATAAGTGGGAGCAGTGCAAGATCCTTTATATTAAGGTGAGGTGTCTGTCAGAGCAGTGTCAGACAGTATGCTCTGTTACCATATAAGTGGCAGCAGTGCAAGATCCTTTATATTAAGGTGAGTTGTCTATCAGAGCAGTGCCAGACAGTAGGCTCTGTTACCATATAAGTGGTGCAAGATCCTTTATATTAAGGTGAGTTGTCTGTCAGAGCAGTGCCAGACAGTATGCTCTGTTACCATATAAGTGGGAGCAGTGCAAGATCCTTTATATTAAGGTGAGGTGTCTGTCAGAGCAGTGCCAGACAGTAGGCTCTGTTACCATATAAGTGGTGCAAGATCCTTTATATTAAGGTGAGTTGTCTATCAGAGCAGTGCCAGACAGTATGCTCTGTTACCATATAAGTGGGAGCAGTGCAAGATCCTTTATAATAAGGTGAGTTGTCTGTCAGAGCAGTGTCAGACAGTATGCTCTGTTACCATATAAGTGGTGCAAGATCCGTTATATTAAGGTGAGTTGTCTGTCAGAGCAGTGTCAGACATGACAGATGATGACATGAAGAAGATTGGACACTGGCGGGAACAAGAAAAAGGGTTGAGCGGAAGGCTGGTTGTGTTTGTGAGTGTTTAATATGAAAAAACATAAACTTGTGATTACAGCACTGTATGTATAGTTCTGTTTGTACTTAAATAGATTCACTAACATAAAGTAATATATGGTTCTGGGCAACTTGTGCACCCAATATTATTAATCTTGTTCACCGGACCAACGGTTCTTGCCTAATGTAACTTTCTTTTCTTTTTGTGATGTAAAAATTGTGCTTTACTGCCCGATTAGATGCACCCATGATGTAAAACGTTGTGCTGTATCGCTCGATTGAACTAGCTGATTTGTTATTAAATCAAACTAATTGATGTGTTATTTAATATTTTAGTCGTTCCATTTCTAAGTCAATTACTTAGTTAGTTTAGCTTGTCCTACTAGTTTTCAAAATTCTGGTAACTACTGGAAGAAATGGTACCATGCTGTACCATAGAAGTATGTCGACCATTTTGTCTTTGTTACCTTCATTCAACTGTACTCACTCCTGTACCCTTGATCACTACAAATAAAACACTTCTTATCTTATCTTAACACTATAAAGTGCTTCTTCTCTGTCTCTCTCTCCCTTCTTCTCTCTCTATTTCCTGGGTATGATCATAAACTCACTGCTTCTCAGCTCTCCCGCCCTTTATATAACCTTCAATGTGTTGATAAGGGTGTAAAGCAACCAGTCTCACTCACTCCCTCCCTCTCAGCTCTCCCACCCTTGATATAAGCTTCAATGTGTCGATAAGGGCGTAAAGCAACCAGTCTCACTCACTCACTCCCTCTCAGCTCTCCCGCCCTTGATATAACCTTCAATGTGTTGATAAGGGCGTAAAGCAACCAGTCTCCCTCACTCACTCCCTCTCAGCTCTCCCACCCTTGATATAACTTTCAATGTGTTGATAAGGGCGTAAAGCAACCAATCTCAGTCACTCCCTCTCAGCTCTCCCGCCCTTGATATAACCTTCAATGTGTTGATAAGGGCATAAAGCAACCAATCTCACTCACTCACTCACCCATAATTTGCTTATATACTATATATTAATTCATATTAGAAAATATATCATGCATGCACAGATGTGAATATTACAAGTACATTCTATACACACTGTGATAATATTATCATTGTAATGTTTCCTCCCAAACTAAAAACCGCTTATTAGCATTAATTAAATGGTAATATACAGACGATTAACGATAATATGCTAATGATTAACCTGCAGTTAGCATTCATTTTGCACACATTAACGTTGTTTCCTCTTTTTTTAAAAAATAAATCGTGTTGACCGAAGTTTCACAGTGTGTCACGTCTCATTACTTCTATAATTACAACATTTGGTATTGATTCATTATTAAGTCAAAGTTAATGAGTGCTAATACGGTTGACACTGCTACTGATATGGTGATATTACTATGGTACATATGAAAAGATAATATGTTCATCTTCACACGACACAATTTGAGAAACATTACTTGAAGCTTTATGTTTATCTTTACACAACATAATGTAGTATCTTCTCACCTGGAACCTAACGAAATATCGCTACTGATGTAGACACCGATATCACTATGTACAATAATGAAATTGAATTGAGTTAAATTCAAAAATCCTGAAGAAAGGCACGTAAGCCCGAAAGTCCTGAGTTATAATAAAGAAAAACATCAAGTTTATTTCGACCTTATTAATGTCTACATCGATTAAATCTTGGGTCTTCCGGGTATACAACGATCTACCTCCCCACTACTGACAAATCTTTTATTTGCCTTTGGTTCTACATAAGTTGGAGTTTGACGAATGGGAATAGTGAAATATGGAATTAGGTTCCATTTCTTCCTGCCGTTACCTTAGTATTAGATACAATATTAAATATACAATATAAATAGGGTCGCCAAATAAAAGACTACAAAACTAACAAGATGGTTCGTTTCAGTTGAGTTGCCTCAAATCTTTCAACTATTAATAATATAAATAATATTTAATATGATGTCATTAGAATTCCATTGTATTATTACGTTTGATGAACATATTCTACTTCCATGTAATTTCAATTTCTTGATAACATTGAAGCAAACATGTCAATATTCCAGTATATATAATGCTTGTTTATACATTCAACCGATCGATTCTACCATTAAGTGTTTCTGTTGTCTGATTACCAAGCATAGTTAACTAATATAATTATTGTCCATCAGAATAAATATTCAGATAATCGTATAATGTACGACGAGGATACTGTAATTAAAGTGAGCCTACCATTAAGGATCAGTTGCTGCCTATTGATATTGTTTTACTTATTTGATAATTGTGATGTGTTTCAGGAAAATGAGTCACAAGTCGCAAAAAATGGATTCTGAGATATCATCATATTTGAAACGATGAGATCAAGCCGGTTTTAATGGTAGTAAAGAGTATAATAATCTTATAACTATTTCGATATTTTAAGTTCGATATTTTTATCTTTGAAAAAATAGTTTGCAATATGTCTGGGTGAACAGTTACTAGTAAAGTAACAAATTATACTCCATACGCAGGTCTTCAAAATGCAAGGATATATTTGATACAATATCCTAAATTTTGGTACATAGATTCATATGACTAAAAGCGCTAAAGCCCCTAAAATTCAGAACATTTTAACAAAGAGATCTAGTAAATAAATCACTTTTGAAATTATGATTTTTGCGACTTGTGACTCATTTTCTTAAAATACATAACAATTTGTACCATTATTATTGTTACTGATTACATACCTATTGGATGGTTAATCCCTATTTAAGCTGTCTCCGGGTGTAGAAGCTTCCCTCTGTCCCTCTGTTGACCCGTGATGTAGGTAGAGTTTTCTCGAACCTTATTATTGCCTGTACCTACTGCACGTACATAAAGCAAGTCATGGAGTGTATTGTCACTCTACAACACAAACTGCATGAAAATACGTCAAAGCTTTCAGTGACTTGTCCCTCTGTGTCACTCCCTACTGCATGTAAACGGTGTAAGGTTTAGGTGTATTGTGGCCCTATAACACTAGTAGTACTGCATGAACTTACTACCGAACCATATTATGTTGCCACTGCACGTACTCGGGTCCCTACACTTATGGGTATTGTGTCACACTGCACGTATATACACCCAAACACCGTGTGTATTGTCACACTAGCGGTACTCACTGCTGGAATGTACTGCTACTATGTGGGATTTATAACAAGCCTCCCTCCTCTCCTACTCTATCATGGGTACATGTAAATATCCACAAATAATCCTCAGACAAAGCGATTAGATCCGTCCTTACTGAGTCTATTCTCTGTATAGTTCTCCCAGAGGTGGAGGAGGAGTGTTGGTGCCCTCGTGTATATCACCACTGCACGTACTAGGGTCCCTACACTCAGGTTATTGTGTCATACTGCACGTATATGTACCCAGACTCTATGTGTATTGTCACACTAGCGGTACTCACTGCTGTAGTCTATTGCATACCTCCCCCGTCTCCTACCCTATCATGGGTACATGTAGATACTGATAATGTATTGATAATGTGATTAGATCCGTGCTTACTCTCTGTATAGTTCTCTCCCCAGGATGAGGAGGAGCAGTAGGAGGAGGTGATGGTGTTGTGTCCCTCTCCGCCCACCATCAACTGCTCCCGTGTATACATACAGACAGAGAGAGCAGCTCGGGAGAGGGACCTGAGAAACTCACACGTCCAGAACTAATCTCTATTGTCCCCTGTAGAAGGGTGTGTAAGGTTTGTCTCTGTCTCTACACTCTGTATATGTTCCTATAGTGTGTAATTGTGTGTAATCTTCCCCCTGTACCTGTCTCTGTGTGTAGTGTAGTATAGTGTAGAGCTGGTGGTGCTGTGGGGGAGAGTGATGCCAGGAGTGAATGGTGAGTGGGCGAGGTGCTCCTGTGAGTAGATGTGAGCAGTTCCTAATCCACTCTGAGCTAGTGGTGGTGGCGGTGGCGGTGGTGGTGGTGGTGGCGGTGGCGGTAGCGGTGGTGGTGGTGGTGGAGGAGGAGGGGAGATGGTCTAGGGAGGAGTGGGAGCAGAATGAGGAGGTACTGGAGTTGGTGGTGGAGTTAGTGCTGCTATGACTTGGTATTGGCATGTGTGAATTGAAATGAATAGAAAAATACTTTATTTGACAAAGTTTAGATTTATAGGAGAATGACAAGAGGTTAGGAGACTTCTGGATAGGATCCAGTTGTTCTGGCCGTTACCATGATATAGAGTACAGTGCTAAGCTATTAAAAATACGACTAGACATTTTGTTGTAATCATTTTTATACAGGTGATGAGCACATACATGTGTTTAACAAAGTATGCGGTAAGTGGGTCCCCGTTCACTGTTACGGAGGTCTACCACTGGGCCCTCAGCCAGAGGGAGAGAGACACTAAACTTAATACATTAAATTGTGATGTGTTTCACGAAAATGAGTCATAAGTCGCAAAATTGATATTTTTCAAAGTGTTTTTTTCACAAGATCACATTATTGGAATGTTCTGATGTTTGGGAAGTTTATAACTGATAGCTATATCAATCGATGTATTAAATTCCAGGACAATCGATGTAATATATCCTTTAGTTTTAAAGGTCTTCATATTGACTACATTTAGTTACTTTACTGTTTATTGACCCCCAGAAAGATTGGAAACTTTCAAATACGAAAATATCAAACTTAAAATCTAGAAATACTTATAAGATTATTAGACTGTTTACTATCATTGGAATCAGCTTGATCTCATCTTTTAAAATATATTGGTATCTGAAAATGTATTTTTTGCGACTTATGACTCATTTTCCTGAAACACATCACAATTGGTATTCAATGTTAGTCCCTTAATTTCGACGAAACAATGGATAATAGGGGACTTGCTTTTGCCACTGCGCATGTGTGTAAAGTGCATCATGGGACGGATATTATTGAACTCTGACATACAAATATATGGCAAGATTTTATCGAAAATTGCAAAAATGTCTTCACCAATATCAGAGTTTTTATGAATGAGCTTCGAAAACTAAATGTATGATGGGAAATATGGAGACTTATGTCATAGAAACATGTATAACACATGGATATTGATGTCGGAGCATTGAGTAATAGTCCATGCTGAACATGGCACGTTTTCTTTAGATTTTATACTGTACCATTAGTCTCATAATTCCATGCGAATCAAGATTCAAAATGGCGGCTATGCAACCCCCCTATTCTCACACTGTTCATGTATAATAAAGCCTACAGTAGTAGGTTATATTTGATAATTTGTTTAAAGTCATTGAATATTTCCAACGATTGTACTTGTACATTCAGGTTATCCATTCAAAGGTAATATTATAAAACAAGATTAATTATATTTTGTTGATCCTGGTAAGGTAATATTAGATAGAGAAGTCTACATGGTATATACTATAATATAAAATATAAATGAAATATAAGTATAACATTTAGTAAATAGTTGGTCTCGAATAGGATACATCCCCGGAAAAATGGATTTAACTCAGCTATACTGTATTTGTAGTATTCCATATATATGATGTGGTTCATTATTAGTCAGTCATAAGTCGCAAAATGGATATTTTTCAAAGTGTCTTTTCCACTAGATCTCTTCATTGAAATGATCTGATTTTCAGTGGGTCTAACAGTTAAAGTCATATGCATTTATGTATTAAATTTCGAGACATTGTATTAAATATATCATTGAATTTTGAAGGTATTTTCATGGAGTATATTTAGTTACTTTACTGATTTACCGAGCCCGAAACATTGCAAACTTTTATTTTTCAAAAATAAAAATGTCAAACTTAAAATATAGAAATACATGTTAGGTACCCTAGTGTTAGCATAATTTAGAATCATCTTGATCTCCACTTTTCAAATATTGTGATATCTCAAAATCCATATTTTGCGACTTATGACTCATTTTCCTGAAACAGATCACATATATATGGGCATATACTTTGATATGTTGATGATAGTAAATCTAGTATTCTAACTGTATGATGTTTTGATAATAATCAGGATCAGTTTGCACGGAAAGAAACTTATTCTTTTGTGGAATGAAAAATAAAAAAAAACAAAGGAGTGTTGCCAGAAGTAGGAGGTAGTAGAGGAGTTAGTGGTGGAGTCGGTGCTGGTGTAGCAGCAGCAGGAGGAGGATTAGATTTTTCAGATTTTAGATTTAAAAATATTTTATTCAGGTCATTGAACATGTTCATACGTACAGTACAAATATTCTCAGGACAGTCTGATTTGCCAAAAAGTATTTCACAGAAAATGAATAAAGTTACAAAAGTAGATAGTTTCAATACAAACTAAGTTGTTACAAGTTGTTGTGACTAATTAAAATACATTTTTAGAGGCATTTTTGTTATAATACGATACATACATGCTACAGGTTTTCAATATAGAATAAAATACATGCTCTCAGCGCAAATCACTGACGATAGTGCGGGAGATGGCGAGCAACTAAAAAGAAATACTACATGTTACTACCGACGCTGTGCTCTATCACATAAACCATTAATATGGCTCAGATTTTCAGAAAATGTACAATTCGCCTTCACCAATCCTCTAAAATAACCCACATGTAAGACAGAAATGAGCTTCAAAATGATGTTTAACATAACAGAACTGATACCTTAAATCAATGCGATATCAAATATACTCAGATACACCCAAAATTTAACATTTTTTAGTAGAATTTAACAAATCCGACTGAATATGTAGAACTGCCAATTGTACATTTTCTGAAAATCTGACCCAATAGGAGGAGGAGGAGGAGAGTAGAGTACTGGAGTTTACCAGTAGTTAACCAGCAAGGGGGAAGTACGCTGTCTATTGGAGAATTCTCAATACAACGTACAACTCACCCTAATTGAAGAGAAAAACGATGATCAGAATACAGTTCTATACAACCAAAGATACATTAAACCAACACAATATGAAATATATTCACTATACACGCATTGCTCTGAGAACTAGAACTTGAACTGAAATCTAGAATGAGTTACGCATAGCGAGTATTTCACTAGTGAGTTATGGTTCCATGCCTTACCGCGCTCGTGTATACCGCTCCCCTGCATTGCGCGCTCATGTATACCGCTCCCCTCCCATACCGCTCCCATGCATACCGCACACCTGCCTACCGCATTCAAGCTTTGCGCTCCCGGCCGACGGCCGACACGCTCCCATCAATGTGTTCGCGCTGGAAAGAGAGAGGCCCATGCCAATTATAAGGCATGGGCATGGGCATGGGCCTCCTGTGACGGCCTCCCTTCCTGAATGACGCCCGCAATTTAACTCCAGCCTCAAAGATGTTGATTTTCAAATGACGTCTGCCCTCTTCACACAGACCAATTTGACCGATGTCAACACCATCCACTGAATAAGGGAATTTGCATAGGAACTTAAGGAATCAATAGTCAATAGTTAATAGTGAATATTGTGGTCAGGGCAGCTTGGGAGACACAGTGACCTTGATTCTGATGGTAAGGGCAAAGGGGAAAGGTCAAGATTTCTAGATAAATGCGGATTTAAATTAGAAATAAATAATAAAAATAATAAAAATAATACAAATGTGCGCATAATGTTTTAAACTAGTTTATACATGACAGGTCTTGATATAAGGGTCATAACGCTCTTTGAAAGTCTTTGAAAGACTATAACTTCACTAATTTTTGGAGTATGAAGAAGATTTTTTCACTTTTACAATGGTCATACATCCTGCTGCACAGGCCGACAGTTTTTTTGGGTTTTTTTAAATATTTATTTTTTCGAATGTGATGTGTCACAGGAAGATCAGTCAAAAGTTGCAAAAAGATGGATTTTGAAATATACCATCTCAACATTTTTGTTTGATATGGTATTATATTTTTGAAATTCAAGGCACATAATTCTATGACAAAAACATAAAATGTCTGTATATGATACACTATCGAAAATCAAAATTATTTGCAAGTAATTGTGAATTAATTATGAATGGCTAGCTCAGAAAGACACATATCTAAATAATGTGAATTTTTTTGTGAATATTTTATGTATTATTATTGGTCAGCATGTAAGAGCATGGTGCTGGTGGAGGGAACTTTTTTAAATATGTCCAAGCTATAAACATACTTGTGTAGTGGGTTTGGGTATCATATAAGAAGGTCTGGGACATTTAGTGTCCAATTTTACTGTTGTGTGGTGCTGTCCGCTGAGGTTGGTACGCTTGTACTAACCCAGTGGGCAGTACCGGCTTTTATTATACCTCTGGGAGGGATGGTATGGTACGCCATAGGCTACAGCATTGGAAAACCGTATTACCCTCTGGGCGGTATTTACATATCATATTGCCCCCTGGCGGAATTTTTGTTGAAAAAATAGTCCCATGTTCGCTTCCTTATTTTCTTTATTTAAATAATTATTTTCGCGGAAAAAAGACTTGTAATACATGGTATGTAATGATATAATAATAATTATAATGATGACAACTGTAAAATTCCGAATTTATTGCGTATTTAAATAGAAAAATAGTCCCGAAAATGAGTGAGGTGGACCGGAAGTGAAGCTAAGTGAGAGGGTAAACAAAACAAGTGGCGAGGAGAGTTTGTTGTCTGACACTTATTTCCATCGAATTTTCACTATTTTTTTACACAAAAACATCGAGGGAGGTATAATAAATACAAAATAGACTTCTGGCAGTGTGGGAGCTGGTTATCTCCCTTGGGCTACCTAATTTCGTCGGGTGCTACGCACCCTTACGAAATTAGTACGCCCGCAGGAGATAACCACCTCTCACACAGCCAGGAGTCAATTTTGTCTATATATTATCAGTTTTACCTTTCTAGGAAGAAGTTTTCCTATTATTCTTATATCACCTTTTATGTATGTCATTCGTTATGCTTCTATTACAAACCTCTTGTACCATGCTGCTGTATGTAACATTCGTGAGAAAGGTTATTATTCCTTTGGTTATGTTCATCGACCCGCGGATAAGACACCATAGCTATGTTGGTGTAGGGTTAACGAGGTGGCTGGACCATCTCGACTGGTCAAGTCGTTGGGGAGATTGCCCCGTGAAAGCTAATAAAAGCTGTGCAGAAGGTTTATCCTAGTTTGAGTCTTTTATCGGCGTAGTAGAGCGGATCGGATCCGAAAGATCACTACAATTGGTGCCGTGACCAAAGCTCACCGCGGGGCAAATCTTCTGTAGGTGAACTAGATTCATTTCTGAGTTCCAAGATATATTTTCCGAGTAAAATAAAAAGTATGGCAGGCCCTAAACCTTTGGTAGACGTTGCTACTCAGATTCAGGACAACCTGGCTAGATCTCGGATTGCTTCCCCGGAGGGAGGTGATCTAGTTGGCATTGGAGCAAGGCGGAAAACCGCCCCGCCAAGTGTGAAATCGCCTGGTTCTGTTCCGAAAGGACCAGGAATTCAAGGTGATGCTGGGCTTGACCTGTGGGGTTACCGTGATCCGCCTAAAAATACGGATTCAGAAGACGAGATAGAAATATCTACGTTGCGAGCTCAGGTGTTGAGTTGGAAAAGAGCTTACTCCAACTCTCATCAGCAGCTTGTAATGATGCGTCAGTCTGTTGATCAGTTGACTGATCAGAACGCGGGTTTACAGGGAACCCTAGATGAAATTTCGAAGGACGCTTCTGCTACCACTAGGGAGCTAAGAACGGAGAACGAGAAATTAAGAGCAGAGGCATCGCGGGTAGACGATTTGTCAAGGCTGCACAACCATCTGCTAGATTCCGAAGCGGATTTAGCAGAGAAGCTTGCTCTGTCTATGACACCTCTAAAGATAATCCAGCCAGCAACCTCGACGTTTCATGATGCGGGTGCTGGCCCGGGTTACCAGGAAGGAGATTCCTACAAACTCTTGACTCCGAGACATTTCGGAGCTCAAAGGCAGGTTACTATAAGAGAGCCTGCAGCTGTAGCCGAGTCCTCTCCTAAAGATGAGGGGGAGAAGATAGTTGAGCTAGGTGGTATGTCTAGCATTAAGAGGCCTGCTACTCCTAAAAGCAACTCTTATGTGCGCGGACATGTGGTTAACGAAACCTATGTCCGAAAAGATCCGGTGGGTACTACACCTCCAGTGGTTGTTACGCCCAGAGCATCGGTTCACTCCACTACAGGGGCTGATCCGGATGGTCTACGTATTACTACTGTGTGTGTACCAACTGGTATGCACTCTCAGTCGTTGACCTTGCTTCCGGCGGGTCCCCAGAAATCTGCGTATGGAAATAAGTCATTGGTGCAAGGCCTGACTTATGCAGGACCGGACCCAGCTGATACCCATTTCTCGTACACGTTCTATACTGACGAAGAACATATCAGCCCACGACTGGGAACAATCAGATTGTGGGATTCCACTAAAGACACTTGGCTTCACCATTTGGCTGAGATGAAGGTTGTGGCCGAAGCTCACAACTGGACGGACGCTATGTTCGTGAGGCAGCTAAAGAGTAGTTGCAGGCGTCAGATTGCGGAGTTAGGAGAATTACCCCAGGGGGTTACTCTGCCTGAACTTGTGGCGCATATGGACGCCAACTACGGTGAACACTCCAGGGAGAAGAGGGAGGCGGAATTGTTTAAATGTCGCCAAACTCCTCGCCAGAACGGTCGCGCATTTGCTAATGAGGTAGCAAAGAGGGCTAGGTATGCCTTTGGTACGGTGATGGATAGCACCTCACGTACCATGGGTATCCGAACCTTTTTGAAGGGACTTTCTGACCCGAAGCAGGCACTTTGGATTAGGTTCAAGCAACCTAATGATCTAAATGATTGCGCTCACTGTTCAGAAGTCTATGAGAGCTGCACTCAGGATGTGGATTCTGTGACTCTTCAAGAGATTAGTGTAGAGTCCCATAACTCTAGGACCTCACCTGCGTCCGCTGCTCCTAGCGGACTTGGTGAGAAGAAAGTTAATGCCAGAGCCATAGCCCAGGTAACGGAACTATTGGAGAAGTCCTCACTGGTTGAGTCCGGACCAATTTCGGATGATGTCAGTGAAGTGATTGTGCAGGCGTTGCAGGCTTGGCAACAACGGAAAACGGCCGCGCCGGGTGCTGATTCGGCCACTCCCTCCTACGGAGGTGGACGTGGTAGGTTCAGGCGCTGGAAACCGCCAAGTCGAGAATGCTGGTTCTGTAGTGAGGAGGGGCATTTTAACTCAGCTTGCCCCAGAAGACTAGCTCTTCTTGGTTTGGTCCCGAAGGAAGATGGTGTTGCTTCCAAGCCTTCGGGAAACGCGGCGAGACCCTCATAAGGAGCGAGGTGGGGGTCGGGAAAAGGGCGCTTCACAGTACCACAGTCCGAAGTGAAGCTGTGAGTAGTGCAGAAATTGGCGGGCGGGCCCAGGCACCAGCTATTACGTTGGAGGCTTCACAACAAGGTGAACCCCTTCCGAAAACTGGAGATTCGCGATCGTTGCCGGACGGTAAAGCCTTGTCACAAGGCCATGTGCTTTGTGATGACTCGGATTCTACCTCGGATGTGAGGTGGGGGCAGTCCGGGTTCCAAGCTGAACAAGATCAGATTGTGTTGGTCAAGGGCGGAGCAACTAAATCAGCTCAAGTTCAGAAGGTTTCTGTACACGAACAGGGAACTTTGGAGATCCCTACCAAATTGTTGGTACGGGAGAGATGGTATGCCCCTGTAACGATGGATGGGGAAACTGGCAGCTTTCTGGTTGATCCTGGTGCTACTACTAGTTTGATCACCAGAAGGTTTTATGAATCCCTTCCAAATCCACCACCAATGACGGCGGTACGGATGGTGTGTGCGATGGGAGATGGAACACCCATTGTTACATATGGGAGCGTGCTTTGTCCGTTGCTAGTTGGCGACCGGACATATATGATTACTTGTCTCGTGGTCAGTGGTCTGAAAGGCCCTGAAAGCGGGATATTAGGTGCGGATTTCTATTATGTGCACCGATGTAATCTAGATTGGTCAGGAACTTTCTTCTTGGACAATTATGGGTCTTCCGTAACTTGTAAGTTATGGAAAAAACCCGTTAGCAGAATTGAAAGTTCCTCTGTTAATGCGGTTCAAGTTGAGGATGAAATTGTGGGGAGAGAGGTGAAGCTGCTTAAGACAGTTATCCTCAAACCCAAAGCAGTTACGTTGGCCAAACTTGATATTGACAGTGGCTCAGTCGCAGTTGAAGGAATGATGTTCGAGCCAGACCAACGATTGTTGAAAGATCTAGCCTTGGGCAGCCTGAATACTTATGTACCAGGTGACGGTTCTCCGGCCGTGGTGGCTTTCTCCAATCCGACCGGTCGCACGTTGAAAATTAAGAGAAATAGGGTGGTTGGCAGAGTATTTGAAGTTGCTTTGGTAGCTCAGGATTCTCTGTCTGACGATGGGGAGAATGAGGAGATGATTAGGGAAGCAATCATTAATTCAATACAGGTGCTGGAGTCTCCTGTTGCGGATGATGATCTGATCGCTCCTACTCTTCCTATTCCGGCCACTCCGGAGTGTCCACTGACAAAGATGGTTGACGATTCTGACTTGTCCGAAGTCCAAGAAAAACGAAATGCTCTAGATCTCTTGGAGGAATTCCGTTGCTGCTTCTCCCTGCCGGGGGATAAAGCTTTGGGATGTACTCATAAGGTCCGTCATGTTATTGATACCGGCGATGCTTGCCCGATCAAACAAGCATATAGACGGATTCCAGTTGCTAAACGTGATAAAGCGGAGGCAGAAATCTGGAAGATGTATAGAGAAGGCCGAATTGAGCATAGCAGTAGCCCTTGGGGAGCTCCTATTGTTATGGTGGCCAAGAAGGACGGGACACAGCGTTTCTGTGTAGATTATCGTCAGTTGAACTCCGTCACGATCAAAGACAGTTTTCCTCTGCCTAGGATTGATGAGTGTGTCGAGGCTCTTGGTGGAAACCAATGGTTTTGCACACTTGATCTTGAAAGCGGATATTGGCAGGTGGCTATGGATGAGGCTAGCAAGGAAAAGACTGCTTTCCTCTCCAGTGTGGGCTTGTTCCAGTTCAAAGTTATGGCTTTCGGACTGTGTAATGCTCCGGCTACCTTCCAACGTATGATGGACACCATGTTGGACGGACTCAAATGGAAGTCATGTTTGGTTTACCTGGATGACATTGTGGTTTTTGGAAAGACACTTGATGAGTGTCTCCATAACCTCAGGCTTGTTCTTGAAAGAATCAAAGACTATGGCTTGAGATTGAAGCCGAAGAAGTGTGAATTCTTCCGTCGGCGAGTTGAATACCTGGGCCGGATTGTTTCTGGTAAAGGTATTCAAGCCAATCCGAAGCAAATTGAGAAAGTCCAGAATTGGCCAGTCCCCACAAATGCCAAGGAAGTTAGACAGTTTATTGGGTTTGCTTCCTACTATAGGGAGTTCCAGCCCAATTTTGGTGAAATTGTCTCTCCTTTGCAGGACATTGTGACGGCTGCATGTAAGGATAAGCGCTATACCAGACCTATAGTGTGGACTCCGCAGTGTCAGGCTGCATTTAGCAAGGTCAAGGAATTGCTGACCACGGCTCCAGTGCTTGGATACCCCCGGAAGGTGGGAGATTTCATTTTAGACACTGATGCAAGTGGTTTTGGAATGGCCGGAATCCTCTCACAGATACAGGATGGGCGTGAAGTTGTCTTGGGTTATGCCAGTAATAGTTTTTCTAAGGCTCAGAAGAACTACTGTGCTACGAAACGCGAGCTACTTGCTGTCCTGACGTATTTAAAGAAATTCAGACATTACCTTCTGGGTAATAGGAATTTCTATGTGAGGACGGATCATGCCTCTCTCCGCTGGTTGCTAAATTTTAAGGATCCGACAGACATGCTTGCTAGATGGCTAACTACCATGCAGGAGTATGGGTTGGATCAGGCCATGATCCTGCACCGGGCGGGCCGCAGACATGAAAATGCTGATGCGCTCTCTCGCCTGCCAACACGGAAATGTGGAAGACTGGATTGTCTAGATTGCGGACTGCATGATGCGGTGTTAGCTGTTACCGAAGTCACCCCTGTAGTGGAGGCTAAAGGCAATAAGCTACAAGAAGCTCAACAGTCTGATCCGATGATCAAGAGATTAATCGCGATGTTGGATGGCTCTGAAGAGATTCCTAGTAGGGAAGATCTGGCTGGAGAATCCGATGAATTTCGGACTTGCATTCAACATCTTGGCAGTATGGAGATGAAGGATGGTGTGCTATGCTTGGGCTGGGTCCGGCTAGCCACTGGTAGAAAGTATTGGCGTAAGGTGGTTCCTGCTTCAATGAGGAGAGAGGTATTTTTGGGCATGCATGGTCCGAAGACCTCAGGTCATTTTGGTGTTTTTAAGAACACATGGTCAGCCAAGATGAGGTATTATTGGCCTGGCCAACGTTATGATCTGAAGCGCTGGATCAGGGCTTGCCCTGAATGTAGTACTAGGAAATCTCGGATAGGAGGTGGGAAATCTCTCCTAAAGAAAGAAAAGCATGGTGATAGGTGGAACCGTATATCTTTGGATATTCTAGGGCCGTTTAGAGAAACTCCTAGAGGAAACAATTATATAATGGTTGTGACGGATCATTTTTCCAAATGGGCCGAAGCCTATCCCATGAGAGACCACACTGCAGAGAGCTGTGCGGAAGTCCTTTTCAAGGAATGGATTCTGCGCTTCGGATGCCCGGTAGCTTTACAGACTGATGGAGCTCCGGAATTCCGATCACAGCTGCTGAGAAGTCTTTTAGACATGCTTGGGATCGAGAAGCTCATAACTCTTCCGTATAGACCTCAGTCCAATGGACAGAGCGAACGGCTAAATAGGGTTCTTGTAGAGCAGCTCTCCTGTCTGACGGACTATCACGAAGATAACTGGGATATGCTAGCTCCGTGTATAGCTCATGCTTACCGGGCGACTGTACATGCCAGTACTTTGTGTACACCAAACTCTGTGGTTTTTGGTGCAGAACTGGTTGCTCCTATGGATATCGTTCATGGGGTGGAGCCGGGTGGGTTGGATTTTCCTTGTAAGGTTTCCTTTGTCGAGAATTTGAAGCAGTGGATGCATGATGGCCACAAGTATGTACGTACTAATCTCGGGATTTCTGCTGTTAACCAGAAACGAGATTATAATAAACGTACACGACCACCAAAGTTTGCTGTGGGGGATGTTGTCTACAGATATTGCCCCCCAAAGGCAAGCAAGAAAATTGGACAAAAATGGGATGGCCCATTTAAGATACACAAGTTCATAGGCGGTACCACTTGTGAACTTGAGACCACTGAAGGCTTGCTGAGGTATCATATTGATTATCTCAAACCCGCTTTTGATGAGAATGGTCCTATCCAGGCTAGCAACCTTCATAGGGCTCCAGAGTTTAGGAAACTGGAGAAAGCGGGTAGAGATATACTCAGGCTGGAAGCTGGTAAGGTGATAGCGGGAGTGGAATGTCCTTCCAAGTCCGAGAAGAAGAAGATCACTATAGGTGTTAAGCCTAGAGGTAGGCCGAGGAAGAAGGTAACTTCTACCTCGCCCGCTAGTGTTCCCCCTCGGACTAAGAAGAAGAAAAAGGATGCTGTTAAGGCGGGTGATCATGCATTGCCTGCCACAAAGCAGGTTCCTAAAGGTGTTAAAGTTAAGGTAGTGGAAGACCAGGCTTTTTCTTTAAGTCCGAGACGTTGTCCGGAAGGGGTGTTGAGTTGGTGTGACCAGTTATACTCTGTTATACTCTATGTTTGATTGTTTCTCTCCTTAATTGTTGCAGAGTAAGTGTATCGTTCATTTCACTATGTCCGACCGCGAATTCGAGCAGGAAGAGGTCGGACTGTCCGAGTCCGAGGGAGAGCCTCTGACGGAGGAGGAGGCGGCCGCAGTGCTAGACGGCCTACTCCACACAGGATCCGCACCCGAGGTGCAACCTCCAGCCCCGTTTCCGGACGGTGAGGCGGAGATGATGGAAGTCGAGATGGAAAAGGAGACAGGTGAAAATCGTGCAGTGGGCCTTGAGTCCGAGACCTTTAAGGACAAGCAGTCCAAGGTCGAGAAAATTTGCAAGGTGGTGGCTGACAAGGTAGCCAAGGAGTCCGCAACGTCCAAGGACAACCCGTCCAAGGACAAGTCCGCCACCAAGCGGTCCGGCAAGCAGTCCGGCAAGCCCTCGGATTCAGACCCTAGCTCTAAGGTGGAAGTGCCACCATTGCGCCGGAGTCCGAGGAAGCAGTCTGTCCCGAGGAAAAGTGATGAGAGTAGGTCTTCCTCAACCAGGAAGTCCCGCTCCCGTTCTCGCTCTCCCTCTCCCAGGCCAGACCCTCCTCCGGCAAGTGAGACAAGAGGCCGCAGCTCGACAAGGTCGTCAAGAACCAAAGTCGCTGACTCCCAAGCTGCTGGCACTAGTCGGACTAGTGTCTCACGAAGTAGGGGTCAAGCCCCTCAAGGTATCTCCCAGCTTCCTCGGATCAGGAAGCTGAAGTGTGAACACGAGCACCGCTCGGAGGCCCGCCGGATCCAGCTGTCTTCCTTGGGATCCTTCCCGAAGTTCAAGGCAGACATGGACCTGGCAGAGCTGGTGCCAATGAACCCTGCACTGGATCAACCTGGATCCAGTAACCAGGCGCCAGCGGAGTCCGATTCCGAGGAAAAGGACTTCACTGACAAGCAAATGGCCAGGTATGAGGAGGTGTTGTGGCCGGAACTCGTCCGCGAGGACAGTCTAGACTCCGGAACCTACGGGAAGTTGTCTAGCGTGCACAAACTGTGGCAGCCGGGCTTCCGTTGCCCCTTCATGGTTTGTAGGTACCCTCGCTTGAACGAGAAGGGTGTAAGGGCCTATTCCACCCGGGCCCGATTCTTCCGCCACCTCTGTGAGGTCCATGCCCCCTCCTCTCAGGCATGGATATGTCCCTACCCCAACTGCTCCCAGGTGCTTGATCGGAGGGTCGAGTTGGTGAAACACCTGATGAATGGCGAGTCGGTCATTCACAACCAGTCCCGGGAGAAGGCAGTGGGTAGGGTGATGAGCGTCATCCCCACTATTGTAAACAACAGTGCGTTCTTGAGGATGACGTACTGTTCGGCGCAGCACCTTCGGGTCATGCGCCGGATGAAGTCCGTCACCAAGACTGCCACTAAGTCGGCTTCAGCCAAGGAGAAGGAAACTTCTTCTTCCCCTACTGCCGGAACCAGCGCTCCCGGAAGCTCTGGTGGAAGTAAGGGCAAAGCCGGAGGTAGAGGTGGACGCGTGAAGGGCTCCAGTAGCAGCTCTGGCCGGAGTGCTCCAAAAGGTGGAGCAGGTGATGCACAGAAGCGCGGGCGCTCAGCATCCGCGGAACTAGTGTCCCCTGCCCCACCCGCTGCCAAGAGAGGCCGCAAGGCTCAAAAAGAGACAGAAGATCTGGTCTCTAAGTTGCCGGAAGCAGTCGACACTGACAAACTGGTGAAGACTGCTACGGAAGAAGTGCAGCGCTGTTTGCTGACCCTCCGGGCAGCTTCAGACGCAGCACAGCAGCAAGTGCAGTCCTCCTTGGCGACACTGACCACTCCGTTGCGTCAGCTGCAAGGAGTCCAGCAACAGATCGGGGAGGTGGCCTCTCTCCGTGAGACAATAAGAACACAGGCCAAGTTGATTCAAGTCCTCCGCACTTCTGCTGAGAAGAAGGACGGCGTAATCCGCAGCTTGACTGAGGAGAACGCCAGTCTCAAGGGAGAATTGGCAGAGTGCGGGAGATCTAGTACTCCAGAGGACTTGGATCAAGAGGTGAGAAGCGTGGAGGTGGAGCAGACCACCCAGTCCGGCGGAGCTGTTGCCAGCACGTCAGTTGTGTCTGCGTCCGGCGGTGCAGCAGTGAGTGTTGACGCTGCTCAATACGAGCTGCTGACCAGGCTGCTGGCGCAGATTAAGCCCGCTTCTGTCCCTGCTCCACGGTCTTCTCCACCTTTGGTAAGCAGGACAGTTGCTGGGGATACGGCGGATGGTTCCTATTTCCTAGGGAGCATCTTCGGAACTCCGGAGGCTGCTGTCACGCCCCTCAAGACCAAGGAGCCAGCTGCTGAGCCAACAGCCCCCGCGGATCCTTCCAAGGAAGCCGAGGACCCGGACCAGGCCGACGACAACGCCATGGACGTCGCCTAAGCCAACTCCCTCTCCGCAGTTGTAAGCCTCCGCTGACGCAGCGTCGAGCATTTCAAGACATCCCTCCGCTGTGTCAGCGTCGAGCTACGCTTCTCTGACATACTGCTTTGCCCACGGACATCCCTCCGGACTTGTTACCACCAAAAAGAGAGTGAGACGTTGATATATATTTTTGAACAGTGACTTTATTCTGATTTTCTCAGAAGGAGAGATCTGAATCCGTTCTGCGGACTATATTTTATATTTAACTACTTTCACTGGATTCTGTAGAATAGTGAGGACACAAATGCTCCTTTATGTCTTTTGAAAAATTTTTCTTCACTTCTGCGGATGTGTGTGAGTGGTTCGGACGTACCTTTTATTTTGTCCGAAGTCTACTGTTTTCAACGGATTTGTCTCTGGTGTGTTTATGCTGTTTATTACTGCCTTGTTGCCGAGTTTATATTGATGTTAAACTCTTTTTATTAAAGGGGGAGTATTGTAGTGGGTTTGGGTATCATATAAGAAGGTCTGGGACATTTAGTGTCCAGTTTTACTGTTGTGTGGTGCTGTCCGCTGAGGTTGGTACGCTTGTACTAACCCAGTGGGCAGTACCGGCTTATATTATCAGTTTTACCTTTCTAGGAAGAAGTTTTCCTATTATTCTTATATCACCTTTTATGTATGTCATTCGTTATGCTTCTATTACAAACCTCTTGTACCATGCTGCTGTATGTAACATTCGTGAGAAAGGTTATTATTCCTTTGGTTATGTTCATCGACCCGCGGATAAGACACCATAGCTGTGTTGGTGTAGGGTTAACGAGGTGGCTGGACCATCTCGACTGGTCAAGTCGTTGGGGAGATTGCCCCGTGAAAGCTAATAAAAGCTGTGCAGAAGGTTTATCCTAGTTTGAGTCTTTTATCGGCGTAGTAGAGCGGATCGGATCCGAAAGATCACTACACTTGTAATGTATGTCGGCAGAATGGATTGTAATATTATAAGCTTTATGTATAACAATTAGACCTCCTCACTTAATGAACCCTGAGCGTATGTTATTTCATTCTACTTAAATGTCTGATTAATTATTTTTGACTATTTGCTTTTAATGTATAGTATAAACACAGGCTATTCTGAGAATAGTTGAAGTCTCAGTGGTTATATCGACCACGCCCACCTCGCTAGGGGTGGGCGTGGTCGATCCACTATGAAATCCACTATGATGTAAATCTCACCTTAACTAATCACAGAACGGCATTGGGTTGCCACGCCCCCGTCCGATGTGCCCAACCGCTTCATTCATGCCATTTACCGAGTCGGTGAAGACGTTGGGATCCTTGCATCACTAAAATTTTAACTTTTACTGTTTATATGATATATATTGTCTGTTTCTGTCATTATCTATTGCTATTGCTTCTGTGATATTGATTTATAATCACTTGTATCTGTGTATATCTTATAGGGTATTTATTTAATAAACAGCTTCTGACTGTTCTGGCCAAACCATATGACAGTGTTCTTCTTATTCCTCCTAGCGTTGTGGTTCGTATAATATTACAATGGATTATTATATGTATATTTTTGTATTTAGATGTTTATATTTAGCCAAAACATTATATGCACTGCACAATATTCTCAATCAAAGCTAAACAATACGAAATAGAGATTTACAAAATAGGACAGTAAGAGATAGAGATTTGCCTATTTAATTGTGTAAATCTCTATTTCGTATAAGTAAAACATAGAATAAGAAGAGATATGAAATCAAAGAAAAAAGAAAAAAAATCTTTTTTTGCGATATGGGCAGAGGGTCAATGCCCTGTGACCCTTGCCGCTGCCATTATGCCAAAGAGTAAGGATATATCGTTTTGCCTTGTTATACAACACTGCTAACAAAATATTTTATTTTGGGAACGAAACCATAAAAGTAAGGTTGTTTTTTTTAAAAAAAGGCCTACCACTCACATTGTCATATGAAAACTTATCCGAAATGTTATGTTATGTTATATATTTTTATTAGTAGAAACGCCTTATGAATAGATTAGAAATATATCTCTTTCTAAAGGGTAACTGTAGGAAGAACTGGGAGTTAACAAACCTGGACATACATATTATACCCAATTTATTCATCTCTACATATTCATGTAACTGTTTTATGATAAATGAAAGTATTTCTCAATTCATTTTTCATTACCATTACTAAATCGTTATTTGAGTATAACTTTTCTTTTAGTTGGAATATTTTTACAAACTAAAATGCGTTTTCACCCTATGTCGAGACCTATCAAGTACAAAATAGTTTGCAAAAGAATGTGCATATTTGTTGTATTCATTTATAACTTAAATCCTCATTTATATAGAAATATGTACTATTCTTCTGTGCCCAGAGTCAGAGTCTATATTAGCAGCACTATGTCTAGTTTATGCAAGAAAATTCAATAGCATCAATTTAAACCAATTAAGAATTTTCAGCCCTGGTTGGCCAAATGACAACCAATCGGTGTAATTGCTCACCTACTGGATGTATTTAAACTATTCAAGAGTATAAACTTGCTTACAAATAACCTAATAATTAATAAATAATTGTCGAATGAGACATATCACAGCCTGTGAAAATTCGTGCAATAAAATTAAAAATTAAAAAAAAAACTGAAAAAAGGAGCAGATATGTAATGTTTTTTTCTATCTGACTGTGCTAGAGATTGAGGTTAGGCCCTGTATAACTATTTTATCTACTAAACAAATAAGAAGCCTAGACTTTGATATTGCTTTTTCAAACCTATATAGAGCCTTTGTTGACGTTTCATGAGAATTGCCCATATGAAACTGATGAAATAAATGACTTAGTCGGTGGTGAAATGTATACAAAAACACAATGCTGATAGCTCGGAATGCACTATAATTATGACGACACTGGGGTGTACATTTCTACTTGTGCTTGCTGGTTGATGTAAAGGAACCAGAAATATATTAAATGACTTTTGAAATCTAGCCTATCACAGTGATGTTCTTAAATAAAACATTCAGATTTGATGTCATGCCCATGATCACTGTACATACCTTGCCTTTGATGTAGACAAAGTCCAAAGAGCCTCCAGCTATAGCCCCAACTTCTAGAGATTCTACATGGCGATCCAAAAACATCTTGTACCCATCTTGTACCCGTCTTGTTCTCAGTAGGATTTCAACTTGAGTCCAACTTGAGTCCAACTTGAGTCCAACCGCAATGAGAGAGAGCAGAGTTCCACCTGGTGTTAAAAGCACCCACTACCAAGTTATCCGGAAAGCGAATCACGAGAATTCTAATTAATAATGTCAGTTTGTCAATTTAAGGCATAAGGATCCATTTAATATTGATTTGATGCACTACGTTTGAGCATTTGTCCCGTGTGCCTAGGATCCCATGTCAGTTTGTCGCTCTAAGAAAGGGTCTAAGTGGCTTGTCAATCATAAGAAATAGCTATGTGAATTTGTTGATTTTAGGCATCAGGACCCCTACACTAGCTCTTTGCCCCCACTTAACCATGTTTACAACGTTAACTTTTAGTTAATATAGTACTGGATCAGCGGCTCTGTTAATTGTTCATGTGTCTATGGACGTGTGGGCTGCACATACTATATGGGTCAGATTTTCAGAAAATGTATAATTCAAGTTCATCAATCTTCTCAAATAACCCAAATTCCAGACGAAAATATAGTTCAAAATACAGTTCAACTTAACCAAACAGACTGCTAGAATCAATGCAATGCCGAATATATTCGAATCTTGCCTAGTATTGACCAAATTGCAGCCGAATTTAACCGAATTCCCTAAATGTGTACAGCTGCCAATTGTACATTTTATGAAAATTTGACCCACGTCCAGCTTTATTCATTGTCGTCTGCTCTTTCACTCTGTAGGATATGAGTAGATGGCGCCACCATCCAGCTCGGTTATGACCCAAAGCGTTAGCTCTAATAGACTTAGGAAAACGTGGAGAGCGATATAAGTGATCGCTTCTCCAATGTATGATGTGTAATGCAAATGTAGTGCATTTCACGGTATGAAAAATGGTGTAGGCCATCTAGAGCTTAAATTGTTTAATAAGCAGGCCTGGCTGATGAAGCAGGCATTGGTATAGAAAAATGTCAGAAAAAACAAACAAATTATAAAAGTGTGATAAAATATATCGCAAGAATGAAACAGTGCTAAGTAAAGATAGGCGGCGCGGGAGCGTTAGAAATGTAAGAGCCCACTTGGCAGGTATGTTGAATAAAGTTGCAATGTTTTAAAAATAAAAGAAGACTTAGGAAAGCCATGATGCGCTGTTTGTTCCAACGTCCTGTAAGACGGAAAACAATATATATATACAGGTTGATACCAATACTCTCAATAAGTTATGTGTTTCAGGAAAATAAGTCCACGAAAATGATATGTGATGTGTTTCAGGATAATGAGTCGTAAGTCGCAAAAAATAGATTTTGAGATACCATTATATTTGAAAAGATGAGATCAAGCCGATTCTAATGATAGTAAACAGTCTAATAATCTAATAAGTATTTTTAGATTTTAAGTTTGATATTTTCGTTTTCGAAATATCGAATTATCGAAATGGTTTTTTTTTTCAATATTTCTGGGGGTCAATAAACAGTAAAGTAACTAAATGTAGTCCATATAAGGACCTTTAAAACTAAAGGATATATTATATAGATTGTCCTGAAATTTGATACAACAATTGATATAAGTCAAGGTAATGATCTCCCTAAAATTCAGAAAATTGCAATAATGTGATCTTGTGAAGAAAACACTTTGAAAAATATCAATTTTGCGACTTATGACTTATTTTCCGGAAACACATCACATATTTTAACGACATCATTAAGTGGGTATTTTTTATAAGATAACTTTGTTGAAGTGTTCTGACTTTAGGAGAGTCCACTATGATTATCTTGCTTATGTAACGGTTACAAGAGATAAAATTGCAGTATGAGTGTTTTTACTCATTTTCAAATAAAAATTCCGAAACAAACTTTATATATAAAACATACATAAATTAATTTTCAAATATAAAAATCCTCAACTCAACACCACCGCATGATTTTAACCGATGTTTTTTTAATCGATGTTTTTTAATCGATTTAATCTACACAATGGAGTCAAAGTAATGTACATATTTTTAGTTGTTACGTGTATTATACTAGTTGATTATGCGTACAAGCAATGTCCACTTCTGGAGCCTAAAGAGGAAACAAGGCGAGCAGTGAGCAGTGAACAACCTGTACATACACGGTGTGTGAACACTTACCAAGTGAGCCTAGGCACAGGTATATGGGTCAGATTTTCAGAAAATGTACAATTGGCAGCTCCACATATTTAGTAATTTCTGCTAAGTTCTGTTAACAAAATTATGAATTTGGGGTATATCTGAGTATATTTGGTATCATTGATTTAAAGTATCATTTCTGTTATGTTAAACTGCATTTTGAAGCTTATTTCTGTTTTAAATGTGGGTTATTTGAGAGGATATGTGAAGGCAAATTGTACATTTTCTGAAAATTTGACCCATATGTGCAGGAGACCGGCCGTCTCCCAACATATGACCAGGTGATCCTACGTCATACAGGTGTATGTCAATTTTGTATTTACCTGTGGGGCCAACAATGCCCGGGGTTTCTACCCAAACTACCCCTCCCGTGTCTACTTATGTTATATATACTTAATGTTAATACACTGTTGCAACTATATATATATATCAAGATTTTTATTCTGACTTTTTGTTCATACATATAATACTTCGCAACATCATACATATTTAATACAATAAATTTGGAATCGGGCATTAATAATCATCTGTAATCAGGTCTTCCAGACCGCCCAAACAAATAAAATGAAGTGTCAAATGTCTGTCCATACATCAATCGTTATAATGATCATTGCTTTAAAGTTCATGTTTATTTCCCTGACATAGCTGTTGCTTGTTGTCTTGTGTTGTGATGTCTTGACTTTAGTTGTAGATTTTCATTCAGTTTATGTATAATGTTTTCAAATATCAATCGTATTTGAAGAGGCTCTTATCACCTCCTTGTGATGCATATAAGGAACTATTATCTCTTCCATTGACACAGATACAACTTATCTTTGTAAGAAAATACCAGTTCATATTTTTCTAATATTTCATGGAAGCTATATTGCTATATTGATGACAGATTGTGTATATTATTAGTTGTTCTATAAATATAGAACTTCTAAATAAGACATATTCACCACAGGCAACCATACATCATATTCTTTATATAGTTTCTAGTATTGCTATTAACCATATGTGATGTGTTTCAGGAAAATGAGTCATAAGTCGCAAATTGATCTTTTTCAAAGCGTTTTGTTCACAAGATCACATTATTGGAATGTTCTAATTTTTGGAGAGTGGGTCACTTGTGGTTATGTCAATCGATGTATCAAATCTCAAGACAATCTATATAATATATCCTTTGGTTTTAAAGGTCCTCATATGGACTACATTTAGTTACTTTACTGTTTATTGACACACAGAAATATTGAAAACTTTTTTTTCCAAAACGATAATATCGAACTTAAAATCTAGAAATACTTATTATTTTTTCATCAGACTGTTTACTATCATTGGAATCAGCTTGATCTCATCTTTTCAATTATAATAGTATCTCAAAATCATTTCTTTGCGACTTATGACTCATTTTCCTGAAACACATCACATATGTTGCAATGAAAGTACACGTTTTATTACTTTCCATTCACTCCCCAGGTCGGACGGGTGTTCTAATATTACCGACAGATGCAATCTCATAATATCATATCATAAATACATATTAACACACCGGGAGGTCTGTACCTTCTCTTGCAGGGATAGTTCAATTCATGTTGATTGATATTGGTATCCTGATGTAGTGAGCACTGCAGTACAGAATATGAACATGACAAGACACTATTCAATATTTAAACTAATATTAGCCATTATTGGACAGTAATCACTGGTTGATATGCATGTGTCAACCCCCGCCCTTGCGGGGTGGTGGGGGTATGGGGGAGGGTATGCCACCACCCACGTGGGGGTTTCCCTTAGGCCAAAACAAAAATAGGTGTGTTTCCGATTTACCCCCCCCCCCCACCCTACCTTAGCTAGAAAAACCTTCCCCTACAAAACATTTTTTAGCCATACCTGATTTTTTTTGGATTTTTTGACAAAAAAGCTCATAAAAGCAGGAAAACAGGTTTTCCTAACCCAGAACTGTCAAAAAGCACATTGCCATGTTTAAAACAACTATTGTTATGAAATGTTTTTAGTTCCTGGGAGGTCATTACCAGCCTCCCAACCGTTTCCGCCAGATAAATGGGAAACACAACTATTTTGTTTGGCCTTACTGCAGTATCAGCAGGTGTCCCAGGGCCGGAGAATGTCTGTATTGCCTCGGGGGGGGGGGGGGGGGTGCGGGGATGTCATCATATATCTCCAAGTGTCCAGGACATTCCCCCTACCCCCGGGGTGGGGGTTGAGTTGTAATGGACAAGAGTATTATTGGGCATTACATCACATCGTGCATCATTATTGATAATATATAATTAATTATGATATTTACGGCAATAGGCCATACTCTAGATGCATGAGTCATATGCATATTTCGTACATTATTAGTTGTCCTAGTGAAAATAATTATCTACAAGAAAATGCAATTAAATGTGTTTACTTAAGTACATATGTTGCAGGAATATGAGTCACAAGTCGCCAAAATTGGATTTTAAAAAGATGCAATCAAGAGATCACTTGGAAAGGTAGTTCCTAATGATGATCGTATGGGTCAGAATTTCAGAAAATGTACAATTCACCTTCATCAATCCTCTCCAATAACCCACATTTAAGACAGAAATATAACATATTAGGCAATTATCTGGGCTGCTGAATATTGCCTATAGACCAGCTTGCTGGAGATTGATTGCTTTCCCAGGCTATAAATATTGCGTGGAAATCCCAATTTAAAAAAGTCTTCAAAATCACATTTTCACCTGACATACCTTCACAAACTACATATAATGCCCTCCACACAGGGCCGGCGGATCTGTACAGACCAACATTACAGATGGGGACATCCCGGATTCCCAGAACATGCTGACAAAAATATCCTTCTAGAGCTTTATATATTAGATAGACAGATATCTTGGTTGCTGAATAGTGAACATAGACCAGCTGTAGTTTGCTGGAGATTAATTTACAATGGACTGAGCTCCTGTGATAAAGTGATGGTGGAACTTACTCATAGCGGTCAATCTAAAACAAAATTAAACTTGCTAAGAAAGACTAAATGAGGTATGGAATGCTTCACCAGAAGGTGTATGTGTAGAGGAGCATAGACGTTATTACACCCCTCTTGGGAGTTGCCCATACCTTCAACATTGTATCTCCCGCTCAGTGGGAGCGGGTGACAACATGAAAATTACAACGCCCCCGACTGATACAACAAATTGTTTTGATTTTGCGGAACTCATATTATCGCCCACTCAATCGTTTTACCGATTTTCTCTGGAAATACTACAGCTAGGAACTTAAAATGAAAGGTTCAATTGAATAATCATATATATTTCATTCATTAAAACCATGTACGGGGTGAAATAAATATGGAATCAACCACAGGTTTGGTGAGTTGATTTTTTATCCATCTCCGTTGCGGAGGGAGACCTCAGGGCTACGCTACGATCCGCCCCTCTCTCTCCCCCCGCAACCTCGATGGATGAAAAATCAACTCACCAAACCCTAGCTAGCTTCCGTCTATTTCTCATTGTTGGATGGTTTATAGCAAATGGCACAATGGAAGGTTCAAACTGATTGAGACACATCAGAACACGGGACAAAACCCTAGCTGTTCCGTTGCCGTTTTCTGATCGTTTCAGGATCAGTTTGAACCCAGACAGAGTGTCATTTATGTTTAATACACACTGTATTTGAATGTTAACGGTAGTTTTAACTTGTTTAGCCTAAAGTTTAGCTTGAGGAGGCTCGATTCAACACAATTTGTAGGCCTAAGTTAGACAGCGTGAAACAGCATCATTTGTACATGATTGTTAGCCTGGCCTACGCTGCACCAACCAGATTGCATCATTTAGTCATGTGTAACCATGGAAGCCCAAACTGATCACGTGAACAGTTCACATCCACCACATTGCACCCACAAACAGCTTCTTTCTAAAGGCCTGTGACACCTAAAGATCTGTGTGTCTGGTCTTCTTTCCCTTCCCCAAGATTGACAGATATTGAACTTGGGTAGTGAGATGGAAATCACTACACATAGATATATTGTAAAGAAGTCTAAGGGTTTTTAGCCCATAGGTTCAGTAAGATGAAGAAGTGAGACAAGAAGTCCGAGGTTGCAGTTCGTCTGGATTCGGCCTAGGCGGTGGTGACTCAGCGAGTACCTAGGTCCGAGTCTTTCACTTTATTTTATACTCCAAAATCATGAATTATTCATATAATCAAACCCAGGAAATATTCCACTGGCTCTTCCCCTTCCCTCTAATTGGTTGAGGGAGAGAGGATCTTTCCCTAGCAACGCTTCCTGCAGAGTCACTAGCAACGGGAGGGAGAGGGAGAGCTCAGAGGGGGAAGGGGAGAGTGAAGAAGCCGAGGGAGAGGCAGGGAGAAATCAGATAGGGAGAGGGATAATAGGATAGAGAGAAGAGGGGAAAGAGTAGAGAAAGATGGGGGGAGAGGATGGGAGAGAGGAAAAAGGGAGGAGGGGGAGAGGGAACGAGAGAGTGAAGGAAGCAGAGGCAGGTAATGGAGAAGAGAATAGAGAGAAAAGAGGGGGAGAGAGAATAGGGCAGCGGAGAGGGGAGAAGAAGGGGGTAGGGACAGAGAGAGAGAAGGGAGAAACGGAGGAGAGGAAGGGGGAAAACTGGAGAGGAGAGACATTGAGAGGAAAAGGGTGACCATCTGGAGGATGGCAACTTTGCTAGTTTATTATGCGCACATAAATTTTATCAAATGTCATGGGTAAATCATCGGATGTCACACTGACTCGGTGAAAAAAGTCTGAGAAACACAAACACAAAGTCCAAACACGCCCTGGCTCTATCTATGGCTATGGATTTGTTGATGTGCTTCGCAGTGAGCCTGATGCTTGTCTGAGTTATTAATTTCCCCTATATCCACGAATGACATGAACAACTGAAGACTAGAGTTAAGGAACACATGTGTATATGGGTCAGATTTTTAGAAAATGTACAATTCATCTTCACCAATCCTCTCAAATAACCCACATTTCAGACAAAAATAAAGTTCAAAATACAGTTCAACCTAACCAAACAGATTGCTAGAATTAATGCAATGCCGAATACACTCGAATTTACCTAGTATTGAGCATTTTTTAGCCTACTAGTCAAATTTACTAAATGTGTACAGCTGCCAATTGTACATTTTCTGAAAATCTCACCCATAGACTGCCACTGTGTGGATGCCAACTACACCACCCAGTTGCACCATCAGGCATGACGTGGGGCTTGTGCTCCTGCCCTACTTCCCCTCCACACTCCACACTAAGCTGCACTCAGATATAGTATATCCGTGGTCTGATTACCAAGCATTATTTGTATCTCTACCTTCCATCTCCTCCCCCTCCCTCTGACCCACTTCCTCTCCCTCCTCACTTACCCTTGATATCTCTTGATCATCTCTCTGACGATCCCTATCTATTCCCCTCCCTCTCACTCTCCCTTCTTTCTCACCCCTCTTCGCCTCCCTCTTGCCCTCCCTCTTTCTCTCCCTCTTCCCCTCCCTCTTCCCCTCCCTCTTGCCCTCCTCTTGCCCTGCTCTTCACCTCCTCTTTCCCTCCTCTTCCTTCTTCTTCCCCTCCTCTTCCCCTCCTTTTTCCCGCCCCCTCGTCTTCCCGTCCCTCTTCCCGTCCCTCTTCCTTTCCTCTTCCCCTCCCTCCTCCCCATACTTTTTCCCTCCCTCTTCCTCTCCCTCTGCCCCTCCCTCTTCCCCTCCTCTTCCCCTCCCTCTTCCCCTGCCTCTTCCCCTCCTCTTCCTCTCCTTGTCCCCTCCTCTTTCCCTCCTCTTTCCCTCCCTCTTCCCTTCCCTCTTCCCCTCCCTCTTCCCCTCCTCTTCCCCTCCTCTTGCCCTCCCTCTTCCTCTCCTGTTCCACTCCCTTCCCTACCTCTTGCCCTCTCTCGTGCCCTCCCTCTTCCCCTCCCTCTTTCCCTCCTCGTCCCTTCCCTCTTCCCCTCCCTCTTCCCCTGCTCTTCCCCTCCTCTTGCCCTCCCTCTTCCTCTCCTGTTCCACTCCCTTCCCTACCTCTTGCCCTCCCTCGTGCCCTCCCTCTTCCCCTCCCTCTTTCCCTCCCTCTTTCCCTCCCTCTTGCCCTCCTCTTGCCCTCCTCTTGCCCTCCCTCTTCCCCTCCTGTTCCACTCCCTTCCCCTCCTCTTGCCCTCCCTCTTGCCCTCCTCTTGGCCTCCTCTTCCCCTCCCTCTCCCCCTCCTCTTCCGCTAAACTAGGCTGCAGTTTGGTCAATACTTGATAAATTCGAATATACCCGGCATTGCATTGATTCTATCAGTCTCTTTGGTTAGGTTGAACTGTATTTTGAACCTTATTTACGTCTGAAATTTGAGTTATTTGAGAGGACTGGCGAAAATGAATTGTATATTTTCTGAAAGCTTAACCCAATTAATGATTATTATCCACAATATACATGTGCTTTACTGGCAATTGTAGACGTATACATTACATGTGGGTCAGACCTTCAGAAAGTGTACAATTGGCAGCTCTACACATTTAGTAAATTCTGCTAAACTAGACTGAAAAATGGTCGCTACTCGGTATGGGTATATTTAGTATTGTCTTGATACAAACAATTTGTTTATGTTAGACTGAATTTTGTCTTTAATTTAGGTCATTGGGGAGGATTGGGGAAGGCGAATTGTACATTATTTTGGCAATTTCATTAACGGACAAACTAAGAAACATTGTTAATTTGATGAAAAACATGAAGATAAACGACATATGCGAGGGCAGGAGGCGGTGGGGTGTGACCATGGTGGAACCGTTCCTCCACACACACGGGTATAGCCGTCAGCAATTGTATAATTGGCCTTCAACAATCCTCCTAAATAATCCTAATTTACTGCAGAAATTGGGTTTAACATAAGGAAACAGACATTTAGCAATACCTAATATATATGTTACTCAGATATATATGCCTAGAATTCATGCTTCTTACCCCAATAGGGGATTTGCATAGCCGCCATTTTGAATCTTGATTCGGATGGAATTATGGGACTTATGGTACAGTATAAAATCTTTAGAAAACATACCATGTTCAGCATGGACTTTGTTTCAATGTTCTAACGTCAATATCCATGTTTCCATAGCACAAGGCCACATCTTTCCCATCATGCATTTGGTTTTCATGGATCATATATATACATATCATATATAACTGATATTGGTGTAAACATTCTTGCAATTTTCAATAACAATGCTGCCAAATATTTGTATGTCAGATTTCCACAGAATCCATCCCAGCATACACTGTAGTAGACATGCGCATTGGCAAATTCACATCCCCCTATTTAGGAGAATGTGTAAAGCGTACAATTGTACAGGTTTCTACGGTTTGACTCATGGTACATCTCACTCATCTCATCCATGACCCCCACTCCACCCCTCCTCCATACATCCACCTGCCCCGCACTCAGTGTGTCATACTACCACTTCACCTGCTGTGCTGGAGGTGGAGAGGTGGAGAGGTGGAGAGGTGGAGAGGTGGAGAGGGTGGTCAGGTGCTCCCTACATGCTTCACTGGTATATTGGCGCTATTGGGCCTGGTAGAGTTAACATTGCATGGGATATATCACATGGATACACTACAGGCTGGTACTGATACTCGCCTTCTATGATGTGATTATCTCAACACTTTCGGGGAGTTTTACTTCAACAATTGAACTGCATTAGTCATCAAATAGGACAGTGTAAGTATATATTGCTGTGCCATGGAACCCCACACAAGGGGTGGGGGGGATGGTGGATTAGTCATTAAATAGGACAGTGCTAAGTATATATTGCTGTGATCTGGAGTGAAAATGTAATTTTGAGGCCTTTTTTAATCAGGAACTTTACACTCTATTTATAGCTTGGGAAAGTGAGTCCCTGGCAATAAGAAGAGAGGGAGGGTGATCATTGAGGGAAGGGCGAGAGTAAAGAAGCAGAGGGGGGAGGTGAGGGGAGAGAGATGAGAGATCGGAGGGGGAGAGTGAGGAAATAGGGAGGTGAGGGGAAAGCGAATAATCAGAGGGAGAGGGTGGGAGAAATCAGATAGGGAGAGGGAGAATAGGAAAGAGAGAAGACGGGGAGGGGAAGAGAAAGACGGGAGAGAGAGGGAGGGAGAGGGAAGGAGAGAATGAAAGAGGTGAAGGGACATGGTGGGGGAAATCAGATAGGGTGAGGGAGAAGAGGGGAAGAGAGAATAGGGCAGGGCAGAGGAGAAGGTGAGTAGGGACAGGGAGCGAGAGAGGGGAGAGGCAGGGGAAGAGAAGGAGGAGAGACAGTGAGAGGAAAAGGGTGACCGTCCGGAGGGGGGATACTTTGCTAGTACCCAATAGTGAAGAGGTTTGTAATCAATCGAGGCAGAGAACCAAATCGCATGACACCCAAAGGAGAGGAGAGCAATTTGACCCCCATTGAGATCAATTACAAACGGTACAGTGTGCCATTGGGTATTTAATACTTACGGATTTATTGATTCATTTGTTATGTTTACCTTCTTAGTACTGTTTTGTTCAAGAACTATCAGACAATTCAGATTTCCCACTATGTCCCGCAGATTTTTTTTGTATCTATTTCACCATCACTCTTTGACATGTACTTAAACATAACAGATTTACTGATGAACTTAAACTTGCTTTTGTCTTGGTCAAGAGCGATGTTATGACTCCCGTCATGACGCATCTGCGTATTTATGCTTGCCTTTTTTTCCGACCCATGTGGGTCAGGACAATATTTTAAAATGCAAAACTATTTAATTCTGCACAGTCATGTACAATTATTTTGCTTACTGGTTTGTATTGAATTACTCAAATAAATGTATCAATTATTTTTTTCAATTTTACAACTCATTTATATGCGCTAATAGTATTATCATTGGAGAACTATATTCATTCCATATCAGCCTGAGGCCTCATATGGCCGTTGTATCAGCCACAGGACTGAGTTTCTGCTCTCAGTGTTAACTCATTGGCAATGCGTATTGACCAAACTCAAAGGTGAAATGATAGATGTAAACTTCATTTGAAAGAATTTTGGTGGAGAATTTAGAAGCTCCTTAGCTAAACCCTCTAGAAGGGCATACTACACACACAATGCTGCAGCCTATGGTGGTCCATATTACCCTGTAGGAAGGTATGATAAACATCCAATGCTGTAGCCTACATTCCATATTACCTTCAAGAAAGGTATAATAAGTACCCAATGCTGTAGCCTACATTCCATATTACCCACTAGAAAGGTATAATAAGCACCCAATGCTGTAGCCTACATTCCATATTACCTTCTAGAAAGGTATAATAAACACCAAATGCCGTAGCCTACATTCCATATTACCTTCTAGAAAGGTATAATAAGCACCCAATGCTGTAGCCTACATTCCATATTACCCACTAGAAAGGTATAATAAGCACCCAATGCTGTAGCCTACATTCCATATTACCTTCTAGAAAGGTATAATAAACACATGATGCTGTAGCCTATGGCATTTCATATTACCCTATAGAAAGGTATAATAAACACCCAATGCCGTAGCCTACATTCCATATTACCTTCTAGAAAGGTATAATAAGCACCCAATGCTGTAGCCTACATTCCATATTACCCACTAGAAAGGTATAATAAGCACCCAATGCTGTAGCCTACATTCCATATTACCTTCTAGAAAGGTATAATAAGCACCCAATGCTGTAGCCTACATTCCATATTACCCTCTAGAAAGGTATGATAAACATCCAATGATGTAGCCTATGGTAGTCCATATCACACTCTAGAAAGGTATAATAAGCACCCAATGCTGTAGCCTACATTCCATATTACCCACTAGAAAGGTATAATAAGCACCCAATGCTGTAGCCTAGATTCCATATTACCTTCTAGAAAGGTACAATAAGCACCCAATGCTGTAGCCTATGGTAGTCCATATTACCCTCTAGAAGGGTATAATAAGCACCCAATGCTGTAGCCTACATTCCATATTACACTCTAGAAAGGTATAATAAACACACAATGCTGTAGCCTACATTCCATATTAGCCCCTTGAAAGGTATAATAAACACACAATGCTGTAGCCTACATTCCATATTACACTCTAGAAAGGTATAATAAACACACAATGCTGTAGCCTACATTCCATATTAGCCCCTTGAAAGGTATAATAAACACACAATGCTGTAGCGTACATTCCATATTACACTCTAGAAAGGTATAATAAACACACAATGCTGTAACCTACATTCCATATTACCCTCTAGAAAGGTATAATAAACACACAATGCTGTAGCCTACATTCCATATTAGCCCCTTGAAAGGTATAATAAACACACAATGCTGTAGCCTACATTCCATATTACCCACTAGAAAGGTATAATAAGCACCCAATGCTGTAGCCTACATTCCATATTACCCACTAGAAAGGTATAATAGGCACCAAATGCTGTAGCCTATGGTAGTCCATATTACCTTCTAGAAAGGTATAATAAGCACCAAATGCTGTAGCCTATGGTAGTCCATATTACCCTCTAGAAGGGTATAATAAGCACCCAATGCTGTAGCCTACATTCCATATTACCCTCTAGAAAGGTATAATAAGCACCCAATGCTGTAGCCTACATTCCATATTAGCCCCTAGAAAGGTATAATAAACACACAATGCTGTAGCCTACATTCCATATTACACTCTAGAAAGGTATAATAAACACACAATGCTGTAGCCTATGTTGCGTCCCAAAGTAGACATATGTACAAATGATGAAATCGGTACAGACTTTTCCTCTGTGGTACATGCTATTTCACATACTATAGTTCTTTTCCAACTGCTTTCTTCCTATTTCCGGGAAGATTTTACTATTTCCAGAACAAAAAGTTCCATGTCAGTGTCGATTTTCCCATGTCAGCCTCCTTTTCCACTATTTCCCTTAGATATTCACCACCGAAAAGTATATCACTGCACCTTTTTCCTATTTCCCCTACATGAAAAGCCATGTCTGGCTGCTGTGACTCCTATGTCTAGATTTGGCCATCTTTTCTCATTGGTGTCCTCCCTGGGACACTCCTTTTCTACCCATACAAAAGCAGACATGGGTCAGATTTTCAGAAAATGTACAATTGGCAGCTGTACACATTTAGTATATTCTGCTAAATTAGGCTGCAATTTGGTCAATATTATGTAAATACCTGTACATTTGACATTGCATTGATTCTAGCAATCTGTTTGGTTAGGTTGAACTGTATTTTAAACTTTATTTTGGTCTGAAATTAGGGTTATTGGAGAGGATTGGTGAAGATGAATTGTACATTTTCTGAACATCTAACCCACATGACTCAGTGGCTCAGTGTTACATAACATTATCCAGTACCCCTGAGTGGGGGCCCACCAGCTATCTTTGTAGTGTAGCAGTGTTACATAACACATCCAATACATCTTCTCTTCCTTTCTCTTTCTCCCTCTCTCCCTCTCCCCTCCAGCCCCCCCCCCCCTCCCCCGCTCACCCTCCCTCTCCCTCTCACCCTCCTTCTCCCTCCCAGTCATGTTGGGGTAGGAATACATCATGGTACATTTGGGTGAAAAGGAGTGGATATTTGGAAAAGGAGTGAATATTCCGAAAAGGAAAAGGATATTCCAAAAAGAAAAGGATATTCCAAAAAGGAAAAGTATATTCCAAAAAGGAAAAGGATAATCCGAAAAGGAAAAGGACATTGGCAAAAAGGAAAAGAAAGTTGACAAAAAGGTATTGGATATTCCCCAAGGAAAAGTCTTGGATATTTTTGATTTTTCGTATTTCACGTTTATATCCTTTCAGAGTGGGGACAAAACAGCCTACATTCCATATTAGCCCCTAGAAAGGTATAATAAACACACAATGCTGTAGCCTACATTCCATATTACACTCTAGAAAGGTATAATAAACACACAATGCTGTAGCCTACATTCCATATTAGCCCCTAGAAAGGTATAATAAACACACAATGCTGTAACCTACATTCCATATTACCCTCTAGAAAGGTATAATAAACACACAATGCTGTAGCCTATGGTAGTCATGTTACCCTCTAGAAAGGTTTATTAAAGGTATAGGCGGGTGTTCAATGCAAAAAAGATTGGTCGGTGATTTGTTCATGAAACATTCAGGGATCATTCCTGACTACATAAGAAAGCAAGAAATGAAAAAAAAATTACATCTCATCGACTTATTTTTTTTTCTACAGCCGCTTGAAAATAACAAAGCTTTAGCATTGAAGTCTATGGAAAAATGTGTTTTTTTTTGTTTCATTATATAAAAAAAAAATGATCGGTGACTTTTCATCAAAACTTTCTACTCATATATATGGTGTATTATGCTACCGATTTACCAAAGAAAAACTGTATGTTGACGTGGTTAAAAAAAAGTTGTGGTCATTTGAAGTTGACCACATCACCCAAATTTAGTAATCAAGCAGCATAATCATTGAAAATGAATCTTAAAAAACATCACTCAAAACTGCTCTAATAAAAATAAACCCTCTAGATATTGGAAATCGTACACAAATACATCTCAACTTATGATGATAACGAAATATTTCAAAGAAAAATATGAGCCGCTAGGTGGCGTGTGTGTTGACACCCGCATATATCTTTAAACACCAAATGCTATAGCCTACATTCCATATTACCCACTAGTAAGGTATAATAAACACACAATACCGTAGCCTACATTCAATATTACCCACTAGAAAGGTGTAATACACACTACAACTATAAAACGAAAGGAGCAGTGCAGGAATAATAGTTGTCAGTTTAAGTGGAAAGAGGATAGTTGTTGTTTTTTTTTTTTTCCCAACACCGGGTCTTTATTCATGAGGTAGACAAGATTTCAGATGCAGAGCGGTATACAATTTTGATTTTACAAGCGCTCTAAAGGTCAACAAAACAAATTGACATGGATAGAAACAAGTTACAGGGCAGGATACACAACAAAATCAAATGCACTCGTCATGTTCCAGGACATGGGTTAATCATATGGTTTAGACAGCACAAATCGGACATTACAAGTTATCATAGAAACGCTCCCACAACTTAAATTCGTTGACGTGGGATTGGCCGTATACGGCGCTGTCCTTGAGGGCTCTCAGGGCCGACTTGACATCCCTGAGGAATTCAAAGAAACAGATTTCGTTATTATAAAACAACCTCTTTTTATAAATAAAAAACTTGGCTTTAATGAGAATGAAGTTTAACCTTTTACTACTAGGCTCTTGGCATGGGATACCCAGTAGTATGTGCGCCGCATTGAGATCGTCGACTAGCTCTCTATTAAAGGCCTCATTGCGAGCGGCCCAGTTGACCAATGATAGCCAGAACTCATTCACAGTTTTACAATCAATAAAGAAATGGAATACAGTGTCGCTTTCATCGCAGTAGTTACAGTCTGGGAACAACTTGACGTGGATGTCCTTCAGATATTTGTTACAAACGATTAGCCTATTGACTACTAAGAATTGGAATGACTGCAGCCGTACATTCTTCGTGCACGTATAAGGAATGTTGTACCAGATCTTAGAACTGACTTGTGTGATATCTATGCCTTTGTCCCTGAACATTGAAACCCATTTTACATTTCTGTCCTCGCTGTATAAAATAGCACCCCTGATAGCGTTGTATAATTCTCTAGCGGTGGCGGCCAGAATATTCACCGCTTCGCCTCTGAACCTACAGACCAGTTCGGGTCTATAGTCGGAGACGGTATCATTAATGATCGTGGTCCACCAATTTTTGGGGATCGAGTCCCTCAAGAGAAACCTCTCAACAAAAGTAATCTTCACATCATTTTCGGCTTTAAACTCATGGATACTCTTGATTTTGTCGTTCAAAATTAGGTCGTCAATGCAATATAAACCTTTCCTTTTCCACACCTCCCAGTTGGTGTTCTTATTTTCAAGCTTTAGAATTCTATTGTTCCAAATTTTTTCGCTCAGTATTTCTTTTTTGGTAACAGGTTCATTGGATACATAAAATCTCGACCACAGTTTTAAAGCTTCATCGTAAAAATCAGACCCTGTGGACTTCATTACCGACCTGGCCTCTAGGGCTGCTTGAATGTCCTGGCCCACGGCCGCCTCGAAGAAGGCTGACCATTTAGCCCCTTTATCTAGGATTAATCTTTTAAGCCACATCATCTTAGAAGCTGCCACCTTTGAGCGCAGGTCGTGCAGGTTAAGCCCGCCCTCCCCCGCGCTCTTACACAAATATTTTCTTGCGACTTTATGTTTCTTATTTCTCCATAAGAAGTCTTCAATCATTTTTTGAAACTCTGTCACAATGCGGTCTTCTGTACAGATGTTGGCTGCGGCATACATGAATAAAGGCAGGATCAAGACGTTTGCAACCACCACTCTACCTTTAAGGGATATGTCCCTCTTTGACCAATGGGCTATGCAGTTTTTTACCTTTACTCTGACTTCTTCGAAATTCTTATCGTTTTGAGTACTTGTGTTAGGGGGGTGAACAATTGTAATACCCAACACCTTCATGCAGTTGACCCAACGAATCTCTTTGGCTTTCTGCGAGTACATTGGAGCATTTCCGATATTGAAACCTCTCGTTTTATCTATATTGAGGACTAGGCCCGACGCTTTACTGAAGTCTTCTATTATCTTAATCATGTTTATCAGGGAGGTCTCGTTATTGGCGATGACAGTGAGATCGTCCGCAAATTGAACAACTTTGTTTTCCGCGGTACCGATGCGAATCCCGTTACAATCGTTCGAGTTTCTGATCGCTTGAGCGAGTTTTTCTACTACAATTATGAAAAGGTAAGAAGAGATCGGGTCACCCTGCTTAACCCCGCGGTTGACGCTGAACCAATCGGATGAGTAACCGTTGTTCAAGACACAAGAGTTGGAGCCATGCAACATAATTCTGATCCAACTTATAAATACTTCGCCCACGCCTATTTCCTCTAAACATTTCAGTAGGAAGCTCCACGAGACGGAGTCGTAGGCTTTGCGGAAATCCAACGAGACGATAAGACCTTTCTTCCCTTCATTGTGTAGATATTGGACCGTGTCCTCAACTCGTCTAGTGGCAGTGCCGATGTATCGACCCTGCAGAAAACCAACTTGGTCCTCATTAATACATTTTCCGATACATAATTTCAATCTCTCTGTGAGAATCTTGGATAATATTTTATAGTCGGTGTTTAGCAAGGTTATGGGACGCCAATTACCGATCAGTTTTAGATCACAATCTTTTTTAGGAATGACGGAGATTACCCCCCTATACATTTCAGCGGTGAGGCTATTATTATCAAAACACTCTTAGGATAGTTGTTGTTAATTTACATAGTAGGATCAGTTATTCTCTCCGTAGCGGTGTGTATTCATTTGTCTCAGTCCAGGGCAGTTCCTATAGTTGTACAATACGTGGGCTGCCAAATTATATACACCTCCTCCCCCTATCTCAAGTCTTCATAAAATGCACAATTCACCTTCACCAATCTTCTCAAATAACCCAAATATAAGAGAAAAATCAGGGTTAGAATACAGTTTATACAGATTTATTGAATGAATAAAATAAAGAATACACTCACAAATTTCCACTTTTCACTCTAATTTAGCAAAATTCTAGAAATGTGTAAAACTGTAGATTGGTTGTGCATTTGTAGATTGATTGTGCAAGATCTGACCCAATAGCAGTACTGTTGGCCCGCCTCCACCTGCTGCCTAACAGTATGGAAGAAGAGAATGTTCTTGCCAAGTACAACTTTGTACAATCATTTCGCATCACATTTTATGAATGAAAATACTTTTTAATTTCGTTTTGATTATCGTTTCAATATAACATGCCACTATCATTTTCATTTTGCTTTCACATGTCCTGTTCAGTTGGGTCAATGGTAATAATAGAAATAGATAATAGTTTATGTATTAATAAAATCAAACTATAGGTCTTCTCACATATAGGACCAAATATGTGATCCGTTTCAGGAAAATGAGTCATAAGTCGCAAAATATGGATTTTGAGATATCATCATATTTGAAACGTTGAGATCATGCCGATTCCAATGATAGCAAACATTAAGGACATTTAATAAGTATTTCTATGTTTTAAATTTTATATTCTTTTTTAAAAAAAAGTTTGCAATAACTTTGGGGTGGACAATTACTAGTAAAGAAGCTAAATATACTCTAAAAGATGACCGTAGTAATGCAAGATGTATTTATTACAATGCCTGGGAATTTGGTACCTGTATTCATGCTACTAGCAGCTCCAAGAACCCCAAAAATGAAAACATTCTAAGCAAGGTTTCTTATGAATAGTCTACTTTGGAAAACGTCAATTTTGCGACTTGTGACTCATTTTCCTGAAACACATAACATATATTGTATATGTGACGGTATTGTAAAGAAATTGTAATGTGTTTTTTATTAACTCGTTTATTTAGGTGCCGCCCGACTGCCCTCTCTGTTAACGTTGGCTAAAAATTTGGATATGTATTACATTTTCTTCCATTCTTTTTTAACCCGTCTAAACGGCAACTGAGTGTCATTTTGGAGTAATCTGTTGTAGTTCTTGCTGTATCTTTTTAAAACTGATTTTAGTCTAGGAACACCAAAACCATGAGTCAGCAACTTCTGATGTTGTAAGTTTTATTGAAGTTTTGTAAGTTGGTACATTCGATTCCTACGTTTCGGATCTATATGTTCGATCCTTCATCAGGGAATAATTTACATTGATCAAATACAGGGGGTATATTAATTTTGTGCAGGTGCGTTGCTTAGTTACAGTATCAACAGATTGAATACAGGATGCTGATTGGTCAATAATGTATATCACAATAGTTCCTTTAATAATTGGTCTAGGACGGTCAAGTAAAGTTTATTCGGAGCGTATTGGAATGTAGAATTTAAAACGTTATTATTTTTATTTGGAGGATCCATCCAAGTTCTTTATAATGATGACTTCCCCTATTGTCGCTCACAGGTGACTTTTTTTGCTCCTTTCGCTCCTTTGCTTGTATCTACTTCAAATTTGTGTATAAACATATTACAGCAGCAGAATATTGAAAAAAGCATTCCTATAAATAATGACATGGGAAATTATGGTAAAATTGTGTTAGTCATAATAGCTGAGAATGTTGTGTTACCAGTGTGGGGTTTGCCATGCAAGAGTACTTACGGTGGCCGAGGTAGTGGACACGGGGCTTAATGGGTGAAATCGCCAGAAAACATACAATTCACCTTCACCAATTTTCTCAAATAACCCAAATTTAAGACAAAAATCAGGTTCAAATACTGTTCAACATTGCCAAACAGATTGTTTGAATCGAGGCAATACCAAATATAACCATATGAACGATTTTTCATTCTAATATAGCTGAATTTACAAAATATGTTGATCTACCAATTGTACATTTTCTGAAAATCTGACCTTATCATCGCTTTAACCTGTGCTTAGCTAGCACAGCGTGTAAGTGGGGGAAGGAGGCAACGTTGAATCTTTTTTTTGCCTACTGCAGCGCGTTTAGTGGTGAAACAGAGCATTACCACTAGTTACATACATGATGGATGGGCAGGGGTCGGGGTAGTTATACATGTAGATATATATGGGTGATTCTCACTAAACTGCCTCAATTGGCCTAAGGTCAAACGTGTTGTCAAGGTTATAAGGTTTGTTTTTGTTTTTTTTCTGTTTAAAGTCTATGAGAAAAGGACAATTTTTTTCGTTTTTTCAGTATAACAAAATAATTGAAAATAACATTTTCCTAAAAATCTCTATAGGCTTAGCTAACATATTGCTTTACCCTCTCAAGCAATACCAAATGGTGGTCACCGACTTTTTAAAAAAGTTATTCAACTGAATCTGCATCCAGATGAGTTAAAAACAGGAATATTGAAGATTTTCAATGCTGAATAATATCTTTCAAAATATGTTGATACCCTGTTCTTTCATGCATGAGGGTAAACCTGTATAGTGGCTATGTTTAGAAGTCATTTCAACTGAAAAATGTTATTTGTTTGTCTGAAATCTTGGAAAAACTGAGTAAATATCCATTTTCCCCACATACTTAAATACTAAACTTTGATGGTCTCTAGAATGAAAAAAAGATATGCTGAGATCCATTTTTTTTGCTTTTTGTTATCCCCCAACCATGGTCTTTCTCAAGACAAAGTTTGTAAAAATTATTGTCACTCCTTTTTTTTCATGCATTAGTTCCTTGAACTCCCGCCTGCAGCAGTGCATATGACAGTGGTTTATCTCTTTAAAGTTATAGAGTATGTTTTGGTGTGTTATATTACAATAACCACAAGGTTATACATACCTACTTACATACAGAGTCTCTTGTTTCCCAGCACCAATTTATATATCTTAATTTATTAAATGCTCATGCTTTATGGGAGGTGCTATGAGTGGGGTGCTATAAAAATATTCATATAGGACGCGTCCTATAAGAAATGTATTTGTCTAAAAATAGCTCTGTTGATATGCTTCGCGGAGCTTTGGCTCACTGCGAAGTGTGTAAACAAATCCCCGCGATTCTGGTACTATGATTATAGAAATACATAATAAAAACCATGTCATTAAATGGAGCATTAAATTCTCTATCGAATGATATAAGTTTTATTAATGGCCACATTATGAATGGCCACATTACGAACGTTTTAATTCAACAATATAAATACTGCATGATCACACAGTGGTCAGTGGGGCCGTCAGCAGGGCAGCGGGGCTCTCTGTGCTTCTTTAGTATTTTTTCAGTGATATCTGATGACATATGATCAAATTTTATGCACATATAATAAATATAGAATGGAACTCGCCGGGAATAATAAAAAATTTATTGGACTTGATTCCTCCACATAAGCACTCTGCCTACGGCATCATGCTTATGTGGAGGAATCTCGTCCAATAAATTTGTTATTATTTCCGGCTCGTCCCATTCTCTCTATGTATTAAATTTATACCTTAGCATCTTAATGTGTCTCTATGGGACACGGTGTTGACACTACTGTTGACACATCTGCTACCTTAATGTATCAACACCCAATCCCTTTATCCCTGATGACAAATAAACGATTTTCTATTCTATTTTTTTCAACAAGTCTGGCATTATACATACGTTAAAACCTCACTGTTATTTGTCAAATAATGGCAATACATTTACGGTGGTGGATAGACAAATGGGTCAACATACTTATGTGCCAAATCAAAAATCAGCGTATATCTTCCCGTTGTTACCCTAATGTGGAATAAAGTTACTAAGAAGGCTACGTTTTGTTAAATATGTTGTTTGTTAAATAAGTTGTCTAATGACTTTACATCCTCAAAAACTACGGAAAGATATCAGGAATAAAAACAAAGTAGAATAAATCAATATTTATGTACAGGTTAACTAATGAGTTGGTTGAAGGAGTGTAAATATTGTGTAAACCAAACAAACACATGAATACTTTAATCTGTGTTCATAAATACATCACTTTATATTAAGTAATATATGTATAGCTATTGTAAATATTTACTAATATTTATAAATATGCATGAAGATTATTGGAGACCCATATCCTGGTTAGTGCGCTTACTTTTGAGTTAGGAATTCTTCTGTATTTTCCCTGAAACTCTCCTTGATTGAAAATATTTTGCAGGTCCGCAGGAATGGGGGGCGGGGGGGTTCCAAATCTGTATTGCTTTGTACGGCCTTTATCAACTGTTTGTGATGAAGGATAAGTTTGGGGCTATTGTTATTATATTTCTCCTCCATCCAGCATGGCTTCTAGTTGGGAGATTTCTGTTGTCTAAATTTGAGCCATTCCTTCTCATTTCATTGGGTTATATTTTTTAAGTAGCTAGTTCCTTTTCAACATTTGACATTATTTTAAATGTTGACTTTATCGCTGCATAAACATAATACGTCCTCCCTAGAGCCAGCTTTTTTTTAAACAGAATTTAAAGACAGTGAGGTGCCTTAATCAACCATTGATTCCATCATTATCGACTCCTGCCCATCCACCATGTCTATAATACCATGCTTAAATTCTGCTAAAACAAGTTATAAGTTTATTTATTCAGTTAATCGATGATTTAATCAACTCTTTTTTATTTAACTTTATATTAAGTTTAACTTAATGTATATTTCCAAAGGAAACAAATTCTCCATATCAACTATTTGTGCGCAATGTCAAGTCATAGTTTCAGAACTTTAAATTTTGCTCAACTGAAAATGCATAATATTTAATTAAAAGTGCTTATATTTAATTATATGTGTAAATTTTGTGATAATAATATTATATGGTTTTATTGTCCTAGATATATTTAAACATATGCAGTGCTCCCACCTGGGGGAATGCAATAAACATATTTATAAAAAAACATGCCACTAGATATATTTAAATGTACTGTTAATATGGTCCATGGTAAATTGAACATGTTAAATATGGCATGTTTAGGGTTAAGGAAATGGGTTAATGTATGCAGACTACAGAAGGCACACACATGCATGGGAGTCCTCTCTAAAACTGTTATATTATTGAATATAATGTAAGGGAAAAGCAAGTGAACACGGCGGCTTGTTGATGTTAACTACTTTATTTAGTCATAGAGCGTGGGCGCGTCCCACGCGACCTAGCGCGCATGCGCTGGTTGGCAATCTCCAATAGTAGGGGGGATACTACCCAAGATGCTAAGAAGGGGGAGTATACTACCCATATAGGTTTTAATTACACAAGCGTACCTATATATAGCATAGTCCCCTCCCCTCTTTTCAAATCAAACAATCTTTTGATTTCCTTAACTAATCGTACAATATATAGTAGCAAAACTTAATCTAAATACCGATAATCCTACTACAATTCGTTTGCGTTTACAAATATAGCGCCTCATAAACAGGCTCGGAGTTCTGCTCCTCTCGCGGTGAATAGAAAATAATATATCGATATGCTTAGCAGAGCTAAATCTTTCGTCGATTCGACGCGCTCTGGTTCGGCGAAAGACATTCCAAGCCTGTACTGGCGATAGCTTACTACATAACTCTAAAATCTTCTAATATACCTTAAATACTTTTAGACGCTCAAATGGTCGCCATCTTATCCTTACATCTTCTCATTTTTTGATGCTTGGATAATTCTCTTACATAATCCACACAATCTCTCCTTTTTTATTTTTCAGACATGGCAAAAATAAAACAACTCACAAATAAATGACATAAAAATGCAAGCTTTGAGCGATTAAAAGCCTCGACATTTAATACTACTAAACTAAAAGTCGAAGAAATAGCTAGGTTTACGAAAATACCGTTGTAATCGGGAATAAACGCCTGGTGGCGCCACTATGCTTCCGCAAAAAATCACAACTTTCGCTATCAAGAATGCCGTATTTCTTAGCTCGCTAGTTGAAAACTAATACCTTAAGAAAATCCAAAAAAATTTCTAGGCGACTAAATACAAACAATAAATCATTTTTATCCGAGTCTAACAGCGCAGATCAAACCTCTTATTTTTTAAACTGCTGTCGTGCTCGTGTTAGGTTCTGGTAATCATCCCTGGCGACCAGATACGCCCTCTGTCGTAAAAACTGAGCAAAAACATAATAATAGGAATAAACGCCAGATGGCGCCACTCTGCTTCCGCAATTTATGCTTTCGCAAAACACGTAAGTTATGACAACTAGAAATTAGTAAATAATGAAACAATTCTCTCTTTTAAATAGAAATTTGTACCCTTCGATAATAGTCATCGATAAAATACGAATATAAAACATGGTTAAAGTTACTTCTACTGCTAAAAATGGTTTGAAAACACAACAATCGTCCGACACTCTCTCGCGGTTCCGCCATTTTGGATCCCGAGTGGATTCCCGCCTTGCTATAATTACTAATGTTCTATTCTTTGAATTTCTCCTCCTGGTGTCGACGTGGAGCTATGCGACCTAGCCTTTAGTCGCTGAAGTCGGGTAATCCAGGGGCGCACGCAATTACTTCCTCCTCTGAGTCTGACAGTCTGTTGTAAGTAGAGGAACATAATTCACATGCATCAAAGATAGGTACGATTCTTCTTCACACATATCCATAAATAATTAAAGACAAGGAAAATCCCTATAAAAATGTCAGCAATTGTTTTTCAAAGCAAATATCATTCTATTAATTCATAAGAACTCTGAGTAACTGGGCGTAACCCAACACCACGCTTACCAACATAGAAACCAAGGCTAAATTCGTTAGTAATAAATATTAGTGGCGTGTTTTACCTACCCCTTGTTTTTTCTTAGCTGTTGTGGGCTCTTTCGGTTCCACTTCAGCTGAACTCTTTCTCCGTTGGGGTAGATAAGTACCAGGAGAATTGATACACAAGGGTTGTTCACTAAATTTTCTAAAATGTTCGATTGCTTTCTAGATAGCTTAATCTCTTCTTTCAATTTGTACTTTTTAGGGAGCCCCCAGCACTTAAACGTGAGCCTTCCTGCCCAAGTCATCTTTAACAGATTAGGCCTGCACCACCTAGACTCGATGGATGTCTGCAGAAGTATAGGGGCGATGGTGTCCGAAATAGCGTTGATTTCCTCAGCGACTTGCTGTATTTTCACAGTGCATGCCTCATCTAACCACTGGAATTTGAGGCTGACCCAGGCGCAGTATTCGCAGCCTACTGAGGTCGAGCAGCAATTATTACAAATACAACATTTCATGCACTTATCCCTTAGGCAGCCACAATGTTTCCAAATTAACTTTATAATGAATATGGCCACTATGCAAGCTAAGATGATTGTTGCCCAGTCCGTATGATCCATCTCCTCGATCTTGAATCGTGGGAGCTTGTCAAAGGTCGGGATGGTAGGGGCTTTCCTGAGGTATTTGCCGATACGGTACGGCTTCAGGCTTAGGCGCGATATGTTGAGGCCATTTGTCGCCGGTGCAATGCACAGGAAGCCTATGTACCTGTTCAATTTGTACACAAGAATTATCACCATTGCCAAAGATATACTAGACAATATTAACGAAATCCAAGTGATCGGTGAAACCTTTCCTAAATCTTTGAAAGTGAGATGCAGTTTGTTCCACTGCGACAGATGTAAGGTGTCGTTTTTTAACATTTCCTTCGCCATTTCTACTACATTTAAACCATTATCAAGTATCTCTTGAGGCACTTGGCTGAAAGCCTTTTGTAAGTCGATCTCGTTTGGTAAATGTAATTTAATCAAATGATTATGCATAGAATTTGCCTCCAAGTCTTTTATATCCAGATGGAAAGCCATGGCTATGGGCATATTAAAGCCTGCTCTAACTTCGAGAACATTATGTCTGTCGCTGCAGCCATTTGTTTTTGCTGCTATCGTTGCAAACTTAAACTGAATCTCACATCCGCATGGTAATGATACAATAGAGAAAATTGCTAGTTTAATTGTATTGCTAGGTTCTCCCCTGCACGATACCATTCCTGTGTCTCCGTTATTTATAAGAATATGTTTGTAATTATCTAACGGAATATGGATTGAAGGCGTTGCCAAGGTCAAAAATGTTTTGAAATGACACAACTTCATAATCGCCTCCTTGTTATCCGCAAAAATTGATACTAAACATGACGGTTCCCTCACGCTAAATTCCATTATACTCTTTTTGCAGAAATAACTCGATTCCTCCAGACCACATACCTCCTGCATATCCTCCCCAAGTTCTACAAAGAAATTTTCGTTACTACTGATGCCTAGAAGGATGTTCTCATCGTGTTGTAGCATAGTATAACCGAGAGCTTGATGGGTATGGGCGTGGATCGGAATTGGAAAAATGACTGGTTTGTAGAGGTTATAGCGATGGGGGGCGTAGCTAAATTTGATTTTTATCGTTACTGTTAATATATGTCCTCTATAGGAAGCATCGATATTTCTTCTCCACTCGTTATAATCTCCTAAAGGTTTAGCGTTTGGAGTTTGCTGTTTTAATTTTTGTGTGAGAAGGTTTACCGCATATTGTACCTGTTGCTTAGATAATACAACCATAGGCAGATAAGATGACTGTAAATCGTCAAGTGCTCTTAAGAGAGTATCTGCGGCTTGCTTATATTGCAACTGGACATCAATTTTCGACAGTTGTTCTTCCATAGTCAAAATACCTGCTACGTTTGCGTCTGTAAAGTTTACTCTGTCGTCGAATTCCTTTACTAGGATTTGTAAATCGTGGTCTGCCTTAGAGAATTGTCTAATGGTCTGACCTCTTAGTTTATTAGCGAACTGAGCCATAACATCTGCATTTTCCGCTATATCCAAAGTTAATTCATCTCTTTCTATTTCAGATAGCTCGGTTTCTCGCATGGCCTCTATTACTCTGGATAGATCGGACGACATCGCCTGAAACTCTGGTTCTGTGGCCGTTCCTACCGCTAAGTTTAGAGCATTACCGATGAATTGAAAACCTCTTCTTTTTGGTCTGGTAATAGTCATACTATCTAAAACGTGAATAATCCTATCATAGGTTCTATTATTCTGTGCGCCGAGCACTGCTTGGAGCTTCTTTGAATCTTCCAAAAATCGGTTAAAGTAGACATACTCCGATCTAAATTCTGAAATTTTATAGACTTGTTGCGGCACGGTTATAGGTATCGAAATTCTCACAAAATGCAGATTTGTCTGGGTATCTAACATTTCCTCAACCTTTCTGAACATAACCCCATAGTTCTGTCGTAATACTTCTGAACTAATGGCGCTGGTCGCCATAAGGCATAACCTAGAATAAATGGTAAAAGAAAAGATTTTGGTTAACCCTAGCAGATAAACTTTTTCCCATCTTAACATTTTAACATAATTTCATACAAATAGCCAAAATGTAATCCATGATACAATTGCAAACCTCACAGTTCCTATCCTTGGAACAGGGTATAGGCACAAGAAAATGCTAGTTTTGAATGACTCACCATAAAAATATGGTCGAACTTCTCATCGTGAGACTGTTGTCTTTTCTCCACAGGAGACGTGCAGGTTTACTTCTGTAAAGTTCGGAGTCCAGGGTGGAAGTGTCCGACTCTAGGATAGCGTCACTTCAAGTGTGACCTATATAACTACAGCGTGGGTGACCAGGGACGCTACTTAGCCGATGAAGTGACACGCCCCCTTATACCAGTCCTAGGTGTGTAACCTAGCCAGCTCTGGCCAAGCCGCTGCAGCCCAAGTGTGAGTCTACGCACATCCCACCAAACTCTCCTGACGCCAAACATTGGAGTATGTGTTAACAACCAGTCCCTAGCAACCTGCTGCTTAAATATGCAGTCCAGGGTTTTCATGAATCGGCGACTGTATCTGAGGCTGCCTAAACTAATCCCCTTCCCCTGGGTTTTTGTATCTATAAAGTATTTATCCTTGATTTATTTTTCTAAGCCTGCCCCTAGTTAGTCACGTCGTACTTATTTTATCTCTATCCTGTAATCCTTATTTATTAATCGGGTAGCTTGCCACCGCCTTTCCCAGGCTTATCTTACGGATAGCATAAACAAAGAAATGTCTTGGAAAAATATAATTACCCAATCTAGATGAGCTTGAACCTGTTCGCTTCCCTTAATAACTTATCCTCGTCCAAAAATTTTGTCAGTTTGAAGTTCTTTAAACTCCCCGGCTTTTCCTTTTGTTCTTCTAGTAATTCACTCTCCCAGTCTTCAGTTTCCCACGCTGAGCCATTATTCTCTGGTTCCTGTACTGGTTGAAATCCTATCGTTACGTTATACCAGTAGGTCCTATTAAAGTCATTAGTAATCTGTTCTAATTCTAGCTCTTTCTTCTCCTCTTCAGAAATTTCCTGTTGGAGTCTGGTGATAGCCATTGTGATATAATATATTTTTTTTTTTCTCTAGGTAGTTCTTCCCTCGAGTGTCTTGCTTAGAATGGTCTATCTCCTTTAAAATTACCTTCCTGACCTTTGTTAATGCAACCTTTTAGCTTTATTTTTAAGGTTCGCCTCCCCGGTCGCTTTGTTTGTCGCGTCCCCCTTTAGACAAAGGTTTTAATTAATGGGGTTGACTGATTGCGAGTTGTTAGTGGCGTCAAAGCCGGGACAAAGGTCGGCTTGGGTATTTTAGCGTGGCCTCTTATTTGTGTAAGCCAAGCTGCCAATTCGCTAGCCCCTTTGGTAAAGCTACGATTACTAATCCTGTTGATACCAGCTGTTAAAATCTTTACAAGCCTGGTCCCGTATGAGTGGCCTTATCGACTCTTTAATTACTGACGCTGGCATTTTCCAAAGCCTCCCACTCTTTGTCTGATAAATCGATAGATAAATTGTTTACCAGCTCCTTTGATAGCTCAGCCCTTAAAGGCTTTATGTGGGCGATGTGAACTGGCTTTGGCAAATCTTTATTGTTCTTTAAGTCCCTCAGCTTTACTGTCGTTGGGCTAAACCTTTCAGTAATCAGCATCGGGCCGCAGAAAGCCATTTGTAATTTCTTACTAGTCATGTTATCTAGCAATCTGTGTATTTTTACATACACAATTCTACCTGCTTCTAGCTCAACCTCCCTAGATTTTGAATCATGTCGATCCTTCATTTTTTCTTGGGATTTTTCTAAGTTTCTAGAGGCGGTAATTGCTAATTCTTTCTGAACCTTTACTATTTTTGCCAGTGTATTTAACACTGTGTCGTTCGTGTCTGGGCCTGCCAGAGCTGCGTCTGGGGGTGTTTTTACTGATCTCCCTGTTGCTAAGATAAAAGGGCTATACCCCAAACTATACGAATCTGTTGTGTTTAAGGCAAAAATCACGCTTTGTAGGTAGCGATCCCAATTTTTCTGATTGGCTGAAATAAAAGTTTTTAGGTGTTCTATGATCGTGGAATTATTTTTTTCCACTAAACCTTGGCAGCTGGGTCTCCAACTTGCCCCGAATACCTGTTTTATTCCCATTGATTTACAGAAATCGCCAAACTCTGTGCTTGCAAAGCATGGCCCGTTGTCCGAATGGAGAACCTGTGGGACCCCTACCTGGCATATTACCTTCTCATAGAATTCGTGTTTAAGGTGTCCTGAATCTATTGCTCTGGTTGGCCAAGCAAAAACGAATCTGGAAAAATAATCCACACATACTTGAATATAGCGGAAACCCGTTGACGACTGTGTCATTGGTCCCATGCTATCTATCACAAGGTGTGAAAATGGGTAGGGTGCTCTGTCCCTAATTGTCAAAGGAGGGTTTATGGGATGTTTCATCTTTTTAGCTTGTAAACAAATATCACAAGAGCCCACAAAATCCACTATATCTCTTGACATTCTTTTCCAGAAATACCTTGGTTGTATCAACTTTAATAATTTAGTTGATCCTACGTGTCCGCCCAGCGGCCTGCTATGTAATATCTTTAGTAATGTTTTCACATAGCTTCCTGGGACGACGGTCTGGACTAATTGTGGGTCTCCTTTAACTCTTGTTGGGACCCTATATAGAACATCCCCCTCAATAAAGAATCTATCATTTGTTAGGAGGATTTCTCTAGATCTTTTATCGTCTTTTGGTAGTTTATTATGGCAAATAAAGTCGCTCATTTCCGAGCAGAACTCATCCTCTGCTTGGAGTTTGATAATCTCTTCATTATTTAAAGGATTCTCGACTGTATTACCTTCACCATAAAATTCTTTATCTCTCGATTTTGGGATTTTTGCTGATTTATCTAGTATTTCTGCTTTACTTGCAGCTCGAGTCTGTACTGGCTCGCAAGATGCTGAAATTATGTCTACGTCAGCCTCGTGGAGGATCGTTTTTTCTGTTGGTGACCCTGCCTTCAGAATCGAGTGATGTTTGTACTTCAAGATAGGATAGTTCTCGAGGGCATCTGACTCCTCAAAAGGTTTGACTGCATCGATTGGGTGAAAAGAAACGCCTTTTTCCGAACTTTCTATGTGTTCTGGAATAATCTTAGGTTGTTTATAGTCTCTTCTACTAAGACAATCAGCTACTGAATTTAATTTTCCTTTCACGTGTTCGATCTCGTAATCAAATTGATTGAAATATTCCAGATACCTGGCCATTCTACCCTGTAAATTTTGCTTCGATTTTAAAGCCAGTAGGGCTGCATGGTCCGTCAGGATTTTGAACTTCGTTCCATGTACGTAGTGACCAAACTTTTCTAAGCCAAATTTCGTGGATAAAAGTTCCAGATCAGTCGTAGAGTACTTCTGTTCGGCTGAGTTTAGTGATCTACCTGCAAAAGCTATTGGTCTCAATACGTTGCCCTTATGTAGCTGGGCGATTACTGCCCCAATTGTGGCTGGAATTGCTGTTGATATGGGTAGTAAGGTTGCGGGTACGGCTGGTAAGGGTAAGGGTTATATTGCTGGAAATAGGGTTGATATCCCTGGCGTCTCTCCATGCTCTTGTCCCTTCTCTCCTTGCTTTTATCTCGAGCCTCCTGATACCCTTGTCTTCCTCGTGAAGAATCCCTGGTTTTTGATGATTCTCTGCTAGTATTAGACCCCTTTCATGGATCCCTACTCTGGTGTGGTGTATAATTGGCGTTTGGGTTATTATAGTTCATGTAATTTACCTCCGCGATTTCCACCTTTTTCTCTCCATTCTGGGTTGCCAGCCAAACTTCTGCTTTTCTGGCTAACTGTGAGGCTTGTTCCAATGTTGTCGGCACATCTGCTAACACTAGCTTGCTGAGGCTTTCTTTTAGTCCATTCACATATAAATCAACCTTTGCTATCTCCGGCAGTGGCGACCTTATTAGAAGAACCTTTTTCTCCCTGTCGTAGGACCTCACTCTCTCGTCCTTTCCTTGTTTTCTATTACTATAATCTTTCAGTCGTTCATCATAGCTTAGTGACTCGAATTTAGTCTCAAATGCTCTTCTGAAAGTGTAGAAATCTGCTCTTGGCATAATTACCTTAAACTGATCGAAATATGCCTTTGCCTCCCCATCCAAGTATTTCGCCAGACCTGACATTTTCAGTTCATCGTCGGCCTTTAAGCTATTGGTAAATTCGTCGTATTCTGTCATGAAGTTTTGGGCAGACATTAGAGCGGTAGGGTAAGAGAATTCTTTTGGAGGTTGTACTAACATTTTTCTCGTTCCTCCATCTCCTAGCACAGGTTTGATTTCATCCAATTTATCGACAACCCCCGATAATGTAGAGGTTAACCGTTCTATTTTCTCGTCTTGATGGGCATTACTTCTCCCAGCTATGTCTTCGTGAGTTCTAAGCACCTCCTTGTGAAGATCTGTATTTTTTGTAATTATTCTATCCTGGGTCACCATCATTTGTTGAATTAATGCGGCTAAATCTCCGAGGACTCTATCCCTTTTCTCTTCTCTATCGTTAGAATATTCCTTCTGTGGGCCTCTGGCCATATATTCCATGGCTTCTTTCATCCACGGTTGGAATTCTTGCTGATAAGTCTCTGAGTCAGTGGATTTCTCCTTGTTTTGTCTAGCTGCGGCCGCCATTTTTTCCTGTTTAATTCTGCGGCCCTCTTCCTCTACTCTTCTTTGTCTCTTTTGTTCCTTGAGGATTTCGGCAACGTGTTCCTTTCTTTCTTGTTCCTTTTTCCACCTTAATTCTTCTTGGCGTTGCCACTTTTCGTGAGCCTGCTGAGCTTTTTCCTCGTCTATCCTTACTTTTTCCTCGCGTTGCCACTTTTCGTGGGCCTGCTGGGCTCGTTCTCTTTCTAATCTAGCTGATTCGATTTTTCGTTCGTTTTCTAGGGCTAAAGCTTTTCTTCTTTCTTCCTCTGCGATTTGAGCCTCGTGTCTTCGCTTCTCTTCAGCCCTGATTTCCCAAGCTTTTTGTTTGTCCCTTTGTAAGGCCTCAGCGTACTCTTTCTTCTTTTTCGCGTCCTCTGCTCTGATCGTTTCCCACCTTGACTTTTCTTTCGCTTGTAAAGCTTCGTGCTCTTGTTGCCTCGCTTCCTCTTCCTTTTGCATATCAGTCAAGGCTTGGAAATCGTATAGTCTGAATCTCTCAGTGGTTTCTGCTAGCGTAGAAATGGTAGAGGAACTACTACCTGTGTCTTCCACAGCCGATCTGTAGTTGATAAAACTATCGTCCTGAGAATAGTTTGGAATTACTGTAGGTTTTATTCCTCCCGTGCTCAGAAACGCTTGTAATTCCTTCTTTTGATCCGCCACCTTCTTAGCAAAAACAGGTGATTCTGCTATTGGTAAATCTTTCTTTTCCGCAGGTTTCTGTTGAGGCTTGCCTTTTTCCTGCGTTGAGGGCTTGGATGCCTTTACCAATTCGCGTTCTTTGCTTTTAAAAATGCTTTTTTCCCTATGTCCTAAAACTTTTCTGTAATCTGTAGTCCCTTTATAAGCTGGATCGGAAATTCTTCCGCTCCTTTTAGGTATCATTTGGACCGTTTAGTTCTCCACCAGTATGTTATATTATTGAATATAATGTAAGGGAAAAGCAAGTGAACACGGCGGCTTGTTGATGTTAACTACTTTATTTAGTCATAGAGCGTGGGCGCGTCCCACGCGACCTAGCGCACATGCGCTGGTTGGCAATCTCCAATAGTAGGGGGGATACTACCCAAGATGCTAAGAAGGGGGAGTATACTACCTATATAGGTTTTAATTACACAAGCGTACCTATATATAGCAAAACTATACAGTGGCCTTCATGGATTTACTGCAGTGGAGGTAGCAAGTTGTCAATCAATCAAGGAAGGTTTTAAGTTTATAGGTTGAGAACGTTTATTTTTGATTAATCGACTAGTCTTCAGTAAAACTGAAGCAAAAAGTTGGGCAGGAGAGGAGTTTAAAGGTTTATCGTTTAACGATTATTTTAACAGTGGGCGATAATATGGTATTTAGGTCTGCCGAGTGTGGCAATGTGTATAAGGCTTAGAATTAGCCATTGTAAGGACTTATCCAATGAAATAAAGCATACCGCCAATCCAAATCAGCAAATTTCTCATGATTCCAACCATATTTGTTCATTTATTTACATGACAGAATTACGCACTGTTGGTCAGAAAAAAAGTTGGTCGAAAAAGTTGGTCAAAAAGATAGTTGGTCAAAAAAAAAGTCGGTCGAAAAAAGAAGTTGGGTTAAAAGAAAAAAGTGATTATTACCTTTGTGGTTTGGAGCAATTAAATGACTTAGTTTAGATTCATGAAATTTAACAAAAATGCTCAACAATGAGTTCTTATTACTAACTCAGAATACAGTTAGTTGAGAATACCAAACCATACTCCAGTTGGTTCTTCAACTCCTCACCAATAGTGCCTCAGTTTGACCAATAGGGGAGAGGATGATTTTGATTGACAGGTGGAAGAGGTGGTGCGAGGGGTGTCATAAACTTCAGGGATTTACTGCAGGGAAGGTAGCAAGTTGTCAATCAAACAATCATTGTATAGGTGCAAGGTTAGGAGTGGTCGCGTGAATTAGATATCAGAGATGGGTATCAAGATATCCTCCCAGATAAGGCTCCACACTCCTCAACACTAACACCTGACACAACGCCAAAATCTCTAACATCAACTTGCTGTTTAGGATGATTGACAGAATGGTACCCCTTCCATTATCATTCACAGTTTTTACTAAAAAACGGAGAATGAAAAAAAAGCAGACTCTAGGAAGGACTTATACTTTGTTTTTCCACTTAATTCCAGCCTATTCCTTTCCCTACTATTATATAGACACAGCAGGGGGCAGAAGACCATGGGTATTTCTAACCAAATATATACTACTGTGAGCCCATATCCCAATGACCTCAACTGTATTATAACTGTACATGCCTTATTGTAATATCTTTGTACCGTTTGATGATTGCTGTATAAACATACTAGATAAACAAAACATTAACAACTCCTCCTTGATAAAGGACATATATTGCCGAAAACGTTGGAACCCCAATAAACAAAACCAACACTTGATGCCCCACGTCCTGTCATTCCCTTGTTTTGATTGAATTCACTCCCTTTGAAAATAATAAATAAAATAAAGTTTTTCTTGATTTTCCAGTTGACTGTTGAACCATGGCCAGACACAAGCAGGGGTTGGCCGGCCTCCGACCAGGCACGGGCTGCCTCTCTGTATCACTCATTGTCACCTGTGTCGTCCCCATCTTCCTGCTGCAGTCATCAGACAGTTTCAAGGCTTTGGGTAGTGAACTACTTGGAGATGGACCTCTCAATCAACAAACTCATTTTTTTCACGTTCACCAGAACAGCAGTGAACGGTCTATAAAAGTTAAACTTAATGAGTCAAAGGTGAAGGTATACAATTCCCACATCAGTAAACACGGTGCTTTATTAAATAAATTATATGCCAAAGATAGGGACAAATATCCCACATTTCTAAAAGAACTCCATTCCAGTAAAATATCCCAATGTGGGGGGAAGTTTAGAGGGTTTGCTCATCTTACTGCCATGTTACATGGCGTGGTGTTAGACAGGGACCACTGCCACGGGCCTCCAGGAGGCACGGATATTGCAGCTGTTATAAAACAGAGAGAAGATGCAGAGCTCCTCAAATATACACAGGGATTCCTACAAATGAACTGTACAAACAAAACTAAATACACTTTTATAAAGGGAAATAATCATCTGAACCAATGGATGAAGGTTCTCACCAGAGGTAATGACACCGCAGATATGGTTATAAACAGTTTCACTATAGCTATAACCCGCTATGAGTATGCTAACATGTATCATACCATGACTGACTACTATAATGCCTTTCTTGTGATGGCCTTTTTCAACCAGACACAGCAGCAGACCAATATTCTACTGCTGGATGGTCATTCCACGAGTACGTTAGACACTGTGTGGACTGATGTCTTTAACTCTGTCACTAGAGTAAGTCAGCTTCCACGTAAAACACTTTTCACTGACCTCGCTTTTGGCATTGTTGGATACCGCAGTCCGCTTTATGTGTCTGAGATAAAGAACAAATACCTTCCATTGGCTGAGGAATTCAGACAATTCTTCCTGACCAGCTACAATCTGCCTACATATTACCCGCTAAACTGTGATAAATTATCAATTTTGTTAATATGGAGAAGAAATTATGTTGCTCATCCTAGAAACCCAAAAGGACTAGTGAAGCGTAAGATTATGAATGAAGCTGAGCTACAGGATGCCATCCAGGCAGCGTACCCGGCGGCCAGTGTGAGAGGGGTACAAACAGACACATACAGCATGGCTGAGCAGGTGGCAATGTTTGCCTCATGTGATATATTAATAGGTGTACATGGAGCTGCTCTTACACAGATGGTGTTCATGCACGCAGGTAGAGCAGTTATTGAGCTCTACCCTAAGTATGTCACCACCGCCAGGAAACATTTCATCAAGCTGGCCGGCCAGAAACAGATTATCTACAAGCGCTGGGTTAACACCAACCAGGCATTGGAGCATGCAGGGTATCGCACCACGGTGCCGCCGCACCAGGTGATAGCCCGGATAAGGCAGGTCAAACTTATCATGTGTCCACCCACTGCATAGCTAATCCTGGGCCTTGGCTGGACGTAAGGTGAAACTTATCATGTGTCCACCCACTGCATAGCTAATCCTGGGCCTTGGCTGGAATATTACTCTTGCACCTCTTCATTCCCCAATAATGTATTTCTTTTTCAATTGATGGTATCAACCATCAAGTAAGGTTATCATATTGGATACGAAACATACTGCTATCTTTACATGTTGTATACGCAACTAATTTGCAACACACAAATTGCATGGTAGCTTTGTATAAATTATGGGCAAACCAATAAAGGTTTTTAAAAAGAAATTCATGTTGAATTATGTACTCTGTACAGTATCAAATTTTAATTTAAAGAAGAGAATTAATCAAGATTATAAAATAGATTGACTCCCCACAATATTTCTAGGCAAGGAATCAATGAAAACAAATTATTTCCACAATTAGATCAAAGATACAGTTCTTGTCATATGCAAATCAGTGATGATCAACGGTGCGTCGTCTTCGACCCACTGCCGCTACTTAACAAGGAACCAAAAGCAAATAGAATGTAGAGATAGAATGCTGTGTCTTTTGTAAATGTATTACTTTATATTAATGTCATTGGCCTTAACAATTTATAACATTGGCCAATAAAAAAGATTACATTAGATTAGAAAAACTTTTTATTGCAACATTGCGTTTCAAAGAAGAGGATCTTTCTTTCTGCCAGTAGGTTCTCAGCCTCTTTGTGGCTTCACAATTGACAGTTGTAGACTACAATGTCACTCTTTTCCTTTCTGGCCTGGTGGTTGACTTGATGCCAGAGGGCTTTGGCCTGCTCCATTAATACTGGGTCTTTAAGCTTTTTAGCACGCTTAAATAATTTATCTCTTTGTTGCATCTGCACAAATAGATCCAGGGTGATCCATGGTTTCCTGTTTCATTTCTGTAACTTAGAGAGCAGTAGATTCCAGTAGTTATTGGGGTTATCTGTGTTAAGTGTATTATCTCAGTCATAGTCTTTGAGATTCTTAGAAAGGGTTTCAAAATTGTCCTTAGCATTGAAACTAAAGTTAAATATGTTTCTTCTGTAGGTTTCTTTCTGCTTTTTTAGAATTATGTGAAGGTTTTTAGTGAATTATGTGAAGGTTTCAGGTAATTTACGTTAAAGTCCACGACCAATATCTGCCTTACTAGTGTTAAAACTTAGGATGTTTTGTAAGGCCATTATTGCTACTCTTACATCTCCATCTGGAGGGCGGTAGGCATTTATGATAGTAATACTTATTTTAGTGTTGATTTCAACAATGATAGTTTGGATTTCAATGTCTTTGGTACCACTGCCTGGGGTTACATTATATTTCTCATGAACATAACTTGCAAGGCCTCCACCTGTTTTTCATTGGTTTTCCTATCATGTCTTAGGATATTATAACCTTGTATATTAATGAGTTCATTATAGAATTTGTCGTTCAGCTAGGTTTTGTTTTATTAAATATATAACATCTAGATTGAGATGTTGACTTAGTGCGTCAAGTTGAGCGGATTTATTTAGCAAACTTCGCAAAATATTTAGCGACATTAGCTTAAAACCTTTTATATTGCTTCAGCTATTGTCATCAGAGAGCCATCTTAGTACATATTCAATACTTATGGTTGGTGTGTAAAAGAAATCTCAGTAATGTGTTAAATTTGTGTTTTACCCACAAACAACAAATTGCCTGGTTGTAAATATTAATTCATTTATTGCAACACCATCACATTGGGAATATTCAAGTTGATCAGTCATTATGAATCCTTTGTATATTAGGGCATTATGTGAAGTCTAATAGAGTTCCTTGATACACTCTATGTGTCTTGTTACCTCATCACATCACAGCATTGTCTGTATAGGACATAAGCACATTCCAGTTGAGCGGTACAATGAAGTTTGTTTGTTTGTTTTTTTATTGATAGCATTTCATCTTACAGAAATATTTCTCAGTGTATCAAGTGAAAAAGAATATATGTCTTATGCTTGATATATGTTAGCTCACCTCTAGCTGATAAGTAGCAGCAGTACTTGCTGGCCACACTCCTGTATTGTGTGAGTGTGTGAGATTATATAAGACTGGAGGCACCATGGAGCAGTGCCTGGGCTGGTGATGGGCGATGTGGGGAGGCGGCACCATGGAGTAGCGACTGGGACTGTGTGGATGGTGGGCGGTGGGAGGAGGTGGCAGGGGCAGGGGGCACACTGCCCTGCCAATGTCACTTTTCACAAACTCTGCCACCTTCCCGCTATACAAAGCATTGTGCTGTGTTTGAGCACATACTTTATTGTCACTATGGTATTTGTTGTGAAGAGGACTTGTCTCATTGGTGACAATGTCTATACAGACATTGTCTTCAGTCTGTTGGTAAGCACTGGAGGAATGGCGGGAGGATACCAGGTAACCATAGTTACCCTGTGCATCCCCATAAGCCATGACTTCCATGTCAATACTGGCCCACCTATTGCTGCTGTCAATGGTATGATGACAGTGACTTCTAGCATGTTCATGTGTGCACCGGTGGCTACTGTGGTGTGCTCCATGGCATGTCCTGGAGGCTGTGTCACTCCCTGCCTCTCTGCCTCTCAGCCTGGTGCAGGCACTCTGCTCCTCCTGAGTAAGCTCATTGGTGACACAGTACCACATCTCACTATCAGGTTCTTCACCATTGTTATGCTCATTATCCTCATAGCCCTCGTCACTGTTCTCCTCCTCCGGTACCCCATGGTCCACTGTGTGCTGGGTGCGCAGCAGGCCATCCATTGAGCACCACACCTCTGCCCTGTTCACACTCAGTGTGGCTGGGGTGGGGCAGTTCTCCTGCATCATGCTGGGCAGGGACTGGTTGGCGGTGGTGGGACTGTGCTGCAGCAGCGGGCATTTACATGCAGGTGAGGCTGGTGCAGACCTGTAGATATATTCATGAAAACCATGTAATGTACATAATATGAAATGTATGTTTTAAGAAAATGAGTCACAAGTCGCAAAAATTGAATTTTGAAATACCATAATTTTTTAAAAGATGAGGTCAAGCCAATTCCAATCAACTAAACTGTAGGACATCTATTGAGTATTTATGTATTTTTATGTTTGATATTTTTATTTTTGAAAACAGAATTTGCAATTTTTCTTGGTGGACATTTATTAGTAAAGTAGCTAGATATATGCTATATGATGATTTTAGAAGTGTATGGATATATTTAATGCACTGTTCTGGAAATTGGTACATGAATTGACATGACTTCATTTGTGAAACCAACCAAAAGGGAAAACATTCCAACAAATAAATCTTGCGTATAAATCACTTTGGAAAATCTCATTAACCTCACATTAAACATGAATAATATTGATCAGGGAGACAATACTGACCATGTATCTGCTGCTGCGGCAAGATCTGCGGCTATGCTCTCTACACTCATGGCGACTACGATCTGTACCTTGGCCTTCATGGCTGCATTAGAGGAGACTCTAGCCACATCAGCCTTCATGTACGCCTGCATCAGCTCTACAACACAAACAACTAGTTATCAGACAAGTTGGACATGAAATAATTTAATCAACCAATGGGGATATGTGCCAGCCATGCTTCATGGTAAGCTACTATGTTTGCAAGTTGATAGGGGGAAAAAGAGAGACAAGAAAACTGCAACTTTCCAAATAATGAATCTTATGTTGCAAATTTTCACATGATAAATCATAGACACAGATATCATTTAGTATAATTATTATATTGAAGAAATACAAACTACAACAGATTTCACACATACTTGTGGACTTTTAGAACATGATTGATCGCTATGTATAGCTATCTTGGCGCCATGAATATATAGAAAATAAGGGTAAAATCCTAAAAGTAAGGGAATTTTATGTATTTTGATAGTCTTTTCTCTAGATGGGTCCAGTATGAATGACCATTAGCACCAATTTGCTTTCATGTCTAACAACATTGACTGAATTTAGATTTTGTAAATATGTATATGAGTCTATAAGAAACCATTATAAATGGTTAGTAAGGATTCCTCTGGAGGAACTGCTTCGGCCGATGATCGCATCCTACTCTGATTGATTGTAAACTGTTTTAAATTGGAATAAAGATACAATGTATATGAATATAGCTACACCTACCATTCTGAGATTGCTGGATGCGCTTTAGAGCTGCGGCACTTTTTCGTTGTTGTTGTTTCTGAAAGTGTCTGAGTCTGTTCTTGCAGAGATAGAGGAAGCCGCCCAGTTTGAATATGACAACAATAACGATGAGAATGGTCACTCCAACACGGTTAACATGACTTTTCTGTCCTCTGCCTGAAAGTATAAACAGTCACATTTATACAACTAGGTCATCATCATTTCAATAGTATTAGATAGACACAGCAGTGGGCGGAAGACCATGGATATTTCTTACCAAGGATACTACCATGAGCCCATATCTCAATAGCCTCAACTGTATTATTGAGAATGTACAGTGTACATGCCTTATTGTAATATCTTTGTATTGTCTGATGACTGCTGCATAAACATACTAAATAAATAAAAATAAAAAAATGTGTTTAAAGTTATACTTGGGTGTCACATACACCATCTAGCGGCTAATGTCTTTCTTTGAAATACTGTCTATCAAAGGACAATCACTGAATGTTTCATGTAAATCTAAGCATAATCACTGAATGTTTCATGTAAATCTAAGCACAATCACTGAATGTTTCATGTTAATCTAAGCACAATCACTGAATGTTTCATGTAAATCTAAGCACATTCACTGAATGTTTCATGTTAATCTAAGCACAATCACTGAATGATTCATGTAAATCTGAGCACAATCACTGAATGTTTCATGTAAATCTAAGCACAATCACTGAATGTTTCATGTTAATCTAAGCACAATCACTGAATGTTTCATGTAAATCTATGGACAATCACTGAATGTTTCAATGGGAATCTAAGTACATTCACTGAATGTTTCATGTAAATCTAAGTACATTCACTGAATGTTTCAATGGGAATCTAAGCACATTCACTGAATGTTTCATGTAAATCTAAGCACATTCACTGAATGTGTCATGTAAATCTATGGACAATCACTGAATGTTTCATGTAAATCTAAGTACATTCACTTAATGTTTCATGTAATTCTATGGACAATCACTGAATGTTTCATGTAAATCTAAGTACTATAGCAAGAACAGCACAGTATTGCGTGTGAGGTGGGCTATATTCTCCGAGTATGGCCGAAAACTACGAGGCCGTAGGCCGAGTTGTTTTTCGGCCATACAAGGAGAATATAGGCCTCCGAAGACACGATACTGTGTTATTCTTGCTTTTATTCCATGATTCTTAACTTAAAACAACTTGATTTGCTTTAATTTCATCAAACTGAGTTGTCTGCATTGTCTCGAACGGTTGTGACGTCACTGTAGAATACAGGGAGTTTATATTGTCCACCTTGTGAGCGGCAAGTATATCGATTATATTGTACGCTCACGGCCAAATCACGGAATAATATGATAAGAAATGTTCTCTATTATTGTTAGTGATAATTGATAGGCAATTATCACTCACAGACCTATATGGATCCCAACTTGATCAGATCATCGATCAAAGGTAAGAGTTTTATTTCTGACACCTGACACCCATGTCAGGGATGTACCTCAATTGCATAACCAGCCATGCCCAGTCATTCCACCCATTTTCCAGTAGGGGAGGCCAGGCGTTATGTAATATTATGTGACACTGCTACACAGGAATACCCGGATCATGCACATCATGACATCTGCTAATTAGACATGCCTGTTGCGCTGGCTCACAACACAGATTGCTACCTTGCTTCATTAGATTAAACAATATCCTTGCCTCCCTACTGGAGAGTGCTACTATAAAATACTATATACGGGTGTGTAAAATATTCTCACACATTTAGGGTTTGCGGGAAAAATGATCACACTACATTAATAACCTTATATCTAAGCTTTTAAACTTGATAAATGTATCAAAATATGAAAGCAATCTTTTGGTGCATGTCCTAGTGTTTACTATCACTGGAATCGGCTTCATCTCCTCTTTTCAAACATGGTGATATCTCAAACTCCATATTTTGCGACTTATGACTAATTTTCCTAAAACGGATCACATATTTTATGTTTGATATTTTCATTTTTGAGGAAAGCTGTGTGCAATACTGTTGGGGAGACAATAATTAGTAAAGTAGCTAAATATACGGTATAAGATACAATTGGAAATGCAAGAATATGTGATCTGTTTTTAGGAAAAAACAGTCGCAAAATGTGGATTTTGAGATATTACCATATTTAAAAAAAGTAGATCAAGCTGATTTCAATGATAGTAAACACTAGGACATCTATTAAGTATTCCTATATTCTAAGTTTGTTATTTTTAATTTTGGAACAAAAACAAGTTTGCAATGTTTCTGGGTGGCTAATAACCAATAGATAAGTAGATATGCTCCATACAAAGGCGTTCAAAATGCAAGGATATATTTAATACAAATTGGTACATAGATTCACATGATCATAAGTGCTAAACCCTCAAACAATTAGAACATTCCAATAAAGAGATCTTGTCAAAAAAACACTTTGAAAAATATTAATTCTGCAACTTGTGACTCATTTTCCTGGAACTCATCACATATTTGAAACATTGTCTTGAAATTTGGTAGACCTATTCCTATATCCATGTGTACTAGATACTTCAAGAATGAAAACATTCCAACAAAGAGATCCTGTGAATAAATCACTTTGATTCAATTCCACTTTTCCTGAAACACATCACATGTACAATTGATGTAGGCAGCGGTAAGATTATGAAAGCCCACATACCATCAAGAGACGGGAAGTTATAATGGAAAATATCCGTCCTCCCTTCATTAGTCCTTATATGAATGTACACTTTGATACATGATGCAATTACTGCACTTATTACTTACATCATGTATCAAATGCGCGTTTATATAATCATATAATAAGTGACAGATATTAGTCTTGCCGCATACAAGTTCTATCAAAGTTGAACGTCCTGGTTGTCATGCCTTGTTATATAAGCCTGTCCACCCACAAAGGTTGTGTACAGGTCAAGATTTCCCAAAATGTACAATTTGCTGTCACCAGACCCGTCAAATAACCCGAGTTTCAGATAAAAATAAAGTTCAAAATGCAATTCAACCGAAACAAACAGGTCAAGTAAATGTTTAAAGAAAGTGTTAAATTGTAATCGTATATACACACTAATAACTACTCTTATCAAATTATGTATCGTATGATGAACATCGTATGATGAAATCACACATTATATTGTTTTGAAGTGACGGATGAGAATTATCAAAGCTTGTGAAACTTCGCTTAATAAAATTTATTAAAAAAAAGAGAAACAAGTATTTTCTCCATTTCCTCTATGTATGGAATACTGATGTTTTGAGTTTCTCACTTCTCCCCCTAGTGAGCAAGTGTAGCATCTACCCACTAACGTTTTTCTGTTCTATAAAATCTGTATTAGGGAGGTTTATACAACTCAACCAAAACACTCTTGTTCTGTGGAACGGTTTGAAGTTGTGTCCTGAATATGTGATCCGAAACAAATCAGAAGATTACAATGAAGCGACCTTGTGTTAAAAACAGTTTGAAAAATATCAATTTTGCTACTTGTGACTCATTTTCCTGAAACGCATCACAAGTTATGGCAGTAAATTGTTTCACCGGGTCTACGTGGGTGGAACACAAAGTGGTTATAGCTAAGATTTGATCAAGTAATATTAACTCGCATTACTTGATGACTTTATACAGAGTCATAATATGTTATTTTGTTTAAACGTATCTTTATTCAGGGAATATAAGCTGGCATATGCCATAGCTATTGGTGTATAAGGACCGGGCAAGCCCGGTATTCCTCCTTAGCCTGAATTGTTGCTATTACATTTCAATATCTATAAGTGTAGTGTGTTACAATATTGGTATTATAAAGTTCCCTCTAAGTGGGAGTGAAAAATAATGAGATGGAATGGAATGATGATGGGGAGATAAGACTATGTTGGAACATGTTATTCAGTCGTGTTAAGTTAATTTCGCACACGTATGTATATGACTGTAAGTGCTAAACCCCCAAAAGATCAAAACATTTCAATGAAGCGACCTTGTGATGAAAACAGTTAAAAAAATATCAATTTTGCAACTTGTAACTCATTTTCCTGAAACACATCACAAGTTATGGCAGTAAACTGTTTTACCGGGTATAGGTGGTTATAGCTAGGATTTGATCAAGTTATATTAACTCGAATTACATGATGACCTAAAGTCATAGGGTCATAATATGTTATTCAGTCGTGTTAAGTTAACTATAGTGGTAGATGATGAGGTTAAATGATAACAATAATGAGAGACTGAGGGAGTTAATTTAAGACTATAATTAATGTAATCGGTTTGATATAAGATACGCATGTCTCATTACATAATACACATATATGGGTCAGATTTTCAGATAATTTATAATTCGCCTTCACCAATCCTCTCAAATAGCCCATATTTAAGACAAAAATAAGCATAAAAATGCAGTTTAACATAACACAACGGATACATTGAATCAATGCGATACCAAATATACTCAGATATACCTGGTATTTATCACTTTTAAGCCTAATTTAGCAGAATTTCCTAAATGTCTAAATGTGTAGATCTGCCAATTGTACATTTGTTGGAAATGTGACTCATGTGTCGTACTTTGGTTATCACAGGTAGTCGACACAGCTACATCGGGTTTGTCTATTCCACCAGGGGTTTGCTTCATTGTATGGACCAGCAGTTGTCCCCATGCACTGCAGCCTTATATTGCTAAAGACTACTGTATTGTCTTATGTTATGTGTACACCGTGTAACCTGTATGTATGCTATATGGTGTTGTGACACCCCCTCTCATGTGTCATGCATAGACTAGTGCCAGGGTGGCTAGTGTTGGTTAGGCTCAGTACTCTAGTTATATACTTGATTTTAGGGCCAGAGCTGTTAGTTCACATTTAGCAATATTTTTCTTTTAATACATTTTCTTGAGACTGATTTTGGTTATACATGTTATTCCCACAAAGCTCAAGTGAAAAAACAATTTACATAATTTCATTTGACGACACAAATACAAGTTTCAAGTTTTAAATTCAGCTAACTATTTCAAATTAAATCTTGTCGCAAGCATTAAACAGGATGAATTAGCACACCATTGTTAATATTTCCTCTCGAAAAAATCTTTTCGAAATTTCATTTTCGTGACTTTTGACATTATATGGACCAACAGTTGTCCTTCTTATGCACTGCAGCTTAAGTGAAGTGTTTTATTCACAAGATTGCTTATTGAAATCTTTGGAGTGTTTAGCACCTTTAGTCATATCCCCTATGTATCAACTTTGAGGACATTATATTCAATATAACTTTGCCTTTTGAAGGTATTCGTCTGGAGTACATTGAGTTACATTACTGGTAATTGCTCACCCAGATATATTGTATAACACTTAAAATATAGAAATACATATTAGGTATCCTACTGTTTACTATCATTGGAATCGCCTTGATCTCATCTTTTCAAATATAATAATATCTCAAAATACATTTTAAGCGACTTGTGACTCATTTTCCTATAACACATCACATTTTATTCTTTATAGATTGTGAAAAACTAACTTACCTCTTGTTGTGTCAATTTCCCCAGTTCTATTCATACAGGTTATGTCTGCACACATATAAGCGACATCACTAGCGTCTTGTTTGACATCATATGGCAAGGTCTGCGTCACTGTTGGCACTTGCTTCCAATCACCCCTTAGCCGATAAGTGGACTCTTCCCCTGACACAGATGAGTCCTGTTTATTGATGGTCTGTGATGAGGACTTACTGAGGGAGAAGGGGTGGCCAGGTCTGAGAAGGGACGGGGAGAGAACAGGTTGGGGGGCGGAGGGAAGGGCGGGAAGGGGGTAGAAGGGGGCGTGCTGGGAGGTGGAAGGGAGGGCAGGGAGAGGGTAGAAGGGAGCGGGTTGGGAGGACGTAAGGGTGAAGAGGATGAGGATGAGTGGGGCGAGCAGCAAACTTGACACTCTCATAATCCAAATGTGGTGCTATGTATAAGATGTCCTAGTGTTTACTTTTATTGCAATCCACTTGATCTGTTCCCATCAAATAGGATCAAATCTAAAAATCCTTTTTCATTGACTTGTGACTGCTACTCCTGAAGCACATGTATGGTGTACAGTTGTGTATAGTGCAAGCCTAGCACTACCTAGCCGACCTACAGCCTAGGTACAAGTTCCAGGTGTGGTGTACAGTTGTGTATGATGCTAGCCGTGGTGTAAGGTAAGTTCCAGGTGTGCTATACATTCCAGGTGTGCATCAAGGTCAAGGTGTGGCACATTTAACACCTAAGCCTACCAGCAGTACAAGGTCAGCGTTCTGCCTACCAGCAGTACAAGGTCAGCGTTCTGCCTACCAGCAGTACAAGGTCAGCGTTCTGCCTACCAGCAGTACAAGGTCAGGACAACTAGGGCTGGATTCCTCTTCCCTGAAAGTAGATGAATATTTGATTTTTGAGATTTGTTTCGTTTTTTCAAATTAGATTAATGTAGTGAAGCTGAAATGCTAAAGATTACTCAGCCCCGACTCCTCTGTCCACACTATGACCTGTGTGTCCATGGCAACTATAACTAGCAATGTCTGCGATGAGAAGAGTTTGTTCGGATAAAGATATTTGTGTGCCACATTACAACTGATGAGGAATGTAGTCAATGTGCATCATAGACTTAGATAATTTATTCATTATTATTTTTTGTTAATATGTATGACATTTGTATCGTGCTGATTTGAGAGGATTGGTGAAGGCGAACTGAACATCTTCTGAAAATCTGACACATAAAAGGAAAGCGATCGATTTGGGTTACATCCCGGCGGTATGTAATAATTACTGAAAGGGGGGAGGCGAAAAAAGACAAAAAAAACAGTACTACAATAACAAACGTTTTTAATAGGGGAGTTGCATAGCCGCCATTTTGAATCTTGATTCGCATGGAATTATGGCAGTAATGGTACAGTATAAATCATGCATTTGGTTATCATTGATCATTTATACAAGCTATGATATTGGTGAAAACACTTTTGCAATTTTTGATAAAAATGTTGCTAAATATTTGTAAGTCAGATTTCAACAGAATCCATTGCTTATTTGAGTTGATTACATTCTTTCATCATATCTAGTAAATTCATGAACAAGCAGACAAACCGATCTCTATGGCAACTTATGATTACGGATCTCCTTGATCATAAATATTTATAAACTTATTGTGTCTAACTACCTAACAGCTGACCTTTTATATCGGATATTTATCGGAAGTATTATCTATTATATGGATATAAATTTGAGAACGATTATAGTTCGAATATTTAATTTTCATGCACTTTATTTTGATTTTTTGTTTTTCCTTTTTTCTCTTTTTTTAATATCGACTATAGTAATACTTTAGCAATTACGCTATAGGCAACAAATGAAAACACCCGAGTAGGCTACTTTACGTCTATTCTTTTTCTTGTTTTCTCGTGTATCTTTTCTTTTTAAATGTGAGAGGCCTTAAATGACGATTATATTTGTGTTGCGTTACAGGGAAGTGAGTCACAAGTCGCAAAACATGGTGTTTGAGATGTTATCATATTTGAAAAGATGAGATCAAGCCGATTCTAATGGTAGTTAACAGTAGATATAAGTAAGTAACGTTTCTATAGTTTCTACAGGATAATTAATAACAAAGTATCTAAATATACTCCATAAGATGACCTTAGAAATGAATAGATGTATTTAATACATTGCCCTGAACCTAGGTTCACGGGTTGATATCAGTAGCAGCTTTAAGCATCCCAAAGATCAGATTATTCCAACAAAGATATCCTATGAATAAAATACTCTGAAAATATCCCTTTTGCGACTTATTTTGCGACTTATGACTGATTTTCCTCATTTGACGTCGATAGAAGTAGAGTCATCTTGGGCCATGCCCTCTTCTATATGGGTCAGATTTTCAGAAAATGTACAATTCAACTTCGCCAATCTCCTCAAATAACCCAAATTTAAGCCGAAAATAAAGTTCAAGCCAACCAAACAGATTGCTAGAATCAAGTGTACTCGAATTTACCTAGTATTGACCAAATTGCAGCCTAATTTAGCAGAATTTACAAAATGTGTACAGCTACCAATTGTACATTTTCTGAAAATCTGACCCATATGCTGATCTATAATAGCCGTATCAAGGACAGTGGTTCGGCCGACCAATTAGCACAAAGCATATATTATAAATAGGATTTGTTAATGGGTAAAACAATAGCTTCCAACCAATTAAACTCCATTATGTTCCATTACATGCACTCTATTGTATTCTGGCAAGCCTTTCTGCGCATGTGTGAACAATCGGAGGAAGTTGAGTAGATGGCCCATATACTCACCTTCCAGAATACAATAACACATAATGGAGTGTAATTGGTAGGAAGCTGTTGTTTTTAACATAATTAGCCCCCGCCCACTATACACACCTACTACCACACCCATTCTCACTACACATCCACCCCACCCACCTACCCACCCCCCCCACCCACCACCCCACCCCCACCCACCCACCCCCACCCACCCACCAACCCACCCACCAACCTACCCGGTGACTGATGTGACGATATTTAATGCTTTTTTTCGCGCTTCTCAAATGTTAAATATGCAGAAAGGAGGTATGAGTACTACTCGCTGTAATAAATGATTTTAAATGATTTTTTCACAATTATGATTGCAAGTGGACCACATTTGAAAGCTTGTATATTATATATGTGTATGCATATCCAATGTTAGACTAAGGAGGTGAAAACCCGCGCAGGAACTGTTGAACCCAGTACAAACAAATCTTTAAAAAAAAAGAAGACAAGTAATCTTTCGATCAGGTTACTTCAAAACCAAGATTCAGTCGTTTTTATTAAGTTGTTTTTTATTTTGTTGATAGTTTTGTATGATTCCAACGTTTCAATTCCCAGGCGAACCTTCTTTAGGGAATGATTAACATAGCTTTTTCCAGCGGGTTATATTAACATTGTGTAACTTAGCTATAACTTAGCTTTCTAGTAATCGGCCATAAATTACATAGCTAACTTTGTGTTCGTGCATAACGATATATGGGTCAGATTGTCAGAAAATGTACAATTAGCAGCTGTACACATTTAATAAACTCTGCTAAATTAGGCTGTCATTTGGTCAATACTAGGTAAATTCGAGTATATTTGGTATTGTATTGATTCTAGCAATCTGTTTGGTTAGGTTGAACTGTGTTTTGAACTGTATTTTCGTCTGAAATTAGGGTTATTTGAGAGGATTGGTGAAAATGAATTGTACATTTTCTAAAAATCTGACCCATATAGAGGTACATATAATTAGATGAATTAATAATTACTGTTCTTCTGCAAATAAATTAATGCAGAAACATAGATGACAGGTCGCCAACTTTATGCTTGCTGGTAGTTTTGACATTTATTTCCATAAGCCACACAGAAACAACAATTAAATGAATAACAAAAATGCGGGGAATGTGTTTGAACTCTCTCCCGACCCCGACGATAAACGTCCTCCTGGGCCTTGTTGTATAAGCGAAGGAAGTACTTTTTTTGTGGGAATTGCTACATTTTTTTCCCTTACCTCGTTGGGAAGTACCTACGCTAAAATACATTGAGTGTATAGACTATTCCTTTCCTGAACCATTCCTTCCAAGCTGCTAAGCAAGGACAACTGAGGGAGTTCCTTCAGTCCCATACAGTTTCAATATATGGGTCAGATTTTCAGAAAATGTACAATTTGTCTTCACCAATCCTCTCAAATAACCCATATTTAAGATAAAAATGAGCTTCAAAAGGCAGTTTAACATAACAGAACTGATACTTTAAATCAATGCGATACCAAATATAATCAGATATACCCAAAATTGATCATTTTATAGCTGAATTTAGCAGGAATTACTAAATATGTGGACCTGCCAATTGTACATTTTCTGAAAATCTGACCCATATATGTTTCTCTGGGAATTTTCCCAGGATTTTTCCTTCCCACCAAGCAGGGTTAACCAGGTAGGATTTTACTACAGCATTTCCTTCCTTGAACCACTCAATATTGCCCGCCTAGTTCAAACAATAGTCTTCAAGGTATATGGTAAATGAGGTGACATGCCTTGTTCTCACTAGAAATCAACACTATTGACTAAAATCCTTGCATAGCATATACAACAGAGCCCTGATATTGAATGTCATAACATGTTTATGGCGACTTGTGACGCATTTGTACATTACAGCCATTATTCTAGCAATGAACACCCAACTAATACTACATACTATGCATAACAATCAATTAGTACTTATGCCATCAACCACTTCATTAACACAAACTCAGCATTTCCTTCCTTTCCAAAAATGTATATCGCTACCACAATTAATTATTTATTACCTTTACTAATTAACAAGTAATACTGCGGATAGACCTCCCCACACCACAGTTATGTTAAGGCTGCATTCTTAGAGAGACATAGCTAACTGTTCAATGTCACGGTCAATGTCAAGGTTAGCAAACAGGGCATGAACAACTGTTAATTGAGAAGTTGATAACACTTTTGTCAACGTCACACACACCTACTGATACCTGCAGATATAGAATCATCCCACGTTATTACGACAAACATCATCTTAACACATTTACCCTTATATAGAGAGAATGGGACAAGCCGGCAATAATCACAAATTTATTGGACGAGATTCGTCCACATAAGCACAATGCCGTAAGCAGAGTGCTTATGTGGACAAATCAAGTTCAATTCTATATTCATTATATGGGCATAAAACTTGGTGCATAAAAGTGCATAACAGTTGCCGATTTGGTGACGAAGTAGTTCATGTAGTACACATCCTATATATGAATATTTTTAAAGCACCCCACTTATATCATCTCTCATATAGAATGCGCATATAATAATATGACTTATAGGACTGGATTTATCAATATTCTGCTGCTGTCAAAAAAAACACGAATAAGAATGTACGGTCTTATATGTGTTTTTTTTCATTGGTTCATGACCTTGCAAATATTGATGTCTCCTGTATATCTTAAAATACATCCTTAATCTCACTCTCACTAAAATGTTAAACCAGCAGAATATCAAAAAACAAAAACAACTCTTAATAGATAACCTTCATTAAACCCAAACCCCTAGAAATAGAGAGAAAAAAAACCCTAGATCAGAGGCATATAAGCTGGGTGACCAGCTTTGTAAGAATGATAAATTATTATTACAATAAAGAATTTGCAAGACGAATAGATACTAATGTGGTTCTGCTCTTCAGATTTAAACATCTGGTCTTCCAGTGAATGCATAATTAGTAGAAACTAAAGAAACAAACTAACTACAATATATTATAATGTGACAATGAAATAGTGAGATTTTTTCCATATTGGATGACAGATTTGAGTGAGTGAGATTGGTGGCTTTACGCCCTTATCAACACGTTTAAGATGGTTGCTGAGAGGGAGTGAGTGAGTAAGATTGGTTGCTTATCAACACATTTAAGATTGTTATATCAAGGGTGGGAGAGCTGAGAGGGAGGCAGTTTATGATCATTTCATAGGAAATAGAGATAGAGAAGCAGGGAGAGAGAGACAGAGAGAAAGAAACAGAAAGGCAGTTTATGGTCCCACCCAGGACAGATTTGTAACTAATCAGAAGCATAATAACTATAATTATGTTTCTTGGTTCTCAATTTAAATGTTCCAACTTGCTGAAATAAAAGAATTTGTTATTATAATAAGAGAAATGAAGAGGTGTATGTTTGACTTACTGTGGGCAGAGTGTGACTATGTATAATAGAGCTGCATGGTGCGTCTGGTGTGTCTGGTGCGTCTGGTGTGTCTGGTACTCCTGGATGTCCTCCTCCCACAAGCATATGTCCAGTATAACTGACCACCACAGTACAGCCTATATGTATAGCTCACACTAGGGCCTATATATGTACCTCCATCCGCTCACACTAGGGCTGCCACTAGCTCCTAGACGTCCTGCTCCCACTAGTGTATGTCCAGTATAACTGACCACCACAGTACAGCCTATATGTATATATACCAGCTCACACTAGGGCCTATATATGTACCTCCACCTGCTCACACTAGGGCTGCCACTAGCTCCTGGACGTCCTCTTCCCACTAGTGTATGTCCAGTATAACTGACCACCACAGTACACTCTAACAGATTTTCGTTAATATACTATGTGCGAAAGTACAATTAGTACGATATCATCGTGTTAGCAAGTACCATAGAAAGCACCACAGACAGTACTACAGCTAGGCATGGTGCTAACTCAAGGGCGACGAAGCATTGTACATAGCCCACCTGAAGGCTTGCACTTTGTACCAAGCATTGATGGCAATGGGTGGGGGAGGGGGCGGGGGAGGGAGGGGGGGTTAAGTGTTGGTATCTTCCGCAGTACGATAGGCTTCCTATTCATATAAGATAAGATAAGATAAGATAAGATGTTTTTTATTTGTCTTTTCGGTGAGTACAAACGAGTACATGATAGGCTATATATCTGTACGATTGGGTTGTGATACGATATGAAGGACTGATGTCCACCTGATGCTTGTATTCCCACGATGAGGCTTCCTACAGTGTACAGCCTATATGTATATACCTCCACCCACTCACACTTGGGTTGCCACCATAGTTTTCAACACATTCACAATTTTTAACGAACAGATCAATTTAAATAGCGGTACCAACACTACACGTCATGCCTCGACCAGATGAGAATCGCCGGAAATGACGGAAATAGAACCGGAAATAGAACCCGGCCGACCAGTGATCCCTCAAGACAGAAGTCGCAGCGGGGTTCTATAGAGAAAAAAAAAACTCCCAGAATCTCATCAAATCGATTCTAATGTAGTATAATTTATATCTGCTTAAAATTTGAGATGCACTCTACAAAATAATATCAGATAACATGTTAATTTACCAAGTTTTTAGAATTATCATTCTGAAAGCAATTGTACATTTCTGGGCGACCTGACCCATATATACATCCATCTGCTGTCACTAGGGCTGTGAGTGGCGGTGTAAGTCCATTATGTACCAGTTCCATCTGCTGTCACTAGGGCTGTGAGTTGCAGTGTAAGTCCATTATGTACCAGTTCCATCTGCTGTCACTAGGGCTGTGAGTGGCGGGGTGAGTCCATTATGTACCAGTTCCATCTGCTGTCACTAGGGCTGTGAGTGGCGGTGTGAGTCCATTATGTACCAGTTCCATCTGCTGTCACTAGGGCTGTGAGTGGCGGTGTAAGTCCATTATGTACCAGTTCCATCTGCTGTCACTAGGGCTGTGAGTGGCGGTGTAAGTCCATTATGTACCAGTTCCATCTGCTCCTCACCTGTGGCTGCTGTCTCCTACACCTCCAGTCTCAGGTAATACTTTCACAATCTCAACAACTTTGGCTATGAATACAGTTATTATATGTGATGTGTTCCAGGAAAATGAGTCACAAGTCACAAAATTTATATTTTTCAAAATGTTCATTTTACAAGATCTCTTCATTGAAATTTTTAAGGGTTCATCATATGGATCCATGTGAGAGATTTCGGGTCATTATATTAAATATATCCTTGCGTTTTGAAGGCCTTTGTATGGAGTATATTTAGTTACTTTACTGGTAATTACCTATCCAGAAACACTTGCAAAGTTTGTTATTCCAAAATAAAAATATCAAATATAAGATATAGAAATTCACAAACTATGTTAGAAATAGGAGAAATCTGAGGAGGGGATAGTTACCTATGGTGTACCACAAGGTACTCTTTTGGGTCCAATCTTATGTATGAATTATATTAATGATTTACACTCAGTTGTTTGTCATGCCAAAACTCAACATTACGCAGATGACACTGTCATTTATTATCATCACTCCAAAATTGACGCCCTTCATCATAATCTCCAAGAAGATCTTGATAATATCTACTTGTGGTGCGCCAGAAACAAACTGTCTCATAATGCCTCCAAGTGTAAGGCCATGTCATTCTCTTTAAGCTATGTATCTAGATCAAAACTACTGAACTCTTCTAATGATTTCACCCTCGGTAGCTCTGTATTAGATATAGTTGACAAGTACAAATATTTAGGCTTCACGCTTAACGATCTACTTAATTTCAAATCACATGTTCATAACACTCTGAATTGGTTACCTCTAAAGGCAGATTATTATACAAAGCAAAGGACTCTTTTACCCATAAAGCAAAGCACGATATATATAATTAAGCTATCCTCCCTAATATAGATTTCTGTGATTTTATTTATGATTCTGCCCCAAAAGCCTTGCTGCAAAAACTTCAGTCCCAACGAAATTTAGATTCGAGTATAATCTTTAACAAATCCAGATACAACAATGTGGACCGAGAGCATGAGACCCTGAATATTTGGCTCCTTCAAATAAGAAGGGATAAACACATTTTGGACATTGCTTTTTATTTAGCCCAAAATATAAATAACATTGATACCAGGGATCTACCAACCCGAAGTCATACAATAGGAAAACGAAACATGACGGTTTTAACCTCCAAGTTAGATAAAGTCACCAACTTTATCACATATAAGTCTAGAATAAGGTGGAACATGCTGAAACATGTAGCGCACAACATTGATGATAGTGCATCATTCAGGAAATTTACTCAGCAACTTTTAGCGCCTTTTTGAACTTGTTATTGTCATGATGTTGTATTATTACCTCTCCATGGAGCGTAACATATACTGATGTATACTTGTTAATATCTATCTGTTTATATCTGTCACCATTGCCTGAATCGTCATACTTCTGTTAAACCAATGTACTGTTAGCTGTCCAGCTGGGGTGTTGAGTCGGCGATCAATTTGATTATTGAGGTAACTTGATTTAGTGCCTCCTATCAATCTGCTTATCCTGCCTCATCACTTCTGTCCAGGGCGCAAATAATATTCGTCTTATTAACTTGTCAATCTATTATCATGTGTTATTATCTCTTGCTAGTAGACTGTTACTGATGCCATAACATTTGTATCATTAACTTGTTGCCTTGCCAAAATAAAGCGCACTTCCTCTATATAGCGATGTACAACAATAACACCTGTCAGTAATATTGAATGTAAGCTAGTACCCCCATCTGCTTTTTCATATGTGCCTACTCATCTCATCCCATGTATTGTTATTATTAAGCCCAAAAGAGGGATTTTACCTTTTACTTTTTACTGTTGTAACAAATCATTTCAAGGGACCAAAAAGTCAGCAGTCATTGGAAGACCTGCCGGTTACATGCATAATCATGAGTGGGCGGAGCCCTTACGTAATATCCATGGCATAGCATGTATAAGTAGACTTGCACAGTCCTAGCTAGTTAAGTATAATTAGCGATTTTAAGTAATTTGATAATAGGTGATAATTAATAATAATATAAATATAATGAGGTTACACAATGTTACGTAATGTTACATAACACCATGTCGTCATGTCAGATTTGGCCGACCAATTGTAATCAAGAACATACAATAAAGAATACTTGAATTGAATTGAAGTACTTCTTAAATGTCCTTCATGTTTACTATCATTTGAATCAGTTTGATCTCCTCTTTTCAAATATGATCATATCTCAAAATCTATATTTTGTTTCATGGGGAGTCTGACGTTTTGGGCTTCAATGGCCCTTTATCAAGGAGGTTAGTTGGTTTTACATTGAAATAGATGCTACCCAAGTGGGGAAATGTGCACTCTTGTTACCATGGTCATGATTGTTCGGTGGGGCCCAATTAAGGAACTGTGCAGTTACTATTCAATCACTAGCACCTCGGTCCATTCTCCCTATTTATTTGTTTAACAAGGTTTTATGTACATAATCAATACTAACAGTAATGGGTTAATTTTTTGTTTTACCCACAAACAACAAACTGCCTGGTTGTAAATATTAATTCATTTATTGCAAAACCATCACATTGGGAATATTCAAGTTGATCAGTCATTATGAATCCTGTGTATATTAAGGCACTATGTTAAGTCTGATAGAGTTCCTTGATACACTCTATGTGTATTGTTACCTCATCACATCACAGCATTGTCTGTATAGGACATAAGCACATTCCAGTTGAGCGGTACGATAAAGTGTGTTTGTTTTTTATTGATAGCATTTCATCTTACAGAAATATTTCTCAGTGTATCAAGTGAAAAAGAATATATGTCTTATGCCTGATATATGTTAGCTGACCTCTAGCTGATAAGTAGCAGCAGTACTTGCTGGCCACACTCCTGTATTGTGTGAGTGTGTGAGATTATATAAGACTGGAGGCACCATGGAGCAGCGCCTGGGCTGTTGATGGGCGATGTGGGGAGGAGGCACTAGGGAGCTGCATCTGGGTCTGTGTGGATGGTGGGCAGTGGGAGGAGGGGGCAGGGCCGGGGGGCACACCGCCCTGCCAATGTCACTTTTCACAAACTCACTCACCTTCCCGCTATACAAAGTATTGTGCTGTGTTTGAGCACATACTTTATTGTCACTATGGTATTTGTTGTGAAGGGGACTTGTCTCATTGGTGACAATGTCTATACAGACCTTATCTTCAGTCTGTTGGTAAGCACTGGAGGAACGGCAGGAGGATACCAGGTAACCATAGTTACCCTGTGCATCCCCATAAGCCATGACTCCCATGTCAATACTGGCCCACCTATTGCTGCTGTCAATGGTATGATGACAGTGACTTCTAGCATGTTCATGTGTGCACCGGTGGCTACTGTGGTGTGCTCCATGGCATGTCCTGGAGGCTGTGTCACTCCCTGCCTCTCTGCCTCTCAGCCTGGTGTAGCCACTCTGCTCCTCCTGAGTAAGCTCATTGGTCACACAGTACCACATCGCACTATCGGGTTCTTCACCATTGTTATGCTCATTATCCTCATAGCCCTCATCACTGTTCTCCTCCTCTGGTACCCCGTGGTCCACTGTGTGCTGGGTGCGCAGCAGGCCATCCATTGAGCACCACACCTCTGCCCTGTTCACCCTCAGTGTGGCTGGAGTGGGGCAGTTTTCCTGCATCATGCTGGGCAGGGACTGGTTGGAGGTGGTGGGACTGTGCTGTAGCAGTGGGCATTTACATGCAGGTGAGGCTGGTGGAGACCTGTAGATAGATTCATGAGAACCATGTAATGTGCATTTGAAATGTATGTTTGTAGAAGATGAGTGACAAGTTGCAAAAATTCAATTCAATTCAAACATTCTTTATTGTCGTATTTTTTACAAAACAATTTTGGTAGGCCAATTCTGGCGTGGCAGATCTTCCTATGGATGCCACAATATATGTCAATGGGTGTCAACGCACACACCAATTAGCATTTGAGATACCATCATATTTGAAAAGATGATTCCAATCAAAGTAAACTGAAGGAAATTTTGGTATTTTTATGTTTAATATTTTTATTTTTGAAAAAAGAATTTGGGGTGGACATTTAATAGGAAAGTAGCTAAATATATGCTATAGGATCATCTATGAAGTGTACGGATATAGTTATTGCACTGTTCTGAAATTTGGTACATAAATTCATATGACTTCAATTGTGAAACCAACCAAAAGGGAGAACATACCAACAAATAAATCTTGTGTATAAATCACTTTGGAAAATCTCATTAACCTCACATTAAACATGAATAATATTGATCAGAGACAATACTGACCATGTATCTGCTGCTGCGGCAAGATCTGTGGCTATGCTGTCTACACTCATGGCGATTACGACCTGTACTTTGGCCTTCATGGCTGCATTAGAGGAGACTCTAGCCACATCAGCCTTTATGTACGCCTGCATCAGCTCTACAACACAAATAATAATCATAATTATAACAGATTTCTTTTCCACATTACATTTAAAACAATTGTCATATGATGTAGAATTAAAAGAGAGAAAAGGAGGAATAATCTCTGTGACAGTCGCAGCTCTTCCGAATATCCCTTAAATTTTGTTTTACTTTGCTATCCCTATCGTTTGTATACCTATTTCTACCTATTATTAGACCTGCCTGCTACACAACAGTGGAATGTAATTACAAAGTAAAGTAAAATTAAGTCAAAGCAAGATAGAAATAAAGTGAAAGTAAACTTAAGGGGAAACTTGGTAATCACTGTCTCTTTCTAGTGCAATTATTATAAGCTATTATGTTTGCACGTTGATAGCGGGGAAAAGTGAGACAAGAAACTAATAAAACACCGCAACTTTCCAAATAAAGAATGTCACTTTGCAAATGTTTACATGATAAATCATTGACACAGATGTCATTAAGTATAAGGGTCAGATTTTCCGAAAATCTACAAAACTATAGGCTATACTAGTTAAATTTATTTTTTAACTTCCTAATATAGTGTGTAATAAGTAGCAAATGACACTCTGTTCGGGTTCAAACTGATCTTGACCCTTCAGAAAAAGTTTTCTGTTGGGTCTTGATCAGTTTGAACCCAAACAGAGTGCCATTCGCTATAAAAACTGTTTTAAATTGGAATGAAAATACAATATATGTAATGTCCGATCGACAGCCTTAAGCGACTATGGGAACCTAATCTATCTAATCAAGAACAACGACAACGACAGGATCTAATGGACCTCGCCAGCACTCAAAGTTTATATTCTTCTATCCACACCCGGGTTGCCAATTATCACAGCTTGTGACGACAACAACCGACATACATAAAGGAAGCAGTACATGACAATGACATGTAAATACAAAAGGGTGTATAATATGTAAGTGTGAGACATACATAAGATAAGTACAACATACAGCAATAAAAAGTTTGAAAATACAGATACATTACACAGCACGACCTCTGTTGGTGACTAAAACCATAACCACGACCCGCGCGGCCAGCACCAATACACATCTTACAAAACCAAGGGTCTCCAAGCGACAGCCGCTTGAGACGCGCGCGGGCGCGGCTCTGGTTCAGCAAAGCTAATCCATAGCCGCGCACCACAATGCCCCTCCCCCTTTTTTGAAAGGAGGGCACAACCGCTTTAGGCTTTCATCAAGAAAAGACTAAACCATAAGGTTAATACAAAAGTAAGAAGGTAAAATAAGTAAGAATCAACAATACATCCGCCATCAAACATTATAAAAATCACAGAATAAATATAAAACATAGGAATCCATACCGGGTTTGCAGGAATCACACGAACAATGGAGAGAACAAACACACAAATACATTGAAGTCTGTTGATCAAGTAACTCTGTCCATTTTGAAACGTTTAGTCCGTGTATAAAGAATCCGAGTGTCCTGGTTATTTTAGAAACACACACAAATGTCCGGCAACATCCTAATTCTGGAAACTGTCCGTTTGAGGCACATATATAGTAGGTCGATGTATAGCTGTGGTAAAAATTGTTCGTATCCGATATAGCTGTATCCTGAGAGTTGAGTTGGCCAGCGTTAGAGACTATCAAGGGACATCTATCCAATATCGCTCATCTCGTCTCGTCACCGCTGGGCTCATCACAGCTGGGCTAACCACTGCTGCATCCGGCTCGACCCCATTCCATGTTCGTATCCAAAGTCTAAACAATTACTATCCAAAAAAGACCAAAGTCATACAAAGACTACAGACGCATCAAACTAGATCGTATCGTAAGTGCGTCTAACATCACTTTCTTCATCTTTTAGCAGTTCCTCCTCGTCAATGTCCATATTTTTATCTTCCTCAGTCAAGCTCCTCTCGCCAGAAACATGAGATGAACCAGACACATCCAATCCATCTTCCTGCGCTGAACGGTCTGGGTCCGACTGAGGGACATAATCAGAAGCATCGAAAGCCGCTGACTGCTCCTCGCCAACAGAGGTATTCATCAGTCTATTGAACAACCCGCTCATCTTCCTCACGGGAGAAGAGAAGAGCGGAGGCACCATAGACAGAGACACAGCGCTTCCACCAGGCACCGGTGTAACACCTACAAAACCTGGAGGAGCGATAGGAGCATTACCCGCAGCTCGACCAAGCACGCCGGGAGAGCCCTGTGCCGCAGCTGGGTTTTCCCCTAACAAGGCCGAAGCTCGTCGCTGAGCCTCAGACTCTCTTGTTGACAGTGGCGTAAACCCTGTCATCGCATATGGACTGTACATAGGCAGAGGCCCCGCTCGACTGGACTGCTGCTGCTGCAAAGCTTGCTGCTGCAACTTCAGTGAACGCTGCAACTGCCGCTGTTGCTCCAAGGACTGTTGCAACTGTTGTTGTTCCTGCAACTGTTGCTGCTGCAACTGTTGTTGCTGCAACAATTGTTGTTGTTCCAACTGCTCATCCAACTGCTGCTGGTGTAACTGCTGAGCGGGCAACTGGGACAGAGTCTGTAGCATCATAGGGTTGAATCGCCTAGGCGAAACAACATTCATTTGGACATTAGGATTCATTACTGAATCCCAATTATCAAAGGCAGGAGTTGGCTGCACACACTCCTTTACCGCTACCGCTTTAAGTGGAGTAGCTTCCTTGACTGCAGCAGCTGCTGGCGCAGTTGAAATAATCTGCGGCAACGTCCGCTGCTGCTGTGGCAACTGCTGTTGCACCTGTTGTTGCGACAACTTCTTAGGGGACGACTGAACCAAAGCCACAATAACCTCCTCCTTCGTGGGTTCTTCCTGTACAGCCTGAGTGGTCACGGCTTGCGACCTCACAAGAGAAGCAGTATGCTGTTGGAGTAGATCAGCCATTATCTTTGCCAAGTCTGATTTCCGCACAACATCAGACTCAACGTCCTCCTTCACTTTCTCAGCTTTCTTTCGTTTCTTCTCAGGCTCTCCGTCACCGCTTTCATAAGCGGTCAAGCGACACCTCAGGTCAAGGATTGTCTCCCTTGATATCTTATCCTCCCTCTTATAGTAATCTAGCTGCCTGGTAAGATCCTCAATGCGGGCACGCATAGCGGGGATCTCTGCAGCCGCGACTCTGATTTCCACAATGTCAGCCACAGGCGCCAAAGCAGCTATCACAGCCAGCCTAACCGCTTCTACCGAAATATTAACGGCCTGACTAATAGAATCGGAGACATTCTTCAAGCTCCTATCTACATCCATAGCGGCTGTCGCTAAATTCTCATCTGTTGGCAGATAAGGCAAAACAGGCGCAGGAGCATTGTCCGTCACACCCGCTCCATCTAACATACACCGATCAGTGGCTATTTCACCAGGGGCTCCCGCAGCAGCAGCTGGCTGATTTAGCGCCGCTACAGTAGAGTTGTCCTTCGGCCGTGCACCAGTCAAGACAGCCGCAATGGTAGCTTGAGAGGGTCCAGGCTTTGACCAAGCATTTCTAGAAGGAGCAGGGGCATCGATTACCTTCCTAGCAGAAGCCCTCCTTGCTTCAGAGGCACTGGCTCTCATCTCCAGTTGCGCGCGATGTCGACCAATGGTCATCACACGATCCAAGTCATACCTCCCCATCCGCGCAAAACGTACACAACCTAAGTTTGCAGTCTCCTGCTCCAAGACTCTAAAACTACCTGCCATATCCTTTGCCCACTCTAGCCCATTCCTATGGCCAGTGTTGCGGTTGATCAAGTGGCGCACAAGATCAGAACGCCTGTCCAATCTCACACTGCAGGAGTGAGCGTGTGGACACGTGTAAAGTTGCACCGCCGGGCAATGCTCCTCACACAAGTGGCGATAGAACCTCTCCCGAGTGCGGTAGACCTTAATCCCATTAGGATTAATTTCCTTACCCAGGTATCTACACCAAGTAAATGGGCACCTATAGCCAGGTTTCCACAGCAAAGGGGCTCCATTCAACTTGTCCATAATAAGATCTATAATTTCCTGATGGCCATCTGCTTTCCCGGTACGGGACTTGAGGTAGTGGAACTTATCCTCATAGCGGGGCATTATTGGAGGATTTTTCCAATAATTACCCAGAACCTCATCCTCATCATCCGATTCAGGGTTCACAAGGACTCCATCACCCTGCTTCGGAACAATGTTCGCCATGTTAGTAGGGCTTAACTCCACCTCCAACTTATCCTTCAATCGCCAGCGCGCCTGATGGCGAACTGGGTTCGCACTATCTGAAGTCTTCTTGGGGGTGTTTTTCCAAGCCGGCTTAGCCAAAGCCCGTCTCACATCCTCCACAGAGTTAAGTCCAGGGCCGCCTGAGTGGGAAGCGCGTGACTGGTCACTATACTCAGTAGAAGAGCCGCGAGAGCTAGTACTCCCGTCCCTACTGCCACTCTCCTTGACCACAGTCTTGCTCTTCTCCCGCCCTCTCTTAACTTCCAACTTTGGTTTTCCCTTGGGAGAATTAAATTCTTTTTTCGACCTCGTCTTACCGCCATCAGGTTTTGCTTTGTCATCTTGTTTTCCTGACTTGGCATTACCCGACGCAGACGTAGTCTTAGCCTTTCCAACATCCGAACTCTCGTCCTTCTTTACAGTCTGTTTGTCTGATTTCTCAGACTCAGGGGCAACTACTGGTTCAGGACCAGCTTTCTTTAAAGTCTTCCTCTTAGGCCTGGAAGCAGCAGCGCCTTTGGAAGGCAACTGCTCTTCCCCCTCACTCTCGTCCGACTCCACGATCTTGGCAGACTTGACAGGCTTAGACTTCCTTCGCCTAGTCTTTTGAAGCTGCCATTCTGCTGCATCTTGACGATCTTGCGCCTTCTGCAGCTCAATCCTCTCTGCTGCCTCTTGACGATCTTGCGCCTTCTGCAGCTCAATCCTCTTTTTCTCAACTCTCTCATAGTCAGCCTCAATCTCTGCGGTCATCTCCTGATACCAGTCTTCTTTCAGGGAATGTTCCTCAGAGCGGGTCTCAGCGCGGGTCTCAGAAGTCACAGCCGCCGCGTCCGCGGCTGTGGACTCCTGTTCACCACCTGTACAAGGTCTATCTTCGGGTACCTTCTCCACGCCAGCCGTTGACGAGTCAACTTCCATGGCCGTCGCCTCCTCCCTATCAGACATCCTGACTTGATCACTCAAATCAGAGTATCCAAGCCAGGTTACAAGTTCTCTTGAAACACCTAGTCAACCAACCGAACAACAATCTGGGAAAACAATGCTTTATCGGGGGGATAAACCAAGCAATCTAGATCACATACAACTGGCAGTGAAAACACGTCTGGCGTGTCCACTAACCGAGCGTACTCTGCAGACCTACGCTCTCGCCAGTTCCCGTGACCTAGTCCCGCGACGCCCCATCCAATCAGAGGTCTTTCTTCCGTCTAAATATAGCATCGCTACCCTGTCGCCGAGTGGTACACACTAGAGTGCACGTGCCACGAGTAGTATTGTCCCTGCCTGCCCCGCTACCTAGCAGGCATACACACACACCATCCAGGCACCTGGGCTCCCGAGCAGAACCCAATACACTACCAATAATAGCATAAAATATCATTAGAAAACACAACTAAGCAGTTTCTCCCTACTTTCCGTGGGGTGTATTGCTTCGGCCCAGTCACATATCCCAGTAGGTGTAAGGACAATGAGAGGCTACATGCCCTACCAGTCAGTCAATTTTCCAAATCAATTTCAATGCCAAAACCACGTATAGTAAGCTTGAAACTGTTTTTATTATTTCACACAAAAATCACACCAGAGAGGAATAAATCCCCTCACCATGTTTGATGTGAGATATCATTCTACCAGTACTTCTCGTTGTGTCATTTTTTGTTTTCCTCTGCACCTCATACAACTGATTCACTCACTCGTAGCCAAGTCGATCAGGGGCTTGCCTATGACGCTTAGGCCTGTCTTCCAAATACCCTGATCTTAACAGATTACCCATAGTCTTAGCTAATGGTGAGCCCTCTTCCTCTTCCTCGTCACCTGAATCACTAGAACTCTCAGATTCCACAGCCGCTTCGCCCTCACCCACTCCCGCGGCCACACCCGACGGTGGGTCTGCCACAGCAGATGGTTTCTTAGGTGGGCGGCCGCGCTTCCTCACGTGTCTCACAATCTTATCTGCAGGAAGCACTGTCGGAGCGTGCCGACCGGGTATGACACGTCCCTGAGGATTAATCCTCAAGTAGTCTTTCCCTGCTACCTGCTGCTTTTGATATTCAGGAGCTCTATGCAAGTTTACCGCCTGGACGGGAGTACCGTCTGCATCAAAAGCCAATTTGAGTAAATCTCCATTCCATCTGAGAATCCCTTCTTCGGTTCTGAGTTCATAGGTAGAGCCTTGCACGCGCCTTACAACTTCAAAAGGACCATCCCATTTGGGACCATATTTCTTTTGAGCCATAGGCGTCGCATATCTCCAAACTACATCTCCAGTTCTAAATACTTTTGGTCGGGCCCGTCTATCGAAATACCTCTTCTGGTATACAGCCGAATGCCCCAGGCGTTCTCTGACAAACTTATGCCCTCTTAACAACAAGGACCTGATCTCCTCCACAAACACATTGCGGCAGGGAAAATCAACATCTCCTGTTAGAGTACCATAAATAATGTCAGCCGGAACGGTTAATTCGGTGCCAAATACTACCAGATTAGGAGTACACATAGTGCTTTTATGCACAGCGCCCCTATATGCGTGCGCAATACAAGGCACCAACAAATCATAATTCAGATCTTCAAACTGTGTCATGCAGGAGAGCTGCTCTACAAGGACTCGATTCCAACGCTCTACCTGTCCATTTGCCTGAGGTCTATAGGGTAGAGACATCAATTGCTCGATATCTAACAGAAGCAACAATTCCTTCAACAGTGCTGAACGAAATTCAGGCGCCCCATCTGTCTGGAGAGAGACTGGTGGACCATATCTCAATATCCATTCAGTAAACAAAGCCATCGCACAGGTAGCGGCTGTGTGATCAGGAAGCGGATAAGCTTCAGCCCACTTAGAAAAATAGTCTGTGACAACCATCACACAGCTATTTCCTCTAGGGGTTCTCCTAAATGGACCAATAATATCCAAAGCAATGCGGCTCCAGCGCACACCATGGATTTCTTTCTTCAACGGGGTTATACCTTTACCACCCCTGCTCTTACAAGAAGCGCAAACTTCACAGCCGCGCACCCAGTCGGCGATATCTCTCTTCATCCGGGGCCAAACAAACTTTTGTCTCGCCGCCTGATAAGTTTTAAACTCGCCAAAGTGAGCTGCAAGCTTACTCCCATGCAAAGTACGGAATAACTCTCTTCTCAGAGACAAAGGTACCAATACGCGTGTATATACAACTCCGTTGTCGCTTTCCCAATCTAAGCAAAGCAACTCTTTATCCACCTTTAGAAATTCTATTCTATTCATATAGTAACAGAACTCTCCCCCCTCAGCCAACAAAGCTTTATTGTCTGGCTTCGGAGTCAAACCCTGTACTATAGACTTAATCCTTGCCAAAACATCATCTTCCTCTTGCGCTACCTTCAATCTATCACCCGCCAATGACGAGAAGATATGATAATTGACAGTCATCGTGGCAACCACTGCATCATGCGCGCCACAGTCTAAGCAATCGTCACGAGGACATCTTCTTACTGGCAGTCTTGAAAGCGCATCCGCATTTATGTGTTTGCGGCCTGGCCGATGAACAATTTGATCCTCACGCAACCCATAATGCTGCAAGGTGGTTAACCATCTTGCAAGCATACCCGACGGATCACGGAAATTCATCAGCCACCGAAGTGAAGCATGGTCAGTTCTCAGTTTAAAATCTTGCTGGCCAATGATATAGTGTTGAAACTTAGATAAATAAGTTAAAACAGCTAACAATTCTCTTTTCGTGGCACAATAATTCTGCTGTGCTTTGGACAATGAATTACTGGCGTAACTCAAAACCACTTCCCTAGCATTCTGAATCTGAGATAGGACGCCAGACATTCCATACCCACTAGCGTCCGTATCCAAGATGATAGTTCCAGTCGGCTGTGGGTAACCTAGCACAGGCGGTGATGTTAACAAGTCTTTCAAATCCGAAAAAGCCTTATGACAGTTCTCATCGAACGTCACCCGCCGATTATTTTTCAATTCTGCTCCGGACATCAATGCTTGAATAGGAGCCGCAACTTCAGAAAAGTTAGGCATGAATTCTCTATAATAAGAGGCAAACCCCAGAAACTGTCGGACTTGCTTAATAGTAGTCGGCACTGGCCACGAATGAACCTTTTCCAACTTACCCGGATCAGCGCGAACCCCCTCCTGAGAGACTATTCTACCCAGATACTTGACATTAAGTTTGAAAAATTCGCATTTCTTTGGTTTCAATTTCAAGCCATAATCAGCTAGTCGTTGCAAGACTTTTTCTGCATTAGACAATGCTTCATCAAAGCTGGAGCCAAAGATGATTACATCATCCAAATATACTAAACAGCATTTCCATCTTAAACCAGCCAACATTTGTTCCATCATTCGTTCAAATGTGGCCGGCGCATTACATAGACCAAAGCTCATCACCTTAAATTGGAACAGCCCCATAGTCGAGACGAAAGCAGTTTTTTCTTTACTTGCTTCATCCATGGCAATTTGCCAATAGCCGCTCTCCAAATCCAATGTAATGAACCATAGGTTACCACCCAATGCTTCAATACTTTCATCTATCCTTGGTAGCGGGAAAGAATCTTTCTTAGTCACCGCATTCACTGGACGATAGTCGACACAAAAACGGTCAGTACCGTCACTCTTTTTAACAATCACCACTGCAGATCCCCACGGGCTATTACTAGGTTCTATAACACCTTTATCAAGCATATCCTGAATTTGCTTTTCAGCAGCCTCACGACGTGCTCGAGGCAGGCGCCTATACACACTTTTAATCGGTACAGCATCCCCTGTATCGACCACATGACGCACTTTATTAGTGTGTCCCAGCGTTTCACCTGGCAACCTGAAGCAATGCTTATATTGTGTCAACAGGTGTCTAAGTCTGACTATATCTTCCGTCTTAGACAAATCAGACCCTTTCACCAACTTTTCCAGTGGACATTCTGCAGCCGGAGGCATTGGAACCTCAGGCTCCAGTAATTCCACATCAACAATAGGGGAGTCACCATTCATGAGATCCCCCCCCCCAGCAGTCTGAAGTTCCATCAGTACAGGAGAGCTGGTAGGATTGTATACAGACAGCGTGCAATTATATCGGTCGCCAGCAACCAATAAACTCCCTGCAACATAGCATCCCAACCCTGCTCCATCTGGTTCAAAAAGCATGTCTTCATTGAGGGACATTGGACCAAAGCCGCTGCAAATGGCAGAAAAAGCATCTATAAAAACACTCTCACAGCCGCTCCGCGTCACCGGTCCACTTTGCAATGCCCGACACATGATCGACTGTTCACCTGCCTCGAGGGTGAATAAACCAGACCAATCAGAGTTACATTTATGGAGATAGATAAAATCCATCCCTATGATTCCAGCCTCCGCACCAACCAAACCACTTACCACCAGGCAATTGAGAGCATACCACGCGCCTCCCAACCCCAGCGCCAGACGCACACACCCATGTGTCTTTAGATCATGTCCAGTTCCTGCATAGCACGTCACCCCACATGGCATGAGAGAAGGCCTGACCGAGAGTTCATCATACACGCGTTTCTTTATTAGCGTGCATTGGGCTCCCCAATCAATCAAGAATTGTCCAGTTACATTCACTAAAGTCACATCCGCATACATGCGCTCAGCCACAAGCGGGCGATTGCGGTCTGAGACACAAATCTCAAAATCGCACAAGTCACACACCATAACCTTACTCACCACCCTAGCATCTTCTCCCCATGATACTTTTAGAATCTGCCCGGGTGAGCATACATACTCAGGATTTCCTTCATTCACCACCATCACTGAGCATGTGGCGCGCCCAATTGCGCCACTGCCGCTGCTCTCGTGCACTTCACCTCCAAGATCACCTTCTCCACGGGCGTCCCCAGGCTGATCCAGGGGCACAAGAACATCGGATCCAATTGGTTTACAAGTCCGATTTATCGACAATGCGGTGTGTATGCTGTTTGTCGCGATCTCCTGTTCACCGCCTAAGAAGATCCGACCTTGTTTAACAGCAGAGCCAACTGTTCTTTAATTGCCGCAGCCTGAGCTGTAAAGTCATCAAAAGACTTAACATGTGTTTTTTGTTTAGCACAATCTGCCCACATGTGTCCTTCTTGCTGACAATAGTAGCATTTTCGAGGCATACCAGGTCTTCTCCTATAATTTCCTTCAGAAGAAACCTTTCTACCCCCCTCACCCGACTCGGGCGGTGGTGGTGGTGGTAAAGCCTCTAGTTGCGGTTTTGGCCTTTTCTGCCACGCCCGAAAAGCTTGAAACTCTGCCATTTCGTTATCATCCCACTCCCGTTCTGATTTGGTCACAGTAGTTACCGTTGACACACCCGCCCCGCTTTTAATCGAGTGTAAATGCGAAGACGTGTGTGAAACTCCACTGGTTCCAAATACATCCCTATATCTAGTAGCGGCTGCCGCAGCCGAAACTATATCGGTCGGCTCCTGCATTGCAACATATTGCGACATGCCTTTATCCACCAGCCCATCAAGAAATGTTTTTACCGCCATATCATGCAACGTACCATCCCATTCACCGAAAGCATGTACTGCCTTCAAACTTAAGTTCTGGCTGAAAGCAGCCGGACTCTGCCCAGGATCTTGCCTGCATTCGAAAAATTCCCGCTTTCGCGTCTTATCAGACTTTTCAGCCTGATAGTCATATTCGAGCATCTGTAGCAGCTGATCGACTGAAAAATCATCCGGCTCCAGCATCATAGCTTGTGGCAGCTGTTTACCTACTCCGGTTAGCAGTTGTATTTTATAAGTCTCATCATCCCAATTATTTGAACGTGCTATCATTACTGTGCGTCTTTGATAGTCACGCCAATCCTCTCGACCATCCCATTCAGGGAAGTTCACAGTTCTAGGGTTGCGAATTGGCTTAGTTGGTTTAAACTTAGGCATGCCAAATGCAGGTCCCTTGCCTTCAGGCAAGTAACCCGCGGCTGGATCTATTGACCGCCTAACTCCACTCATATTGGCCGGCAATGATCGCCTAACCGCGCCCATAATCCCATAACCGACTGGACTAGGACTAGAAGTGCGCAAACCACGCGCAGCTTCTAAAGCACTCCTCCTGTCACCTTTAAACGCCCGCCCGCCAGTTGGTGCGTCCGGCATGACTGACGTATAATGTGGTGGAAATGGTACTACATTATCTGGACTTCCTCTCTTTTGTTCAAAGTCAGGTAAATCATTCATGATTCGGGTGTATGATTCATTAGTTATACCACCCGGATTTTCATGAATAGGAGTGCTAACCTTCTCCACCTCGTCAGCAAAAGCAATACCCCTAGGTCTGTTCTGTGGGACTTGAAAGTCAAAGCGGCTATTCAATTCTTCCAAATTCATTCTCATACGCTCATTATTCTTGCGTTCCCAAGCGCGCTTAGCCTCCAGTGAAGTCAATTTCTCACTTTGATCTTTCACTACAGATCTTAAACGAGCTTCTTCTTTCTTAGCTAAAGTCAACTCCGATTCAGTATAAGCCGCTTTCTCCAGGGCCTCCTTCCCCTTCCTTGCAGACTCCAATACTGAATCATTCATCAAATTCAAAGTACTCATTTGCGTAGAGATGAGTTTATCCATTCTATCATAGGTCATGCGCCTATTCCTAGTACGGTCTTGAGTCCATTCGGATTGTAACTGACCAATATCCGCATGAATCACTGGAGTCATGGGAGGCAGTTTACCATGCAAAAACTCATCCTCGTCCGAGCCAATATCTACAATCTCTGGTGCCTTCTTCAAAGCACTACGAGGAAGCTTTGACAACTTCCTCCTCATGGTCACTTTCAAGTCGGGCGCTTGTACATGTTCATCGCCGCTACTCGAATTAGCTTCTATGCTCGCTTTCACCCGCACGTTAGCATTAACATGAGGTTCCAGCGAGCGATTCAAATTCAGTTTAGACTGGGCCAACTGATTTTCTAAGTCCTGAATAGTCTGATTCGTTTGCTGCAGAAATTCATCCACAGCCATCAGGTCATCCGGCGCTCCAGTGGAGAGCCGGACATCTCTCCCCTTGTCACCCATCGGCACTCCCCGTTAGAGGCTACCGACAGCTGACACAGGTCTCACCCTAGCGAGCAAAAATCCAAAAAATGGTCACGGCACCAAATTGTAATGTCCGATCGACAGCCTTAAGCGACTATGGGAACCTAATCTATCTAATCAAGAACAACGACAACGACAGGATCTAATGGACCTCGCCAGCACTCAACGTTTATATTCTTCTATCCACACCCGGGTTGCCAATTATCACAGCTTGTGACGACAACAACCGACATACATAAAGGAAGCAGTACATGACAATGACATGTAAATACAAAAGGGTGTATAATATGTAAGTGTGAGACATACATAAGATAAGTACAACATACAGCAATAAAAAGTTTGAAAATACAGATACATTACACAGCACGACCTCTGTTGGTGACTAAAACCATAACCACGACCCGCGCGGCCAGCACCAATACACATCTTACAAAACCAAGGGTCTCCAAGCGACAGCCGCTTGAGACGCGCGCGGGCGCGGCTCTGGTTCAGCAAAGCTAATCCATAGCCGCGCACCACATATATATGAATATAGCTACACCTACCATTCTGAGATTGCTGGATGCGCTTCAGAGCTTCAGCACTTTTTCGTTGTTGTTGTTTCTGAAAGTGTCCGAGTCTGTTCTTGCAGAGATAGAAGAAGCCGCCCAGTTTGAATATGACAACAATAACGATGAGAATGGTCACTCCGACACGGTTAACATGACTTTTCTGTCCCCTGCCTGAAAGTATAAACAGTCACACTTATACAACTAGGTCATCATCATTTCAATAGTATTAGATAGACACAGCAGTGGGTGGAAGACCATGGATATTTCTTACCAAGGATACTACCGTGAGCCCATATCTCAATAACCTCAACTGTATTATTGACAATTTACATATACCTATATTAAAATTGTGTATTGTCTGATGACTGCTGCCTAAACATACTAAATAAGGAAAAATCTGTTGACAGTTATACTTGGGTATCAACACACATACCATTTAGCGGCTAATTTCTTTCATTGAAATACTTCCTTGCAAAGCACAATCTCTCAATGTTTCATGTAAATCTAAGCACAACCCCTCAATGTGTCATGTAAATATGAGCACAATCCCTCAATGTGTCATGTAAATATGAGCACAATCCCTCAATGTGTCATGTAAATCTAAGAACAATCCCTCAATGTTTCACATTTCATTCTATATTTCTATGCTCTGCTAGGCGTATAACATTTTGTTTACCATTATTTACTCCTATGCATGTAGCCGTAAAATTGTTTGCCTTCCCACCCACCCTAAAGAATACCGCCCCCCCTGTCCCCACTTCTTCCTGCCGTGTAGGTATTTTGTAGGAAGACATTTTATCATTTGTAGAAATGTGAATACGTTCAGAGAGTGCACCATATATAAAGGTGAAAGACCTGATAGGTTATGAGACACTGCACATGACATGTGCACCTATATATACCTGTGATGTAACCTTCTCTACAGTACGGCCTGGATCATGTGCATCTTGCCCTCCCCTAATTAGCCATGCCTGTTGCGCCGGCTCACAGAACTGATTGCTTTCTTGCTTCATTAGATTCAGCAATATCTTTGCCTCCCTACTGGAGAGTGCTATTAATGGGGGTGTGTATAATATACTCACACATTTAGGGTTTGCATGAATAACGATCACAGCATATTTAAGCTTTTAAACTTGATAAATGTATCAAAATATGAAAACACTTTTTAGGTGTGCTCGTGTTTGCTATCATTGGATTATAATATATCTTTTCGTTTTAAAGGTCCACATATGGAGTATATTCAGTTACTTTACTGGTTATTGCCTACCAGAAATATTACAAAACATTTTTTTCAATAAAAATATATCAAATTTAAAATATGGAAATACTTATTAGAATATTGGTCTGTTTACTATCATTGGAATCGGCTTGATCTCCTCTTTTCAGATATGATGATATCTCAAAATTCATATTTTGCGACTTATGACTCATTTTCCTAAAACGGATCACATATATATTCCAACCAAGAGATCTTGTGAATAAATCACTTTGATTCAACTGTGTGACTTGTGACTCATTTTACAGAGACACATCACATGTACAAGTGATGCAAGATGATAAAAGCCCGCCTGTCATCACAGGAAGTCATGTTGCTGATTATTATTATGGGGGGATGGTATAGGGATGACGACATGATTAATGAATGACATGTAACGATGTACTGATTTATCGTTAAACTTGAAGTTGAATATGTACACTGATTTAACTAATGACTACAAGGACTATGTCCTATTGAAGTAATCGGATTGATGTTAAAAATTGAAACTTAATATTCTCATGATACAGAAAGTGAATGTATAAGTCGAACGACGAGCCAAAATGACTATATGAATGAATAACTTGTAATATTATGTCGCAAAATCAATGATTGTTTTATATTTAGTTTTGGCGGTCGAGGAAGACCTGCGAGGGGGCAGAGGACCGAAACCCCGTTCATTATTTTCATATCTCTGTAACTGTATGAATTATATTGAATAAAAGCATTATATATATATATCCATCCTTCCCTCATTAGTCCTTATATGAAGGCACAATTTGATACATGAAGCAATTACTTCACCTATTACTTACATCATGTATCAAACTGCACATTCAAATAATCATATAATAAGTGACATGCATGACGCAGTCTTGCACGTGCTATGGAAGTTGAACATCCTCACTGGTTATATCAGCCCGTCCAACCACACAGGTTGTGTGCAGGTCAAGCCAGAAAATGTACAATTCCCTGCCACCAATCCTCTCAAATAACCCGAATTTCAGATGAAAATAAAGTTCAAAATACAGTCCAACCTAACCAAACAGTTTGCTAGAACCAATACAATCCCGAATATACTAAAATTTACCTAGTATTGACCTGATTGCAGCCTAATTTAGCAGAATTTACTAAATGTGTAGAGCTGCCAATTGTACATGTTCTGGAAATCTTGCCCGTGTACATGACAGCAGGGACGGCACGTTGTGTCGCACATGCCATCCCTCAACACATGTAATGCAACTAGTTCTGTTTCCTCAGCAAGGATTAAGCCTCCATCAGAAACGGTGGTGTCCTTCATGTAAACTAACTTCATATGAATACAACTTTAACAAAACACTGGTCAATTCTTAGTTTTGATGTACATTTCAATATAATTGAATCTTTTCATTGAATCTGTTGATCTTTTGAATTGGTTCATTTTGATAGCATTAGGGCTCTAATTTGTCTTGTCGCTACCAAAAGACAGCAATTGTCATTTGTCACTAAGAAAAATTCTTTTGTCATTTGTCGCTATATTTTCGGAATACAGCCAATATTTTGTCGTTAAGGAATATTAAGGTCTTTGTCGAGTTGTCAGGCTAAGAAAGTGTCTCAGTCATTTGTCACTAACTGCCTTATGGTTTTTGATAAGGGTAACAATACGCCTGGTGCATCGATGACACACTTATAAAGGTTGGATAAATAATTGGATCATGTTCTCATATAATGAAGTGAGTTCATATTTAATTGCTATCCAGTGAAGTCCAATTAAGCCTAAGGAGTAGTAATAGGAGTCGCTTTTGAACATACTTTAGTACCAAACAGGCCGCTATGGGGCTCCCCATGTTAAACTGGTGGCGCCAGTAGTACTATTTTTTTTATGAACATGGAATTTTTTTTTTTATGTACAAGGGATTTTTTTTTATGAACATTTCATATCATACCAACTCCACCAAAGGTATAATAAACACATATATTTAGATATTATATATGTAGTACTGTGGGTATCACAAATACTCTATACAGCCACATTGAGTATGAGGTTCAGTCTATTCCAGAATGCGTTTCCAACAGTACTTTGCTATATGGACCGACCAAGATAGGTCCTTCCTATGCACTGCAGCTTATATTGTTAACCACTGTATTGTCTTATGGTATGTGTACACCGTGTAACCTGTATGCTACATGGTGTTGTGACTATTTGTCTAATGTGTAATGTGTGGACTAGTCCCATCTAATGCCTTGTTAGGCTCAGTATGTACTCTAGTTATAGGGGTTAGATTTTCAAAAAATGTACAATTGGCAGCTCTACATATTTTGGGAAATTCTGCTAAATTAGGCTGCAAAATGATCATTACCGGGTATATCTTGGTATATTTGGTTTTGTGATGATTTAAAGTATCTGTTTTGCTATGTTAAATTATGTTTTGAAGCTCATTTTATTCCTAAATGTGGGTTATTTGAAAGGATTGGTGAAAGTGAATTGTACATTTCCTAAAAAAACTGACCCATAAAATACATATATACTTGATTTTAGGGCCAGAGCAGTTAGTTCACATTTAGCAACATTTTGTTAATGAATTTTATTGAAACTATTTGGGTTACACATGATATTGCCACAAAGCTCAAGTGAAAAAACAATTCAACCAATTTCATTTGAAGACAGAAATTAAACTTCTGAATTTTATATTCAGCTAACTATTTAAGATTACATCTTGTCAAGAGCATTAAACAGGATCAATTAGCACACCTGTGTTAATAGTTCTTCTGGAAAAATCACATTTGTCATGTGTTATAGGAAAATGAGTCATATGTCGCAGAATTGATATTTTTTAAAGTGTTTTATTAACAAGATTGCTTTAATGAAATGTTCTGATCTTTGAAGGGTTTAGCACCTATTGGTCAATTTAATCTGTGTATCAACCTACAGCAAATTATATTTAATAGAACTTTGTGATTTGAAGGTCTTCGTCTGGAGTACATTCAGTTATTTTACTGGTAATTGCCCACCCAGATATATGGCATAACTTTTTTTTCAAAAATAAAAATATCATACTTAAAATACACCTAAAATATTGAACAACACCAGGTACAGTCTAAGCCCCAAAACCTGGCAAGAGGAAGACTGCTGATGAAGTGGTTAAAAGGCAATGAGAAGCATGCATCACATGTAGTGCAATCATAGAAGTACTTATTAGATATCCTACTGTTTTCTATCATTGGAATCGGAGTGATCTCATCTTTTCAAATATCATGATACCTCAAAATACATTTTTAGTGACTTGTGACTCATTTTCCTATAACACATTACATTTTATGCTTTATAGATTGTAAAAATTAAACTTACCTCTTGTTGTATCTATTTCCCCAGTTCTATTCATACAGGATATGTCTGCACACATATAAGCGATGTCACTATCATCTTGTGTGACCTCATATGGCAAGGTCTGCGTCACTGTTGACACTTGCTTCCAATCACCCCCTAACCGATGAGTGGACTCTTCCCCTGACACAGATGAGTCCTGTTTATTGATGGTCTGTGGTGAGGACTTACTGAGTGAGAAGGGGTGGTCAGGATTGATGAGGGATGGGGAGAGGACGGCTTGGGGTGCGGAGGGGAGGGCGGGGCGGGGGTTGAAGGGGGCGGGATTGGATGATGTGAGGGTGAAGAGGAGGAGGAGGAAGGGCAGGGCGAGCAGCAAACTGGACATTGCCATAATCCCAATGCTGTGCTACTTATTAAATGTTTTAGTGTTTACTTTAATTGCAGTCCACTTGATCTCTTCTCTTCAAATAGGATACAATCTAAAAATCCTTTTTTCATTGACATGGGACTCATGTTTCTGAAGAACATTCAACTTGTGGGGCGTTACAGTTGTCTATGGTGCTAGCTGTACATGTGTGATGATTCCACCGTCTCTTTCCTGCCCTGAAAGTAAATGAATATATGATTATATTGACCTCTTTAACTGGTTTTATTATATGCGCATGCTATATGGGAGGTGCTATAAGTGGGGTGCTATAAAAATATTTATATAGGACGCGTCCTATAAAAATGCAGTTGTCTAAAAATAGCTCTGTTGATATGCTTCACGGAGCTTTGGCTCTCCGCGAAGCATGTAAACAGATCCCTGCGATCGGTAATCCACCCGTGATTCTGGTGCTATGACTATAGAATTACATAATAAAAACCACATCATTAAATAGAGCATTAAATCCTCTATTGAATGATATAAGTTTTATTAAAAATTAATAATTTTATTAATATTTATCATTTTATTAGGCTGAAAAATGAAGAATACCGGGTATATCTGAGTATATTTTGGATCGCATTGATTTAAAGTATCAGTTCTGTTATGTTAAACTGAATTTTGAAGCTCATTTATGTCTTAAATGTGGGTTAGTTGAGAGGATTATTGAAGGCTAATTGTACATTTTCTGGAAAATCTGACCACTATATCAATTACTGCTGCAGTCTGGGCTAACAACTAGTGGAACCTTGCATGAAGACCACCCCTCTATAGAGACCACCCCTCTATTAACACCCACAAATATTGCAAACTTTTTAAAAATATGAATTATATCACACATAGATTATAGAAGCACTTCCTGCATGTCCTCAATGTTTACTGTTATTGGAATCAGCTTGATCTAATCTTTCCAAATGTGGTGATATCTCAAAATCATTTTTAGCAACTTGTGACTTACTTTCTTAAAAGACATCACATATTTAATATTTATCTCATAACAGTTGTACATGTGTTGCTCTATCATTGCAATGATGTGTAAAATCAGAGATAGGCCCCGCCCAATTAGATACCACCCGCTCATAGGCACTGCCCCCTTAGATACCACCGTATTATAGGCCCCGCCCACTTAGATACCACCCACTCATAGGCCCCGCCCACTTAGATACCACCCAATAATAGGCCCCGCCCACTTAGATACCACCCACTCATAGGCCCCGCCCACTTAGATACCACCCGCTCATAGGCACTGCCCCCTTAGATACCACCCGCTCATAGGCCCCGCCCCCTTAGATATCACCCATTTATAGGCCCCGCCCACATAAATACCACCCACTTATAGGCACTGCCCACTTAGATACCACCAACTCCTAGGCCCCGCCCACTTAGATACCACCCACTCCTAGGCCCCGCCCACTTAGATACCACCCACTCATAGGCCCCTTCCACTTAGATACCACCCAGAGGGGAGGGAAAGGGGGGATCCGAGATGGGGTTGGGAGAGGAAAAAAGGTATGAGAGACGGAGAAGCGGTGGTGCAAAAAGACAGAAGTGTGGGGAGAGAGGGAGACCGTCCTGAGGACGGGTACTTTGCTAGTACAATATAAAAGGAACGCGACCAATTTGAGTTGCATCCCCATGGTATGTAATAATTAGTGAGGGGGCCCTGACAATAGACTTCCGCTTGATATTGCATGGCATAACATGTTTATTGCAACTTGTGATTTATGCATTTATTTGTGACTTGTGCATTTGTACATTACATCCAATATTGTGGTAATGAACCCCCAAGTAATACTACAAAGTTGGCATACCAATCACTTACTCCACATATCATCAACCATTCAGCAACACAAACACATCCTTTCCTATGTGTATATTGCTACCGGAACTAATCCTTTGTCAATTACATCCAATACTCAAGTAATTAACAGCAAATTTGTGGTAAATTTGCAGTCTGACTTTCGCATACCACACTAATGTTGCTACCGTAACTAATCCTTTATTACCTTTCCTTGTCCTTTTTGTTTTTATTTTAAATTCAGATTCATTAGAAGCCCTAAGTTTATTATGACATTTAGGACTGGATTTATCAATATTCTGCTGCAGTTATATCTTTATACAAGAGTTACTCATATTTTGACTTATAGGACTGAATTCATCAATATTCTGCTGCTGTTATATGCTTATACAAGGGTTACTCATATCATGACTTATAGGAGTGAATATATCAATATTATGTTGCTGTTATTTGTTAATACAAGAGTTACTCATATTATGACTTATAGGACTGAATATATTCTGCTCCAGTTATATATTTATACAGGAGCTACTCATATTATGACTTATAGGACTGGATATATATTATATATATATAGAATTTTTATTCAATATCGTCATTTACATGAAAAGGACATACAAATCTAAAACTAGTCGTGCTACTGTTATATGTTTATAAAATTATGACTTATAGGACTGGATTTATCAATATTCTGCTGCTGTTATATACTTATGTTGACTGGTCCCCAAACTAAGACGATGGACCTTCAGGAGGTCCAGCCGTAAACACAACCAGACAAAAGCATCCAAAATATTGGTTGAATTAAATTTAGACTAGTTGGGAAATAATTCTTTTTTTATAAACTTTATTTGGTCAAATTTCACATCAAACATCATAGTTCTCATTGCCAATGAATGGACGACAAAATATAAACTATACAAATACTTATTAGATGTCCTAATATTAACCAACATTAGAAACTACATTATCTTATCTCTTCAAATGTGATCATATCTCAAAAGCCATTGTTTGCGACGTTAGACTCATTTTCCTGTAATACATCACATATTCCTACAATGAGTTCATGCAAGAAATCATTGAGACAATATCATTAGGCAGTAGCTAGTTATTGCCAAGATAATATGGGGCAGGTCAACACAGCCCCGGGGCCGGAGGTGGCGGAACAATATATTGTTATTGGATTGTATTATGTGGTGACTCGGTCAACATTCTCTAGCTCATCAAATAAACCAATCAAACGTTTCTTTTGAATCAAAAATATATTCAAGAAGCGGAAAGGCAATAGAACATATGTGATATATGTAATATGTGATATGTTTCAGGAAAATGAGTCACAAAAAATAGATTTTGAGGTACCATTATATTTGAAAAGATGAGATCAAGCCGATTCCAATGATAGTAAACAGTCTAATAATCTAATGAGTATTTCTAGATTTTAAGTTTGATATTTTCGTTTTTGAAAAGAAAAGTTTCCAATATTTCTGGGGGTCAAGAAACAGTAAAGTAACTAAATGTAGTCCATATGAGGACCTTTAAAACGAAAGGATATATTACATAGATTGTCCTGAAATTTGATATATCAATTGATATAGCTACAAGTGATGAACCCTCCAAGAATTAGAACATTCCAATAATATGATCTTATAAAAAGAAACACTTTAAAAAATATCAATTAGGCGACTTATGACTCATTTTCATGAAACACATCACATATATACTATGAAGTCCACCTATAGCACACCTGGGATTCCCGCCAGCTTTTAAACTCAACAATCATTACAAAGCTGATCATCAGTGGCTGATCATCAGTGGTGCCTGTGTGGTTTCTGCTGGACTTTTGTTACAGTTATCATTATGTCAAAGATGCGGACGGAACTTCATCTAATTCAGTTGGATCCACATGAAATGTATACCTCAATTGTGACTCCAGTGTTAGGTGATAAATAATATTATAGATAGGAAATAGAAACTCTTCAAATGTCTATGAACCAAATATGAATAATTGTATCATGTCTTACCTACAGTCAAACAACGAAAAACAATTCCTTGAAGAAGGAGAATGACATTATAATATCTTCTAAATACTATATACTACATATGTAGTAGTTATTATTTCTATATTAAAGCGTACAGGGAATAAGGGCTCACATTGTTAAATAACAATGGCTTTAATTAGCTTCAGTTCTTAGTTTGTCCTACTAGTTTTTTCAAAATTTCTGGTAACTACTGGAAGAAATGGTACCATGCGGTACCATAGAGGTATGTCAACCCATTTGTCTATTTTATCGCCTTATTCAATTGTACTCACTCCTGTACCCTTGATCATGGCAAAAAAATCTTAAAAAAAAAAAAAATCTTATCTTATCTTATCTTATACTATACAACTCGTCAATTGTCAACTCGTCAATTGTTATAATTTTTTTTTTAAATAATTAGATGCAGGGCCACACTACTGTAAGTGATTATCCCTAGCATGAATTACTGTACTCGACATGACCACAGTAATAGTTGGTGAATCTATCTGGAGAGACTGGGCACTTTTAAACTCCAGCAGTAGCGGGTAGGGTCTCCCCAGTATAAATAATATCAATAGAAACACAAGTAGAATCCGATATACTTCGAAGTGTACAGTTACATGCCCATAACTTGTCATACCTCACGGGAATGTAACTGTACAGTTCTATATGAGATTCTACTTAAATTATCTCACCATTGTTACCTTAACTTGTCATATTGTATGGGAATGTAACGTGTAATAATGCATTTTATTATATGAAACCTTTCCTGTGTTATTGCTATTAAGCCTTCGTCTCATGTTATTAAGCCTTCGTCTCTGAATGACAGAAGAGAAGAAATTGGAAATAAGATAAGAAATACTATACTAGTCACTAGACACCTTACTTAACTATATTTAATCAAATGTAGCATCTTAGAAAATTATTCTGAATAAATGTTACCGCTGGAAGATATGCATTGGACGCTGATTCGATACCCAAGTATGTCAACATATTTGTCGACAAAGCATTGTTATTGTATTAACTTAATAGGACAAATAAAATAGTTTCTATTCTATTTAAAGACCATTGACTATTTAACTATGTTAAGGTGTATGTCTTGTGCAATATATGCAACATGGTCTTGAATAAATTGTGACCCTTAAAGTTATGTATTCATATTCAAAAGTTATTTGTTTTTCTTTGACCAAGACTTTATATCAATTAATCATTAATCATCTCCATGTTAAGCGTACATTATGCACCATCCCCCCAGTCTAGGCCCAAACCTGAAAGCCTCTCACCTTAGACCGCAAAGTGCCATATTATAATCCATTAGGACTGCAAAATGGTATTATATTCAATTTAAAACACTGAGTCCTAGGCCAGGAAACCGATTAGTGAAGTTGGCTGACATGGAAAGAACTTCAACCTAGGACCAAGTTAACCCAGTTTAAACACAATTAGTGTTAAAAATCAACACGCTAGATTTACAAAATTGCGATTTCTGTTTTGGAAACCTCCACATGGATAAAATAAATGTAAATAATTATGAATAACATTATTCCACATCTACATTCTATTTCTCATTTGTTCATGACCTTCCAAACATTCATCTCTCACATACATTCTTAAACTCACACTCACTAAAAATGTTACACCAGCAAGATATCAATTGTATCCTAAAGGGACCAACAACTAAGAAACCAAAGAACAAGACTGCATGATGCCCTAGTACTGATAAACAGCCACACTATCAGAAACAATTATAGAAGTATAGAATACAAGACAGCGAGTCTCTGGACTGGCCTTACACGGAAACTGAGAGAACTGTCCCCATCAGAACTCTTTAAAGCCACCCAAAATACAAACACTGAAATGCCAGGTTACAATAATAACAATATACCTTATCTTATATCATGCAAAGTTTTAATTAGTTTAACTAGGCTCTCTAATGAAGCCACACCCACCAGCGAAACATGTACGAGTCGTCTAAATCAATAAAATCCTACAATGATTTTTTTGTGAGGTGTTTTTTAATTGAGTTGAATCCATCTTTCATGTCTAGCTTTAATTAGTTATTTAGTCCCAACAGTGCAAGTGTCTCACCAGCTATTGTGTCAGTTGTAGCAGCAACTCCACCCATCACTAATCACCCTCATCCCTCTCACCTGCTCTCATAGCTTGGAATCACCTTCATCGTTCTAACCTTTCTTTACCGTCTATTTTCTCTTTGCATTTCCTTTGTATCTAATATTCTCCTAAGTAAACCAATCTGTGAGTTATATTATGTAAACAAAGACCAGAAAATAGGTATCCCCTGTATCTTTGTATGTGATCTCAATAAAAAAATAAAAAAAAAACTCTTAATAGATAACCTTCATTAAAGCCAAACCCCTAGAAACCCCCTAGATCTGAGACATATATACTGGGAGACCATATTTGTAATAACTATAAATTGTTATAATAAATAATTTACAAGACTAAGAGACAAGACAAATTTGGTTATACATGCTCTTCAGATTTAAACATTGAATGCATAATTAGTAGAAACTAGAGAAACTAAGTAAGTATGATATGTAGTAATGTGGTAATAAAATTGTGAGATTTGGCCCATTTTGGATGACATATTTGAAACTAAGCAGAAACATACTACTAAAACATACATCTAAGTTGTTTGGTTCTCTAACTAAATGTTCCAACTTGCTGAAATAAAAGAATTGATTATTATAATAAGAGAAATGAAGAAGTGTATGTTTGACTTACCGTGGGCAGAGTATGACTATGTATAATAGAGCTGCATGGTATGTCTGGTGTGTCTGGTACTCCTGGACGTCCTCCTCCCACTAGTGTATGTCCAGTAATGCACAGTGCAGCCAATGTATACCTCCACCCGCTCACACTAGGGCTGAGAGTAGGTATGAATCACTCATCTACTCCTCACCACTAGCTCCTGGATGTCCTCCTCCCACTAGTGTATGTCCAGTAATGCACAGTACAGCTTATATACATATACCTCCACCCGCTCACACTAGGGCTGCCACTAGCTCCTGGACGTCCTGCTCACACTAGTGTATGTCCAGTAATGCACAGTACAACCTATATACATATACTTCCACCCGCTCGCACTAGGGCTGTGAGTAGGTGTGAGTTACTCATGTACTCCTCACCACTAGCTCCTGGACGTCCTCCTCCCACTAGTGTCCAGTACTACTGACCACCAGAGTATGGTCTACATGTATACCTCAACCCCTCACACTAGGGGAGCCACTAGCTCCTGGATGTCCATCTCACACTATGTGACACTACTAGTGTATGTCCACTATAAATGACCACCACTGTACAACCTATACATGGGTCAGATTTTCAGAAAATGTACAATTGGCAGCTGTACACATTTAGTAAATTGTGCTAAATGTGACTGCAAATTAGTCAATACTAGGTAAATTTGAGTATATTCGGCATTGAATTGATTCTAGCAAGCAGTTTGTTTAGGTTGACCAGTATTTTGAACATTATTTTTGTCTAAAATTTGGGTTATTCAAGAAAATTGGCGAAGTTGAATTGTACATTTTCTGAAAATCTGACCCATATCCTCCATCCACTATGGCTGTGAGTGGCTCATGAGTAACTCCTCTACCAGTTCAAGCTGCTGCTCTCCTGTGGCCGCTGTCTCCCACACCTGCAGTCTCAGGTGTTCATCAGCATCGTACCCACCTTGGTTATAAATATATGTATTGTCTTAACACGGTTTAATAATTCTAAATAATAAAAACAAACATCAAAAAAGTGTACAAAACTCAATACACATACCTGGGTTACTGCACTGTCTGTGAGCCTTGACTGCTTTCTAAGCTTACTAAAACATGGCATAAATATATAAACATTGAATTGAGGGTAGCAACAGCAACTGGACTATCTCAGACAATATACGGCAGCTCTACACATCTGGGAAAGTCTGCTAAATAAGGCTGGAAAGCGAAGAATACCGGGTTTATCTGAGTATATTTGTATTGCAGTGATTTAAAGCATCAGTTCTGTTATGTTAAACTGCATTTTGAAGCTCATTTTCGTCTTAAATGTGAGTTATTTGTGAGGATTGGTGAAGGTGAATTGTACAGTTTCTTAAAATCTGACCCACTTCAGCACAATCTGACACCACTATAGACAAAAGTCGTGGTGAAGTGAGTCCAATTTTCAAATTACTATGAGGTGGGTTGAAAAAGAATTGAACATAAAGTTGAAAATCATTAGTTTTTGACTGATTTTAGCTGAGAGGGCAATCTTAATGCATGACCATAATGCATCACTAAAGAACCTTGTCCACTAAGGCGATTCTGAATTTTGTGCCTAGATTCTGTGACAATGAGAATCAGCTCAGTGGGATAGACCCTTAAATCTTATATACCGGCACCCACTACATGGGTCAGATTTTCAAAAAATGTACAATTGCCGGCTCTACACATTTCAGAAATTCTACTAAATCTGGCAGTAAAATGATAAGTATTGAGTATGCCAGGGTATATTTGGTATCGTATATTTTTAAAGTATCATTTCTGTTATGTTAAACTAAACTGCATTTTAAGGCTTATTTTTGACGACAATTTGGGTTATTCGAGACGATTGGTGAAGGTGAATTGTACATTTTATGAAAATCTGACCCTCATAATAAATCTGAAGTTTCCTTCCCTAACTGTGTGTCCTACGTAAGTATTAAAGCTGTATAATTCTTAGCCATCACGACACACAAAATCTGACCGAATCTAATCATATAATGATTAAAGGACTGAATTCATCAATATCCTCCTGCTTTTATAATTATGTTTAAACACGGAGCTAAAGTAGAAACCATCAAGCGGAAACGGTGGCCGGTGGGCGATATTCAGTGAATACACCATAATAAAACATCAGGGCGGGTCCTCCAAATACAAATAAGGATGTTTTAGAAGCCTTGTAGCAAAACAACTCGACAAAATCCTGCAAACTCTCTGTCAAATGACGTTTAATGGATTGGAAAAGAAAAGACAATATTTTGTAATTTGCCAACATTATGAGAGACAGGGCTGGCGTTAAAAAAGTTGGTGTTATAACACCGGTGCCAGAACACTAACACGGGTGACAAACACGGTGTTAGCGGTAGTGTCCATAAGCTAACACTGTGTTAGCGCAGGTGTTAGCCAGCACCGGTGTTAGCGCGGGTGTTAGCTAACACCTGCGCTATCCTCCTGTTAGCCAGCACCGGTGTTAGCGCGGGGGTTAGCGCGGGGGTTAGCTAACATTTATACTATTATAATTCGTCTTATAAGAAGCTGAAGCATTATTTTTTTTTTTCATTTTTTTTCATTCTTTTACTTTTTTTTTCATTTGCTCCGCCCTGAATCGAAGGCTCTGTAGATATATTTTGATCATGGAAATTGATTATTGAAACAAAAAAGGAGACCGAAAGTAAATTCTATAACAATTATTCTGTATATATCTATACACAGTACAGGGCATGCATTCATGCATTTTATCCGATACTGTACACAACCACTAATAAGGGTTTGTAGTATATATCTGAGTATATGTTGAAATAAAAAATTGTTAGTTCTCATCATTTAATATAATTTTGTAGGATCCCCAGCCTTCTAGAGTAGTAAATTTTATGTCGGTGATTGGGCGCCTACTGCGCCAATGGCTTTTCCAGCCCTGGATTAACCAAGTTAAGATTTTCAGAAATACTCCAAATTTCCATAGTTAATTTTGTATGTTGGTGATTAGACACCTCTTCCTCTCTCTCTTCCCTCTCTCTCTCTCTCTCTTCCTCTCTCTCCCTCACTCTTTCTCCCGCTCTCTTTGTCTCTCTTCTTCTCTCCTCCTCTCTCTCTGCTCTTTCTCTGTCTCTTCCTCTCCGGGCTTCCTCTCTCTTCCTCTTTCTCTCACTCACTATCTTTCTCTGGTATGACAGTGAAAGGTATAAAATAGATAAGATAGATAGATAAAAATAGAGAAGTCACTTTGCCACTGTCTAGAGTGTTCGTGCTCTCAATGTAGTGATACTAATGGAAATTTTCACACCAATATGAATTGTACCGAGTGAATGTTATATACATACATACGGGAAACTTGTCTGAGAGAAAGTGTGTACAATAATGAATGGAGGGGAGAGATATTGTCATGCAGTTTGAGACTTGGAGTTATTGATCAATAATGTATCATCTGTGAAGGGTATATGTGACATCGTGCCACTGGCTATGAGTGTTGATGTCAGGCTTATTAGGTAATGATGGCAGGCTGTATCGGATGTTTTTAAATGAAAAAAAACAAAAATTTTGCTGGCTAACACCAGCACTATCCTCGTGTTAGCGCTAACACCAGGCTAACACGAGGATAGCTAACACTCCACTAACCGGTGTGTTAGCTTTATGGACACGAATTAAACACGGGAGTTAACACTTTTTTGATGAACGCCAGCCCTGCAGCATTAAGGGGAGGACTATGCTACACACCGTACAAGTGTACCGGAGGAATCTCCTCAGCAAAGAAATATATTGATTACATTTCTTGTCATCATTTCATTTCCACTAGGGAAGCACAGTTCAGGGTTTTTCAATTAGTACCAGCTCCGGGGAGAAAGCTTTGTGCATAAAACAACTTATATTCTAGAGAACTGGCCATGCTAAAGGCAGAGAAAACTTTCTTATATGTATCATATACATAATATATCATATATTTATTATACACGCAATGCTCTGAAAACAACATATCTAGAGTGATCTACGCATAGTGCGTATTTCACTAGTGATTTACGTTGGGTTGCCAATGTAACCAGCCAGTTTTCTTCACTAAGATTACCCCCAAAATTTATGACTCAATTTTTTTCTATTTTTATGACTGAAATCATGTATAACAAGTTACTTAAATGGTAGGGTATGGCGGGGCGGGAGTAGGCAGGGTGCATATGGGTCAGGTATTCAGAAAATGTACAATTGGCCTTCACCAATCGTCTCAAATAAACCGAATTTAAGAAGTAAATCAGGTTCAAAATGCAGTTCAACATAACCAGACAGATTTATTGAATGAATGCAATACAGAATATACTCAGATATACCTAGTATTAATCATTTTTCACTCTAATTTAGCAGGATTTGATGGATGTCTAGAGCTGCCAATTGTACATTTTCTGAAAATCTGACCGATATATAGCCACTGACTCTTACAATATTATATAATACTAGTAGCAAAGTACCCGTCACCCTCTCTCCCCACACTTCCGCTTCTCCCTCTTTTCCCTCCCCCACTTCTCTGTCTCTCATACCTGTTCTTTTCTCCCAACCCCAACCCCAATCCCCCCTCTCCCTCCCCTCCTCCGCATGCTCCCCCTCCCCGCTTTCTCTCCCTCCCCTCTCCTAAATCCGCTCCCTCTTTTCGCACATGGATTTCTACCTCTTTTCTTAGAAATCGCTCAACCCGTATATTATACATGCTAAAAAATCTTCCTAGAAACAAGACGAAATTACGTCGTAAAAGTAATAGTTTTGGAGAGAGTATTATTTGGCCAATAATTCTATGCCTGACTGAAAACAAATTAATGGGTCACCGTGCTAGTTTCTGAATCATTGAACTTTGAAACATGACTGACAACTCAAAAATCTGCTGCTCTCAAAGTGTTCTGTTTCCCACACGAGCAAATCAACCATTTGGTCGTCATTTGACCCTACATGGACATGGACTTGAAATATTAAAAATAAATCTGTCCGGATATCTGTTCATGTTTTGGAATAATAGGTACAAAGGTATGAGTTGGGCAGCTGTCAGCATCACATGAATATTATTACTCTTCCATATTTAATAAATATTAGTAATTAATAATTAATAGTATCCGTATTATAGCTAATAGGAAGGCAGGGCAGCGTCACGTGTGCTTTGCACACGTGACGCTGACACTGACACTGACAATTGTTGTTGGGAAATACAGAGAACCTATAAATCGCTAAAGAATTTGCCACTAAATACTAAACAGAACTTACATTTACCTTCACGAACAGCCTATACAAGTGGCTTGTGATAACCCCGGTATCAACACAACCTCTAATAATTACGGTATGTACAGATATATCTAGTATCTCTCATTGTTCAGCTTAATTTAGCAGATTCTACTGAATGTGCAGATATTCTGATTTTCCAATTACTGGTGATATGACCATACATTGGTCAGATGTTCAGAAAGTACAATTATTGGCAGCTCTACAAATCTGGTAACTTCTGCTGAATTAGACTGAAATATTATGAACAATGCGTATATCTGAGTATATCTGGCGTTGTGTTGATAAAACTCTCGCTAAACACTCTTACCTCGATTTAATTTATACATTATAGTAATTCAAACCCTTTTTCATATTTACATTATTTCTTCCACCATCCAGTTCTTGATTAATATTTTTATTAAAAATAACCTCTGTCATTTTCCCTGAATATTTGATCTGTAATAATGGTTTTCATCGTTTTGTAAGGTGATAGAATATCTATGTATTGACTCATAGTAACGATTGTAGACGAGCTAGAAGAACGCTGAATCTCAGTGACAAGTCTTCCTCTACAAGTTTTCACGATGTGTTTGAAAAATTAAAACGTTAAAAAAAACAAAAAAACATGTCTCTTTCATTGCGTTAAACCATATGGTACATTTTCTGAAATTTTGACCCATGACATGTAGTGTGTGTTGGGCGGAGGTTGATAAGAGAGATAAGGCCAGTAGATAAGGGCTTGTTATAGCGTGTGGGCAGTGGTGGACGTTACCAACCACACACAGCCTTATCTCTACACACTGACGCCTGTACTGCAGTATTGTACCTTATACACCGGAGTACAACTTGTAATACACCCTTTATACACCCCTAATACACAGCGGAAGAAGGGGAGAAGGGGAGAAGGGTAAATGAAGGAGAGAGAAGAGGGAGTAAATAAGCCTAAGAGTCAAAAAGAGAGAGAAGGAGAGAGGGGGAGAGAGAGAAGGAGAGAGAGTGTGAGTGAAGAGAGAAAGAACACAAATCACAGGTCTCGCACTTCACACTTCACTTGAAGAAGAGAAGAGGAGAGAAAGAGAGAAAGAGAGACAGAAGAGAACGGAGGACCAGTTGTACAGATAAGGGAAAGAATACAGACGAGAGAGAGAGAAAAGAGAGATGCGGCGGTTATTTCTGCAGAAATTTTCCTGTTAATAATAAGTTGAAAATAAACACGTCCAAAAAAAAAAAAAAGAAGAGAAAGAGAGAGAGAAGAGGACAGTGCAAGTGAGGACACAGGGATTAGTTACAATTACCCCAGTGACACCTACCTGTGACAAGGTAAGGACAATCTCTTTATAGTTCATTAGTGTTTCTGGGTTAGTATACTACCTTGTGTCGTTGATTCTGGGTTAGTATACTACCTTGTATTGTTGATTCTGGGTTAGTATACTACCTTGTATTGTTGATTCTGGGTTAGTATACTACCTTGTATTGTTGATTCTGGGTTAGTATACTACCTTGTATTGTTGATTCTGGGTTAGTATACTACCTTGTATTGTTGATTCTGGGGTAGTATACTACCTTGTATTGTTGATTCTGGGTTAGTATACTACCTTGTATTGTTGATTCTGGGTTAGTATACTACCTTGTATTGTTGATTCTGGGTTAGTATACTACCTTGTATTGTTGATTCTGGGTTAGTATACTACCTTGTATTGTTGATTCTGGGTTACTACCTTGTGTTGTTGATTCTGGGTTAGTATACTACCTTGTATTGTTGATTCTGGGTTAGTATACTACCTTGTATTGTTGATTCTGGGTTAGTATACTACCTTGTATTGTTGATTCTGGGGTAGTATACTACCTTGTATTGTTGATTCTGGGTTAGTATACTACCTTGTATTGTTGATTCTGGGTTAGTATACTACCTTGTATTGTTGATTCTGGGTTAGTATACTACCTTGTATTGTTGATTCTGGGTTAGTATACTACCTTGTATTGTTGATTCTGGGTTAGTATACTACCTTGTATTGTTGATTCTGGGTTACTACCTTGTGTCGTTGATTCTGGGTTAGTATACTACCTTGTATTGTTGATTCTGGGTTACTACCTTGTGTTGTTGATTCTGGGTTAGTATACTACCTTGTATTGCTGGTTCTGGGTTAGTATACTACCTTGTGTTGTTGATTCTGGGTTAGTATACTACCTTGTATTGTTGATTCTGGGTTAGTATACTACCTTGTATTGTTGATTCTGGGTTAGTATACTACCTTGTATTGTTGATTCTGGGTTACTACCTTGTGTTGTTGATTCTGGGTTAGTATACTACCTTGTATTGTTGATTCTGGGTTAGTATACTACCCTGTATTGTTGATTCTGGGTTAGTATACTACCTTGTATTGTTGATTCTGGGGTAGTATACTACCTTGTATTGTTGATTCTGGGTTAGTATACTACCTTGTATTGTTGATTCTGGGTTAGTATACTACCTTGTATTGTTGATTCTGGGTTAGTATACTACCTTGTATTGTTGATTCTGGGTTAGTATACTACCTTGTATTGTTGATTCTGGGATAGTATACTACCTTGTATTGTTGATTCTGGGTTAGTATACTACCTTGTATTGTTGATTCTGGGTTAGTATACTACCTTGTGTTGTTGATTCTGGGTTAGTATACTACCCTGTATTGTTGATTCTGGGTTAGTATACTACCTTGTATTGTTGATTCTGGGTTAGTATACTACCTTGTATTGTTGATTCTGGGGTAGTATACTACCTTGTATTGTTGATTCTGGGTTAGTATACTACCTTGTATTGTTGATTCTGGGTTAGTATACTACCTTGTATTGTTGATTCTGGGTTAGTATACTACCTTGTATTGTTGATTCTGGGATAGTATACTACCTTGTATTGTTGATTCCGGGTTAGTATACTACCTTGTATTGTTGATTCTGGGTTAGTATACTACCTTGTATTGTTGATTCTGGGTTAGTATACTACCTTGTATTGTTGATTCTGGGTTAGTATACTACCTTGTATTGTTGGTTCTGGGTTACTACCTTGTGTTGTTGATTCTGGGTTAGTATACTACCTTGTATTGTTGATTCTGGGTTAGTATACTACCTTGTATTGTTGATTCTGGGTTAGTATACTACCTTGTATTGTTGATTCTGGGTTACTACCTTGTGTTGTTGATTCTGGGTTAGTATACTACCTTGTATTGTTGATTCTGGGTTAGTATACTACCTTGTATTGTTGATTCTGGGTTAGTATACTACCTTGTATTGTTGATTCTGGGTTAGTATACTACCTTGTATTGTTGATTCTGGGTTAGTATACTACCTTGTATTGTTGATTCTGGGTTAGTATACTACCTTGTATTGTTGATTCTTGGATAGTATACTACCTTGTGTTGTTGATTCTGGGTTAGTATACTACCTTGTATTGTTGATTCTGGGTTAGTATACTACCTTGTATTGTTGGTTCTGGGATAGTATACTACCTTGTGTTGTTGATTCTGGGATTGTATACTACCTTGTATTGTTGATTCTGGGATAGTATACTACCTTGTATTGTTGATTCTGGGTTAGTATACTACCTTGTATTGTTGATTCTTGGATAGTATACTACCTTGTGTTGTTGATTCTGGGTTAATATACTACCTTGTGTCGTTGATTCTGGGTTAGTATACTACCCTGTAATGTTGATTTTGGGTTAGTATACTACCCTGTATTGTTGATTCTGGGTTAGTATACTACCTTGTGTTGTTGATTCTGGGTTAGTATACTACCTTGTATTGTTGATTCTGGGTTAGTATACTACCTTGTATTGTTGATTCTGGGTTAGTATACTACCTTGTATTGTTGATTCTGGGTTAGTATACTACCTTGTATTGTTGATTCTGGGTTAGTATACTACCTTGTATTGTTGATTCTGGGGTAGTATACTACCTTGTATTGTTGATTCTTGGATAGTATACTACCTTGTGTTGTTGATTCTGGGTTAATATACTACGTTGTGTCGTTGATTCTGGGTTAGTATACTACCCTGTAATGTTGATTTTGGGTTAGTATACTACCCTGTATTGTTGATTCTGGGTTAGTATACTACCTTGTGTTGTTGATTCTGGGTTAGTATACTACCTTGTATTGTTGATTCTGGGTTAGTATACTACCTTGTATTGTTGATTCTGGGTTAGTATACTACCTTGTATTGTTGATTCTGGGTTAGTATACTACCTTGTATTGTTGATTCTGGGTTAGTATACTACCTTGTATTGTTGATTCTGGGTTAGTATACTACCTTGTATTGTTGATTCTGGGATAGTATACTACCTTGTATTGTTGATTCTGGGTTAGTATACTACCTTGTATTGTTGATTCTGGGTTAGTATACTACCTTGTATTGTTGATTCTGGGTTAGTATACTACCTTGTATTGTTGATTCTGGGTTAGTATACTACCTTGTATTGTTGATTCTGGGTTAGTATACTACCTTGTATTGTTGATTCTGGGTTAGTATACTACCTTGTATTGTTGATTCTGGGTTAGTATACTACCTTGTATTGTTGATTCTTGGATAGTATACTACCTTGTGTTGTTGATTCTGGGTTAGTATACTACCTTGTATTGTTGATTCTGGGTTAGTATACTACCTTGTATTGTTGGTTCTGGGATAGTATACTACCTTGTGTTGTTGATTCTGGGATTGTATACTACCTTGTATTGTTGATTCTGGGATAGTATACTACCTTGTATTGTTGATTCTGGGTTAGTATACTACCTTGTATTGTTGATTCTTGGATAGTATACTACCTTGTGTTGTTGATTCTGGGTTAATATACTACCTTGTGTCGTTGATTCTGGGTTAGTATACTACCCTGTAATGTTGATTTTGGGTTAGTATACTACCCTGTATTGTTGATTCTGGGTTAGTATACTACCTTGTGTTGTTGATTCTGGGTTAGTATACTACCTTGTATTGTTGATTCTGGGTTAGTATACTACCTTGTATTGTTGATTCTGGGTTAGTATACTACCTTGTATTGTTGATTCTGGGTTAGTATACTACCTTGTATTGTTGATTCTGGGTTAGTATACTACCTTGTATTGTTGATTCTGGGGTAGTATACTACCTTGTATTGTTGATTCTTGGATAGTATACTACCTTGTGTTGTTGATTCTGGGTTAATATACTACGTTGTGTCGTTGATTCTGGGTTAGTATACTACCCTGTAATGTTGATTTTGGGTTAGTATACTACCCTGTATTGTTGATTCTGGGTTAGTATACTACCTTGTGTTGTTGATTCTGGGTTAGTATACTACCTTGTATTGTTGATTCTGGGTTAGTATACTACCTTGTATTGTTGATTCTGGGTTAGTATACTACCTTGTATTGTTGATTCTGGGTTAGTATACTACCTTGTATTGTTGATTCTGGGTTAGTATACTACCTTGTATTGTTGATTCTGGGGTAGTATACTACCTTGTATTGTTGATTCTGGGTTAGTATACTACCTTGTATTGTTGATTCTGGGTTAGTATACTACCTTGTATTGCTGGTTCTGGGTTAGTATACTACCTTGTATTGTTGGTTCTGGGTTACTACCCTGTATTGTTGATTCTGGGTTAGTATACTACCTTGTATTGTTGATTCTGGGTTAGTATACTACCTTGTATTGTTGATTCTGGGTTAGTATACTACCTTGTATTGTTGATTCTGGGTTAGTATACTACCTTGTATTGTTGATTCTGGGTTAGTATACTACCTTGTATTGTTGATTCTGGGTTAGTATACTACCTTGTATTGTTGATTCTGGGTTAGTATACTACCTTGTATTGTTGATTCTGGGATTGTATACTACCTTGTATTGTTGATTCTGGGTTAGTATACTACCTTGTATTGTTGATTCAGGGCATACCGGGTTGTTTAACTATAACATAGGTTTATTTATTATATTACTGGAGTAGCTGCTGATTTGTTTATTGGTGAAGATGAGATCGTGCCGATTCTAATGATAGTACACATTAAGGGCATCTAAGAACAACCAAATGGTTCTATATTTTAGGTTTGACATTTTCATTTAAAATTGTGATATTTTCTGTGAGGGCAATTACTAGTAAAGGACCTCAGCAATATATTTAATTAATTACTATCATCAAGAATTAGTGTTGACTAATTTTGTTCTCATTAATATAAGAATCATTACTGATTAGATGTGTTAATCTCAGTGGAATCCACGTGATTTCATCCCATCAATTATGATGACATCGCATAATTAGCTTTGGTGACTGGTGACTCAGTTCTCTGTAACACATCATATACTACAAGAAGACAATAGATGAGATTATATGGCCTTTATTGTATATAATGTGGAATATCAGTTAGCGTACCTAAATATAACATGTATTATTATACACTGGTGAAATGAGTGTGGGCAGATGAGTTAACGTCGAGTAGTTGATATTAAGTTTCGTCTATATTTAGTTAGAAACATACGTCCCTTGAGTTTTAAACAATTTTAGAAGACCTATGACGATCACAGAGATACACCTACTAATGCCTTGGGTATATGTTTGGTGGACATCGTCCACCGACTCTAATAGGGCATTTGTATGTATCTACGACAATGCATGCTGGGATGGATTCAGTCCAAATCTGACACACAAATAGTTAGCAAGATTTTTATCGAAAAATAAAAGGATATGTTCACCAATATCATAGCTTGTGTAAATGATTCATGAAAAACCAAATGCATGATGGGAAATACGGTGGCTTGTGGTATGGAAACATGTAACAGTTACAACACATTGGCATTGACATTGACATTGGCATTTTTCCTATATATTTTACATTGTACCATTTGTCCCATAATTCCATGCGAATCAAGATTCAAAATGACGGCTATGCAAATCCCTTAATTTTTTTTAATCAATTTTATTGGTGAAATTTTCACATACGTGATAATTCTCGTTCGCCAAGAACAACACATAATCAATTGGTATTACGACAACATTACATTTAAACTTTTACTTTAATGTACATACAGACACTCTAAGTCACGTGTTGCTATATTTACACTAACTTTAAATCTACTATCATTTTAACATACTGTAGAATTGGTTCCTGGTTTCTATAACACTATCAGCATATAAATATTTAAGTTTTAATACATGGATGATTCATGCAAAAGCGATAATTATAAGCGACAATACGTAAAATGTAATATTTTCAATTCAATACAATACATTATTTTTGGAATTTTGTTGGGCCTGGCAAAAACAATCAATATACGTTCGCAGATATTTACAATTTCATGAAATGTGGTACATAGGTTCATATGAATACAAGTGCTAAAATACCTAACATCAGAAAATTCCAATAAAGTGATCTTGTGAAAAAAAAACTCTTTGAAAAATGTCAGTTTTGCGATTTTTCTGAACCACGTCACACATAAATAATTGCACGGAAGTAAAGAGTATTATTGTAGACGGTTCTGTTACATTTAGGGCTTATTTTTGTCAGTTTTCCTCTTTGTATTTAGGATATCTGACTAATTCTTCCTTACAAAACTGCTAGATTTCAGGTACTTGGATACCTTAATATTTCTCAATAAAAAATTCCATTTTACTCCAATAATTGTTTCCATGGTAACCGATTTTTAATCAATTACATCATTTTTGGACTGAAATGAATCATAAGATTTTCTGCTGAACCATTCACCCTCATATGTTTATACTTTCAATTCTCGCCCAACAGACCGAAATTAGTAGTATGAATCATTTTTTTCCCTGTATCCTAGAGGGGTAACCATGGCAACAGGTTAGGGTATATAACATTCATTGAGGATTCTAGCAAAAAAATGATTTTTTGAAAATAATCTGATATAGTCATGTGTGGTATCAGGCGAAAGCTGGAAATGAGGAGAACTCAGAAATATGAATTGTTTTGAGATTGGGTCAGAATTGTTACCATGGCAACCAAAAATCTAAAATAACTTCAATTTCAGTAGTCATGCTTTTCCATTTGGTTACTATGGTAACAACCTCATGAAATCGTGTAAGACTCTAATTTAACTGTTGAATCATTTAGACTGACTTCCGCATAAGAAAAAAAATAAGGATCAATTTAAATATTCAAATTCTAGTATTCAATACAGGGGTATCTGTTCCCATATTTCTACATATTGGTATCTAAATAAATCCAACAGAGGTGCTCAGAGCTAGCTAGGAGCATATGGCGTTTCCAAGGTAACATGTATGGAACACCTGTAGTGTTTGGTATCAAAATGTTCCAAATGACAAGACCAATCTTGATCAATACCTACTTAGATGATTTATCGAATATTAATCTTCATATTCGTTTGAAAACAAAAAATTAAACTAAATTTTAAAAAACACAGTGTGTTGCCATGGTAACCAACAATTCATACATCACCGATTCAAAATTGGAACCTCCAGCCAAAATGCTTTTAGATGATATATAGCTTTTATGTCTAAAATCAGTGTCAAATTGTTGTTTTGATTAAGAGAAAGGCATAGGAATAATTAAAAATTAACCCAAAATTTCCTGGGGAAGCTGGGCTTGAAAGAGTTAACATAACAGAATTGATACTTTAAATCAGTGCGATACCAAATACATTCAGATATACATCGTATCTATCTATTTTTCAGCCTAATTTTGGAGTATTTCCTAAATGTGTAGAGCTGCCAATTGTACATTTTCTGAGAATCTGACCCATATCCCATTCACTATCCACACACCTTCTCTCTTCCCTTCCATTGTTGCTTCATTATCAATAATTTACCTGATAAAAAAAATCTGTCACCAATTTGTCATAATGTTCTTATTTTATTACACGTAAAACCCCCAAAACATGTTGTATATTTATATGGTCCTTGTTTAAAAAAGGTGGAGCAGTGATTATTCTAAAGAGAAATAAGCATCATCGGTAGATGTTCATTATGGACATATAGATTTTTAATTATATAAGATATGCTTCTAATCAATATTGTAAATTACGTGTATACGAATGTAACATTTTTGGAAAGATAGACAGTAAGCTGAAAATATCACACATGTATGAGAGCTCTTGATACAAATTAAACAAACAAACATTACCTAATGTATTATTTCAACATAAATTACTACCTGTTTTGTTTGCGTACTCTCTGAAACAAACAAAACAAACCGTGAATAGAAGAAACATCAAATTTATTCAGATTATAGAAATTAAATGAACTACTTGATATATGTGTTGTGTCACATGAGTCACAGGTTGCAAAAAAGCATTTGGATTTGAATAGATGAGATCAAGCTGATTATAATGATAGTAAACATTATGACATCTAACAAATGTTTTTGATTTAAAGTTTTATTTTTATTTTTTGTTTTTTTGGTTGACAATTACTTGTGCTTCATGTCGTATAAATAACTGTACCTCATTTCAAAACTTTTATATCAAATATCAAACTTAAAATATAGAAATACTTATTAGGTGTCCTACTGTTTACTTCTCTTGGAATCAGCTTAAACTCATCTTTTCAAATATGGTAATATCTCAAAATCCATTTGTTACGACTTGCTACTATTCTGTAACAATAATAATATTATGTGATAATTATGTTCGAGGAAAATGAGTCATAAGTCACAAAATGTATATTTTTCAAAGTGTTTTTTCCCCAAGATCTCTTTATTGAGATGTTCTGATTTTCAGGGGGTTTAGCACTTATAGTCATATAAATCTGTGAGAAGAATTTGAGGACATTGTATTAAATATATCCTTGTGTTTTGAAGGCCTTTGCATCGATTATATTTAGTTACTTTACTGGTATTTACCCAGCGAGAAACATTGCAAACTTTTTTTTCCAAAATAAAGATATCAAACTTAAAATATAGAAATACATGTTAGGTACCTTAGTGTTTACCATCATTGGAATCGGCTCGATCTCCTCTTTTCACATATTGTGATATCTCAAAATCCATATTTTACGACTCATGACTTATTTTCCTAAAACGGATCACATGGGTCAGATTTTCAGAAAATGTACAATTGGCAGCTGTTAACATTTAGTAAATACTGGTAAATTAGGCTGCAATTTGGTTAGTATTAGGTAAATTCGAGTATATTCGGCATTGCATTGATTCTAGCAATCTGTTTAGTTAGGTTGAACTGTATTTTTAACATTATTTTCGTCTAAAATTTAGGTTATTTGAGAAGGTTGGCGAAGTTGAATTGTACATTTTCTAAAAATCTGACCCACATATTGGTGTTGACTGTTTGTGGGGTAATAAACGTGTTTTCCGCTGTGTGCATAGCCAACCAGGGGTCGCCCTTTGCAGGGGTCCTCCCCTGAGTTATTAATCATTATTACATGTAGTTACATGTTTATTGCGCTGATATGGGCAGCAAGAGTATTGGTTATAACTTTGGTATTAAAGTAATCACACAAACATATTTACAAATAAGCACACATATAATTATATTAGACTGATTAACCCCTCCAGGCACGCTGCACGTCACAGCAACGTGAAATGTGATGTCAGGAAAATGAGTCACAAGTCGCAAAATTGACGTTTTTCAAAGTAGATTATTCATAAGAAACCTTGCTTAGAATTTTTTTCATTTTTGGAGTTCTTGGAGCTGCTAGTAGCATGAATACAGGTACCAAATTTCCAGGCATTGTAATAAATACATCTTGCATTACTACGGTCATCTTTTAGAGTATATTGAGCTTCTTTACTAGTAATTGTCCACCCCAAAGTTATTGCAAACTTTTTTTTAAAAAAGAATATAAAATTTAAAACATAGAAATACTTATTAAATGTCCTTAATGATTGCTATCATTGGAATCGGCATGATCTCAACGTTTCAAATATGATGATATCTCAAAATCCATATTTTGCGACTTATGACTCATTTTCCTGAAACGGATCACAAATGTGTTTGTTTACTCTAAAAACGTGGTTAGCTGTGATTACCTTGATTACATTGTATGTCATTGGTATGTAAAAGCCAGGAAGGCAGGAACAAGGAAAATAAACAATTTGCAAAAAAAGATAAAAAAAATCAAAGTTGTCTTATGAGTTGCAACTTTGGGGTTATGGTAGACACACCCCGATGTGCATTGGAAAATCTGCCACTGCATGCAAAAGTGTATCTGACCAGTCACATAAGTGCAATCCTCACAAAAAAGCAGTTCTAGACCTGGTTCTGCACCTGGTGAAACGTGAGTCATCTAATGCACATCAAAATGTGTATCAAAGTTATGTATCTAAATCGGGTATAAATGCACTAGCTGCATGCAGATGAATAATTGTATTCAGTACCGAACATGTAAATATTTGTACTGATGAAGAGTATTTGGGCCTGTACTACATATTCATTACATGTTGGGTCACAGGAAAATGAGTCACACGTTGGAAAATTCATGTTCTTAAAAAAACAACATCACATTCTATTTATTTCATTCAAAGGCCTATGATATATTCAACGTTGTAGGCATTTATACATATCATATATTCTATTTCATTACTGGCCTATGGTTAGGTGGGATGTCAATCTGGTGCGATTCCACTCCCAGAGAAACCCTTACACACATAATGCAGAGACACACTCTATTAGCAAAGCTTTAATACCTTAACAAAGCCCATCGCCACAATGGAAAGTCAGGTACAATTAAAACTGTTATGTAGTTTATCTTCTTATTCAACAATACATGTAGGATTATTGTTTTTTTAATAATTTAGAATTTTCACATGTTGTGATATAATATGTCATTGTCATCAAATACATATAACAAATTACCCGCCTTGCTTTAACATTTTCTTAAGTATGTAGTCGTATACATCCCTTTACATACAAAAACAACAATAGATGAAAAAACATTTTTTTTATCTATGTAACAATCTTAATTTCTGACACCATTCTTCACAAGACTCTTTATTTATATGCATAATCTGTTATTTTCAGAATCTCAGATATTCATCGGTCCAACCTAAACAAAGATTACCAATAATATTTCCAACCAAATCCATGCCCACAACTGCCATAAAATTATGCCACACAATGAAGCCACAGCACGTCACAATACCTGGCACTGCACACTCACCTGGCATTCACACTCACTGTGGCACATATCTGACACTCCATTCTCTGACACTCATACTCACTCTCTGACACCAAAAGAAACCCCTACACACAAAGCTTAACGATGCAAACCTACTTCTATTATTACCCAGATATTACTTCTCACCCTCACTTAAATCCCTGCAATTTGTGTATAGAAATATAGTATATCCCATTAACTACAGTTTTTCTTCATACCAATAAACATGTAATAATGATAAATATGGTGGTAGAAAAAATGCTGTGGTCTTGCGATATATATGAACGGATCAGGATAAATCAAAATTCTCTATAATGCTGACAGATACGCGGTTCTTTCTGTGTAAGATATTACTTACTATCTTAAGGAACCTTCCCTGTATTAAGCCCAATAAAATAGTTTAATATGTTCCTTACAGTAACTTGGGATACTGAGATACTAGTAATTGTCCACCCAGAAATATAACCTTCTTTGTTCAAAAATAGAAATATCAAAGTTAAAATATAGAAGTACATATTATGTCCTATCATTAGAACCGCATTGATCTCATGATTTCAAATATGATGATATCACAAAATCCATTTTTTGCGACTTGTGACTCATTTTCCTTTAACACATCACAAATGTTCTGTTTAGTTGAAATGCATTTTTAAATAATAGGGGTGCTGCCTGGCAATTTGGCTGTATTATATAGGGGTATGTGCTTTTGTGAAGAAATTACCAGCCTAAATTCTGCTAATGTACCAAGGAATGTAACTGCCCTCCCTGAGTGCATCATAACTGCATTCCACGACTCCCTATCATGCACACACACTTTTTAAAACACCATTTCTTATTGTTCATCCTATCCAATTCTTCTTTCTTTAGAATATGTATTAATTGGGAACACACTCTTGTAAGTGGTTATCCCTCATTATCCAATATTCTGATTCTCACTTGCATAGATATCTTAGACATCATACTGCTGCGGATCACACTCTAAAATGAGTGATTACTCCAGGGCTGCTATTTTCCAGTTCTTTGTACATGATATGTGCATAAAATTACTAAGAACTTCTGTGATGGCCGCACTGGGCCCATTTAAAAACCCTGCAGTAGATGAAAATGTATCTCAGTCTAAATAAAATCCTTGAAAAAAATATACCTCCTGTGAGAAGCATAGGAGCATTTTCATGTATACCATTCCTACCCATTATTTATCATACCCAACCCTCCCAAGTTTTTATGTTTTCCAGAGCCGATTGTTGCAGATTTATTATAATTCAGGCATAAAATAATATCCCTTTTGCCTCTCTTATTTAAGACGTGGACATACATGCAGCACCAATTATTCTCCATAGATAATATAGGGGGCGAGACCGTTGTGTCACTTTCCTCGCCAGGTGGCGGCACTTTTTCACCAGGTGGCAGGTCAAGTCATGAGTTGTATTTACAATGTATTTTGACAATGGAAGTGCCACTACTACACTTTTGTGGCTTTTATACATCATAAATGTTCGCTAACATGTAATAATTAGGAATATATTAAGTGATGTCCTTCTATAGTTAATTTGTGTAATCTATCAGTTTGATGTTGATAAATGTTTTGGTCATAACACCCCAATGACTGTACATATAGTTTGTCCCTATAGAGGCTTGGGTGAGGTAGAGCCAGCAAAAAACTAGGACACTCACATCAACGCTGCTATGCTGCTAAGCTCACAGAGAGGATGGTAGAAAGTATGAAAATAAAATGATGTAGATAAATAGAAGGCAATTCTGCACCACCCTAAATTCTCTTTGAAATCTTTTGGGAATATTGATACCCTCTTAAAACTTTTCTGTAAGCCAAAATACACCTCTCCCACAGCACAATAACAGCGCCTCACTGAGTGCATCTCAACAGCATTTTTTAACCTGGTTATTGTAAAATCAAGTTTGAGCCTCACAACTGTTTACGATTTCAACTAGTAAAGCACCAGGTCAGAATCAGGTGTACATCTCCAGGTACAAATCATGTTAGAACTGATCTATTGCACATCGGGACTTGGGTCAAGTTTTCACAAAATGTACAATTCACCTCTGCCAATCCTTTCAAATAACCTACATTTTAGACAAAAATAACGTTCAAAATACGGTTCAACCTAACAAAACAGATTGACAGAATAAATGCTATGCCGAATACGCTTGTACCTAGTATTGACCATTTTTTAGCCTAATTTTGCAGAATTTCCTAAATGTGTTCACAGCTGCCAATTATACATTTTCTGAAAATCTGACCCATATAGAAGCTGAGAAGTAAAGGCTGAGAAAGCAATTTTAATATATTTCATGCCCTTAAAATGTCCCAAACCGTTGGCTTTTAGCGTGAATTACCAAATATTTGTATTTTGTATTTAAGGATTTGAACTCAGCAAAGACATTATGAAAAGAACATTTTCCCCAGTCCAGGCTGCCGACAAGATTATGAAAGTTAAAGAAAGGTTATACAACTATTCTAGAATTACAATTTGAAATTACTACAGCAAACCAGATACAGAGAATACAAAATGCTGCTAATGTTGCATACACCAGGAACTGAAGATAACTAAATAGATAAGAAGTTTTTTATTTGTCACGATCAAGGGTACAGGAGTGAGTACAACTGAATAAGGTGATAAAAATAGACAAATGGGTCGACATACCTCTATGGTACCGCATGGTACCATTTCTTCCAGTAGTTACCAGAAATTTTGAAAAACTAGTAGGACAAACTAAGAACTAAAACTAATTAATTGACTTAGAAGTAAAATGACTAAAAGATTAAATAACAGATCTTATAAATTGATCTGGTTAACAGAGACAGCTTGATAAGTTGGGCAATACAGCACAACTTTTACAATATGTGTGTGTTTTAAATCATGGGCACAACTATAGTAGGCAGTACAGCGCAAGTTACAATGTAAAAGACAGTTACATTAGGCAAGAACCGACGACCGACAGTCAGGTGTATAAGATTAATAAAGATTGATAATATCAGGTGAGAGGTTAATAAACCTAAGGATAATGATAACAACACTACAAAGATGACAAATTTCTAGACCATAAGAGAAATCGTCCTAGAGGGTTCCCACCAATGTTGGTTTAAAGCCAAGAGTTCTTGATAATGAGGCAATAGTACTGCAGTCAGTATAGACCAGGTTATATCCTGCCGCAGCTATATATCTCAAGATTGATTAATGTGTTTAGTAATACTAATAACTCATTAAATGGGCAGAACTATGGTAATGATGCCATATACATTCTACTCACGTGTAGTTACTAAATGTAGTCCATATGTGGACCTCTAAGAAGAAAGGATATATTACATACATTGTCCTGGAATTTGATACATCGATTGATATAGCTATAAGTGATAAGCACTACACAAATTAGAACATTCCAATAATGTGATCTTGTAAAAAAACACTTAAAATATCAATTTTGCGACTTGCGACTCAGTTTCCTATGATACATCCATGACACATTTGCTTGTGGAAAGTGTCACACCACAATCTAGTATGATAGGACGTAACATGGTTATTTTCTCACAATATGATGCCCACAAGTTTTTTTCCGACCAGGGATGCCACAAGAAGCTGCAGGTTTTGAGTGACATCCCTGGTTAAAAAAACGAGTTGGCATCATACATGGTAAGTCAGAAACCAACGGAGTTACATCCTATTATTACACCAAAATCTCAGATTTTAAAGTAGAATGCATTAACAAACTATTCATTTACCTCGCTTCTCTCCAATGACAAACCATATTGGATTTTGGTGCCAAAGCCCTAGACAAGCATAATTATAGCTCATGACTAATGAACAACGGTATGAACTATGTATGACGGTCACGAATGGGCGTGACGTCATGGGCGAGCATAACGTCAACCAATAGGGAGCCTTCTTATAACTAGGCTTAAACAAATGTGTTATTTTCGCACATGGATTCATTTGACACTATACGATGGGATGTATCCGCCCATTTGCAGCATGTACAACCCCTGACTGTGATATAGTACACATATCAGTGGTAATAAAGCTATGATTAATGTCCAAAATATGTGATGTGTTACATACACATGATTGATAAGTTGCAGAAGATGATATTTCTCAAATGTTTTCCCACTACAACGCTATCTGAGAAAGACAATCATCAAGCTCAATATAAACACCATGAAGGAAAACAATCATGTATGCCATGAAAATATGTGATGTGTTTCAGGAAAATAAGTCATAAGTCGCAAAATTGTTATTTTTCAAAGTGTTTTTTCACAAGATCACTTTCTTGGAATGTTCTGGTTTTTGGAGAGTTTGTCACTTATAGTTACATCAACCGATGTATGAAATTTCAGGACAATCTAGGTAATATATCCTTTCGTCTGACAGGTCCTCATATGGACTGCATTTAGGTACTTTATTGTTTAGTGACCCCAGAAATATTGGAAACTTTTTTCTTCAAAAACGAAAATATCAAACTTAAAATCTAGAAATACTTATTATCTTATTAGACTGTTTACTATCATTGGAATCGGCTTGATCTCATCTTTTCAAATATAATGGTATCTCAAAATCCATTTTTTGCGACTTGTGACTCATTTTCCTATAACACATCACATATTGCTGGGAAGGCAGCAACTGCAAACTACATGGAGGGGCACTGTTTGGTGTACCAATGAGGGGCTGCTGGTGCACTGTTTGGTGTACCATTGAGGGGCTGCTGATGCACTGTTTGGTGTATCATAGAGGGACTGCTGGTGCACTGTTTGGTGTTACATTGAGGGGCTGCTGATGCACTGTTTGGTGTAACATTGAGGGACTGCTGATGCACTGTTTGGTGTACCATTGAGGGACTGCTGATGCACTGTTTGGTGTAACATTGAGGGGCTGCTGATGCACTGTTTGGTGTACCATTGAGGGACTGCTGGTGCACTGTGTGGTGTAACATTGAAGGACTGCTGGTGCACTGTTTGGTGTAACATTGAGGGCCTGCTGATGCACTGTTTGGTGTACCATTGAGGGGCTGCTGGTGCGCTGTTTGGTGTACCATTGAGGGGCTGCTGGTGCACTGTTTGGTGTAACATTAAGGGACTGCTGGTGCACTGTTTGGTGTACCATTGAGGGACTGCTGGTGCACTGTTTGGTGTACCATTGAGGGACTGCTGGTGCACTGTTTGGTGTACCATTGAGGGCTGCTGGTGCACTGTTTGGTGTAACATTGAGGGGCTGCTGGTGCACTGTTTGGTGTAACAATGAGGGGCTGCTGGTGCACTGTTCGGTGTATCATTGAGGGAATGCTGGTGCACTGTTTGGTGTACCATTGAGGGCTGCTGGTGCACTGTTTGGTGTAACATTGAGGGGCTGCTGGTGCACTGTTTGGTGTAACATTGAGGGGCTGCTGGTGCACTGTTTGGTGTAACATTGAGGGGCTGCTGGTGCACTGTTTGGTGTAACATTGAGGGGCTGCTGGTGCACTGTTTGGTGTATCATTGAGGGACTGCTGGTGCACTGTTTGGTGTACCATTGAGGGCTGCTGGTGCACTGTTTGGTGTAACATTGAGGGGCTGCTGGTGCACTGTTTGGTGTAACATTGAGGGGCTGCTGGTGCACTGTTTGATGTAACATTAAGGGGTTGCTGGTGCACTGTTTGGTCTAACATTGAGGGGTTGCTGGTGCACTGTTTGGTGTGACATTGATGGGCTGCTGGTGCACTGTTTGGTGTGACATTAAGGGGCTGCTGGTGCACTGTTTGGTCTAACATTGAGGGGTTGCTGGTGCACTGTTTAGTGTGACATTGATGGGCTGCTGGTGCACTGTTTGGTGTGACATTAAGGGGCTGCTGGTGCACTGTTTGGTGAATAAGCCTCATGCCCGAGAAACATTTATTAAGGATGATCAAGGGTTTTTTTAAATATCATAATCTTAAGACTTCCATTTTAAGGCATGAGTTCTATAACAACCGTTCAAATTGGATTACTAATCAATATAGTATAGTCCAAGGGATATATCTTCTGAAAATAACAAGAAATTAGTTTTTTAGGTTTTAGGAACCAGTGGCCCCCAAAACCTGATAGAGAATATTTATTAAAGACGTGTCATGTGTCAGTTTATTTAATATTTACCAGAATAATAGGTATAATATTAATAAAACTGTCAAGCTGTCAAAGCAGCACTACACAGGTCTTGGTAGGAGCCCAAGGTTATGAACCAATCAACATGAACCGTTTAATCACGTGTTACTATTGCATGTGTAAAGGCACACGTGTGTGATTACACAAAGATTAAGCAATTCAAATGTTTAACGTCAAATATATCCTTCTCCTTATCACAACTAGATCTTTGTAGAGAAAGGTCAAATCTGTTGTAAATGAAGAATTGCATCTAACTTCCCCTATAAGTATTACTAAAACGGAAAAACTTCTTTTAAGTGGACAAATGTACATTTGCAGTCCCTCTCCCCACCCAAGGCTATACAGGAATGACTGTTATATAGTATAAACTGAACAAGGAATAGTCTGGTACCAATTAACGTACCGGTACTTTTAAATACAGTTGAAGTGAAGAAACCAAGAGTATTCAATTCAATTCAATTCAAGACATGTTTTACGTTTTTAGCTTCTCAGAAAATTCGAGAAGCTTAGTGAATTGCGTACCATTCTGTCAATCATCTTCATCCATCATGAATGTGTGAGATGATTGTGGGGTAACAATCAGTGTGAAATCATCTGTCTGATCAGTTTGCATGTTTGCAGAAGGCTTATCTACACCCATTTCCCACCTCTAAACCTCCACCCTGCCCCCTCTCTGGTTATTACATAATAAGACAAACAAGGTCTGCCCTTGCCTTCCAGCTCCCTCCCTCCCTCCCTTGCCTTTCACTCATTACCCCCATCTCTCTTTCTCTCTCACTCTGAGTGCTGTTTTAGTGCACTATCTCTATCCCTCCTTCCCCCCCTCTCTCTCTCTGTACATCCCTCTCTCCCCTCTGTCTCTGTCCCTCCCTCCCTTTAGTTGGAGAGGGGGAGGAAAGGGGGAGAAGGAAAATTGATAGAGGTATAGGAGTGTTTTTATTCTTTTGTTGGAAAACCTATTATACATGATCAATCTTTGGAGGGATTTAGACTCTCTCTCTCTCTCTCTCTCTTTCTGAAATTCTCTCAGAGAAACAATGTCACTGGATGGGGTGAACTCTTCCTCACACTCCACTTGCCTGCATATACCTGTATATATATGGGACAATCAACTTTACGAGGGGGTACCTCAACTTTACGAGGGGGTACCTCGACTTTACGAGGGGGTACCTCGACTTTACGAGGGGGTACCTCGACCTCGGCGTAGGTGAAGGGTTCTTTCTTTTATCTCAGCAGGCTTATGTAAACAAACTGTATGCTACATATGGATAAATTATATAGGTCTGTACACACTTTTATCGATGTACCGAATAACTTGCTTCAACTTAGGTTTGTAGTTATTTCAGGACAAAAATTAAATCTATGTTAGAAATAATGAAACATTTTGTAACCTTAATATCAGGCTATTCTGAGAATATTTATACTTGATGTATGAAAATGTTTATTAGACCTGAATAAAATATTTGCAAAATCAAAGTCAATAGTATGTTGTCTTGTTTCATCAACAGGTTAACCATTGTACATGGTTAAGGGATTATGTATTTACACATATAAGCACTTTTAATTAAATATTCTGCATTTTCAGTTGAACAAAAACTAAATTTCTGTAACTATGACTTGACATTGTGCACAAATAGTTGATACTGAGAAGTCGTTTCCTTTGGAAACGCAGAATATATATACATTAAGTGAAACTGATTATAAAGTTAAATAGAAAAATAGTTGATTAAATCGCGCACAAATAATTGATACTGAGAAGTCGTTTCCTTTGGAAACGCAGAATATATACATTAAGTTAAACTGATTATAAAGTTAAATAGAAAAATAGTTGATTAAATCATTGATTAACTTAATAAACTTATAACTTGTTTGCATAGATGATGATTACAAAAAGGAAGGCCCAGTTTTGAAACCTAGGTTCCAAGTCTTCCAGTGGGGTTCCTGGTGGTTGGTTCTTGACACTAGTTGCATTGACACTAATGCAAATTTTGCATTCATATGTTTGTATGTACTTTGAGATTGAACTTTACTATTAAGCAATAGTGATAACATTGCATACACGAAATATGGAATATCATACGGATATCAATATTATTTCAAAGGCTTAATGGGTTAAGAAAAAATTGGGCAGATGAAATTACCCCCTAGCATGCTCACACATGTAGAGGTCCACCTAGCCTAGGAATGACCCCCCCCCCATCCCAATGACATACCAACCTACGGGCCTGCTTAGATAAGCACTGAATATGGACCAACGTATAGGTGCTACTCAATAACTACCAGCTAAATACAGCCATTGCCACATGCATGATGTCTTACATGGAAATCAGTCAAAAGAGGCAAATACATTTTTGATAGTTATTCCACAGGGACCCTTGATCAGTTTTCATTTGTGTGATATTTAGCTGTAGATCTGTTGTTAACAAACACACCTGTACCAAGGTACAACATTGTATATAGAACATATGATCACATGCATGGTCATTCAAGGTTATCCTAATTTACTAGTCATTGACTTTCAAAAAACATGTCAAACATTAAACAATAAAAAGTACTTATTATTTGTTCTCATGTTTACCACCTTTGGAATCTCTTTAGTTCAAGTGAAATGATATCTATTCCAAATCTAATTTTGTGGGACATTTGACTAAAATGGTGGTCTCCACTGGCTGCGGCAAGCTCTGCGGTAAGCTCTGCGGTAAGCTCTGCGGTAAGCTCTGTGGTAAGCTCTGCGGTAAGCTCTGGGGTAAGCTCTGGGGCAAGCTCTGGGGCAAGAGCTGCAGTAAGCTCTGCGGTAAGCTCTGTGGCAAGCTCTGCGGTAAGCTCTGTGGCAAGTTCTGCGGTAAGCTCTGTGGCAAGCTCTGCGGTAAGCTCTGTGGCAAGCTCTGCGGTAAGCTCTGTGGCAAGCTCTGCGGTAAGCTCTGCGGCAAGCACTGCGGCAAGCGGTAAGCCTTATGATGGTGGTGTGATGGTGAGAAGTGGCGAGGTCCTGCCTACATGGCCAATGATCCATCTAGGCAAGGACCTTACCATTCCTCACCGCCTGCAGAACCAGCACAAACCATTGTAAGGCTTACCATAGCCAGTGGAGACCACCCTTAATTGTTCAGCAAAACGTCCATCTCATATTTGACTTTCTATCCGCAAAGTCTTCCAACTTAAGCCCAGACCAGATTTTCAGAAAATGTACAATTCACTTCACCAATCTTCTCAAATAACCCAAATTTCATACAAAAAATATAGTTAAAAATACAGCTCAACCTAACCAAATTGATTGCTATGATCAATGCAATACCAAGCATACACGGATTTACCTAGCATTGACCAAATTACAGCCTGATTTATCCTAATTTACTACTTGTGTACAGCTCCCAATTTTTCTGAAAATCTGACCCACAATGTTTATGAAAAGAAGGATGACTTTAGTCTCCTTCCGTCAGGCCACGCCCACAGACTTAATTAGATTGAATTGAACAATAGTTCAATTGTCAAAGGCTTTACATATGTAGGGCCAGAAACAATTATAGATTATATATATAGTAAATGGGTACATTTAGGAGTGAGTGGGTGTTGAGTTTTGGTTTGAGTTTATTGGGGTCCGACGTTTGGGCGAACATTTTCAAGAATGGTTTTTACATTTGAGTCAGATTTTCAGAAAATTATTTATTCCACAATCCTCTTAAATAACCCACATTTAAGACAAAAATGAGCTTCAAAATGCAGTTTGACATAACAGAACTGATAGCTGAGAGGGAGGCAGTTTATGATCATACCCAGGAAATAACAGATCGAGAAGAAGAGAGAGAGAGACAGAGAAAAGAGACAGAAAGGCACTTTAAGGTCATTTTCTAGGTACAGATCGTTGCATGCGGAAAACATGTGAACATTGGAAGTAAGGAAATAATAGTATATTTTCACCATTTTCCTCCTAAACTTAGTTTCACCCTGTTTCATCTCAACCATGGACTGTACGTACAGACATATGTCTGATGTACACATCGTGTTTTATATCTTATTATGTACGAAATCATATTGATTGCGACTATTGCACAGATAAATCTCTACCCATCGGTATTAAATATATTATCTCATGAATGGGAAACTAACACTCCGGAATATAGCTGACTCTCTCTTCATATATTTTTTTTTTTAAAGAAATTTTATTGAGCTGGTTTTAATGACAGATACATTAATAATCTCACAGACTCAAGTGAAAAAGCAATATCAATGACAAAGAAGGTAGCTAGAGTAATTCACAATTTTCGATTGATTTTTTAAATTTAAACATTTTTCGACTATCACAGTTATTAATGAACAATACCTGGGCCTTTTTCATGACCATCAGATTAAATATATACAAGCTTACATTTTTTTTGCATTATATTTTTATGGACACCTCTCATCAGGGCAAGAATTAGTTGAGTTCAACATCTAGTATGACTAATAAAAACGACAAAGTTTCATAGATTTCTGATCATCCTTAGACGATGTTACGATAAATCAATTTTCACTCATATTGACTTTCGCTTCACGAACAATTGTGCCATTATTACATCCAATAATCATTCTTCTTAAGGTGTAGCTTAAGAGATGACCATTTCCCATTCCTAAGGTGACAGTTCAATTTGTTCCAGAGTAGCGGACCTAGATAGCACGGGCTTTTCTTATATTTTTCATTAGTTGGTTTGTCTATATGAAATACATGGCCATCATGCTGCCTGGTTTCTCTTGTACAAATTTTTGTATCAACCACCTTATTCTTTCTGCTATACATTATCCTCAATAACGAGATTTTGCTTCTTTTTTCTAACTTTTCGATTTTACACACTCCACTAAGCTCTTCTGTGTTTCTTATGTCGTATGGAAAAATGAATCTTATAGCCCGATTTAGTATTCTTTGCAGTTTCGTTCTGACCTTCCCATGGGATAATCCCAATAAGAATAGTCCATACTGAAGCAAAGATAATACATGGGTTTTTACGATTAACTTGGCCATATTTGTTGTAAGATACTTCCTTATACGAGATAGCTGTGTTAGTTTATAAATCGCAGAGTTTTTAACTCTGGTAAAATGAGGATCGAACGATAGATTTTCATCAACTCTGTACCCTAGATAGGTCACAATTTTCTTACACGGAAGTTGTATCCCATTAATGGTGAGTTTTATTGGATTCGATTTTTTTATTTTATTCAACCTGTTTTTTGTACCGATCATTTGGGTAAGGCATTTTTTTTCGTTTAGCGCCAACAGGTTATCCCTCATCCAGCAGTTTACTTTACCTGCAGCTAACTGACTTGTTGCACACTTGGTGTTATTTGTACCTGTTACACTTATAGCAGTGTCATCTGCGTATAATGTTATGTTAACGGTGTAATCTGGGTAATTTACATCATGTAGACAGTTGGGTAAGTCGTTAATAAATATTAAAAATAAGATGGGGCCGAGATGGCTTCCCTGGGGTACCCCCCTGCTGATAGGCAGTGCGTCAGAAGTAACATTTGATAGACAAGTTTTTTGCTTTCTGTTTGTCAAATAATCAAGGATCAGGCTTCTTATTGTAGGGTTAATTTTATAGTATGTCATTTTTTCCTCTAGAATATCATGGTTTAGGCAATTAAAGGCCTTAGATATGTCGTAGTAAGAGGCAATAGAGCATTTACCCTCGTTCATACCTTTAAAAATTGGTGTTACGAAATCAAAGAGGCTGGTGTCCGTAGACTTATTCCGTCTGAAACCGCCTTGACTATCTGAGAAAAGATTGTTAAATTCCATATGGTTAGTAAGAGGGACGCATATTATTTTTTCGAATAGTTTAGACATAACCGGCACAAGGGCAATAGGTCTTAAATTATTAAATGATCGTAGATCTCCATCCTTGGGTATTGGCTTAATTACGTACTGTTTCCAATCGTTTGGTATTTTACAAGATGATACACAAGTCTTCATAAGAAGAGTTATTTGGGGGACGAGAGATAATAAAAACAGTTTCAAAATTTTGGAATTAATCCATTCAAAACCACTATTCTTAGTTATTTCAATCCCATTGATGTGTTTTCTTACCAAGGCCTCACTTACTTGGATGTTCGTACTACAAGTTAAGGTAATATCATCTCTTAAGTAGGGGGTATATCTTTTTTCAGAGCTTTCTTTGGCTATACCCAAATTGGCGAAGTATTTGTTCAAAAGGTTACTAGCTTCTTTGTTTTTAACCTCTTTTCCTTCATGATTGAAGCTAGAGGGGAGCGATTTCTCTTCTCTACCTATCAGAGTGTTAACTTTTCTCCAAAACTTTTTGCTATTCTTACTGCAAGATTGGATTTCTGATCTAATTTCCTCCCTCTTCTTTCTCTCAACTCCTCGACTGACAATTTTTCTTAGGTCAATGGCTTCTTTTAAGATAGAGTTGGAGCCCGTGGCTTTAGCTCGTTTGAATTTTTTGTCTCTTTCTTTAATTAACTTAATGAGGTCGTGCCCCAGTTTAAATTTCCCTTTTCTGATGATTTTCGTTTCAGTGATGGGACAATTTTTATCTAGGTAGCCTTTCATACAAGTTTTTAGGTTGTACCAGATGTATTCGGAACTATTACCACGGTTACCAAAGCTATTTACATCTTCTGTATAGGGTTGAAGAAAGCGTAGTAGGTGCTCTTCATTTAACTTGTGATATTTTCTACCAACCTTGGACTCTACAGTAACAGGCTCTCTGCTTTTCTTGAACTGGACATATGTACATAAATGGTCAGAGATGTTATATTCGATTACACCAGAATTATTAATATGCGGGTGATCAGAAAAAATTACATCAATCAGCGAGCTAGAATTTTTTGAGTACCTAGTTGGGATGACTATAAAGGGTGACAGGTTAAAATCACTCATCACAGTTTGGAAGTTTCCAACTATATCATTCTGTGCTTCTAGCATGTTAATATTAATGTCCCCACACAATATAATATTGGTACCATTTACAGTTGTTTTTATGTTTCTCAAAGTATCATTTAGATATTCTATAAACATGTTTCTGTCGCCAGATGGCGGGCGGTAAATATTGATAACGATAACCTTACGCCTCATCCCTGGCTTAATGAGCAAACATTGTATTTCCAGGTCCTTACAGCATTTGTTATTATCATTCAATAAATTATCGTCGACTTCAAATTCTCTATGAACATATGTACAAATTCCGCCTCCCTTTTTTGTTACTTCGGGATTTTCATCATAGTGTCTATCCACACGAAATAAATTATAGTTAGGGTCTGAGATGAGGTTACTGTTATTATCAGAACTAGATAACCAGGTCTCCTGCATACATAGTATCTTAGTAAACTTGTTCAATAAGGTGTTGCTTATTTCTGATACCTTGTTTCGAAGAGAGCGTACATTGATAGAGAGTAAGCCGTAACCAGGTAAGGACGTTAGAGAGTCAAGATCAACCGATTCCATTTCGGTTACTATTTGATAATATAATCATTTCTCGACAAACCTTATCACGTGTTAGGAACATTTCAAGACATTCAGACTTCAGAGGGTCATACAACAATAAAACATCAGAGAGGTGCCATACGTATAGGAATAAGAACGAGTGTAGCCTTGATAGGCTTGGCGACATAGGAGTCAACGCGAGATACAACAAAAGTCGGTTTTTATCGGTAACCATCAATTTTGGACCAATATCCTTACTACATTGCTTTGCGGTGGTGGGAGGGAACATATATACAAGATATCATGACAAGGTAAGACTAACTTTCAAGGATATAGGCAAAAAACTTCTATTCACTAACCTCGATTCAATAATCTTGAGCTTTAGTCGGCCATGTTGGATATTTTGGTACCGGCCGCAGAGAATAAATTAGCGTATTTAGGTAAAATTGCATAACCGACATGTATGGTTAGCTTGTAGTACAAATAGGATACATAATCAAATCAGTTGAATTATCAAACCCTGATAGTATTAATTAAACCTATAATCAGTGATCTTTTTCGATTACCAACCTACGGCATTTGCTGCCGAGTGTCTTCCGGTTTCATGCTTCCGGTCAGCTCCACGTGTGTTCAAGGTGGCGATGTTTATGTAAACAAGCGTGGTTTAAAGCAGTTTTTACGAGACAATGGAGGTTAAATTTAGGAGTTCTACCTTGTCCAAGGGGTAAGTCAAATAATTACACTTGAGTCATGGCCTTTCTTAGTCCGTCAATAGACTCATTCAGAGAGATAGCCGAAGTATTTAATTCCGTGCGCAGTCTTGAGGGGCGTAGTAGCAGCGGGGCCGGTGTGCTGGAATGACTGGGTTTCTGTGGGGAAATATCGGCTTCGAGTAAAGTAGGTTCATCTTCATCTATATCAATCGAGTCGCCAACATCCATGTTAGCGTCTGTTTCTCCACGGGCTTTAGCTGTGGCTGCGTTTTCTTCAGGAGTAGGGTGGTGGTCGAAGAACCGTGGATACTTGATCTTTTGGGCGGAGGCAGGGCTGAGTTTGCTTTGTTCGATAGGCTGGGGCGGCGGTGACATTGGGGTGATACTGCTCATTTCATGCTTGTATTTTTCTCTCATTTCTGTTCTTATTTGCTTCAGAACTTCGCCTTGACGGTTAAGTCCAGACCAACCTCCAGTCTTGAGGAGAACACTACCTAGGTATACACCACTGGCCCATCTCAAGTCGTGTGTCGCTTCTATGAGGTTCATATCACCAGTCGACAAGAGTAGAGCTCGTAAGTCCTTATCTTGGTCGAATTTAGCACGAATAATGCTCTTCATGTAGGATTCCTCCTTGCGCAGCCAATCATTATCGGGAGTAATCTTGGTACTTATCTCCTTTATTTCGTACGGGTTACGCATACGACTCACTTTTTTGGCAACCGTGTCATTACCTGTCTTCAAAGCCTTATAGTATACGAATGCGTGCTCGACTGAGCTGAATCGCACACGTTGAAGTTGAAATTCACAAGGATACATGTTAGATGGCCATGCAAAGCTACTTTGATAAGCCAATCCCCCTGCTACTTTCTGGACCTTAATATTTTCGGGTTGCACTGATTTCGGCAGAAGGGATAGCTGGTCTTGGGCGTATGTTTTTCCTTTAACCACAACTTTATCGCCCTTAACTTTGGCATCGACGTCAAGGTTTGTTAAGTTGGCTTTCTTGGCAATTTGACGAATTAAACCGCGGTGACGACGTACCTCAGGGTTAATGTCTTCTTCGAAGGACCAGTGGCGATGCGCAGGATATTGGTTGGGAGGAAATAGTTTCGCGTCGAAGAGTTTACCCTTCACCATCATGAACTGCTTTTTGTCCTTAAGATATTTGAAGCGGACTGATATGGGGTCTGGCCGTCTATGCCCCTGACCTTTGTGATGAGAAACAATCCTATACGTTTCATCAAGTTGGTTAACACTGAATCCAGGGATTACCAATTTAATCACTTCGGTACATCTATTTTCCACAATTTCATCTCTCTTAGAGAGGATACCATTGAAAATGACACAGTTTTGGCGGAGCTTAGTGTCCATATCATTGTTTATTATTTGTTGTCTTTTTAACTGGTCGGTGAGATGGTCAACTTTATACTCCAACTCGGCTAACTTGTTCTCCAACCTTGTTGTTTTTGCAGAGCGTCTGTTATTGGTGAGGATCTCTTCAGTGAGCCCAGTTGCGACTTCGGAACATAGCTGTTGAGTATCCGCGACCACGTTGACGATCTGGTTATGATTAACGCACAGAGAGCGGATCGCTTCAGTTTCTGTTAAATCCGGATTAATAAGCCAGGGATCATCAGGAATGGGATTCATCGTGGAGAGAGCAGTATTCTTCTTTAGTTCAGGAGAATAACCAGTCGGTCCTGCCGCATTTCTCTTCATAACAGAGTTACCATATGCAGTGACGGCTGTGTTTAGTGTTTGTGTGTCTGACAGACTGACAGTGGCTGACAACAATGGAGCACTGACAACAATGGAGCACTACAATGCTTGGAATATCGCTCACTTGGATGTTTTTTAGCGATTATGTGCGAACTTCAAGTTTGAGACACAAAAATCGTGCAGATAATGCTGACGGAGAACTTTACGGACAGTTTCACAATAAAAAATACTCCCACCTATATACAGATTACTTCGTAGCGAAGGTAAGGGCTCTTAGTCAAAATTCTCACGTTTGGCGGGTATGTCGGCCATCTTGCATTCTCTTGAGATGAGATGTGTTTCAGGAAAATGAGTCATAAGTCGCAAAATATGGATTTTGAGATACCACCATATTTGAAAAGATGAGATCAAACCGATTCCAATGATAGTAAACAGTCGAATAATCTAATAAATATTTCTAGATTTTAAGTTTGATAATTTCGTTTTTGAAAAAAAACTTTCCAATATTTCTGTGGGTCAATAAACAGTAAGGTAACTAAATGTAGTCCATATGAGGACCTTCAAAACGAAAGGATATATTACATAGATTGTGCTGAAATTTGATACATCAATTGATATAGCTATAAGTGATCAACCTGCCAAAGATTAGAACATTCCAATAATGTGATCTTGTGAAAAAAAACACTTTGAAAAATATCAATTTTGCGACTTATGGCTCATTTTCCTGAAACGGATCACATATATCACCTCATAAAGGCAATATTAACACTCAGGAGTACACCTGATTCCCTTTTTTACCATGTCATAACTCTTTATTCAACTGTACCAAATATATTATCTCATAAGGAGACTACAGGTAAGGTGGAACGGATGAAATATTGGGGGGCAATATTTGTTTGAGGGGGTGGGTGTAGGTTTCAGGATATCGGGCACACTTAATATTATGCCTATGCTACCATAAATAAATCTTTAATTTGGTATACATTATCTTAAAGGTTTGTAAGGCAAAGATATATTTAATACACTGTCTTGAAATTTGGTACATAAACTAATATGGCTTATGGCGCTCAGTCCCACAAAAATTAGAATACTTCACCAAAGGTATTTTGTAAATAACTCCTTTTGGAAAATATCAATTTTGCGAGCAGTGACTCATTTTCCCGAAACATATCACAAAAGTATTCACAGCAGCAAACCAAAGGGAGAGGAAGACATCAATATCGAAGGAGAGTAGGATGGAAGGAAGGGTCCTGTGGGGTTGGCTCGAGTGGTGGAAGGTGGTGGAGGGGAGCAATGGGAAGGAGCGTAAGATGGGGAGAGTATGAAGGGAAAGTATGGTGGCCCAGGATTAATATCTCATATGATTGAAATTTATCACCATTGTGAAATATCTAGAAATAAAAACTGGTTAGAAAAATCATGTCCTTGTCCCTTATCTCTCGCCTCTCATGCCCCATCTCTCACCTCTCCTCCCTCCCATCTTACCTCTCATGCCTCATCTCTCACCTCTCCTCCCTCCCATCTTAACTCTCCTACCTCATCTCTCACCTCTCCTCCCTCCCATCTTACCTCTCCTCCCTCATCTCTCACTTCTCCTCCCTCCCATCTCACCTCTCATGCCTCATCTCTCACCTCTCCTCCCTCCCATCTTACCTCTCCTCCCTCATCTCTCACCTCTCCTCCCTCCCATCTTACCTCTCTTTCCTCATCTCTCACCTCTCCTCCCTCCCATCTTACCTCTCATGCCTCATCTCTCACCTCTCCTCCCTTATCTCTCGCCTCTCTTCCTCTTATCTCACCTCTCGCCCTTCATCTCTTGCCTCTCATCCCTCATCTCTTGTCCTGCTTCTCTCATCTCTCATCCCTCATCTCTCACCTCTTATCTCTCATGCCTCCTCCCTTTTGAGCGGAAAGTTTTGTCGCGCTAAAATGTTTCTAGTCCAATTCCTTGCATAGTAATATATGTGATGTGTTACAGGGAAATGAGTCACAATGTTATACTTTTTATTTCCCACCACTTGTGTACATATTTGAAAAGATGACACCAAGCTGATTCCAATGATTGAAAACATTAAGACATCTTATAAGTATTCGAATATTTTAAGTTTGATATATCTATGGTAAGTTTGCAATATTTTTGGGTGGACAATTACCAGTAAATTAACTAAATATACTCCATATGGTGACCTTTAAAACGCAAGAATATATATAATACAATGCCCTGAATTTGAGATTCATAAGACTAAGATTGCTAAACCCGGCAAAAATCAGAACATTTGAACACAGATGTTGAAAAATATAATTTCTGCAACTTGTGACTCTCCCTCCTCCTTCCCCTCCCCCTTCCTTCCCTGCCCTGTCCCCCTTTCCTTCCTCTTCCCCCACTTGTTACCTCCCCTCCTCATCCTCCTCCCCTCTCCACTGGAGGAGGAGGTGGAGGAGGGCCCGGAGAAGGGAGGTGAAGGGGTGTAGAATATGTGATGTGTTTCAGGAAAATGAGTCATAAGTCGCAAAATTCATATTTTTCAAAGTGTTTTTTTCACAAGATCACATTATTGGAATGTTCTGATTTTTTTAGGGTTCATCACTTATAGTTATGTCAATTGATGTATCAAATTTCCGGACCATTCATGGAATATATCCTTTCGTTTTAAAGGTCCTCATATGGACTACATTTAGTTACTTTACTGTTTATTGACCCCCAGAAATATTGGAAACTTTATTTTTCAAAAACGAAAATATTAAACTTAAAATCTAGAAATACTTTTTATCTTATTAGACTGTTTACTATCATTGGAATCGGTTTGATCTCTTCTTTTCAAATATAATAGTATCTCAAAATCTATTTTTTGCGACTTATGAATCATTTTCCTGAAACACATCACATATGGAGGAAGAGAGATCTGTAACATGTACAATACATAGTGGGAAAGGCAGGAGAGGAGGAGAAGGACGAGGAAGAAGGAGAGGCCAAGAAGGAAGAGGGGAGAAAAGGAGAAGGAGCAGAGAAGGGATGGCTGGTGGGGTGCATGGTGCCAATATGGTGGGTATTTAATTCATGGTCTGTTTTTTTTTATTTTCCAGACCTAATTTAAATTTGTTTTAGTAAAGTAGTTAAATTAATATACATCTGTAGGACGACAACAGAAACAGAGATATCAAATAGTTCTGACATTTGGTATATATCCTAATAGTGCTCAAGGTAACAAACACCCAAAATGTCAAAATATTTGTACAGAGAGAAATATAACTTTACTAGACACAAAATGAATTGAAGTGTTACGTTAGTTAAACTAGAATAAGAATTGCAGTTTGGGGCAGAATGTTGGATGAGTGCACAGGACAAGATAAGATAAGATAAGATACTACTTTATTTATCGAGATTCACATAGTACATGATTATAAACAGACAATGTAAATATAAAGGATAAAAACGACAAACAGGTAGGCAGACATCTAGATAAAATCCAGCTCTCCCAGCCGCTACCATGACTCAGTACAGAGTATATGAATTTAGAAAGGCTTGGGACAAGGGCGCAGGATTGTGGGCGAGGGATGAAGGGTGCGATGTCATTCCTGGGCCACCATAGAAAGGTGAGGGGAAGATTGAGAGAGATGTAAATAGACAGTGAGAGGAGATACGATATATTAAGGTAGGGGGAGGAGGGCTAGACAGAGAGGGAGGGAGGGACAGATAGGTATTGAGAAAGAAGATTGCTATACAGAAATGAAGTTCTTCATCAGCTAGAACAAGGACTTTTTACTGATTCCCTTAATTTTCTAAGCATCACGTCCATAGGACGTTAGGCGGGATCATTGGCGGAAGAAAAGATCACTCTCCCACAATCCCTCAAACCTCAAACCTTCCGCTACTCTAGCGCCACCCCACTCCCTATATAACCCTCTACCTTACACTAACTCCTCCTCACTCTCACTTCAACTTTCGTATTTCCCACCCACCCACATTCCTATCTACAATCATTTCATCATTTCATTCTTCAATTTACCCATAAAGGGTTTATATTATTATCTTACAATCAAATTTATTCATTCTTATCAAACCTTATACTCTCAATTCAATTTACAAAATCAACTCATTTTATCAATTATACCTCAACAATTTTTACAAAATAAAAATATCCCAAAAGGAGCCACCATCTCTTTATCTTCTTTTCGCGTCCGCTAATGTGTATTTTTACATGAATGATGTCTGAACTTTCTGTACTTAATAATTATGATGTCATTAGTCTTATCACTGTATACGTTCCAAAAGCATCTGTGTGTGAGTGACATCTTTTGCCAAATCATTTTTTCACATTTTAACCAAATTATTGGACCGCCCCCCTCCTCCGCCGGTTCCGGCACGGCTGGAATATTCTCACTCAGGCGTATACCTGTTTATCTGTCTTTATAAGCAAGGTCTTACGCATAGAAAGTCCAAAGGGATTTATCTTAGTTATTACTATTACACTTGTTATTATCTTTAAATTCTAATTAAATTAAACTTTCATTATTCGGCCGAAGTAACAACCAAAAGAATATGATGTAATCTAGATGTCTGTATACCTGTTTGTCACATGTACTCTTCTATTTCATACATAAAATAGTTCCTTATCTTATCTTATGTTATCCTATATTATAATTATGATTATGAAGTCTACTATATTAAACACATTTAATGTTACACCAGGCACCCTGTGCCGCTATACATAGATGGAACATAGCAAGGGGGAAGTCTGTACACTTGTTATTGACCGAGGGAGCACAGGAAGTTAGAGGGCGTAAGCCCGAGATCTTCTGTGCTCCCGAGGTCACTAACAAGTGTACAGACTTCCCCCGAGCTTTGTTCCATATTTATTACACCCCATTAGTAAATAAAAAATATAAATAATTAAAAATAAAAGAAGTAATTTACGTTTTGGGCGGACCTACTTGTTGTATGTCCCCAGGGTGACATAACTCACATGTTATGCACCACTTTGACCAAGTGTGACATACAATGCTGAAGGTATAGGAAGCAACAGCACAGGGGTGTAATAAAATGCTGAGTTTAGTTTCTATCTGTTCAGTCAGGGTGATATGGGAGACAGAGGGGAGGGGGGGTATGGAAGTGCAGAGGTGTGTGTGTGTGGGGGGGGGGGGGGGGGGTGATAGAGGACACATAGGGGAGGGGGTTCTCATTAGAGGTCACGGTGCATTGCTAATTCACCAGAAAGCCTTCCAGAAACGTGACACCACACGTCCATTAACTCAAATAATGAATTATTAATTACGAATGGGTGCAACCTTTAGCTTATACATCGTACACAAGCCTTGTAGAAACGTGACTGTTACCTATACATTATATTTGATCAATATTCATCAATTATCTCTGCACGTGGTGTCTTATAGACTATTATCAGAAAATGTACAATTTACCTTCGCCAATTTCCTCAAATAACCCAAATTTCAGATGAAAATAAAGTTCAAAATACAATTCAACCTAACCAAACAGATTGCTAGAACCAATGCTATCCAGAATATACTTGAATGTACCTAGTACTGACCAAATTGCAGCCTAATTTAGCAGAATTTACTTAATGTGTACAACTGCCAATTGTGCATTTTCTGAAAATCTGACCCATGTACCGTATGCCTGATCAGGGTGGATCTTGTGGGAGGTGCCCAAAGTATGTTTTTATTGGAGAAACCCTCCATATTACACACGTGGCTGGTTATGTGGCCATGGAAACACATGTCCTAAATGCTGTGATACGATTATATTAAATGATTGGTGGTATTTCAGCGGGTGGTGCCTATTTCTGATTGATTTCAGACATTGCTGCAATAGTATAGCAACAAATATGCAGCATTTATATGATAAATACTGTGGGTCATCCAATATATATGGAGTATGTTTGGTAACCTTACTAGTAATTGCCCTTCTCTGTGGGTCATCCAATATAGAGTATGTTTGGTAACATTAGTGGTAATTGCTCACCCTGACATGAGGCTTAATGGACAATTTTTTGCCATGCATTCAAAAATAAAAAAATATTGTTTAGATAACCTACCTACCATCATTGAAATTAAAGAGCAGGACACTGCAATACGTATGTTTTAAGTGTGAGGTTTTTACGTTAGAAAAAATAAGTTTGCAATATATTTGGGTGAACAACTAATAGTAAAGTAACTAAATATACTTTATAGATTGGTGTTGGATATGCATAGCTATATTCAATATGCAGTCGTGAGATGTGGTCCCTATATTGATCCCACTACCTGGGATATAAGCAGCCCCAAGTTTAGATCATTCCAAAAACAGAATCTTGTGAATAAATCACTTTAGAAAATATCCTTTTTGCTACTTGAGACTTCTTGTCCTGACACACATCACAAATGTTGATCTGTACCTTAACTAGATACTCCCAGATATTAGAAAATGTTAAAAAGTTTATTTTTGACATAGTAATGTATATTCAATATTTTTGCCGGTAGCAACTAGTCAGGAACCCACTGAAGACCTGGAACTCACTTCCAGAAGCAGGTCTCCTTGTCGTACACCTTTCTTGTATGGATAAAAAATGCTTTGAATTGAATTAAGTTGAATTGAAGAATAGTTTATTTGTATGAAGGTATAATAAGGGATAATATCCACGTTTTCCAGCCGTTACTTTCATATAGCTGATGTCTATTATGAGCGAGTAACTGACTAATCAGTATACAATATTAACATGACAAGACACAAGTTAAAGTTATAAAACAAATTATTACCTTATAAAACAAGTTATCAGATAATACAAGAACTGACTACTCCATCAGGCACGATACATAGCACCATCAGTTATAGTTGAGTTTTCACAACCAAATCCAGTTTCTTATACTTTTTTTTATTTATTTATCAATGATAAGCATGCACTGCATGTATTGCAATCACTAAACCTGCTATGGCTGACTGTTGGGAAAGGCTAACTGATGACTAGGAACAGGCTAGTTGACAACTGGGAAAGACTAGCGACACCGGGAGAGACTGGATTCAAATTGTGCAACTTTTGCCGATGGGCTCTGCAGGCATGAAACATGGTCCGGAACACCCATGGGGCTGCACAGGAGGTTAAGTTGCAGGATGCAGTCCAGAAATGGATGTGAGACAGAATAGGAGACAAGCTCAAACACACACCAAAGTGCTTACAGCCTATACCACAATTTTTCGAAGGAACGGCATTGCCTTGAAGGATAACATCTGGAATGGCTTTGACTGTAGGTGGAAGGGGGTCCACATATGGCACTGCCCCTGGAAACCTGCAGTCGCTTAGTGGAGCCTGATCAGCTCTGCAGGGGCACCTCTTGAACAACACCAGGTACAGTCTAAGCCCCAAGACCTCGCAAGAGGAAGACTGCTGATGAAGCGGTTAAAAGGCAATGAGAAGCATATGTGCAGCATGCTCATCAATCATTAATTATCAATATCTTCGCAGTGTTTGATCAATATTATTGATTAATTATAATATTGCTGATGAAGCACCCATAGAGTGAGGTGAAGGGGCTTAATATATTGATAAGGTATTTCTATATGTGTATTTCCATGAAACCAAATATTCTTGGTGGGGGCTCACTAGTAATATACAAGTAATGTAGTACTTAGTGTACTCAGATATGTATAAACACATTCCTGGAGATAAGGTGTGAAGTTGGTGCGTGTACTCGTGCCACTGGCAGTGCTACAAATATTAGTCTTATTTGACATGAGACTTGCTGTGCATCACATGGGACCTCCATGTGCCTCCCATATGGGGCAGATTTTCAGAAAATGTACAATTGGCAGCTGCAAATAGTATGTAAATTCTGCTAAGTTAGGCAACAATTTGGTCAATACTAGGTAAATTCGAGTATATTCGGCAATGGATTGATTCTAGCAAACTGTTTGGTTAGGTTGAATTGTATTTTGAACATTATTTATGTCTAAAGTCGGGGTTATTTGAGAAGATTGGTGAAGTTGAATTGTACATTTTCTGAAGATCTGACCCATATTTAGGCCTAGTGATGTTTATGATCATGAGGAATGCAGGCAGCCGATGTGCTTATATCATTAACATTAATATAGTAGCTATTTATAGCGGAGCGTGACTTTTGTATATCCTTCCTTATGTAGTGTCACACTAATTACTTTAAGCGGCTATGAAAACTTAGCCTACTAATACCAACACCGACCCAGGTATGAACACATGGTTGATTGGACCAGTACAAATATAGAGTTTAACACCTCTATACGCTCATGGAGGACATACTGTAGCAAGCCCCCGTACACAAACACTCATAGGTCAGATTGTCAGAAAATATACAATTGGCAGCTCTACACATTTAGGAAATTCTCCTTAATTAGACTAAAATATTAGGAATATGTGATCCGTTTTAGGAAAATGAGTCATAAGTCGCAAAATATTGATTTTGAGATATCACCATATCTGAAAAGAGGAGATCAAGCTGATTCCAACGATAGTAAACACTAGGAAACCTATTATGTATTTCTATATTTTAAGTTTGATATTATTATTTTTGAAAAAAATAGTTTGCAATGTTTCTGGATTGGTAATTACCTCTAAAGTAACTAAATATGCTCCATACAAAGGCCTTCAAAACGCAGAGATATATTCAATACAATGTTCCGAAATTTGTTACATGGATTCATATGACTATAAATGCTAAGCCCTCTGAAAATCAGAAAATTTCAAAGAAGAGATATTGTGAAAAAAACACTTTGAAAAATATCAATTGTGCGACTTGTGGCTTATTTTCCTGGAACACATCACATATGGGAATATCTGAGTATATTTGGTATCGCGTTGATTTAAACTATCAGTTCTTTTATGTTAAACTGTATTTTGAAGCTTAATTTGTCTTAAATGTGGGTTACTTGAGAGGATTGGTGAGGGCCAATTAAAGTGTAAACATCCAGGATGCGTTGCAATCGCATATTAGAGAAATAGATTGTAGATGCAAGATGTTGTTTTATAATTAATTTTAATCATTAGATCACCTGCGGCTAACACAGGTACCTTCAACATTTACTTCCCCATTCTCCTTATTCACCATGAGAGAATGGGGGATTAAAGAAATTCTAAAATGTGATGCATCAACTGCTATATCCAGTGTTATAATATGCATGATCTCTAGAGTCCACTGTGGTCAAGTGCTTAGCAATTAGTATTGCCAATCTGAACATTGTGAATTTGAATCCCTGTGAAGGCAGCCTGTCTCATTTTTAAGTGATTTTATTTTTTCAATTTCACTTATATCTTCAAATCTGGGATTGGGATTTCTTTTAAACTCACACATGTAGATATTGATGCAATTCCCTTTCTATTGGTAGACGAATTAGAGAGTCTAAGATCGAATTAAGGAAGAAAAGTCCATTGGATGGGGCATGGAGACATATAGGTACTCTGTTATAGAGGTATGGGTGCCAGTCATAAGCTTGTGTTTTTTTTCGGGGAAAATGGTTTTTGCACGGGCCATGATAAGTCAAGATTTGTTGATTAATCAGTGAATAACTCGATCTCCCCCGTCTAAGACAGGTAATAAATAGATGGAACCTAGCGAGGGGGAAGTCTGGGGACTTATTATTGACCAAGGGGAGTGCGGGAGGATAGAGGGCGTTAGCCCGAGATCCTCCCGCACTCCCCGAGGTCAATAATAAGTCCCCAGACTTCACCCGAGCTTTGTTCCATATTTATTACACCCCTTTAATAAATACAAAATATAAATGAATCAAAATAAAAGAAGTGATTTCAGTTCTCCGCAATTTGTATGTATTTTGGGAAAGATGAAGAAAATAGTCCCTCTGGCCAGAGCACTTGCTTCAATGAGAGAGAGCCTTGTCAGTCAGAGCCTGTCAGGTCGTCGTGGCTGATTAATGAAATAAATGATTATCATTGATATACTTTAGCAAAATCGCATCTTTACATATGATTCTTCGATTGAACTTTTCATTTAAAGTCCCTAGCTTTATTATTTCCAGAGAAAATCGGTAACAATGTTCGAGTGGGCGATAATATGAGTTCCGCGAAATCAAAACAACAGCTGGGTACACGTGCACCCTGGCACTGCCTAGGTTGTATGCGCCAAGGGCGCTCAAGTGCGACATAATTTTCATGTTATGCACCACTTTGACCAAGTGCGATATACAATGCTGAAGGTATAGGCAACTACATCGCAGGGGTGTAATAATGCCCTAGTCACAACAATGTTTTATAGGCATATGCCTTTATTTCTTCCTGAATAAAGAAAAGTGTAAAAAAAAAAAAAATAATAATCCTCACCTTGGAGTTTCTATTCAATTCCTCCATCCCTTCTCCTATTACTTGTCACTGCCACCTTTATAATATCCTCCCCACTCTACCACTGGCTAGGGTGACATTGCATCAGCCCACGTAAATACAAGTAATAATATAGAGACTAGACGGTCGGCATCCATCAGCATTTTGTTAACAAAAGCGTAGCTTAAATATAGACATTTTGAAGATGCCACATAATTCTGGTTCCTCGCACACAGTACTGCTCACTGAGAAGATTTGTCTTTTTTCGCACATTCTTTCCAGTAAAATCCTGCGATTGTTACTCTCTATCAATATTATCCATATAAATTTCCTATCAAATAAAAGTTTGTCCAGCTTTCAAGGCCTACTAGAAGGTAATCTAACCATTATTGTTCTATCTGTCTAATTATTGAATTAGGGAATCGGATATGCCAGGAGTAGATGTTTGTTTGTCTAACTAAAGCAATCCGGGCACTGTCAACAAACATGTTTGCGATGCATAGGCGATGAGCTAGTCAACGAGAATTTTGACGAATTCATTGCTTTGTCTTTGCATTGACTTGTCATTGCTATGGTTCCGGCACAAAAATCGATGAGCAGGGGATGTAAGAACTGTATCAGCAAGGGTAGTAATGAACATGCTATTTTCTGCTGAAGTGATTTTGCATTGGTGCATTGTCAATGGAGGTAATGAACATAGCGATGTGTAAGCGATGCCTCGTCAATGAGTTGGCACATATAAAAGCATGAAAATGATTTCGATAGCTGCCAAACTTAGTTTAGTTGTCAATGTTAGGTAATTTGTCTTGCCTGAATCATTGAAACCAACTGGTTAACTATATGTAAACCTCGTAGTTTTATCGATCGCGGATAGACTTATGTATTTCTTTTAGTTGGCAAAAAAAAATAAAAAAATGTATTTCTCTTTGTCGTTATATCATGTTTGTAAGGTCGGTTGATTTTAGTTTGTTGGGTGAGTGTCGCCTGAAGTAAAATATTTTTTTGTATCCTACTAAAGTTTGCTAATTTGCAGAGCGATATATGAAATAATATTGATATATAAGATGATAATGTATGTAGTTAGTCCTCTATCGTAATGTATTATCTGAAATGTGAAATTTAAAGGTAATTTGTTCAAGGAAACTTATTATATTATTTCTCTCTTCTTAAATTGTACCATACTTTTCATTTGATGACTTGAAACCTACCACATGTGTGGAATTGTTTGTCGAAATAAAACACGTTTAAAAAAAAAAATGCAAAGACAATGCAGCTATAGATATATATCATTATTGACGTGCATCGCCAGCAATTACATCGTCTTTCATCTTTGCACAGAGGCTGGAGAACTTATTGATTTTGCTGTAACATATCAGATATTAAGATTAACATTAAAATGATGGTTTATTATTTCCAGAGGTGAGAGGATGGCAGCGACGGCGCGGCAGGAGCGTGACATGGTAATGAAGTACAAGAAGGAGCTAATGAAGGACTCACTGACACCACTGGAGAAGCTCAGGGCCTACTCACTGAGTCAGGGTGTGAGGAGTATCAAGTCACTAGCCAGGTAGGTACTTACCCACACTGACACTCACCCACACTGACACTCAAACTCTAACTCACTGACACTCACACTCACTGAGACTCTCTCAAAGTGAGTGCCACTGTCAGTGTCACTCTCACTCACTCACACTCTCTCACTCTCACTCTCACTCTCACTCTCTCACTCTCCCACTCTCTCACTCTCTCACTCTCCTCAATCTCTCTCTCTCTTTCTCCTCTCTCACTCTTACTCTCACTCTCTCCCTCTCTCATTCTCTCAATCTCTAAATCTCTCACTCTCTCACTCTCACTCTCTCAATCTCTCGCTCTCACTCTCTCAATCTCTCACTCACTATCACACACTCACTCACTCACTCACTCTCACTCACTCACTCACTCACTCACTCTCACTCACTCACTCTCACTCATTGTCACTCACTCTCACTCCCTCTCACTCACTCTCACTCACTCTCACTCACGCTCATAAACATATAAATAAGGTACATTGGAAGGTAAATCTCCTCAGAAAGACAAGAAATGTAATCAATAAGAAACTAAAAACAACTATTGTGAAAATGTTGATCCTACCGGTTATTGACTATGGAGACATATTCTACATGTCGGCTTCAAAGAAGTTGATAGGTAGGATCCACACTCAGTTAAACACCTGTCTGCGATACATTACAGATGTTGGTAAGAGAACAAATGTCGACCAAGCCTATCAAGATTTAAAAATTAAAACAAATGAACAAAGGACTGAAATTCATATCTCTCACAAACAGCGAGTAACCTGGATGATAGAAACCTGTCGACCAGGAGTCACGCTGAGAATAGGAAGAACTTCAGGATTAATATTCCAAAAACAACAAGCTACAAAAATAGCTTCATTTACAAAGCTAAAACCACCTGGAATGCACTTCCTACAATAATTCATAAATTAGACACCAAAAAAGAGGTTAGAAAACACCTTGAACAAATATAAAGTGGAAATCTATCCACATAAATACCCTTGTCTAAGTCTTCGACAGTGTCAAACCTATTTAAAAATACTTTACTGTAACGCATGGAATCGACATATCTCGTCAACTGTATAACCGTGTAAAGGGAATGAGTCAGGAGTACACCTGCTTCCCACATGTTGCACCTATGTTGCTATTTAACTAATTAGAGATTAAATACTCAGGAGTACACCTGTTACTCTCTTAACATGATACTATTGTATTTAGAAAGACTCAAGGGCATAGCCTTCGAACTTGTTGTGATTCTGTATTAGTCATTTATTTCTTACTTGTCTCTTTATAAAAGTAAAACAGTATTATTATTACCCCTTTCGGCCAGGGTAATGGCAGGGAGAACTGGAGGTCACCTCTAGAAGTCTGTATACCTATTTGTCATATGTAACTGTCCTAATTGATGAATAAAGTAGTTCTTATCTTATCTTATCTTATCACTCACTCTCACTCACTCTCACTCACTCACTCTCACTCACTCTCACTCACTCTCACTCACTCTCACTCTCACTCACTCTCACTCACTCTCACTCACTCTCACTCTCACTCACTCTCACTCACTCTCACTCACTCTCACTCACTCTCACTCCCTCTCACTCCCTCTCTCTCTCACTCACTCTCACTCACTCTCACTCACTCTCACTCACTCTCACTCACTCTCACTCACTCTCACTCACTCACTCTCACTCACTCTCACTCACTCTCACTCACTCTCACTCACTCTCACTCACTCTCACTCACTCTCACTCACTCTCACTCTCACTCACTCTCACTCACTCTCACCCACTCTCACTCACTCTCACTCACTCTCACTCTCACTCACTCTCACTCACTCTCACTCACTCACTCTCACTCACTCACTCTCACACACTCTCACTCACTCACTCTCTCTCACTCACTCTCACTCACTCTCACTCTCACTCACTCACTCACTCTCACTCACCCTCACTCACTCTCGCTCACTCACTCTCACTCACTCTCACTCACTCTCACTCACTCTCACTCACTCTCACTCACTCTCACTCACTCACTCTCACTCACTCTCACTCACTCTCACTCACTCTCACTCACTCTCACTCACTCTCACTCACTCTCACTCACTCTCACTCTCACTCACTCTCACTCACTCTCACCCACTCTCACTCACTCTCACTCACTCTCACTCTCACTCACTCTCACTCACTCTCACTCACTCACTCTCACTCACTCACTCTCACACACTCTCACTCACTCACTCTCTCTCACTCACTCTCACTCACTCTCACTCTCACTCACTCACTCACTCTCACTCACCCTCACTCACTCTCGCTCACTCACTCTCACTCACTCTCACTCACTCACTCTCACTCTCACTCCCTCTCACTCCCTCTCACTCACTCTCACTCCCTCTCACTCACTCTCACTCACTCTCACTCACTCTCACTCACTCTCACTCACTTTCACTCACTTTCACTCACTCTCACTCACTCTCACTCACTCTCACTCACTCTCACTCACTCACTCTCACTCTCACTCTCACTCTTACTCACTCACTCTCACTCACTCTCACTCACTCACTCACTCTCACTCACTCACTCTCACTCACTCTCACTCACTCTCACTCACTCTCACTCACTCACTCTCACTCACTCTCACTCACTCTCACTCACTCACTCACTCTCACTCACTCACTCTCACTCACTCACTCTCACTCACTCTCACTCACTCTCACTCACTCTCACTCACTCTCACTCACTCACTCACTCACTCTCTCTCTCACTCACTCTCACTCACTCTCACTCACTCACTCTCTCTCACTCACTCTCACTCACTCTCACTCTCACTCACTCTCACTCACTCTCACTCACTCTCACTCACCCTCACTCACCCTCACTCACCCTCACTCACTCTCTCTCACTCTCATTCACACCTACACCCATCACTCTCACCCATTTACTTTCACACTCTCACTCTCACTCTCACTCGCTCAAGTAATCACACAATAAATCACCAAAGCAATCAGTTATCAATCAATTATTTCATCAAACAATCACCCAAGCAATCAATCATTATCTCACACAATCTATCAATCAATCATTCACCCAATCATTCAGCCATTCAATCAATCTCTCAATCAATCTGTCAGTTATCAATCCCCCTACCGCTCAACCACACAATGAGACACTCACTTCCGCAGTCTCAAGCTCACCCCAACGTTCACCTTATTAACCTCCTGGAATATTCTCCATCTGTCTGGCATAAGGGTTTTTAGATTCTTAGAAAATGTACAATTGGCAGCTGTACACAGTAAATTATGCTAAATTATGCTGCAAATTGGTCAATACTAGGTACATTCGAGTATATTCGGCATTGCATTGATTATATCCTTTTGGTTAGGTTGAACTGTATTTTGAACTTGGTCTGAAATTTGGATTATTTGAAAAGATTGGCGAATATGAATTGTGCATTTTCTGAAAATCTGACCCATAATGGAGGTTAAGGCGATGCACTAGTGAAACACAGGGGTGCGCGGCAATGACTAGCCTGAGTAGCAGGTTACAACTTTTGCCATTTTTCACGCCCCTGTGTTTGTGTATTGAATGCGTTATAACAGGGTATATACAGCATTATGCAGACGAAACTTGATGTCTGGATTCAGGGCAGAACCATTTTAAACGAATTATCTTAGTAAATTACTCAAATGTAGCAAAATACTCAAATATCATTTATTTTTTCTCTCTCCATACCGCCATAGCATGAAAAATAGCCTGGTGACCTGTATTTTTGTTTTACTCAATAATCATTATTTCATGTCAAGTACCATTGGTTAAAATTTAGAGAAATTCTTCAGTAATCAAAATCACCACTGAATCACCTTAACTAACCTTTAACATGTTTAATGTATCGTTATCTGACCCATAGTTGCGCTACCATAATGATCGTGCATTAGGTTAGATATAAAACACCCTACAGAGAGGGAGAACAGGGACAGATATACCTATATCACATCAACTGGATCAGGGATGTTCCATATAGAGTTACTAGTCTCAAACGATGTAAACAATATCTTTCTTTAGTCCATTTTGGCTCAGATTTTGGCTATATTCACCGTGCAATATGAGGCCATATACCACGGCGTCATCATGGTATATAGGCACTTTCTGGCTGGTGATTGGTTATAATCCTGAGCCCCCCCTTTTTCCGTGGTATATTTGGGGTTTTTCGTTTCCCATTGGTCCACACTCAAACACCCCCACCCCCACCATGGGTCTCGGTCGCTGTATTAACGACTGGCAAAGGCGGCCATTTTTTTTGCTAAATCTGTGATAAAATTCGACATGAACAAATAAAACATTCTTAGCAACCATATATTAAAAGAATTTGAAGTTTAGACTAAGACCTTGACTCAATATTCAATTTGATTGCTGTACGATTCCATATACCCCGCGAGGCCTCCGGCCTCGTGGGGTCTTCCATTATTTTCACACTCAGGTAGGATATTCCAACATGTTTGGGTTAGATTTTCAGAGAATTGGTTAGTATATTATGCTAAATTGGGCTAAAAGATGGTCAATACTAGGTAAAACCGAGTACATTTAACATTGCAGGGATACTAGCAATCTGTTTGGTTAGGTTAAACTATATTTTAAGGTTTATTTTCGTCTGAAATTTGGGTTATTTGAGAAGATTGGCGAAGTAGAATTGTACATTTTTTGAAAATGTGACCCGTTTACACTTTTCCAAATTGCATAATGAGTCATTGTTCTGGAACACATGAGGTATGTGAAGGTCTTCGCAATGCCAAATATTCTCACATTTACCTAGCTATTTATTATAGCACGCCCTTGTGTTAAAGACCCAGTGTTCAGTCATCTCATTATTAGGCCTAGATCTGGGATAATTAGTTCTGTGACTTTTAGAAAATGTACAATAATTATTGGCAGCTGTACATAGTTAGTAAACTATGCAGTAAGTGGGCTGCAATTTGGTCAATACTAGGTAAATGTGAGAATATTTGGCATTGCGTTGATTATAGCAATCTGTTTGGTTAGGTTGAACTGAATTTGAATTTGAGTATGGTATGCCAGACAGCATTGCCACCTGTGTAATACATTACAGCATATTTCCAGTAATATGGGGGAAATTGTCATAAAATGCACAGTTCACCTTCATCAATCCTTTCAAATAACCAGAATCTAAGTGAAAAGTGACGTTCAAAATGCAGTTGAACACAACTAAAGAGATAATACTTCTAATCAACACAATGCAAATATACTCTGATAAACCCTTTATTTTGTTTCTGTCTAATTGAACAGAAGTTACCAAATTCCTAGAGCTGCCAATTGTGCATTTTCTGAAAATCTGACCCACAAAGACAATCATAATGTCGTTATGATTGTCTTTGTGCGTCAGGTTTTCAGAAAATGCATTATTAATTAGACCTCAATTATTGCATAATGATAGAAATTTTTATGTGGGTAGGAATAAGAAGCCACTTTACCATGGCATGGGTCCGGCATACCTCATTATACGTACATACAATAATGCCATTGTGTTAAAGACCAATTCTTCAGTCTTCTTATTTCTTCTGAAATATTAGGCCTAGATCTGGGATAATTAGTGTTGTGTCGCGTAGGGGATTTGCATAGGAGTCAGATTTTTCGAAAATGTACAATTGGCAGCTGTACATAGTACATAGAATTCTGCTAAATTAGGCTGCAATTTGGTCAATTCTAGGTAAATGTGAGAATATTTGGCATTGCGTTCATTATAGCAATCTTTTTGGTTAGGTTGAACTGAATTTGAACTTTATTTTCGTCTGAAATTCGGGTTATTTGTGAAGATTTGATTCAATATATCAAACTTAAAACATAGGAATACTTATTAGGTGCCCTAGTGTTACTATACTACTGGACTCAGCTTGGTCTTCTCTTTTCAAATACAGGTACACTAAGAACTAATTAAATTATTATTATTTGCTCCATAATGGCTGATTGTGTAACATAACTCATTAATTAATTTTACAAAGGCGCCATCTTAAATCAGATGGCATTATGGGACTAATGGTACATTCTAACATCTATTGAAAATATGCCATGTTCATGGAATATTTATCAATGCTCTAATGTCAATACCCATGTGTTATACATGTTGCCATAACACATGTCCCCATCTTTCCCATCATGCACTTTGTTTTCACAGATAATTCATACAATTCGAAATATTAATTTTGTAAAAACATTGTTGCAATTTTCAAAAAAAATCTTGCCAAATATTTGTATATCGGATTTCAACAGAATCCGTCCCATGATGAAAGTTACAATGAATGAAAGTGTACATACATGCGCAGTGGCACATAAAATTCCCCTATTGAGTGAATGTAAGTCTAATTTTCGTTGGAGGGTATTAAAGGAATGAGATAGATAAGGGTTGGGGTGTAGGGGAATAGACACCAGAACATCAGTGTCCTTTAATATATTTATTTCCTCTTTTCTTTAGTGAGATCACATACAAAGACACAAGGGTTGCATATATAATATGGTATTTGTTTAAATGGAATGGTTTTCTGTTTCATTTCAAATACAAAGTAAATGCAGAAGAGAAATAAGACAGTAAGGAAATCAGGAGAAAGGTGATTCCAAGTTATGAGAGCGGGTGCGAGGGATGGGGATGATTGGTGACAGATAGATAGATAGATAGATAGATTTTATTGCAGACTTGCTGCCATGCAAGGAGTCTCTCCCGGTGAACCAGGAGGTTTCCGTATCCTCACTAGCATACATTGGTCGTGTCATGTAGGGTATATGGCTTTTCAGTCAATGACTGCCAAAGCTCGCTACAAGATTGAGTATTACAATGTATTCTTAATGATAACATGGTTCCGCTTTGACTAGTTACAATGTTCCTGTATGATTGCTCGACATCATGGTATTGGGTGAACGAGGGTAGGTACTGCTATAACTGACACAATAGCTGCTGCTGGGGCACTGTAGGCTAAGTAACTAATTACAGCATGATGTAAGGTGCCTTGTTAATATTGTGACCTATAGTACGCACATCAGTAGGCTTTAGGTATTACATTAGTCATGCGTTCCAGGAAAATAAGTCATAAGTCGCAAAATTGATATTTCTCCAAGTCTTTCTCTCACAAGATCCCATTATTGGAATGTTCTAGTTTTTTTAGGGTTTATCCCTTATAGGTATATCAATCGATGTATCAAATTTCAGGGCAAATAATGTAATATATCCTTGCGTTTTAAAAGTCCTCATATGGACTACATTTAGTTACTTTACTGCTGATTGACCCCCAGAAATATCGGAAACTTTTTTTTTTCAAAAACGAAAATATCAAACTTAAAATCTAGAAATACTTATGAGATTATTAGACTGTTTACTATCATTGGAATCGGCCTGATCTCATCTTTTCAAATATAATGGTATCTCAAAATCTATTTTTTGCGACTTATGACTTATTTTCCTGAAACACATCACATTTGCGTTTATAACTATTTTAATGAAGCCACAAGTGGTTTATCAACCTGTGCCAGTGTGATCAGTGTAAGAGAAAATTCACTATATGGGTCAGATTTTCAGAAAATGTACAATTGGCAGCTCTACACATTTAGTAAATTTTGTCAAATTAGACTAAAACTTGGTCAATACAAGGTAAACTCGAGTATACTCAGTATTGTATTGATTCTATCATTTTTGAAAATCTGACCCATATGCAGTGCAACTAAGCTCTTTAATTAAGAATGCTGCTTTATTTAAATTTTACATTAGGATTCGTTCCTCATGAGATCCTCTTCACGCATGGTTCACTTGTTGTCGGTTGTAGTCACTATTTAGTTTATTTAGCTGATATTGACCTTTTTGTTCTGATATTGATCCTTTTGTTCTGATATTGACCCTTTTTGTTCTGATATCAACCCTTTTGTTCAGATATCGACCCTTTTTGTTCTGATATCGACCCTTTTGTTCAGATATCGACCCTTTTTGTTCTGATATTGACCCTTTTGTACTGATATTGACCCTTTTTTTATTCTGATATTGACCCTTTTGTTCTGATATTGACCCTTTTTGTTCTGATATTGACCCTTTTTGTTCTGATATTGACCCTTTTTGTTCTGATATTGACCCTTTTTTTATTCTGATATTGACCCTTTTTGTTCAGATATGATATTGATAGAGACCAGTTTCATGTTACATGATATTCTCATAGAGCTTGTTGCATATGTGTCATATATACGGTTTCTGGAACTTTCAACCCCTGGTCTTTTCCCACCTGGAACTTTCAACCCCTGGTCTTTTCCCCCCAGGTCTTTTCAACCCCTGGTCGTTTCAACCCCAGGTCGTTTCAACCCCAGGTCGCTTCAACCCCGGGTCGTTTCAACCCCTAGTCGTTTCAACCCCAGTTTCTTTAATAGAAGAATAATACTTTGTATTGCACAGATGGTATCATAGACCAGAGTTATAATTATAGTTATAGGTGTAATACTATATATTGTTCATTTATCTAGACTTTTATTTCTTCCTTGTGCCCATATGTGTCTTTGTCGTACATGGGAATAGCACTGATTCAACAGTTGTTAAAAGTAAGGACGGAAATGTGCTGTTTTCATTATTAAGAGTTGTATTCATCTAGCAACTATTACATTTTCTTTTAAAATTCGAGCTGTGAAAATGTTAAAACATGGTTCCCGCGGCACAGAGCATGTTGAATTTAATGACTTTTAATGACTTATTTACATGGTTTTTAATGACTTCTGAGAGTCTAAGTAAAGGGACATTACAATCTTTTTTAATGTGTGGAGCCGGGGCGGGTGGGGGTACAATGGCCAATTTTCTAAAGAATCTGGTTCAGACAACAATCTTGCATCCCTGTTTTAATTCCCCAAGCTAAGCGCTGGGTTGTCCAGTTTTTAAGGACGAGGAAGAGGGGGACTTAACTCCTGTCCATGTACATTTCTAGTATTACATGTTATGCCTGCAATGTCTGGTGGTAGGCAGACATTGCAGGCATAACTCCAAACAAAACAAAAGACCTGCATGTCCATTTGTAACTGTCTGTGCGAACTTCTAAATTATAGAATAAACACCTTTTCGCACCTTTTTGACACCTTTTCGCGCGGATTTAAATTCGCGCAGCAAGAAAGTCTCAAGCCTTGTTAATGCAATAAGTATATCTTTCATGCAGTATTTTTTTTTCACGCACAAGAGTGGGTGCGTAAAAATGGAGAAAATAAATACTGCACGAACATTAATACTTACAGTACAGTACTTACAGTGACACTCCATGCGTTCTATTGGGCTATCTTATTGGGATATTTTACAATATGATGTATAATTCATATTGTCAGAGACATTAAGACAAAAGCTCTATCTCATTTCGGTACAACGAAATGTTGATATTTCATAATTTAACTATGTGATTGGAATCACTTAAACTTGTTGGCACATGAATATCAGAATGTAGATCTCCTTAAGAGGTATGTTTTTCACATATAGGCACTGTATGAAGCACGTACATGCATGGTGGACAATAAATTATTACATTGAAATATGTAATTTAAAGTCTCTTAAGTATCTCACTGGTATTCAGCTTAATATATCAAGCCCTGTTTAGGCTATTGTTAATTATAACAGAAGTCCAGAGCTTGTATATAAGTATGTGTATTCGTATCAAGCATTGACTCCGGACGGCCGGTTCCCTGGCTCTTTTATAGTCAGCGGAACCATCTCCCATCATGCAGTATCAAAATTACCAGAATGCAATACAAGATTATACAGGAACTACTAAACTAAAGAAAAAGAAAAAGGAAAGAGTCCATCCGGATACTTTTCCATTATGGAAGCAAACCCACGGGTAGGCCCCGCATAAGTAATTAACAAAGACAAAAGAAAACCCGGCGGGAAACATGCAGCTTAGGGAAACCAGGCCTCCAGGAAACGGTTACACACTGAAACAACAATCTGCTCAGCCCCCGGCCTGTACCCTAGCGTCTGGAAACGGATTAGCTGAAACCCACGCTCTTCCAAATAAATCTGACTGAAAATACAAAGGAAACCCAAATGTTTATAATATTGAGCGGAACATAAATCTTATTTTGACAAATATCATTGTTAAATGTCTTTGCCTGTAAGTGAATCAAAATAAATTCATCGCCTAAAGTTATGTCTGAATATAAATGTTCATTACTCTAAAACTATTTGAGCTTTTTCCAAAATTAAAAATGTATTAAATACATGAACATATCTATTTGACCATCCTAAAATCATATAATTATTGAATCATTATCTGTACACTGATAGACCCGCGCCCGTTTTATCAGTCAGATATAAATATTTCCCCAGCAATGACTGATTATTTTCAGCCGCAAATGGGCGCGACTGATAATTATCAGTCACCTCGGTAAAAAACAGCCATCACTGGTTTTTCTCAGTGCCTTCATGGAAATCTCAGTCAGTGACTGATTTTCCGTAGCGCCGATGGGAATATCAGTCAGTGACTGTTTTTTTCTGTCCCGTAGAAAATGTAATGACTATTTCATTGGAGCAACGCTTTTGTGGCAAAGCAGGTGTTAAACCATTAGCCTTTAGCCTTCCAATGGTAGTATACATGTGTCTGAGAATACTCTTTTGCTTTAGCGTTCAAATGTGTGAAAATGTGATGCCACACCCCACATGCATATATGGATGCACACAATGGAGCATTGGGAAGTGTTGTAAATGTGCGACATTGCTGCTACACTAGAATAGTCATGCGGTAGTGTATTCTATGAAGTTTTTTCAAAAGCACTGGTCCAACTGGCAATGGGGAAATTGGGAGGCTCCATTTCATATCTAAACTTTATTAAGAACTGGGAAGATGATACATCCATTTATGCTTTATTTCACCCAGAATAATTTGAATCGTTTTAATCCTGTTTATAGTAAAGACAATTTATTTTCTGGATGTCTGCCGATTTTCACCTTTGAGCCAACTGTTCATTAATGCTTGATTAGCATTGTCGCCTATAATATTTACTCACTTACAAGTAGACAGAAATCTTCTATATGTATTTTTGATATTATTCTTATGTCAAATGCCCGTCTGTTGTCTATAATTTAAATAGTGTGTTATCTGGTGCTATTAAAAAAGCAAGAAAATACTGTGTGATATAACCAACACATACATTTGAATGTCGATTTAGAGGGTTAGAGAAATGAACAAGAATTAAGTAACTTACTTCCACTCTCATACCACCCTGTTACAAGTCAATTTGAAATGTACATCCTTCTCCTCTGTTGACCGTTTACTGATTAGAGAAGTACATTGGCTACTACTAGCTAAATGTTATGAATACGAATCCAATTGTTGCTTACAACACATGGTCGCTTACATGTACAAATCAATATTGAATATGAGGAAAAGTTGGGCTATTTTAGATAATAAATGAGTTGAATATATTCCTTATAATGGGGGATATATGTTCACTAGAAATTGTCTGTAAGGAAATAAATGGGAAAAATATGATCGTTCACATATGGCATGGTCGCTTACACTAAAGTTTTTTAGGCAATAAACATAATGCTAAATCAAAGATATTCAATGAATATCAAAAGAATGTTTTTCGTGGCCAAGATGATGTGAAATTCTTCTATTTAATGTAGGGGCAAATGCCAAATTCAAGTTATTTTATTTTCTACATTTATTTCAAACAGTTGTAGCACGGTCGATTACACCTTCCTACCCCACAACAAATTCTGAATCTACAAATATAGAGGGTTCTCTTATCACGATTTATTTTTATGAAATTATTTTTTGTGTAGGCCTATTTTCACATGTTTCAATGTATCAAATTTAATAATATGCAGTCATATTATGTATTCTATATGCATTCGAAAATGAGTAAGTCTGATTTTTAAAGCAATTAAATGCAAATAAAATACACATTGATTACCCTGAAAGAACCATTTTTGGACGTACACATGTAGGCTAAATGTGGTATACCATCGACAGCTCATAACAAGGGGAATATTATATGCTAATATTGCATTTGAATACACAAGAATAACATCACTATTTAACAAAAGGCATATGACGAACGTTTGGTGCATAGACTCATGTACAATAACATAATTTTTAAAAACGTCAGTTTTAATATTAATTATCGCCAATGGGACCTCGACTGCTCAGCCTACTTCCAAGATTGTGCTGTTCTATCTTTAAAGTGTGAATAGAAATATTATCTTTCATAATCAATGGTCTATGGAACAGTTAAATATTTGATCGTTAGGAAAGTAAGAGATAAATATGAGTATTTAGTTCATGTTGGACAATTAAATGATATTTATATTGATATCATAGAATATCCTACAGCAATACATGTATAGTTGTCCCTATGCATTTCTTATAATGCTAATCGCAGCCCTCAGCTGATGAATGCGACATGCGACGGTTTGTACAGGAACTAACAGTTATGTCATGTGACCTGACCTACTTGACCCCCATCAGCTGGCGGTGAGAAATTTTACGTGGTGGTTACGCAAGGCTAAAGGTAAGATTTTTCCGTCTGAAAACACATTGATTATTACCCCTACAGATCAAATAATACAGTCATTCTACCCGTAATACACTACAGATACATTACAGTGTCATCATAGGTGATACCCTGAGGTCTTTTATGCTGCATTTGAAGAAAATTACCGGCATTTTGATTGTAACTGTAAGTGTACGTAAGTGTAAACAATACCAAAATGGCCGTCAATGGCCAATCTGTAGCTATCTGTGATCTTCTCGTCTGAGTCAAACTTGTTTTAATATGAGATTAGAGCATAACACAGACCTATATCCATCGTGGATAGGTAGGAACTATTTCTGTACGCACAATGATGTACGCCTATGTTTTGTGTTTATTAGGAGATCGTTTGGGGGAGCATTAGTTAGCCTAGCCTGCCCATACACCCATAGGCCATACGCCCATACACGGGAGAGGTAGAGGTTGGTCAGTGTGTGAAAGTTTTGAAGACTTCACCCGCGGTTCACCCGTTAGCTTGGTCAGAGGGTTTTCCTTGCTCCCTGGCGCATTTTAAGCATTTTTTTAAAAAATATTTCAGGGGTCTAGATGACAATATAAACTATTTAGCCTACTTTGATTCGCAAATAAAACCATTTATGAGTCTGTCATTCATTGGGATGTAAAATGTTGACTTTTCCTGTTTCCCAGTTTCAGATGAAATGCTTTTACGTACAGTTTAAGCTAAGGAAAATTATCCCAGTCAATGATCACTCATGCCAAAAAAGAATAGGCGTGTTTCTGCGATTCTGATTTATGTAGCTAAAAGAAAACTAGGCAGGGGGATGGAAACTATTTTTAGTACTATAAAACCTGAGAATTCCTATTTTTCATAACCTCTATAATTTGAATGAATGAAAAACCGTCATCCTAATGAAAAACCGCCATCCTAACAAAAAACGGTCAAGTTAAAGGGCCACTGAAAAAAACGGTCAAACCTTGGTTACCACCAAAAAACGGTCAAATATTGGTAAAAAAAACACCCTGCAAAAAACAGTCAGCATTGAGATGACTGGGATTTATCGGTCACTGACCGTTTTTTTTTCTCGGTCACCAAAAGTGATGACCGTTTTTTTTTCTCGGTCACCAAAAGTGATGACCGTTTTTTTTTTTCGGTCACCAAAATCTGACCGTTTTTTTTCGGTCACTGAAAATCTGACCGTTTTTTTCTCGGTCAGTGCCTGGCAATTGGATGCCAGCGAATTCCTGAGAAAAAACGGTCACTCACCGAGGTTGGGTCTATCAGTGTACCTCATTTAGCAATCGTTGCTAGTAAGGTATTACAGAAAGTGAATATTTTACAATATGAAATAGATATATTAAATTATTAATTAACGTCTATACAGGCAAGTTAATTAAGGCTATGAACTTGTATTGTATACCAAACGAACGGGGAACATGTCAGCATCGCAGAGCTTTTTAAAGTATTCCAATCCATTGGGAAATGGCGAGTGAAATGGCGGGGACCCTCAATTTAGTTACGAACAGACTTAGGACAATCCTGGAGGTCATCCTAACTTTTCAATGTGCAACAGAATTTTTTACTCAAAATTTGTCTAAGTCCCAAGGAACGAGCAGAAATGAACACAATTAATCATTTCTTGCTCATTTCATATGGCTGCTCGTTCGAGGCTGTGTACCCAGTTAAAACAGGGGTTATTCCATAGATTGATGTCATTCAAAGGAGATATTCCGACCTAGCTTCTGACCTTTAGCGGTCATTCTAAATCTGTCAATGAGCATCAACGAATAGGCCACAAGCAGGCCTCATATATTCTTCAATGTTTATAAGCAAAACTTCTTGGACTTAAGTTTCAAAAATTGCCATTTTATTTTAGTATCAACGATTAAATCAATCAAATAATGAATGGGATCATTTATCCCAACGAACGAGCATCTATAATTTGGTTGTGCAACAGGTTCTCGTTCATTGCACAAATAACGAGCAGGGATTTCTACGAATTTCAACGAGCAACAGAAAGGCTAAAAACAGCCACGAATTTGCTACGAACAGGCGTTGTGCAACAGCCCTCATAGGCCCGGCTGTATCTATAGAATAGATCCTATGCTACAGTGATTCTATGAGGACATAGCTTCGTCACCTAAACCTCCCTGGGTATTTACAATAATATAATCCAAGGATATTTCCATGTCAGTCTCATCCCATCCCCCTACACACGCAGAGACACACTATTTTGCTTGTACAACCATAACAAATCAAACATGAACAGACAATGATATTGTAAAATTGGCATTCTAATCTGTCTAGTATAAAAATAAAGACCAGCTATTAGTTCGACCTCTTTTAAGCGATCCTACTGACCTGAAGCATACATCTCTGTGTGTTGCGTTGATTAATTTCTCGCTCAACAACTGACCCTGAAATATTACGAAGAATGTCTCGCACTTCTTCAATATCATTTTAGCAGCCTTGCAACTCCAGGTTGTTACATTCTTCCATTTCAATGATAACATTCCTCCACAGCTTAGGGCCCGGTCTAAAAGGTAGTTTTGTTCAAATATCCATACAGTCACTGGCGTCATAAACATTCATAAGTGATGTAATTGGTTAATGGTATTACTCAATGTAATTGTATTTGTACGCCGCCTTACCCACTATTTGCATCCCTAAAATCTCCCTGATTATTTTTACTAGATAATTCTGAACAACGACTTTGGGTGTTGAGTAGTTCATGACATTTAAATTACAACGCAAATTATAAAATAAATGATAATAAGTTATTTATTTTTGTCACTATACTATACTATACTTAGCTGTAGTGGCTATCAGTAGTGTCATTTCAATATTAAGTCATTGGTTTGGCTTTGTCTATATCCAGTAGTTTCCTTTCCATTGCCTCTTGAGGTTATCATTAAACAAACAATCCCAATTAGGACCCCAACAAGGAGACCTAGGCATCCACCTACATGTTGATGGTTAGCTAGGGTTTACTGTTGCGATAACAGTTACCAGAAACTAGCATAACTTCACACTGTTTATATATCAAGTTATGACGATACTGATAAAGTAAAATTTTAATTCCCATGATCATTCTGCCTTCTTTGGAAAAACGCCGGGCCTTGAATATGAATATTTGAATAAAACCCCACAAAATTGCATATACCATACATCGATTATGATATAAAAACTAGATTTGTGATTAATTTATTATTGTTTATTCCATAATTTTCGCTGTAATTTGAATGTTTGAAGTATCTAGTAAAGTAAGGAGGGAAATGCCCTGGTTTTAGGGACGCAAGTTTCTGGTGAAGTATATATTCCTTCAATGATTATTGGCAAATTATGTATGGGGAGCGGATTGGGGTTGAAACGACCAGGGGTTGAAAAGACCTGGGGGTGAAACGACCTGGGGTTGAAAAGACCTGGGGTTGGAACGACCAGGGGTTGAAACGACCAGGGGTCGAAAAGACCTGGGGGGAAAAGACCAGGGGTTGAAAGTTCCAGGTGGGAAAAGACCAGGGGTTGAAAGTTCCTGTTACCCATATATACATATTATGTACATATCACATAATAATGGATTTTGAGATATCATCATATTTTAAAAGATTAGCTCAAGCAGATATGAATGATGTAAACGTTAGAGCATCCAATGAGTGTTTCTATATTTTAAGTTTGATATATTTACTTTTTGAAAAAAGTTTGCATATCTCTGGTAGGCCAATTAGTGTTAAAGAAGCTGAATACGCTCAATACCCTGAGCTTAGAAATGTATGGATTTATTAAATACACAATCCTGACATTTGATACACATATTTGTCGCCTCAACAAATAGAGGACCGGAAAACTTTCCTTAACTACATCACTAAGAATTTACATAAAATTGAGTTACTTTAATCAACTTTGTAATAAATTAAGAACAATAATTTTGTAATAACAACTGCGACCGTGCAATGTAGTGCTATGTGATTTTTGTGTTTTTTTTTTATTATTTCACACTTCATGATTTATGTATTTGTGTTTTACGTTTGAAGGTATGTCTTTTGCTTAATAACGTCAAATATATTATGCTCGTGTTTTATATGACGGTATGTCACTGTTATGATTATTCATTATGTCATTTGTGGCAACATATGCCAGTTTTGCCCTGCCAGGGAGCGACAAATCTATATCATACCTTTATTATATCTATATACATTATATAACCTATATTCATGTTCAGTTACATTGCCATGACTGTTTCTTTTTATTTCATGTTTACTCGACAATGCTTATTTACCATGTCCAAGTAGTTTAGATATTCTGTAGAGACATTTTGTGTTACAACAAAGATATTTAGTGTAGACATTCTGTGTAGCAACAAATAACATTCTGGCCTTTACAGACATTATCTAAAAATTATCCACTCCAGTAGTCAAGGACCATGCTGGAAGACCAAGATTTCTTTTCTGAAACATGGCTCCTATTTGTACGACATATTTAGGTACAAATAAAGAATATATTGAATTGAATTGAATATTTGTCGCAAAAATAATATTTTTCAAAATGTTTATTTTACAAGATCAATTTATTGGAATGTTCTGATCTTTGGAGAGCTAATCACGTATAGATATATTAATCGGTGTATGAAATTTCAGCACAATGTATGTAATATATCCTTTCTTTTTAAACATCCTTATATGGACTATATTTAGTTACTTTACTGTTTATTACCCCCCTGAAATATTTCAAACTTTTTTTCCAAAAAACATAATTACTAGAGGTCGCTAGAGGTGTAGGTTGGCCTCCGCGCACCACTTCACTCATTTGTTCTTCTCAGCCACAGAGCTGACCAATACTCTAAAATTTGTCTGAGCGCTGAAACTTACAGCATGGACAAGCCGAAACGTACTAAGTTTTGTAAAACATGCGGGACCAAGCACTGTCCTTCTACTGGCAAGAATTGCCTTCATATTGATGGCTTGGGAGACATAGTGGGAAAACAAGAAACCTTCTCCTCCACCGAAGGTTTCTCTGATAGCTGATGCTAGCCACCGCTATGTGTCCCTAACTTTGGCCGGGGTCGTAGCTGGGAGCAAATGGTCAGAGACAGTTCAGTTCAGACAGGCAAGTCAGGGACCGCAAGGCATGGTGTAGGTGTTGGCCCCCCTAAAACGGTTGGACAGTTGGGTAGCGGGTATGCAACATGACTTGTCACTTCTGCACTTAAATGTCCAGTTGTCCACGGACAAAATTACGTCCATTGAAAATTTGTTGTCAAATTTGGCATTGTCCGGACCTGTCCCTGACAACTATTCTGATTTGGGGTCTGACCAAAACGTTAGGAGGTGTGTGAGGGAGGCTCGAAAGTCTTTGAATAAGAAGTCCGCTGTTATGTAGTCCGCTGAACGTGAGAGGTCCCCGGATAAAGGTGCCGGCCATGCTGTCGGTGGTGTGAGGAGGCCGCAACCAGCTGACCACTACTCTAAAAAATGTTCTTTGTTGAATAAAAGGGGGATGAAGGCAACTTGTTCTCTCACAACCCATATACTCACACCCTCGGCACCTACGACCCCAACTGCAGTTACCAGCATTGTTGTTGTTGTTGGCACTGATGATTTTCTTTGAAATCTAGCTTAAAATACTTTATATAATAAACTGAATCGATAGATCTCTTCCTTTTAGGTATGACACCATTGTGATGGGTTCAAATAATGTACCAGGGTTGAAGTTTACTTATATTTTGTACTTGGAATAACACACTGTATGACCCCAACTGTTTTCCACTATGACCGTAACTGTATAATGCAGTTACGGGTATACCACTCATTGTTTTTCACCTAGATTACACTGTATTATAAGCCAGATACATGTATCTGATAACACTCAAACCTAAATGCAACTATAGTAAACACCCACAGAACATGACAGCTACTGAACACAGCTTTTGTTAGGTAAAAACCAACATTGTTTGTTCTAATGGGAGCCCACCTTCCGCCATTTTGAATGCTGGTAACTGCAGTTTAGGTCGTAGGTGACGAGGGTGTGATACACTGTTCGTTATATATCCATTGCCTTATGCCAGCTTAACGGAATTACATGACTGGAAGTATCAGATGACATTCCTATGAAGAGATTTTGTAAATAAAATAACTTGAAAGATATCAATTTTTGTTACATTTGTTGTAACATGAATAATAAGTAAAGATGGTATTGTAGAACCCTAGAGGTTTATTGTACAGTTGTATAGTAACATGGGGGTAACCTCTGTCTGCCTGCAGCTTACAGTAAGGTAGGGACTGAGGGGGAGGGGAGGTGGGGGTAGGCTTTCCGCGCTGAGGCAGAGGGGTGGGGGATGTTTTGTCCCCAATCTGAAAGGATATAAACGTGAAATAGGAAAAATCAAAAATATCCAAGACTTTTCTTTTTGGAATATCCAGTACCTTTTTGTCAACTTTCTTTTCCTTTTTGCCAATGTCCTTTTCCTTTTCGGATTATCCTTTTCATTTTAGGAATATACTTTTCCTTTTTGGAATATCCTTTTCTTTTTGGAATATCCTTTTCCTTTTCGGAATATCCACTCCATTTCCAAATATCCACTCCTTTTCACCCAAATGTACCATGATGTATTCCTACCCCAACATGACTGGGAGGGAGAAGGAGGGTGAGAGGGAGAGGGATCGAGGGTGAGCGGGGGAGGGGGGGGGGGGGGGTGAGCGGGAGGGGAGAGGGAGAGAGGGAGAAAGAGAAAGGAAGAGAAGATGTATTGGATGTGTTATGTAACACTGCTACACTACAAAGATAGCTGGTGGGCCCCCATTCAGGGGTAGTGGATAATGTTATGTAACACTGAGCCACTGAGTCATGTGGGTTAGATGTTCAGAAAATGTACAATTCATCTTCACCAATCCTCTCCAATAACCCAAATTTCAGACCAAAATAAAGTTCAAAATACAGTTCAACCTAACCAAACAGATTGCTAGAATCAATGCAATGCCAAATGTACAGGTATTTACATAATATTGACCAAATTGCAGCCTAATTTAACAGAATATACTAAATGTGTACAGCTGCTAATTGTACATTTTCTGAAAATCTGACCCATGTCTGCTTTTGTATGGGTAGAAAAGGAGTGTCCCAGGGAGGACACCAATGAGAAAAGATGGCCAAATCTAGACATAGGAGTGACAGCAGCCAGACATGGCTTTTCATGTAGGGGAAATAGGAAAAAGGTGCAGTGATATACTTTTCGGTGGTGAATATCTAAGGGAAATAGTGGAAAAGGAGGCTGATATGGGAAAATCGACACTGACATGGAACTTTTTGTTCTGGAAATAGTAAAATCTTCCCGGAAATAGGAAGAAAGCAGTTGGAAAAAAACTATAGTATGTGAAATAGCATGTACCACAGAGGAAAAGTCTGTACCGATTTCATCATTTCAACTGCATCAACAATAGAGGCTATCCCCATTGAAAACTTATAACGAAGACTATCACCTTTCCCCTTTCCCTCGCCAACGTACTATACAATACTTAAGAACATCCTGAAGATAGCTGATATAGCAATTGCCCATGGACTACACACGCAGCGGTGAGTGTTCGTTAGAATGCCTCCAACCCGTGTGTAGACCAGTGGCAAAATAAGCGGTGAACAAGAGTGTTCTTTAGAATGCAAACCGTCTACCGCTTACATTGTGTTATTGTATTGCAATTGATTTACCATTGTGGTCCAACATATATATATATATATAAATATACAGAACATAATGATGAGAAAGCACAGTCTCAACTGAGACTCCGCCGAACCATCCATGGACACAAATAACCTAAAGTACGTGAAGTGTTCGTTAGAATGCAACCACCTACTGAGGGTTCTAGAAAATAAGATAGCGAGCAACCAATGTAATACAACAACTTTATTATATAAAACCATAGGGAAATGTCCCTACAATAACTTACCTAATTCTAATGTCACTGAATATGTATATTTTGCATGGAAACTATTGTAATTAATTAACTAATGTACAAGGGACCCCTTGGAAGAGCTAAGGCTACCATAGAAAGGGAGACCCATTTCCAGAATTATTGTTACTGTTATCTTTATTTGTATTTAATTATGTCAAAACTGGAAATAAACACTATACAATACAATACAATACAATCATTTGTACATATGTCTACTTTGGGACGCAACAGGGGATTTCATTAGAACACCCCTCTGGGTTGTAATGCTTGAAACAAAGCGGGACCCGACTGGGTGTGTTCATTAATTAAGGAGGAGGGTAAACCTTATGTATACACCCAGAACATATATTCAAATTAAAACCTACATTGGTTATATTTGATTAAAGAAATATTAAGTTACGTAAGTATACTACAACCATTTGTCAACTTATGACTTATTTCCTGAAAGACCTGCCATTTTTCCTTTCTAGATTGTTCAAGCGCCTGGATGTGAACGGGGATCACAAATTAGACTTCAGGGAGTTCCAGAATGCGCTGCACCATGAGGGCATTAATGTGGTGGAGGAGATGGAGAGGGAGTGCTTCAACGAGATGGACCGCGACCGGACCGGAGCAGTCGAATCTGAGGAGTTCATAGTCGCACTCAGGGTAATATAACCAGGAATAACACATTGAATAGGGGAGTTGCATGTGGGTCTTTCAGAAAACGTACAATTGGCAGCTGTACCTTTAGTCAGTTCTGCTATAATTTTCTCAATACTAGATAAATTCGAGTATATTCGGCATTGCATTGATTCTAGCAATCTGTTTGTTTAGGTTAAGCTGCATTTTGAACTTTATTTTCCTCTGAAATTGAATTGTAAATTTTCTTAAAATCTGTCCCATGTGTAACTGCGCATGTCAGTTACAGTGCATCATGGGATGGATTCTGTTGAAATCCGACATACAAATAGTTGTCAAGATTTGTGTTGACCCGCGGCTAGGCTACCTCGGAAACTTCAGGTTAGACGGCCTTGATTATACCACACATTTAATTTACTTATGTTTTTGAGAGGTTTTTTCACATATGTGTTCGACACACAAGGCCACTGTACTACGGCCCCTATGAATGTTTCATTAAACTCTGGGTGCACCCAATGCTCTATGATAAATGTCAGAATCCATGTCTTATACAGGTTTCCATAACACAAGTCCTCATCTGACCCATCATGCATTTTGGCTTTCATAGATCATTTAGATAAGCTATGATATGGGTGAAGACATTCTTGCAATTTTCGATAAAAATGTTGCCAAATATTTGTATGTCGTATTTGAGCAGAATCCATCCCAGCATGCACTGCAGTATACATGCGCAGTGAGACATGCAACTCCCCTATTGTACATCCCAGCTTGCACTGCAGTAGACATGGCAGTGAGACATGCAACTCCCCTATTGTACATCCCAGCATGCACTGCAGTAAACATGCACAGTGAGACATGCAACTCCCCTATTATACATCCCAGCATGCACTGCAGTAGACATGCGCAGTGAGACATGCAACTCCCCTATTGTACATCCCAGCATGCACTGCAGTAGACATGCGCAGTAAGACATGCAACTCCCCTATTATACATCCCAGCATGCACTGCAGTAGACATGCGCAGTGAGACATGCAACTCCCCTATTGTACATCCCAGCATGCACTGCAGTATACATGCGCAGTGAGACATGCAACTCCCCTATTGTTCTACTTGTGTTAAAGCAGGCCGTAGAGCCGCTTTGCAATTACTGCACAATGCATATATTGAAAAGAAACTAATCATCAAACCTGGTTTTCAGACTCCAATTAAAGAAGAGACATTCATCAAACGGAAAACAAAAGATCTTTCACTCCAAGGGGAAACAGTTCCACATTACAAGTTATTTATAAAAACTGCTCTTTTAATGTGTGTCTATGTTGTCCCAAGGTATGCACGAATCTACTGAGTACGTGAGGACACACGTAGTGCCCTGTATGGTGTTAGTTTTCATTATTCTTTTAAATATTGTTTTATTCATCCAGAAAAGTGAAACAATATAGTGGCATTTGTTCAACACCACCACAGGGAACAGGTAATGAAGTTGTTGACCCTGCTCCTCGCTTCTTTTCTAAGTAGGTTTAGGAAAACGGTTGTGTGTAATGGGAAATTGTCTGAAATAAGAATGAAACAATATTATTTTGGATCAGCTAAATTTTAGTTACTTCACGTCCTACTTCATATATCTAAATATTTTAATATACATATATCTCTATTTCTCCCCAGCCTGCTATGTCCTACTGCTATATATCTATCTCTATTTCTCCCCAGCCTGCTATGTCCTGCTACTATATATATATCTCTATCTCTCCCCAGCCTGCTATGTCCTGCTACTATATATCTATCTCTATCTCCCCCCAGCCTACTATGTCCTACTGCTATATATCTATCTCTATTTCTACCAAGCCTGCTATGTCCTACTCCTATATATCTATCTTTATCTCTCCCCAGCCTGCTATATCCTACTCCTATATATCTATCTCTATCTCCCCCCAGCCTGCTATGTCCTGCTCTTATATATCAATCTCTATCTCCCCCCAGCCTGCTATATCCTGCTCCTATATATCTATATCTATCTCCCCCCAGCCTGCTATATCCTACTCCTATATATCTATCTCCCCCAGCCTGCTATGTCCTACTCCTATATATATCTCTCCCCAGCCTGCTATGTCCTACTCCTATATATATATATATCTCCCCAGCCTGCTATGTCCTACTCCTATATATCTATCTCTCCCCAGCCTGCTATGTCCTACTCCTATATATCTATCTCTATCTCTCCCCCCAGCCTGCTATGTCCTACTCCTATATATTTATCTCTCCCCAGCCTGCTATGTCCTACTCCTATATATCTATCTCTATCTCTCCCCAGCCTGCTATGTCCTACTCCTATATATCTATCTCTCCCCAGCCTGCTATGTCCTGCTCCTATATATCTATCTCTATTTCTCCCAGCCTGCTATGTCCTGCTCCTATATATCTATTTCTCTATTTCTCCCCAGCCTGCTATGTCCTACTCCTATATATCTATCTCTATCTCTCCCCAGCCTGCTATATCCTACTCCTATATATCTATCTCTATCTCCCCCCAGCCTGCTATGTCCTACTCCTATATATATATATCTCCCCAGCCTGCTATGTCCTACTCCTATATATCTATCTCTCCCCAGCCTGCTATGTCCTACTCCTATATATCTATCTCTATCTCTCCCCCCAGCCTGCTATGTCCTACTCCTATATATTTATCTCTCCCCAGCCTGCTATGTCCTACTCCTATATATCTATCTCTATCTCTCCCCAGCCTGCTATGTCCTACTCCTATATATCTATCTCTCCCCAGCCTGCTATGTCCTGCTCCTATATATCTATCTCTATTTCTCCCAGCCTGCTATGTCCTGCTCCTATATATCTATCTCTCTATTTCTCCCCAGCCTGCTATGTCCTACTCCTATATATCTATCTCTATCTCCCCCCAGCCTGCTATGTCCTGCTACTATATATCTATCTCTATCTCTCCCCAGCCTGCTATGTCCTGCTACTATATATCTATCTCTATCTCTCCCCAGCCTGCTATGTCCTGCTACTATATATCTATCTCTATCTCCCCCCAGCCTGCTATGTCCTGCTACTATATATCTATCTCTATCTCTCCCCAGCCTGCTATGTCCTGCTACTATATATCTATCTCTATCTCCCCCAGCCTGCTATGTCCTACTGCTATATATCTATCTCTATCTCCCCCCAGCCTGCTATATCCCACTCCTATATATCTATCTCTATCTCTCCCCAACCTGCTATGTCCTACTCCTATATATCTATCTCTCCCCAGCCTGCTATGTCCTGCTCCTATATATCTATCTCTATTTCTCCCAGCCTGCTATGTCCTGCTCCTATATATCTATCTCTCTATTTCTCCCCAACCTGCTATGTCCTACTCCTATATATCTATCTCTATCTCCCCCCAGCCTGCTATGTCCTGCTACTATATATCTATCTCTATCTCTCCCCAGCCTGCTATGTCCTGCTACTATATATCTATCTCTATCTCTCCCCAGCCTGCTATGTCCTGCTACTATATATCTATCTCTATCTCTCCCCAGCCTGCTATGTCCTACTCCTATATATCTATCTCTCCCCAGCCTGCTATGTCCTGCTCCTATATATCTATCTCTATTTCTCCCAGCCTGCTATGTCCTGCTCCTATATATCTATCTCTCTATTTCTCCCCAGCCTGCTATGTCCTACTCCTATATATCTATCTCTATCTCCCCCCAGCCTGCTATGTCCTGCTACTATATATCTATCTCTATCTCTCCCCAGCCTGCTATGTCCTGCTACTATATATCTATCTCTATCTCTCCCCAGCCTGCTATGTCCTGCTACTATATATCTATCTCTATCTCCCCCCAGCCTGCTATGTCCTACTGCTATATATCTATCTCTATCTCCCCCCAGCCTGCTATATCCCACTCCTATATATCTATCTCTATCTCTCCCCAACCTGCTATGTCCTACTCCTATATATCTATCTCTATCTCTCCCCAGCCTGCTATGTCCTACTCCTATATATCTATCTCTATCTCTCCCCAACCTGCTATGTCCTGCTCCTATATATCTATCTCTCCCCAGCCTGCTATGTCCTACTCCTATATATCTATCTCTATCTCTCCCCAGCCTGCTATGTCCTGCTACTATATATCTATCTCTATCTCCCCCCAGCCTGCTATGTCCTACTGCTATATATCTATCTCTATTTCTACCAAGCCTGCTATATCCTACTGCTATATATCTATCTCTATCTCTCCCCAGCCTGCTATGTCCTGCTCCTATATATCTATCTCTATTTCTCCCAGCCTGCTATGTCCTGCTCTTATATATCTATCTCTATCTCTCCCCAGCCTGCTATATCCCACTCCTATATATCTATCTCTATCTCCCCCCAGCCTGCTATGTCCTGCTCTTATATATCAATCTCTATCTCCCCCCAGCCTGCTATATCCTGCTCCTATATATCTATCTCTATCTCCCCCGAGCCTGCTATATCCTACTCCTATATATCTATCTCCCCCAGCCTGCTATGTCCTACTCCTATATATATCTCTCCCCAGCCTGCTATGCCCTACTCCTATATATATATCTCTCCCCAGCCTGCTATGTCCTACTCCTATATATCTATCTCTCCCCAGCCTGCTATGTCCTACTCCTATATATCTATCTCTATCTCTCCCCCCAGCCTGCTATGTCCTACTCCTATATATCTATCTCTCCCCAGCCTGCTATGTCCTACTCCTATATATCTATCTCTATCTCTCCCCAGCCTGCTATGTCCTACTCCTATATATCTATCTCTCCCCAGCCTGCTATGTCCTGCTACTATATATCTATCTCTATCTCTCCCCAGCCTGCTATGTCCTGCTCCTATATATCTATCTCTATCTCCCCCCAGCCTGCTATGTCCTACTGCTATATATCTATCTCTATCTCTCCCCAGCCTGCTATATCCCACTCCTATATATCTATTTCTATCTCCCCCCAGCCTGCTATGTCCTACTCCTATATATCTATCTCTCCCCAGCCTGCTATGTCCTACTCCTATATATCTATCTCTATCTCTCCCCCCAGCCTGCTATGTCCTACTCCTATATATTTATCTCTCCCCAGCCTGCTATGTCCTACTCCTATATATCTATCTCTATCTCTCCCCAGCCTGCTATGTCCTACTCCTATATATCTATCTCTCCCCAGCCTGCTATGTCCTGCTCCTATATATCTATCTCTATTTCTCCCAGCCTGCTATGTCCTGCTCCTATATATCTATCTCTCTATTTCTCCCCAGCCTGCTATGTCCTACTCCTATATATCTATCTCTATCTCCCCCCAGCCTGCTATGTCCTGCTACTATATATCTATCTCTATCTCTCCCCAACCTGCTATGTCCTACTCCTATATATCTATCTCTATCTCCCCCCAGCCTGCTATGTCCTGCTACTATATATCTATCTCTATCTCCCCCAGCCTGCTATGTCCTACTGCTATATATCTATCTCTATCTCCCCCCAGCCTGCTATATCCCACTCCTATATATCTATCTCTATCTCTCCCCAACCTGCTATGTCCTACTCCTATATATCTATCTCTATCTCTCCCCAGCCTGCTATGTCCTACTCCTATATATCTATCTCTATCTCTCCCCAACCTGCTATGTCCTGCTCCTATATATCTATCTCTATCTCCCCCCAGCCTGCTATATCCTGCTCCTATATATCTATCTCTATCTCTTCCGAGCCTGCTCTGTCCTACTCCTATATATATATCTCTATTTCTCCCCAGCCTGCTATGTCCTACTGCTATATATCTATCTCTATTTCTACCCAGCCTGCTATGTCCTGCTACTATATATCTATCTCTATCTCTCCCCAGCCTGCTATGTCCTGCTACTATATATCTATCTCTATCTCTCCCCAGCCTGCTATGTCCTACTGCTATATATCTATCTCTATCTCCCCCCAGCCTGCTATATCCCACTCCTATATATCTATCTCTATCTCTCCCCAACCTGCTATGTCCTACTCCTATATATCTATCTCTATCTCTCCCCAGCCTGCTATGTCCTACTCCTATATATCTATCTCTATCTCTCCCCAACCTGCTATGTCCTGCTCCTATATATCTATCTCTCCCCAGCCTGCTATGTCCTACTCCTATATATCTATCTCTATCTCTCCCCAGCCTGCTATGTCCTGCTACTATATATCTATCTCTATCTCCCCCCAGCCTGCTATGTCCTACTGCTATATATCTATCTCTATTTCTACCAAGCCTGCTATATCCTACTGCTATATATCTATCTCTATCTCTCCCCAGCCTGCTATGTCCTGCTCCTATATATCTATCTCTATTTCTCCCAGCCTGCTATGTCCTGCTCTTATATATCTATCTCTATCTCTCCCCAGCCTGCTATATCCCACTCCTATATATCTATCTCTATCTCCCCCCAGCCTGCTATGTCCTGCTCTTATATATCAATCTCTATCTCCCCCCAGCCTGCTATATCCTGCTCCTATATATCTATCTCTATCTCCCCCGAGCCTGCTATATCCTACTCCTATATATCTATCTCCCCCAGCCTGCTATGTCCTACTCCTATATATATCTCTCCCCAGCCTGCTATGCCCTACTCCTATATATATATCTCTCCCCAGCCTGCTATGTCCTACTCCTATATATCTATCTCTCCCCAGCCTGCTATGTCCTACTCCTATATATCTATCTCTATCTCTCCCCCCAGCCTGCTATGTCCTACTCCTATATATCTATCTCTCCCCAGCCTGCTATGTCCTACTCCTATATATCTATCTCTATCTCTCCCCAGCCTGCTATGTCCTACTCCTATATATCTATCTCTCCCCAGCCTGCTATGTCCTGCTACTATATATCTATCTCTATCTCTCCCCAGCCTGCTATGTCCTGCTCCTATATATCTATCTCTATCTCCCCCCAGCCTGCTATGTCCTACTGCTATATATCTATCTCTATCTCTCCCCAGCCTGCTATATCCCACTCCTATATATCTATTTCTATCTCCCCCCAGCCTGCTATGTCCTACTCCTATATATCTATCTCTCCCCAGCCTGCTATGTCCTACTCCTATATATCTATCTCTATCTCTCCCCCCAGCCTGCTATGTCCTACTCCTATATATTTATCTCTCCCCAGCCTGCTATGTCCTACTCCTATATATCTATCTCTATCTCTCCCCAGCCTGCTATGTCCTACTCCTATATATCTATCTCTCCCCAGCCTGCTATGTCCTGCTCCTATATATCTATCTCTATTTCTCCCAGCCTGCTATGTCCTGCTCCTATATATCTATCTCTCTATTTCTCCCCAGCCTGCTATGTCCTACTCCTATATATCTATCTCTATCTCCCCCCAGCCTGCTATGTCCTGCTACTATATATCTATCTCTATCTCTCCCCAACCTGCTATGTCCTACTCCTATATATCTATCTCTATCTCCCCCCAGCCTGCTATGTCCTGCTACTATATATCTATCTCTATCTCCCCCAGCCTGCTATGTCCTACTGCTATATATCTATCTCTATCTCCCCCCAGCCTGCTATATCCCACTCCTATATATCTATCTCTATCTCTCCCCAACCTGCTATGTCCTACTCCTATATATCTATCTCTATCTCTCCCCAGCCTGCTATGTCCTACTCCTATATATCTATCTCTATCTCTCCCCAACCTGCTATGTCCTGCTCCTATATATCTATCTCTATCTCCCCCCAGCCTGCTATATCCTGCTCCTATATATCTATCTCTATCTCTTCCCAGCCTGCTCTGTCCTACTCCTATATATATATCTCTATTTCTCCCCAGCCTGCTATGTCCTACTGCTATATATCTATCTCTATTTCTACCCAGCCTGCTATGTCCTGCTACTATATATCTATCTCTATCTCTCCCCAGCCTGCTATGTCCTGCTACTATATATCTATCTCTATCTCTCCCCAGCCTGCTATGTCCTACTGCTATATATCTATCTCTATCTCTCCCCAGCCTGCTATATCCCACTCCTATATATCTATCTCTATCTCCCCCCAGCCTGCTATGTCCTGCTCTTATATATCAATCTCTATCTCCCCCCAGCCTGCTATATCCTGCTCCTATATATCTATCTCTATCTCCCCCGAGCCTGCTATATCCTACTCCTATATATCTATCTCCCCCAGCCTGCTATGTCCTACTCCTATATATATCTCTCCCCAGCCTGCTATGCCCTACTCCTATATATATATCTCTCCCCAGCCTGCTATGTCCTACTCCTATATATCTATCTCTCCCCAGCCTGCTATGTCCTACTCCTATATATCTATCTCTATCTCTCCCCCCAGCCTGCTATGTCCTACTCCTATATATCTATCTCTCCCCAGCCTGCTATGTCCTACTCCTATATATCTATCTCTATCTCTCCCCAGCCTGCTATGTCCTACTCCTATATATCTATCTCTCCCCAGCCTGCTATGTCCTGCTCCTATATATCTATCTCTATTTCTCCCAGCCTGCTATGTCCTGCTCCTATATATCTATCTCTCTATTTCTCCCCAGCCTGCTATGTCCTACTCCTATATATCTATCTCTATCTCCCCCCAGCCTGCTATGTCCTGCTACTATATATCTATCTCTATCTCTCCCCAGCCTGCTATGTCCTGCTCCTATATATCTATCTCTATCTCCCCCCAGCCTGCTATGTCCTACTGCTATATATCTATCTCTATCTCTCCCCAGCCTGCTATATCCCACTCCTATATATCTATTTCTATCTCCCCCCGGCCTGCTATGTCCTGCTCTTATATATCAATCTCTATCTCCCCCCAGCCTGCTATATCCTGCTCCTATATATCTATCTCTATCTCCCCCGAGCCTGCTATATCCTACTCCTATATATCTATCTACCCCAGCCTGCTATGTCCTACTCCTATATATATCTCTCCCCAGCCTGCTATGTCCTACTCCTATATATATATCTCTCCCCAGCCTGCTATGTCCTACTCCTATATATCTATCTCTCCCCAGCCTGCTATGTCCTACTCCTATATATCTATCTCTATCTCTCTCCCCAGCCTGCTATGTCCTACTCCTATATATCTATCTCTCCCCAGCCTGCTATGTCCTATTCCTATATATCTATCTCTATTCTTCCCCCAGCCTGCTATGTCCTAAGCCTATATATCTATATCTATCTCTCCCCAGCCTGCTATGTCCTACTCCTATATATCTATCTCTCCCCAGCCTGCTATGTCCTACTCCTATATATCTATCTCTATCTCCCCCAGCCTGCTATGTCCTACTCCTATATATCTATCTCTCCCCAGCCTGCTATGTCCTAAGCCTATATATCTATATCTATCTCTCCCCAGCCTGCTATATCCTTAGCCTATATATCTATCTCTATCTCACCCCAGCCTGCTATATCCTACTCCTATATATCTATCTCTATCTCCCCCCAGCCTGCTATATCCTTAGCCTATATATCTATATAAGTTCATATATATATATCTCTGTATCTCTCTATTCTTCCCCCAGCCTGCTATGTCCCCGCGGAGGCGGGACCTGGTGCGGCAGGCGTTCAACAAGATGGACAAGTCTAATGATGGAGTGATCACGGCGGTGGAAGGGTGTGTACAGTGCTAAGGAGCATCCCAAGTACAGGAGTGGTGAGTGGACGGAGACGGACGTCTTCAACCACTTCCTCAACTCCTTCAATGGACCCGACACTGACGGCATTGTGAGTACTAAGTATGCTATATGTGAGTACTAAGTATGCTATATGGGTGGGGAACTCTACATGATGGCATTGTGAGTACTAAGTATGCTATATGGGTGGGGAACTCTACATGACGGCATTGTGAGTACTAAGTATGCTATATGGGTGGGGAACTCTACATGATGGCATTGTGAGTACTAAGTATGCTATATGGGTGGGGAACTCTACATGACGGCATTGTGAGTACTAAGTATGCTATATGGGTGGGGAACTCTACATGATGGCATTGTGAGTACTAAGTATGCTATATGGGTGGGGAACTCTACATGACGGCATTGTGAGTACTAAGTATGCTATATGGGTGGAGAACTCTACATGACGGCATTGTGAGTACTAAGTATGCTATATGGGTGAGAAACTGTACATGACGGCATTGTGAGTACTAAGTATGCTATATGGGTGAGAAACTGTACATGACGGCATTGTGAGTACTAAGTATGCTATATGGGTGGGGAACTCTACATGACGGCATTGTGAGTACTAAGTATGCTATATGGGTGGGGAACTCTACATGACGGCATTGTGAGTACTAAGTATGCTATATGGGTGAGAAACTGTACATGACGGCATTGTGAGTACTAAGTATGCTATATGGGTGAGAAACTGTACATGACGGCATTGTGAGTACTAAGTATGCTATATGGGTGAGAAACTCTACATGACGGCATTGTGAGTACTAAGTATGCTATATGGGTGGGGAACTGTACATGACGGCATTGTGAGTACTAAGTATGCTATATGGGTGAGAAACTGGACATGACGGCATTGTGAGTACTAAGTATGCTATATGGGTGGGGAACTCTACATGACGGCATTGTGAGTACTAAGTATGCTATATGGGTGAGAAACTGTACATGACGGCATTGTGAGTACTAAGTATGCTATATGGGTGAGAAACTGTACATGACGGCATTGTGAGTACTAAGTATGCTATATTGGTGGGGAACTCTACATGACGGCATTGTGAGTACTAAGTATGCTATATGGGTGAGAAACTGGACATGACGGCATTGTGAGTACTAAGTATGCTATATGGGTGGGGAACTCTACATGACGGCATTGTGAGTACTAAGTATGCTATATGGGTGAGAAACTCTACATGACGGCATTGTGAGTACTAAGTATGCTATATGGGTGGGGAACTCTACATGACGGCATTGTGAGTACTAAGTATGCTATATGGGTGAGAAACTGTACATGACGGCATTGTGAGTACTAAGTATGCTATATGGGTGGGGAACTCTACATGACGGCATTGTGAGTACTAAGTATGCTATATGGGTGGGGAACTGTACATGACGGCATTGTGAGTACTAAGTATGCTATATGGGTGAGAAACTGTACATGACGGCATTGTGAGTACTAAGTATGCTATATGGGTGAGAAACTGGACATGACGGCATTGTGAGTACTAAGTATGCTATATGGGTGGGGAACTCTACATGACGGCATTGTGAGTACTAAGTATGCTATATGGGTGGGGAACTGTACATGACGGCATTGTGAGTACTAAGTATGCTATATGGGTGAGAAACTGGACATGACGGCATTGTGAGTACTAAGTATGCTATATGGGTGGGGAACTCTACATGACGGCATTGTGAGTACTAAGTATGCTATATGGGTGAGAAACTGTACATGACGGCATTGTGAGTACTAAGTATGCTATATGGGTGGGGAACTGTACATGACGGCATTGTGAGTACTAAGTATGCTATATGGGTGAGAAACTGTACATGACGGCATTGTGAGTACTAAGTATGCTATATGGGTGGGGAACTCTTCATGACGGCATTGTGAGTACTAAGTATGCTATATGGGTGGGGAACTCTACATGACGGCATTGTGAGTACTAAGTATGCTATATGGGTGGGGAACTCTACATGACGGCATTGTGAGTACTAAGTATGCTATATGGGTCAGAAACTCTACATGACGGCATTGTGAGTACTAAGTATGCTATATGGGTGGGGAACTGTACATGACGGCATTGTGAGTACTAAGTATGCTATATGGGTGAGAAACTGTACATGACGGCATTGTGAGTACTAAGTATGCTATATGGGTGAGAAACTGTACATGACGGCATTGTGAGTACTAAGTATGCTATATGGGTGGGGAACTCTACATGACGGCATTGTGAGTACTAAGTATGCTATATGGGTGAGAAACTGTACATGACGGCATTGTGAGTACTAAGTATGCTATATGGGTGAGAAACTCTACATGATGGCATTGTGAGTACTAAGTATGCTATATGGGTGAGAAACTGTACATGACGGCATTGTGAGTACTAAGTATGCTATATGGGTGGGGAACTCTACATGACGGCATTGTGAGTACTAAGTATGCTATATGGGTGGGGAACTGTACATGACGGCATTGTGAGTACTAAGTATGCTATATGGGTGAGAAACTGTACATGACGGCATTGTGAGTACTAAGTATGCTATATGGGTGAGAAACTGTACATGACGGCATTGTGAGTACTAAGTATGCTATATGGGTGAGAAACTGTACATGACGGCATTGTGAGTACTAAGTATGCTATATGGGTGGGGAACTGTACATGACGGCATTGTGAGTACTAAGTATGCTATATGGGTGGGGAACTGTACATGACGGCATTGTGAGTACTAAGTATGCTATATGGGTGGGGAACTCTACATGACGGCATTGTGAGTACTAAGTATGCTATATGGGTGAGAAACTGTACATGACGGCATTGTGAGTACTAAGTATGCTATATGGGTGGGGAACTCTACATGACGGCATTGTGAGTACTAAGTATGCTATATGGGTGGGGAACTGTACATGAAGGCATTGTGAGTACTAAGTATGCTATATGGGTGGGGAACTCTACATGACGGCATTGTGAGTACTAAGTATGCTATATGGGTGAGAAACTGTACATGACGGCATTGTGAGTACTAAGTATGCTATATGGGTGAGAAACTCTACATGATGGCATTGTGAGTACTAAGTATGCTATATGGGTGGGGAACTGTACATGACGGCATTGTGAGTACTAAGTATGCTATATGGGTGGGGAACTCTACATGACGGCATTGTGAGTACTAAGTATGCTATATGGGTGGGGAACTGTACATGAAGGCATTGTGAGTACTAAGTATGCTATATGGGTGGGGAACTCTACATGACGGCATTGTGAGTACTAAGTATGCTATATGGGTGGGGAACTCTTCATGACGGCATTGTGAGTACTAAGTATGCTATATGGGTGAGAAACTCTACATGACGGCATTGTGAGTACTAAGTATGCTATATGGGTGAGAAACTGTACATGACGGCATTGTGAGTACTAAGTATGCTATATGGGTGAGAAACTGTACATGACGGCATTGTGAGTACTAAGTATGCTATATGGGTGGGGAACTGTACATGACGGCATTGTGAGTACTAAGTATGCTATATGGGTGAGAAACTCTACATGACGGCATTGTGAGTACTAAGTATGCTATATGGGTGGGGAACTGTACATGACGGCATTGTGAGTACTAAGTATGCTATATGGGTGGGGAACTCTACATGACGGCATTGTGAGTACTAAGTATGCTATATGGGTGGGGAACTGTACATGACGGCATTGTGAGTACTAAGTATGCTATATGGGTGAGAAACTCTACATGACGGCATTGTGAGTACTAAGTATGCTATATGGGTGAGAAACTGTACATGACGGCATTGTGAGTACTAAGTATGCTATATGGGTGGGGAACTGTACATGACGGCATTGTGAGTACTAAGTATGCTATATGGGTGAGAACCTGTACATGACGGCATTGTGAGTACTAAGTATGCTATATGGGTGGGGAACTGTACATGACGGCATTGTGAGTACTAAGTATGCTATATGGGTGAGAAACTGTACATGACGGCATTGTGAGTACTAAGTATGCTATATGGGTGAGAAACTCTACATGACGGCATTGTGAGTACTAAGTATGCTATATGGGTGAGAAACTGTACATGACGGCATTGTGAGTACTAAGTATGCTATATGGGTGAGAAACTCTACATGACGGCATTGTGAGTACTAAGTATGCTATATGGGTGAGAAACTGTACATGACGGCATTGTGAGTACTAAGTATGCTATATGGGTGGGGAACTGTACATGACGGCATTGTGAGTACTAAGTATGCTATATGGGTGAGAAACTCTACATGACGGCATTGTGAGTACTAAGTATGCTATATGGGTGAGAAACTGTACATGACGGCATTGTGAGTACTAAGTATGCTATATGGGTGAGAAACTGTACATGACGGCATTGTGAGTACTAAGTATGCTATATGGGTGGGGAACTGTACATGACGGCATTGTGAGTACTAAGTATGCTATATGGGTGAGAAACTCTACATGACGGCATTGTGAGTACTAAGTATGCTATATGGGTGAGAAACTCTACATGACGGCATTGTGAGTACTAAGTATGCTATATGGGTGAGAACCTGTACATGACGGCATTGTGAGTACTAAGTATGCTATATGGGTGAGAAACTGTACATGACGGCATTGTGAGTACTAAGTATGCTATATGGGTGAGAAACTGTACATGACGGCATTGTGAGTACTAAGTATGCTATATGGGTGAGAAACTCTACATGACGGCATTGTGAGTACTAAGTATGCTATATTGGTGGGGAACTCTACATGATGGCATTGTGAGTACTAAGTATGCTATATGGGTGGGGAACTCTACATGACGGCATTGTGAGTACTAAGTATGCTATATGGGTGAGAAACTGTACATGACGGCATTGTGAGTACTAAGTATGCTATATGGGTGGGGAACTGTACATGACGGCATTGTGAGTACTAAGTATGCTATATGGGTGGGGAACTGTACATGACGGCATTGTGAGTACTAAGTATGCTATATGGGTGGGGAACTCTACATGACGGCATTGTGAGTACTAAGTATGCTATATGGGTGGGGAACTGTACATGACGGCATTGTGAGTACTAAGTATGCTATATGGGTGAGAAACTGTACATGACGGCATTGTGAGTACTAAGTATGCTATATGGGTGAGAAACTGTACATGCCGGCATTGTGAGTACTAAGTATGCTATATGGGTGGGGAACTGTACATGACGGCATTGTGAGTACTAAGTATGCTATATGGGTGAGAAACTGGACATGACGGCATTGTGAGTACTAAGTATGCTATATGGGTGGGGAACTGTACATGACGGCATTGTGAGTACTAAGTATGCTATATGGGTGAGAAACTCTACATGACGGCATTGTGAGTACTAAGTATGCTATATGGGTGGGGAACTGTACATGACGGCATTGTGAGTACTAAGTATGCTATATGGGTGGGGAACTCTACATGACGGCATTGTGAGTACTAAGTATGCTATATGGGTGAGAAACTCTACATGACGGCATTGTGAGTACTAAGTATGCTATATGGGTGGGGAACTCTACATGACGGCATTGTGAGTACTAAGTATGCTATATGGGTGGGGAACTGTACATGACGGCATTGTGAGTACTAAGTATGCTATATGGGTGGGGAACTGTACATGACGGCATTGTGAGTACTAAGTATGCTATATGGGTGGGGAACTCTACATGACGGCATTGTGAGTACTAAGTATGCTATATGGGTGGGGAACTGTACATGACGGCATTGTGAGTACTAAGTATGCTATATGGGTGAGAAACTCTACATGACGGCATTGTGAGTACTAAGTATGCTATATGGGTGAGAAACTCTACATGACGGCATTGTGAGTACTAAGTATGCTATATGGGTGGGGAACTCTACATGACGGCATTGTGAGTACTAAGTATGCTATATGGGTGAGAAACTGTACATGACGGCATTGTGAGTACTAAGTATGCTATATGGGTGGGGAACTCTACATGACGGCATTGTGAGTACTAAGTATGCTATATGGGTGGGGAACTGTACATGACGGCATTGTGAGTACTAAGTATGCTATATGGGTGAGAAACTTTACATGACGGCATTGTGAGTACTAAGTATGCTATATGGGTGGGGAACTGTACATGACGGCATTGTGAGTACTAAGTATGCTATATGGGTGAGAAACTCTACATGACGGCATTGTGAGTACTAAGTATGCTATATGGGTGGGGAACTCTACATGACGGCATTGTGAGTACTAAGTATGCTATATGGGTGAGAACCTGTACATGACGGCATTGTGAGTACTAAGTATGCTATATGGGTGAGAAACTGTACATGACGGCATTGTGAGTACTAAGTATGCTATATGGGTGAGAAACTGTACATGACGGCATTGTGAGTACTAAGTATGCTATATGGGTGGGGAACTCTACATGACGGCATTGTGAGTACTAAGTATGCTATATGGGTGGGGAACTCTACATGACGGCATTGTGAGTACTAAGTATGCTATATGGGTGGAGAACTCTACATGACGGCATTGTGAGTACTAAGTATGCTATATGGGTGGGGAACTCTACATGACGGCATTGTGAGTACTAAGTATGCTATATGGGTGGGGAACTCTACATGACGGCATTGTGAGTACTAAGTATGCTATATGGGTGGGGAACTCTACAATTGGCAGCTGTACACATTTATTATATTACACTGCATGCTGGGTTGGATAAGGTTGAAATTTGACATACAAATATTAAACAACATCTTTGTCAAAAGATGAAAGCATCTTTTCACTGATACCATACTTCATGTAAATGATTTATGAAAACCAAATGCATGATGGGAAAGATGAAATCATGTATCATAGAACCATGTATAACACATGGGTATTGACATTCGAGCACAGATAAATATTTCATGCTGAACATAGCATGATTTATTTAGATTTTACACAGTACCATTAGTCCCATAATTCCATGCTAAACAAGATCCAAAATGGCGGCTATGCAAATCCACTATTGACGCTTTAAAGCTATGTTGTCCAGGTTTATAGGATTAGCTTCTAGATTGTTCCAATTGTGTCATGTGTCACAGATACATGAGTCACTGGTCGCAAAAATGGTATTCATCAAATGTTCTTTTCAGAAGAACCTTGTTTAGGAATGATTTTAATTTTTTGACAGACTGATATTTCTATTGATAAAAATACATGTACCACATTGTAAGACTGATTTATTAGGTCATCTTATTGTGTGTTGCCAAGCAATTTACTGGTAATTGACCCTTTTTTTTTTAGATATATACAAAGTATAGAAGTATTTGTTAGATGTGCTAATGTTTACCGCCATTGAAATCTGCTTGATTGGCAGCTTTATGCGTAGATTTACGGAATTCTGCTAAATAAGGCTAAAAAATGATGAAAACTGGGTAAATCTGATTATATTTGATAAGACATTGATTTAAAATATGAGTCCTCTTTTGTTAAACTGTATTTTGAAGCTCAAGCGAATTGTAGATTTCCTGAAAATCTGACCCATAATTATAATTTCTCTGAAGTAATCTCACAGAGGTTCTCTGAAGTGGTGGTTAGGCCTACTTATGGTGTTTGTTGGAAATGTCTTCATTGAGGTTCATGGAATTCTACATAACCATCATCGTCAGCACTGCTGCAGGCGGGAATTCAAGGAACCAATGCACGAAATAATAGAAGTCACAATATTTTGTTCAAACTTCGTCTTGAGAAAGAACATGGTTGGGGGAATACAAAAAGCTAAAAAAAACCCAGGATGTTGACTTTCAGGGATGAGTGAAATTTACTCCCATTCACTATTGACTTCAATGGGGGAAACTCATCGTGATACTAGTTCAGCTTAATAGCCTTTTTTCTAGTTCAATGCCCATGCACTTATTTATTTCAATCGGGTGGGTTCAATAACATGTCAGCTATATATATATGCAGATTTTAAAGAAATTCATATGATTCAATCGTCAAGCTGCTATTGCGGAAAATGCAGAAAATACCCGTTTTTCACATATAAAGTACATTTTAGCGGTCCCTGAAATAAAAACTAAATCAATGACATAACTATGGTTTTGGGGGGATTCTTGGGTCCAACAACAATGGTCTTTCGAAATCCAAAGTTTTAAAAAAAATCCATGATTCTTTCATTTTTTTTATTAAACACTGACATTTACCTTCAATGGGTGAATCAAGTAATTACTCCACCTTCAGGAACTTAGTGAGTAATTCCATATTTTTCATGTTAATCAAATAGTTATTCTATATACCTAGATGAAATGTGAACCCACACTTTTTGGAAAAAGCGGGGAAGCTGGGGAAGCCGCTCTGATCAGAACAATATCGGAGCACTGCCACTCCTTACTTACACTCCGTACAAACTCTGAGATTATAATTTATTCCATTAAAAAGCTAACGAAATGTAGAATCTTATCCTGGAATCTATACGCCTGCAGGTGTTATGGTGTTCCATAAGGTCGCCTGCAGACCTCGTCAAACAAAACACACAGTTGTTTGTAATGAAACCATAATTTTAAAAGCTTTGATTATTCCCATCGATATAACAAACACAGAGAAATGAAAATAATCTCACTAAACTAACCAGGCAAGCAGTTACCGTACACACATTCTAGCGCGGATACTCTGCATATATACCAAATATACAAACAATTACTACTTGGGGCAGATGTTCTAGTAATGTAGAATGGAATGAGCGGTACAGACCACATGTTTCTACGGCACACTACAATTCAAAAACATTTAAACAACATATTTCCTAGAACTTATGAACGCAGTTTTCTGTTACTTGACAAATATTGACACATGGTGTGCGTAAACAGCCCTCATTTGTATAATTATAGCCTACTACTGAGTTGTATTTGACTGTTAGCTGTTAGACACTAATAGCACTAAGTACCTGAGGCTATTTCCATAGACCAAACATCGGACCAAAGTGAAGTTGGTTATCATATAAAACATTTCATTTCTGTTATAGAGTAATGAGTTGAACCATTGTTCTGTAAGTAATGTGGACATTTACGTGTTTACATATGAACTACTGTTGTTAAATGTCTTTGGCCTGTAAGTGAATAAAAAAAAATAAAAAAAAAAAATGTTGTTCTCATTGCCTGAGGCTATGGGATGGCATTATGACCCGCCACATGGCGCCACCTGGTTGATCTCTTCCACACTAACTACTCTATCTCCCTCAATATCCTCCAGGGGGCAGCAGCTGTATGCTCACCCCATCCCGCTATAATCTAACATTCTCCACCTACTTCAGTTTTTTGTTTTTAAAGATGTTTATTCAGCAAGATGAAATTATGCAATTACACACTATTCTCATTCGAGGCTGATGTTTAGAAAAAATTGTAAGCATATAAGTACATTACCACAAGAAAAAGAAATATTACAAGGTGATAAGAGAAAAAAGAAGGAATTTTTTAAATTTGAAAAAAAAAACAGTCAAGCCTAACATCTACCCCTATCCTTTGTCTACCCACCCACCAACACCTACTATTAACGGTCGCAGGGGACCTGTTTCTTAATCTAAATAACCATGCCCCTACCATGTACCTGCCCATTCAACTCACCGCTTATCTGTTTTGTTGTTTTTTGTTTTATTCTACTCCATAGAATGACCTTCAAAACGCAAGGATATGTTTTATACATATATATGTTCCGAAGTTTGGTACATAGATTCATACCACTAAAATGGCTAGTTCCAGCGATGTTGTAAATGAATCAGTTTGAAAAATATTTTTTTGTGACTCATTTTCCTATAACATATGAAAAACAGTATTGCCTAGTCCTCCTACCGTGTAGGCACTTGAGACTCTGGTGCTCCTGAGCTATTCTAGGGGTTAGGTGACATCACACACCATTGTGTAACCCCATTATAGTAATTTTATATTAATCATTAATTATCACCCATTAATTTTATTATATTATCTCATTACTAAAATCACTAATTATGCTTAGCTACCCAGTACTGTGCAAGACTACTTATTCATGCTAGGCCATGGGTATTATCTAACGGGCTCCGCCCCCTTATTCCTTATCCACGCCCTAGTGGAGATCTGTACATTGACCAGATCACTAAATCGCTTGGTAAGCTCTTCTCACAAAGATCACACATGTCTCAGTGTTCCTTCCTTCACACCTTAACATTGGTGGAGAATTCGGAAAAGGAGCTTGATGACTAGAGACTGAGTATGAGAGTAAAAGAGTAAAGACAACTGACACCAGCCTAATGTTAAATAGTATCCTCTCTTACCTCACGAAGTAAAGTGATGTGTTTCAGAAAAATGAGTCATAAGTCGCAAAAAATAGATTTTGAGATACTATTATATTTGAAAAGATGAGATCAAGCTGATTCCAATGATAGTAAGCAGTCTAATAATCTAATAATAAAGTTTCAAATATTCCTGGGGGTTAATAAACAGTAAAGTAACTAAATGGAGTCCATAATATGAGGACTTTTAATACGAAAGTATACATTACATACATTGTCCTGAAATTTGAGACATAGATCAATATAACTATAAGTAAAAAACTCTCCAAAAAATCAGAACGTTCCAATAAGTAATCTTGTAAAATAAACACTTTAAAAAATACCATTTTTGCGACTTATGACTCATTTCCATGAAACACATCACATATCTTACATAACACATCTCTAAAACCATGTAAAACCTAATGTTTGTTGTATGTTTGCAGGTGACACGGGAGGACTGGACTAACTACTATGCAGGGGTATCCGCCTCCATAGACTCTGATGCTTACTTTGACCTAATGATGAGACAAGCGTGGAAACTCTAAGGATTTTTTTTAAATAAATTTTATCTGGACAAATTCTCACAAAACTGATAGGTCTCATTTCAAGTATTTTGATCCTGATCATGGTAACATCATCCATAATGTAGTAATATAATATTGATGCCCACATCACTAGAGTGCTTTACGGCACTTAGAGTCTTAAATGGACTAGCTACAAAAGCGTTAGTATCAGAGAGAAGAGAAAAAGATTTTGACGGGGAATTTGTATGGTTTCAAAAATAAAAACATGAAATTATACAGAAATGTTTTTGCGTTGCGGTAAAATAAACATGAGACATCAAGTTTGGCTTAGATCTAGGACTGGGGCGAGTCAGACTGAGACTTTGGTAGAGGGCCTAAGCAAGAACTCAGTTGAGCAGAGAATGCTCTAATTTAATATACCAAACTCATGTTCAGATAACAAGACACCACTGAAGAAGAAGACAACCCATCTCTGAAACATGTATGGTCGTGAATGAATAAACAACAACAAAAAAACTTTATCTCTCAAGGCTGGGTTCCACTGGCCGGCTTCTCTTCCCGCTACTCTTCCCGTTTCTTTGCTCCCGCTTCTAAAGAAGCGGGAGCAAGAAGCTGAAGGTATACCGGAATGGGTGCTATTGCCCCGCTACTTCCACCGCTACTTCTAACGCTACTCAGAAATCTAAGCAGATGACATTTTATTTTCACATAGAAATGGACGCATCAAGTAGCGCGAGGGGTAACGTAGAACGGTGCCATTGCCCCGCTTCAGCTCCCGCTACTTCCCGCTACCTACCTCTACAAAGTAGCGGCGCTTCAAATCAAACATGTTTGATCGAAGCGGGAGCACTCTACGCTTCGAAAACGCTCCAAAAGAAGCGGGAAGTAACGTGGCTTTGTAGCGGGAGCCAATAGCACCCATCCCTGTTACTCTCCCGCTTCTGCTCCCGCTTCTTTCATCAAGAAGCGGGAGCAGTAGCGGGAGAAGTAGCGGGCCAGTGGAACCCACCCTTCAGTGTCTTATTGGGTATTGTGTCTATCTTATACCCTCCTGGTTCACTATCATTGTAATCGGCTTGAGTTCCTCTATTAAAATATGGTGATATCTCAAAATCCAATTTTTGTGACTGGTGACTCATTTTCCTGAAACAAATCACATCAAGGCAATCTTTAATGGAATTGTTTATGAATGTTTAATTGTGTTCATGTGTGACTGGTGATATATTCTATACACAATCCCAAACCTTAATAATATAAACCTGCATCTGCACTCATAATATCCACATTTATTGAATCATTTTCCCCACAAAACTCCCTCTTATTAAATCAATTGGGTTCCAATGATAGTAAACATTAGGGCATTTGATAAGTATATATTTGTTTTTGTATGCATTTCCTGGTAGTCAACTATAAAATAAAAAACTATAAAATATAAAACTATGAAAAGATAAATATCATCATTAGGCTAACCTCAGATATGCATTGATATATAGGTCAGATTTTCAGAAAATGTACAATCGGCAGCTCAACAGCTTTAGTAATTTCTGCTAAATTCTGCTAAAAAATGTTATACATTTGGGGTATATCCGAGTATATTTAATATCGCATTGATTTAAAGTATCAGTTCTGTTGTGTTTGACTGCATTTTGAAGCTCATTTTAATCTTAATGTGTGTAGTTTGAGAGGGTGAAGGCGAATTTTACATTTTCTGAAAACCTGACCCATATTCTGGAAACTTATATCTTGAAAGTCGCTGCTAGTTGCACTAAACAAACCGCAAAATGAACATTCTGATTCTGGGTTTCCCTAGAAAAGAAATGTGAAAAATGGCGACTTATGACTCATTTTCCTGTGACGCATCTTGCTGCTAGTAATACAATTAGAAGACAATGCGATGATAGGATTGTTATTAACAATCAACATGTGTTCTAATAAGGTCAGTAATTAGCGGAATTATTCATATAGGGAGTTGGGGGATTGTGTGGAATTTTAGCATTCTATCAACTTCATGGGTAAGATTTTCAGAAAATGTACAATTCACTCTCACCTATCTTTTCAAATAAAGCAAATTTCTGACAAAAATAAAGTTCTAAATACAGTTCAACCTAACCAAATAGATTGCTAGAATTAATGCAATGTCAAATATACTTTAATTTACTTTAGTGTTGGTCAAATTGCAGCTTAATTTAGCAGAATTTACTAAATGTGTACATCTGCCAATTGTACATTTTCTTGAGAAAATTGTACAGAAAATCTGAACCTCATACACTCAAATCTAGGTACACTGCTTACGTCTATGTCTCAATTTATATATTAGGGGTCCGGTATATTAGCTAACGAAGATAATTATGTTGTGGCAATCTTTCCTATAATTAGTATTTCCTATGTGGCTTTCCCAGGTCGTAGGGATATCCCTTGCTGTACATGTGTGGGTCAGTAAAGTAGTATGGACTTAGAAGATTGTGGTTTGGAGGGAAGAGTCTTATGGCATGTGATAGAGGATGAGCGATAGCGAGTTCTCTATCATATCCATAAGGCTATTCCCTCCAAACCACAACCTTCCAAGTCCTTTAGGGGTCAACCACAGACTCTGTCCGCTGGTAGGATTGTCTGTTAAAAGGGCAATTTAGGGATAAAACTGGACCGGAGACCCCTAAAAGGTAAATAGGGTGCATACAATTCACATAGCTAAAACCCTGGTCCCTATATGTGATGTGTTTCAGAAAAAATGAGTCATAAGTCGCAAAATTGATATTTTTCAAAGTGTTTTTATCACAAGATCACATCATTGGAATAATCTGAATTTTGAGGAGTTTATCACTTATTGCTATGTCAATTGATGTCTCAAATTCCAGGACAATCTATGTAATATATCCTTTCGTTTTAAAGGTCCTCATATGGACTACATTTAGTTACTTTACTGTTTATTCACCCCTAGAAATATTGGAAACTTTTTTTCCAAAAACGAAAATATCAAAGTTAAAATCTAGAAATACTTATTAGATTATTAGACTGTTTACTATGATTGGAATCGGCTTGATCTCATCTTTTCAAATATGATGGTATCTCAAAATCTATTTTTTGCGACTTATGACTCATTTTCCTGGAACACAACACATATGGTGTGGTACCTTGCTTATGTTGTGTTACGTTTCATTCAAGTTGTGTATCTTTTGAGGTGAAATCCGAACATAAGCCTAACAAACTTCATCCAACATGTTTGAATTTGATAGGTTAAAGGCAGAGTGGCTGTTGCTATGGGTTGTATACAATGTCAAATTAACTGTTCGCTTTTTTCATGCAAAGTAGAAATGTAGCGCTTCAAGTAGATCGCAGATTTCAGGCTGTATTTGCAAAAAAAAATATGAAGCTGCTTTTCATATGTGATCCGTTTTAGGAAAATGAGTCATAAGTCGCAAAATATTGATTTTGAGATATCACCATATCTGAAAAGAGGAGATCAAGCTGATTCCAACGATAGTAAACACTAGGAAACCTATTATGTATTTCTATATTTTAAGTTTGATATTATTATTTTTGAAAAAAATAGTTTGCAATGTTTCTGGATTGGTAATTACCACTAAAGTAACTAAATATACTCCATACAAAGGCCTTCAAAACGCAGAGATATATTTAATACAATGTTCCGAAATTTGTTACATAGATATATGACTATAAATGCTAAGCCCTCTGAGAATCAGAAAATTTCAACGAAGAGATATTGTGAAAAAAACACTTTGAAAAATATCAATTGTGCGACTTATGACACATTTTCCTGGAACACATCACATATACAAGCCAATACACACTCAGGATGAAGATGGTTGTGAAGGACACTTCCTGGGCTTATACACGATGCAGAAAATGTACAATTCAACTTCACCAATCTTCTCAAATAAACCAAATTTCAGACCGAAATAAAGTTCAAAATAAAGTTCAACCTAGCCAGACAGATTGCTATAATCAATACAATGCCGAATATATTCATCTTTACCTAGTATTAACCAAATTGCAGACTAATTTTGCAGAATTTATTAAATGTGTACAGCTGTCAAGTGTACATTTTCTGAAAATCCGACCCAATAGACGAGACTAACGCAGTCGCACCATAATGCTGATGGCGCCACCTGGTATAATAAGGCAAATAAACGTTGTTTTTCTGTACTATAGACATTTTGTGCGACACATCGTAGGACAAGCTCAAGAACTATTGCTATTATTGTTCTTAATCTATGGGAGTTGGGATTTGAGGGGCTAGATCTATGACAATTCCATGTTGGGAATCATTATGTCTACCTAGTAACTAAAAGTGAATGTTTTCTCAATGATTATGCTGCTTTAAATATGATGGTCTTAGAATACAATAGAATAGAAAAATATTGTATTTACATTATGTTATTGATGAACAGGTCTACAGGCCTCTAGGTACCTTTTAGGATTTACACACAGGTCTTCCCACCGTTCCCTTGATATTATACATATAGGGTTAATACATAGTACACGGTACATTTAATAAATGGTAAACTCATTTATGCACGTTAAAAAAGTTTAAAACCCATAACTAAGTAATTACATAGTAATCCAGTACAGGATTAAATCTAGGCAAGCAGATGATGCTCAGGGCCTACTATGTGTACAAAAAAACACTTATAGTTCAACCAAAACATTAATATAATAATAATGTAACATAGTATATAATATAATCTTTCAACCTGAGGAGAGGGGCCTGTTTTATCCTTTGTGAGTATTGTCTATTGTCTTCCTGAAATGTTTCCTTGACTCTATGGCCTGTTTCTCAGTCAGAAGTGAGTTCCTGGCTATCTTAGCTTCATATAGAAAGCTGTTTTTGTAAATTGCTGATTTTGGACGATTAATTTTCAGATTTTTTCTATTTTTCGCATGGCTTCTAGTTGGTATTTTCCTTCTGTCTAGTCTTGAGTCTGATTGTGCTAGGTAATGTGCAGCTTCCAGTATATGGACCTATCTCCTTACATGATTTTAACACTGGTTTTTTCCCTATCAATATTAGTTTTTGTTTGTTAACTATGGAACGGATTCCTGAATTAAACAAAGAATCCAACCTTTTTAATAATTGTTTGTTGGTTGTAAAATAAAAAATGTCTCCCTGATCTATATTGGGAACTATTACAGATTTAACAATATCTGTTTTCAACTTTTTTGTCAGTGTATGGTGAGCGTTTGACAATAGTCTCACCTTCCACTTAAGTTTATCAATTAATTTATAAACATGGGTTTTGTATGTCAAGTCTTTATCGATAACAAGTCCCAAATCATTTTTCTTCTGTTTTTATACTGTAAAAGAGGACTGTGTCATCCGCATAATGTTGGATAGTAGAATTTTGGACAACTTGGTTGTTGCTGGTACTTTATTTGTCCTGGTATAATATCAGCGGGTCTAAACTCCCAACATCTAGGGAGGATTTCAGGCCCTGCCAGATCAGGTGGTTGACACATAAGAAAAAGTGAAGGTCATTGATGTTCATTGTGAAGAGGATCGGGCCTAAAACTGTTCCCTGGGGTACGCCATGAGTGATCTTGCCCTGGGTCGATAGGTGACCATTTGCCTTTACACAATGATATCTATTTGACAAATAATTTCTGAACCACGCATTTTATTTCATCCTATTCTTTATAATTTTTCAAATAATTTTGAATGGTCCACGATGAAAACGCTTTTTGGAAATCCAAGAAAACAGCAGGTGTTATCTTGGCCTAATTTAGATTATCATATATAGTCTCCATGAGGTCAACATGTGCTCAATTGACAGAGTGGCCCCTACGAAATCCATACTATTTCTGGTAATATTCTTCATTTTATTCTAAATATGATAACAGCTGGTCTTGAAGCACTTTTTCTAATATTTTAGCAGATATTTGTATTCCTGAGATAGGCCTGTAATTATCAGGGGAGTTTTGGGGTCCGTTTTGTGTAGGGGGGTAACTGTTGAGGGTTTAAATGAGTCTAGCACTATAGCGCTAAAAAGGGATAAATTGACTATTTGTGCAATTTGGGGGGCCAGGACCCTTAGACAAGGTTTCAAGATCTTGCCTGGGATATTTTCAATGCCAGAACTTTTGTTAGCGTCAATTTTTTTGATTATTTTTTCTATTTCTTCTGGGAGAACAGGCATGAATTTAAAATTCATTTATAATGTTTACCGCTCATATAAATGAGTCAGATTTTCAGAAAATGTACAATTCAACTTGGCCAATCTTCTCAAATAACCCAAATTTCAGACGAAAATAAAGTTCAAATTACATTTCAACATAACCAAACAGATCGATGGAATCGATACCATGCCGAATATAGTCAAATTCACCTAGTATTGACCAAACTGCAGCCAAATAATGTAGAGGTGCCGATTGAACATTTTCTAAAAATCTGACCCAAATACTCTGTAGGCCTATGCTACAGCCATTTTCCTACTGGTGTCAGTACACGAACAAAATTGAATCAACTGAATTCATAATGCATACCATGTAGCATGGTTGAAAAAGTGAAAATATCCCCATGTACATAAGATACAATTAATACAGACGTAAGCCTTACATGCCGTACAACCCAAGCTGTAATGTAATAAAACCAGACTAGTGTTATGTAGATATTGACCGTGATACCCTTGGTGACCTTCAGCCCTTATACCCTAGGAATGTGTGCATATTAATATAAATGATAACGTTATTGATGTCCTTAACCAGTGCTGAAGGTCATATATTGTTTTATTTGATTCATTCGTCCGAGAAAAATGTTTGTGGCATTGGTCAAAGACATTCTTTCCACCTCCTCCCTGAAGGTGGAATGTGAGTTCAAAGAGGAAAATGAGTCATGAGTTGTAATAAGTATTAAGTAAACAACTTTTTAATTAACTATTGATTTACTTAACTCTACAATTAGTGTGAACTTAATGTACCTACCTGGTGTTTCCAAGCGAAAAGTTTTCTCGTTGACCGTTACTTGTGTCTGATGTCATGTTATAGTTATTGCGATGTAGTCATGCTCTGACTGAAAATGTTAATCGTTTACCTAAAAAACCTTAAACTTGAACTTAGGTCACATCATAATAAAGGGCTGAATAAAAAGTGATGTTTGTATATCAGTTCACTAGCTATGTATTTTGCTGTGGTGTATTTTAACCCCTCCGTATCAGTGATATATTATGATTAACCATATGTGAGAACTTGTCCACATGTATTTATAGGGGAGAGGAGAGACAAGAGGGAATGGTGAGAGAGAGAAACGAAAAGAGGGGAGGAGGGGGTGAGTGAGGGAGGGGGAAGAGGGAGGGAAAAAGGAATGAGGGGTTGGGGTTAATGAAGGCAGATCCTGTGAAGGGCATCGGAAAGGTGTGTTGAAATTAGGATAATTTTTGTCTTAGTTTCCCTTGGAATGAAGGGGTATATGGTGGATAATGCAATGCTGTAGCATAGACTAGAGATGTTTAAAAAAATCCCTTTTTCAGCCTGTTGGTAGTGCTGAAACAGTTTTTGTAGAATGTAATTGTAAAAAATTGTAAAAAAAAAGCTGGTGCTTTTTGAAATTTTTGAAAATTTCAGGCCTCATTTAACAACATGCCAAATTTCAAAAAGGTATCACAACTTGCACAATGTAAACAATTAGGTCCCCAAATAATCTAACCTTATCTGAAAAAATGCTTTTTTGACCAAAATCTGACCGTTGCCATGGGAACAAAATTCAAAAATAAATATATTTTGTTGAGACATATTTTTGGAATCTCCATACATACTTGTTAACTATAATACCCCAGCCTGTATAGTATATTTTATACATGTTATATTCCCTGCAAATAACAATGCTTAATATTCTTAATGTGGGCAATAATGGCCTGAGCCAAGTGCTTTTTCCTATGGAGACCAATGCTATTTTGTGGAAAATGACACAAAAGCATAAAAGTCTCAAAAAGCACACAGTCCCTAGGTGGGGACTTTTCAGGGAATGTTCCCCCATGTTTCCTGCATCATATATCCAAAAAATCAGCTTTACATTATTTTATTCTGGGTTCCATACTAAAATGCCTGTGCTATGAAGGAAGTGTGTCCACTCATCGACATACAGCAGTCAAAGAAGCTTCCGGTCTCAAAACATTTGTTAGATGATTGACTGCCAATTTGTAATCAACTAGGGAGATTCTAAGGCCTGTGTGTTGCTGACATCATTGCAATTAATCTGATATATAACATTAGTTTAGGTCTCGGATATACACTTTTCCATAAGCATTGGAGTACACAGACCCATACTGTGGCATCACCTCTCTAGCACCTCTCTTCTAGGGGAAGAATGCGCTGCATCCAGATTAGTTCCAACAAATTTAAACATTAGGCAATGGCTAGATCTAATAGCAGTATTTGGATAGCAACAATTGATATGAGTCTAAAGGCTGGGTTCCACTGGCCGGCTACTTCTCCCGCTACTCCTCCCGTTTCTTTGCTCCCGCTACTTCTAAAGTAGTGGGAAGTAACGGGAAGTAGCCGCTTCAAATCAAACATGTTTGATTTGAAGCGGCTACCTCCCGCTACTTGCTCCCGCTTCTAAAAGCAGCGGGAGCAAAGAAACGGGAGGAGTAGCGGGAGGAGTAGCCGGCCAGTGGAACCCAGCCTTAAGGGATAAACTCTCAAAATATCAGAATTGTGCTGACTGTTGGGTTGGAAAAGGAAGTTGTATGTACTGTAGTCGTGGCAACGCATACATTATTTACTCGTTCACTGCCACTGTTCCACTACCTGATTATATATGTTCCTTTTCCATTATTAAATAGTGTTACATGTAACATGTATACTGTTCAGACATCTTTACATTTCCGGTCGGGAAGGAAATGTTTCAATTTTAATTAGAGTTATGTGATGCATGCAGTTACTCATCAATGTTTAAGGCATGGTTTGATCTAATATTCATGTTTCTATTTGATGACTTCACGGCTGTAGATTCAATATTCATGAATTATAAATGTAGGCTCAAATCCTCAGATCACATAATAATGGTATGTCAGTGATTGGATGCCTACTGCGCTAATATGTTTCATGGCCAAGGACTAGGCGTCCAAATGTTAATGACAATTTCAGCCCTAACAGGATCATAATGACATTTTAGGGTTTGCAGCGAGAGACTTTCCCTTACTTTGATAATAGACTGTTTGATTAATGGTTAAGATTTCTTGAAAATCTACAGTTCACCTTCACCAATTCTCTCAAATAACCCTAATTTAAGACAGAAATCAGCTTCTAAATTCAGTTAAACCTAGCAAAACAAATACTATACATCAATGTGATACCAAATATATTCAGATATACCTGTTATTCACTATTGTCAGCCTAATTTAACAAAATTTCCAAAATGTGTAGGGCTGACAATTGTACATTTTGACCCAAATGTAGTAGACCATTTGTACCCATAGTAGTTCTAAGCTCTTGTCCTCCTAATATGTTTAATTTTGTTCACTTTCCACTGAGATAGGAAATGGTGATGTGGTGAGAGACAAGGCGAGGTATATATGTGTGTATTTGTATTTGTCTTCAACATTTACAAAATCAATCAATCAATGGTTGAGGAATGGGATGCTACCTCTCAGCTCAGAGCTCTTTTTCCCAGCTACCCTTTGGCATATTGTATACAATATTCCATTTGTTTGAAGCCTACATCCGACATCCAACAATAATATCAATATATGCAGACAAGAATAGTTAACAATAAGGTAACAATACGATTCTTCAACCTTAGAAGATAAAATGATGTGCAAAATATCACCAATTGAGACTATATTTCGGCATTCTGTACTGGATGAGGACTAATATTAACAACTAAATGGGTAAGATTTTCTAAAAATGTACAATTCACCTTCACCAATACTCTCAATCCTCCAACATTTCAGACACAAATCAGCTTCAAACTAGAGTTTAACATAACAGACCTGATACTTTAAATCAATGAGATTTCATCCTGTGAAAGAGTTAAGTATAACTACCAGTGATTATATGTGTATTCATGCATGGCTAATGACAGAGACTATTGATTGCTGTTGATTGAAATTTACGACATTACACAAACTGGAGTTGTTTCTCCTGTACTGTCGCTTTTACTCATATGCTCCAGGATGTGGGCACCCCAGGTGATACTCTTAGCAGCTCTAGCAGGTAATGATTTTACATTCATCATAGACATGTTTTCTTTATTATAGACACTATTTTCCATTATGCCATATATATGTTTACATCTTTTCTAACTGGAAAATGTGATCCGTTTCATGAAAATGAGTCGCAAAATATGGATTTTGAGATATCACCATATTTGAAAAGAGGAGATCAAGGCGATTCCAATGATAGTAAACACTAGGAAACCACATAAGTATTTCTATAATTTAAGTTTGAGATTTTTATTTAGAAAAAAATAGTTTGTAATGTGTCTGGATGGGTGATTGCCATTAAAGTAACTAAATATGCTGCATAAAAAGGCCTTCAAGAAGCATACATATAATATTCAGTACAATCTCAGAACTTGTTAAAAGGATTTATATGACTGTGATTGTTAAACCCCCTAAGAATCAGATTTCAATAAAGATATTTTGTGAAAAAGACACTTTGAAAACAAAAATTTGCGACTTGTGACACATCACAAACAGGTTAACGTTTGTTGTCCATGACAGAACTCCCGAATACGCCTTCTATAGTACTTAGTTTCCATTTACACACTCATCAAAGTGAAATTAAATTAACTCAAACAGGGTATCAACTTGCATACAATGTACACCCTTTAAAATATTTGTTATGGGTAGGTAGGATTGCAGTATTTTAGCCTTTGCTTTTGGTGCAGGACTTACATGTAAAACACAGTAACATGTGTCCAAGTTTGTAGAAAAGCATATTTATCAGTAGCTTTTACCTTCAGACTATTGTGACTGAGAGTAAAGCTGTGGACACACACAGCCGATTTGGCTCCCGATTATCCCCCGATTTTGGTCTTCCAATGAATCCTAGGATTTCATTTCCAATCCTGGTTGATCCTGGTTATTTAAAAAACTTAAACCAGGACTTGAAATAAAATCATAGGATTTTTCAGAAGACCAAAATCGGAGGGCAATCGGGAGCCAAATCGGCTGTGTGTGTCCATGGCTTAAGAGTGAATGTCAGTGGTATATTAGAGTTGGTGAGTCAGTGAAACATTGGCTGTAATTGAGTGAGTGAGTTAGTGTAACCTAGTGGAAGTGAGTGAGTGGGAGTGGCTGGGCTAGTCATTTAGAGACTGAGTGAGACAGTGAGACAGTGATTGAAACAGAGAGTGAATGAAACAGAGAGTGAGTGAAAAAGGGAGTGGAAAAGGGAGTGAGTGATTAAAACAGTGAGTGAGAGGGTGAGGGAGAGAGTGAGTGAGTGATTGAGAGAGTAAGTGTAAGTGGTTTGATGAGGGATTTAGTGATTGGGGCGGTGAGTGAGTGTGAGTAAGGGAATCATGAGACTTAGATTAAGTGAATGTGCATGTGAGTAAGAAGGCATGTGAGTGCACTCTTATACTACTGTATTATGATTGGAATGATCTACACCAGTTCTTTCTGCTCTATTTTGTATATGAAGCAGCTGAGCCCAGCTTGCCTGGTTACATAATAATCACATGTTTAAGTCAGATTGTCAGAAAATGTACAATTGGCTGCTTTACATATGTAGTAAATTCTGCTAAATTAGGCTATAATTTGGTCAATACTAGGTAAATTCAAGTATATTCTGCATTGCATTGATTCTAGGTTTGTTTAGGCTGAACTGTATTTTGAACTTTATTTTTGTCTGAAAATTGAGTTTACTGGCTGATGTACAGATGGGAAGAGTAGCAACCCTAGAATACTGCATTGGGGTAAAATACCCAAATCAAATACACAGTCCCTAGAATTATGTGGGGTATAAGATGTAGTTATATGGTTCTTTATATAAACAAAGACTTCTGTAGTTTCTGTATATGTTGTTTATTATAGATGATGATAGGGCTGATCCCTACACGTTTAGGTTAAGTGACAAGATATACTAATCTTGCGATATATATAGTGATATATAATATATCAAGTATACAGATGTACATACTTATATATATGTTTATCCCAGTAGACGTTCACCAGGAGAATACTAGAGGGAAGGAGAGAGAAAAAGAATGGGAGAGGGAGAGGGGGAGAGGAAGTGATAGAGGGAGTGTGAAAGGAGAGATGAGACAGGGAAGGAGAGGTTAGATTTATAACATAAGTTAAGGACAGTAGTAAAAAGGGAGATCAATATCATGTAGAGGCCTACAATACTGATAATTATTATACACGTATTCACTACCGAGGCCCCAACAGCTGCTCATTACTTGCAACACAGTATTGGACAAGTACATTACCGGCGCATTGTCATGACAATGCAAGTTTGGTGGCAACAGTTTGCTGACGCAAGGTTGCCAATGCAAGTTTGCCAGGGCAAGTGCTTTCTTCCTCCATTGTTTCAACTATTTCTAGTTATGTTTCTCTCATACGAAAAACCAGATATGGCAAATTATGTTAGTATCTTTTTAATCAAACAAGTTTTACATGCAAAACTAGGCATGTATAATAATCAACATATAGGACTCGTTGCCGCATGGACGCATACATAATGGAATCAATCTCCGATATTGTCCTTTATTTACATGCCATGTGGCAACTCATCCAATAAGGGCTAAGTACGAGTTCTGTTATGTTCTGTTATGTCAAACTCCATTTTGAAGTTGATTTGTGTCTTAAATGTGTTATTTGAGTGAATTGGTGAAGATGAATTGTACATTTTCTGACAATCTGACCCTAATAGCCTCCTATTGCAGCCTACTCCAGTAGTATGGCTGAGAGAGTCTTCTATGCCTCCACCTTCATATCAACAGAGCCCGAGGCCGCCTTGCATTGCTCACATATTGGAGGCACACTCGCTAAGCTTGACTCTACACAGGACGTGAACCAGATTGTCTCATTAATGTTAGTATTTACTTTTTTAAATTTTAGTGTAATGCCAACACAATATTTAAAGGGAGGGAGGTGAATACAGGATCCACGCAGACCTAGAAGTCCTGCATTCATATATTAGAGAAATAGATTGCAGATGCAAGATATATTTTTATAATTGATTTTAATTATTAAATTGAGGAGAATAGGGTTTTAAAGAAAACCTAAAGTGTGATGGATCATCAACTATGCCAGTGTTATAATATGCATGGTCTCTAGAGTCTTCTATGGTCAAGTGGTTAGCATCTAGGACTGCCAATCATGACATTGTGAATTTGAATCCCAGTGAAGGTAGCCTTTTTATTTGTCTCATTTTAGAGTCATTTAATTTTTCAATTTCACTAATTTCTACACAACTGGGACTCTGACTTCTTCTAAACTCACACATGTAGTTATTGATGCAATTCCCTTTAGATTGGTGAAAGAATTAGAGTCTAAGATAAAATTAAGGGAGAAAATCTGTTGATACATAGGTTCTCTGTTATAGAGGCATGGGTGGTGGTCCTAAGCTTGTGTTTATTTTGGGCGAAAATGGTTTACGCAAGGTGCAAGAATTTGTTTAGTAAAATGATGAACAACTTGTTGGTGTATGATTGCTGCAGGTTGAAGTTAGACCTGTACTCAGTGTTGCTGGGTGGTAAGGAGCAGGGCGTGTTGGATGACTGGCGCTGGCCTGACCTGAGCCTGGTTGACTGGGGCCTGGTGCCCGGTGGGGGCCCCACTCTCACATTCACGGCAGATGATGTGATGGTACTGCAGCCGGATGCAGAGAGTAACAACATGACACTCACTGATGCACCATCAAATACTGACAGAAACCACTATATGTGTCAGATAGATACATGTAAGTCGTGTTTTTTTTACATTTTAGTATGTAATTTCAAATGCTTAATTTTGATTCTTTCTCAACAAAATATGAAGAAATAAAAAATGGAAATTCAGTTAATCACTGTTCAAGCTGGAATCTTATTTAAAGTTGGTCTGTTCTTTTCCAACCCATCTAAAAGTCATTTAACCAAGATTTAGCAAGATTTCATCCAGGAAAAAGATGTTTTATTTTGTCTCATTTTCGAGTCATTTTATTTTCTAATTTCAAAAACATCTTCACATCAGGACTCGGATTTGTTTTAAACCCAGGTAGTTATTCATGCAATTCCCTTTCAATTGGTTAAAGAACTAGAGCGTCTAAGACTGATTTAAGGGAGAAAATTGAGTAGATGTGGTACATAGGTTCTCTGTGGTAGGGGCATGGATGGCAGCACTATGCTTCTGTTTATTTTTGTGAAAATGTTTTTCGCACAAGGGCGCAATTCTGTTTATTTTTGGTGAAAATGGTTTTCGTCCAGTGGTCATCATAACATAGCATGTAAAGGGTTCCGATTTCTACCTTGAGAAGCCCCCCCCCCCCCCCGAATCATTTCCAATGAAGACTTCTAACTCACATATGAGTAATTCTCCCAAACGGGCAGCATTTGATTTCAGGAGGCCAATTTTTTTAGAAAAAATAGAATTTGTTGAATCTCTACGACCTTTGGTGTACATGTAGAAGGGAATATCAGTATAATGGAGGTGAAGTGTGGGAAGGCTGGGGCGAATATTTCGATTCCTACACCTAGACTCAGATACCTATATTTTCCCTATTATTTAGCCTTATTTTGGCCTCATTAGACCTGATTAATCAAATGATTTAGTGTGAGATCGATATAAATTACCCTCTAATTCAACTAGCAAAATTGAATGAAAAGTAAGAGCTACAGAATGGATGTTGGCCAGCAAAAGAGGGCCTGGTTCTCACCGAAAGTGAAAATATCTATTATATTAGTATAAAATAACTATGTTTGAATCAAATGGTCTCTTTATTTGTAATAACTATGGCAATGCTATATGACGTAACGGCAACATTGCAACAAATGCTCACTTCAATTTAACTACACCTGCATTCATTCATATTTATGTTTTTACCAAATGCAGGCAGATCATTATTATGAATGGCAAAATTACATGTGTAGTTAATACGGTTTTAAATAGATCCGAAGTAATTGGTCTGACCGGGTGTTGCTATAATTGGGTGCACGCACCTCAACTGAACGCGCTCCCGGTTCAGAAATGGCCTTTCGGACTTGGACAGAGTTCCAGTAAACCATTATCAAAGGTAACTTAAATCTAGTCAACTCTTTTACCATAATGTGTCTTAGAGTGCTTCCGGATGCTCCGGTAAGACTCCGTGTTGTTTCACTTTGTTGCTCCTTTGTAAAACCATGTTAACTGTTTGACTCTCAACACCTGCAATGATCGTGTACCATAATTGCCACTTGTCCTTTGAGGCCAATACCTGGTCACCTCTGTTGGGTCTGATAAACACTATCGGACATGGTTTGTGTGGAGAATAAAGCCCGTGATACCTAAAGAGCTGTGTGTCTGGTCTTCTTTCCCTTCGCGAGAATAGAGAATATCGAACTTTGGTAGTGTGAGACGGAAAACACTTCACATGGAAATATTTTTTTAAAAAAAATATGGGAGATATTTTACATGTCGTAACGCGACATTAAATATTCCCACACAGGTTCAAGGTATTTTATGTGAGGTAATACAGGTTTCAGGGATGTGGTGGGCGAATGACTTTTCTTTTTATATAACTATACATACATATACATCCTCCCTACACAAACATATAAATGCAACTCAATATTAATCATTACTCATGGGGTATTTGATTGTGTTGAAGCCAGTATATGTCGTAACGGCGACACTAATATTCCAAAATGATATTTTCCATGTCTAGATCAGTGTAAATTGGTGATTACATAAGAATTATGTTTTTTCATAATAATCAACCAGTGTGCATGTGTAGAAACCATTCTTTTCAGCAAAAATAAACTATTTTCTAAATGCACCTGTGTATTATATTCAAATTTTATAATCCTTACTTATTTTCTAGCCTGAAATAGCACTTTTATCCCTATAGCAGCGAAGATTTTGGCATAAGAACCGTGAAAGTAGGGTTTGCACGGCCTAATTTTGGCCCAAGAATCCAAATAAAATGGTTATGAATATGTGTGGTTATCCTAAATACAAGTTGTAGAAACCCTAGGCTGGAAAACCAAATGATGCCCGATTGGGAGAATTACTCATATATAAACATATACCAGTAGCAGAATATTGATAAATTTCGTCCTTAGTCATAATATAAGTAAATTTGGTAAGATTAGTTTTATCATAACAGGTGACAGTGCAGCTTTGAATACTTTGATTTTTTTGTTTGATTTTTTCAAAAAATACTTTTATTAGAGATTTCCACTACTGTACAGCGACCATGCTTTCACAGATCCTATATCCTGTAAATGTTTCTTCTTTCCGAAACAGATGTTAGCACTGATATGCAGTACCGACAGCTAAGGGCGTGCGCAGTGGACAATGGTCTCTTCACCCCTCTCCCAGGTAGTGATACCTCAAAATCCATTTGCCACTTGTGACTCATTAACCCATTAACCCATTAACTGTGATCATAAACTACAGATATAAAACAGGTGGTACACTTCAGTTTAGAATCCAGTACTGTTTGGTTGGTAGGGTATGGTATTAAACTCTCATTTGTAATCTCCTCAAATAGCGCAAATTTCAGACAAAAATAAAGTTCAAAATACAGTTCAACCTGACCAAACAGATTGCTACATTCCATGCAATGCCAAATGTACTCAAATTTACCTAGTATTGATCAGCTTACAGCTTAATTTAGCAGAATTTACTAAATGTGTGGAAGTGCCAATTGCACATTTTCTGAAAATCTGACCCGTTTATATGATACATTTGTTCCACAGGCAATACAGAGGTAGCCTGTCCCTGGACCAAGCAGTTCTTCAGGCCCCCACTTGAGGACTCATGGTCCCATGGCCGCTATGTCTGTCAACAAATTGGTGGTGATATTGCCATGGCACACACGCAGCTCCAGGTTTGGGCACTCAGCGTTATAAGGTAAAGCATACTGTAAAATTGAGACATAAAGTTGTCTAATTTATTAGTAAAATAGTCTCATTCAGACACACATTTGCCATGCCCCCCCTACTGATGAGAACACTTCTAAAATTGAATGTCAATAGATAATGCAAATATTCAGGGCAAGGTGGAATACCAGACCTATCCGAGCCTTGCATTAATTTTGTTTGGCCTATGCCCGCCCTTATTTCTCCTGAATAAAGATATGTTAAAAAAAAAAGGCTAACTAGACTTTCTTACCGCCACAACACTCATGGATCGCTTATCACATAAAAGTCCAAAGGTACAGGGGTACGGAAGCCCATCGCTGCCATCTCGCCTCTCACCTCTCGCCTCTTGTCTCTCGCCTCTTGTCTCTCGCCTCTCGCCTCTCGCATCTCACTTTTTAAATCTCACCTCTCGCCTCTCACCTTGTGCATCTCGCCTCTCGCATCTAACCATGTTTTCCATCTGCATATTGGAGATTCCACCTTTTACCAAGGGAACTGGAACTAGGGGAATTCCCCACATGTGGCACTTCAATCACATGTGGCATGGTGGCATGGTAGGCCTACATTGTGTCCTTGCTTTTTATTAGTAAATAAATGATGCGTTTCAGGATAATGAGTCATAATAATATCTTAAACAATTATAGAAAAAATGATGATGTGTTACTGGAAAACAAGTTGCATACAGGGCACAAAAATAGAATTTTGAATTACAATTGTATTTTAACCCTCTTCTTCACTCTCCCACTCCTCTGCATGTAGGACGGTCATCTTCTCTCCCCATATATACTTCCCCCTCTCCCTCTCTCCCTCTCTCCCTCCCCTTCTTCTCTGTCTTTCATACCTGTTTTTTGGCCCAGGAGTGATATCTCTCACCTCTCTTCCCTCAACTCTCCCCTCTCACATTTCCCCTAATGAGAGGAAATATTAGTCACACTGAATAATATTTCGAATTCAATAGTCTAATTCCTTGCATACCGTCAAGTTTATATTGATGTGTTACAGGGAAATGAGTCACAATGATATACTGTTTATTTCCCATATTTTCATTCGTCAAACTTAAAATTGAGACTAGGGGATATGGAAATATGAGGGAGGGCGGGAGTGGGGGAGGGGCAGCTGGAGGAGAGTGGGCGACTGGATTGGGGTGGCGGCAGTTTGTTAGATATTGATATTGATGTTGTTATGTCCCAAAGAAGACATATGTACCAATGATGACAATGACCCTCCTTCTCCTGCTCACGCTCCCTTTCCCTCTCGCCCTCCCTCTCCCTCTCACCCTCCCTCTCACCCTACCCGCCTTCTCACCCTCCCTTTCCCTCTCACCCTCCCTCTCCCTCTCACCCTCCCTCTCCCTCTCACCCTCCCTCTCACCCTACCTCTCCCTCTCACCCTCCCTCTCCCTCTCACCCTCCCTCTCACCCTACCTGTCCTTCTCACTCTCCCTTTCCCTCTCCCCCTCCCTCTCCTTCTTACCCTCCCTCTCCTCTCACCCTACCTCTCCCCCTCCCTCTCCCTCTCCCCCTCCCCCTCCCTCTCCCTCTCACTCTCCAGCTCCCTCTCCCCCTTCCCCTTCCCCTCCCTCACTCTTTCGAGAGAGGCGAGAGGCGAGACATGAGAGGCAAGAGGCGAGAGGCGAGAGGGGAGAGGCGAGAGGCGATACTTAGAAGGTGAGAGGCGAGACTTAGAAGGTGAGACGCGAGACTTAGAAGGTGAGACGCGAGAATTCAAAGGTGTGATGCGAGAGGTGAGATGCGAGAGGCGAGAGGCGAGAGGCGAGATGGCAGCGATGGGCTTCCGTACAGGGGAGGTCCAGGTCTGACCATTATCTCAAAGTTGATCACACAGGAAAGTAGGGAAGGGAATGACCGCAAGGTCAGGGGAGGTGGTATCGATTAAGAGCAGGAGGGAGAGGGGAGGGGAGATAACCATGTCACCTGGTCACCACCCAAAGGGCTTGGTCAGAGTGGCAGTGGCCACTCTGAACCTTGTTTTAATATTTTTCCTGTCATTGCTATCCTGTGGGTCATTGGATCGCTTATCAAACCTGTTAATTAATTGGTCCAGAGAGGCCAAGCCAATCAGCCCAGGATATTATGATATTATGGAGAATGACCGCATTTCTTCCATATGTGATGTGTTCCAGGAAAATGAGTCACAAGTCACACAATTGATATTTTTCAAAGTGTTTTTTTCACAATATCTCTTCGTTGAAATTTTCTGATTTTCAGAGGGCTTAGCATTTATAGTCATATAAATCCATGTAACAAATTTCGGAACATTGTATTGAATATATCTCTGCGTTTTGAAGGCCTTTGTATGGAGCATATTTAGTTACTTTAGAGGTAATTACCAATCCAGAAACATTGCAAACTATTTTTTTCAAAAAAAATAATATCAAACTTAAAATATAGAAATACATAACAGGTTTCCTAGTGTTTACTATCGTTGGAATCAGCTTGATCTCCTCTTTTCAGATATGGTGATATCTCAAAATCAATATTTTGCGACTCATGACTCATTTTCCTAAAACGGATCACATATAATACAACTTGTTCTGGCAACTTTAGTTTTGATATATGGGACCCTGATGGAGATGACGGGTGCCATTTTCTACATGGGAAACATTATGACTACATTGGTTCCTTTGTGAGTTATTTAAGGCGTGACACACATTATCAACAGAACTAGGGCTATTCATAGAGTTGGCATGATTTCCCGTTCTATGTTAATGCTTGTCATTGCCCCACCTCAGGAATGTGTTGTAAACGGTTTTGTAAACACAGGTGTCCTAAAATGGACGGTTTTGAGTACAATTTTGTAAACGGCGCATTAACAGTGCATTAGTGAAGTATATTCGCATCCTGTGTTGGAAAATCTTGTTGCACTCACCCCAACTTATAGAGCCGCACTCGACCTAGTCCCAAATATATTGAGACCAGCATCTCACCTGGCCCCATGGGTGCTTGAATGCGTCCTGAAAAACATCAATAATATGCTGCATAATGTCATTAAACTGACCTGGCATGTAAGCTCTCTTGTCCTGCTTCCCCTCTCTATCCATGTACATGTAAGGTTCAGCGAGAATCTTATTGGCTTGGAGGTTTTGGATAATGTTGGTCTTACCATTGAAAACTTTGGCGAATCTCTTTTTCAAGCTCACGCTCATAGTAGTCGTAACACATGGATATTGACATTAGAACATTGATAAATATTCCATGCAGAACATTTTAGATTACCATTTGTCCCATAATTCCATTTGAATCAATATTCAAAATGGCGGCTATGCAAATCCCCTATTGTGTCAGCTGTACAATTTCCTCCTTCAATGATATGACATTTCAGCAAAAAGACGTTACTGGAGTCTCCTAATATGTGGTTGGGTGCTAATCTCTGGGTATCAATTAATACCATACGATGGATGGATGGCACAGATGTCAGCTCAACATTACCAATAATCGACATAGAGTGTGAGCCTGTGGATACTTCCAGTTGCTACCTGCTACTGGTTAACTCTAAGTTCTACATGAGCCCCTACCATAACGTTAGATCACCATGCATTTGTGAAAAACCTCTTGGTAAGAATTCTTTTCTGTTCAATTCAAAACATTTTTATTTGCAACTTGTAAAGGAGACATGTACAACGAGGACCAACAAGGGTGGTCTCTACTGGCTGCGGTAAGCTGTGCAATGGTTTGTGCTGGTTCTGTAGGTGGAGAGGAATGACGAGTTCCTGCCTACATGGATCACTTGCCATGTAGGCAGGCCTCGCCACTTAACACCATTACAGCACCATTGCAAGCTTACCAGAGAGCTTACCGCAGCAAGTGGAGACCACCCTTTAGAACTCAATAAAACTGGCACTTTTGTGGCCAGATATGATTATGAAAAAAATTGAATACTAAACTCTGACGGTGATTTTAAGGGATCCAGACTAGCGTGAAATTTACTGCACTGAAGAAGTAAAAAGAGCATGGGATATCATAATAACTGTTTAAGAAAAGGTGAGAAAAGGTGAGAAAACCCCCGAATGGTATGACAAGACCATTATTGACATATTAAAAATAGCGATAAAGCCTTTAACGTAGCAAAGAAAACAAATAAAGAAAAAGATTGGCGATGGGCAAGGTGCAAAGGGTGCAAAGGGTGCAAAGGGTGCAAAGGGTGCAAAATAAATGCTGAAATGAAGAGAGGTAAAGACAAATATATTAAAGCACAAATTGAGGACAAAAAGAATGACCCACAAATTCTGTGAATAAATAAAACCAATGATTTTGTTAAAGAATAAATCAGGACATAGGGAAGAACTAAAAGTTAACAATGGGAAAGGGGGGACAGTTACGGGAAAAGAATTGAACCTTGATATCTAATTTTGTTCAATTAATTCAGACAACACACAGAAGAAGAATATGTGCAACCTCTCACCATTATGTTTTAGAAAAAATAATTACAACAATTCAACAACAAGAGTTATAATCCTGTTCTAAGAAAACTATAATTATGTACGATTGAAATACTTGAAGGGAATGGATCTTTCAGGAAGAGCTGCCTCAACAGAAAACTGTATCCAATTTCAAAATGTTATTGTTTCTTCTGAATAAAAATGCAATACTGTATTTCTTTGAATTACCGCCTCCCGGCAATTATTAACTCTCAGTGCAAACACCTACCTGCGTAACTGCAGTTTCGCAGGTACAAAATGGCGATGGGCCATTTCAAAACTTTTTCTATTTCAGTGAATCCTTGCAATATAAGACTGTTACTAAAAATTCTGAATTGGCAGATCTCTTCCTTTAGGGATTATTAAGAGTTGTGTTTGGTTCAATTATGTACCAACATTTGTATTCTCTTGTAAATCTAAGAACAAAATATTGCCAAGTAGTAACTTCAAACAGGCAGATAACACAAAAACGTCAACTTAATCATAGATTACCAATGGTCCCCAGTATCTAGCATGTTCATAGCAACTTACACAACACATGACACTCTAGAATAACACTTTTAAACGGTCCAAATCAGTCACTCTCTAACACATTGGAAATGCACCTGCCGCCATGTTTGTAGCTGTGAAATGGAAGTTATGTAGGTTGCGTTTGCACAGTGTTAACTCCAGTCATTTATACCTGGCAGTAATTTAAGACCCGGCAGTAATTCAAATACAGAACTTAATGCATTTCCACTGAAAAACCATACTCAACCGTGGCGCTAATTCAAGACCCTTGAACTCAAGGTTCTTGAAATTGTAAATAAATCTTTACGTCTTCTTTCACATTTAATAATATTTTGAATTAAATTGAATTCTAGGTGTGAAGAGGAAGTATGGGGATGTGTGCTTCTGGACGGGACCATCGGGCATGGACTATACTGAGTCTCAGCACTACTGTGAGAGCAAGGGTGGACGTCTAGCCAAGCTGGACAACCCGGACGAGCTCTGGCTCGCTCAGCCCAGCGGGTGAGTTGATATGGCAATGTCTCCATAGGGCTTGGAAAAACCTTTAATTTGGGAAAATAAAGGCCTGGAAAGCCTGGAAAAACTTTGGTTGAAGGGGGATATTTTTGGTTTACTACATTCTATACAGTCTTTGGTCTCTATGGAGCATATTTAACAACTTAATATCTTTTTTAAAAACCCAAACCCAACTCAATGCCCTATGTTCTTTCCTTGTCTTGTTTTGGATATAACACAAATACATACACATTTTGCAATCAAAGATCCCAAATGCACTTGACGCTAAGACTGTACGTTATGGTGGTCATATGGTCCTGGGTAAGACCTTAAAGTGCCTTTCTGTCTCTTTTCTCAATCTCTCCCTTCTTCTCTATCTCTATTTCCTGGGTATGATCATAAACTGCCTCCCTCTCAGCTCTCCCGCCTTTGATATAACACTTAAAAGTGTTGATAAGGGCGTAAAGCAACCAATCTCACTCACTTACGTAGGGTGATCACAAGTGGGACAAACAGATACAAAGACTGGTTCACCTGGTATGACGGCTCACCCATCACCTCTATGTTCATCTCAACCATTCCGCCATCACCGAATTGGGAATTCGTGCTTGCCTTCCCCGAGGACAGCTTCAAAGTGACCCTAGTGCCTGCCACTACACGGGACTACAAGCCCCTGTGTGAACGGAACAGTAAGTTATCCAATTTCTGATTTCATTAAATGCCAATTATACTTTTAATACAATCAATTGAAAGGTTCCATATCCACAATGGTATTTTTTCAAGCATTGCTGGTATACAAATATGAATCACATTTATTATTCATTACTTATACCCCATGGCACAACAGAGTGCCATTAGGTATTTATTATATACTGATTATACACCATACAAAGTGCCATTAGGTATTACAATGAATTCATTACAAGGGCTCGTTGGGTTAGAAACAAAGTCAATAGTTATCGGTGAACATGGAGACCTACTTTCTGAACATAATGATAGTGTAAAATATATAAACAAATATTCATGTGATATTAACTTTACTGATACTGTATGCCACGATGAGTCCACGCTCAGACAAGCTAATTCAATACTATCAATTAACGGTAATGCTCGTCCCATTGGACTAACCCATGTGGCAGGGAAGGGAGGGAGATTGGTTGCTTTAGCCCTCATCAACAAATTTAATATGGTTATATCAAGGGCGGGAGAACTGAGAGGGAGGCACTTTATGATCATACCCAGAAAATAGAGATAGAAAAGAAGGGAGAGAGAGACAGAAAGGCACTTATGATGGTCATACCCATGACCATCATGTGGCAGGGAAAATCCTAGAGATAAAATTATACCATAGACTCTTAGAGCACCTTCAAATAAACTGCCTATTAAGTAAAACTCAAAACGGATTCTGCCCCGGAAAATCTACCACTAGTGCTATTTCTGACCTTGTGTGGGATCTAAATATCAGTTCCAGTAAGAAAGAGATATCAGCCTGTTGCTTTATTGATTACACCTAAGCTTTCAATTTCATCAACCATAACATCCTAATCAGTAAATAATTATATATTATATTTATAATTTAGCACCAAAACTGATAGACCTAATAACAAATTACTGAAAGAATAGAAAAGAACTAGTCTTAATAAAAGATGAGTTGAGTTAAGTGTGAGTTAAACAAAAAAAATCCAAGTTGAAATTTAACTTTAGACTTTAAATATTTTCCTGTTTATATAATGAAAAGCACATATGATATAAAACAGTTGAATAACTTGTTGGTTTCAGTCACTTAATTGCAGTCATTGCGATGCAACTTGTGCAATATTTATTTATTGTACTTTCATTAGCCCCTCCAAATAGACAACATCGCAAAGAGACCACAAATCTTTCCGTCCCAAGGGTGTTCTTTGCTATATTGCTATATTGCGAGACCGGGTCAGTATATGGGTCAGATTTTCAGAAAATGTACAATTCAACTTCACCAATCGTCTCAAATAACTATCATTTCAGATCAAAGTAAAGTTCAAAATACAGTTCAACTTAACCAAACTGATTGCTACAATCAATGCAATGCCCAATATACTCAAATGTACCCAGTATTGGCCAAACTGCAGACTAATTTTGCAGAATTTACTAAATGTGTACAGCTACCAATTGTACATTTTCTGAAAATCTGTCTCATATATTAATGAGTGGAGGGAGGGAGGGGGGGGGGCTAGCTGTAGATTATTAGATACGAGCCAGGCAGCCACCGTTACAGCTCACTTCACCTACAAGCGAGACTGAGTCATTACATATTCATGAGTTGAGGGAGGGGGGAGGACTAGCTGTAGACTAAAGTATTCATTCCCAATGCATGCACATACATGCAGCCAATACATACTTATTCTGTTTTGGGTTAAATCCACATCTTGAGACGTTATCTTTTAGTAGCCAATCTTTGGATTCTGCTGAGGTTGTAGATAATGATAAATTACCCTAAAGTGTTCATTCCCAATGCATGCACATACTGCGAGAAAAAAACAGTAGCAGTAAATACATACTTATGTAGTATTTGGGTATTACAAATACTCTATACAGCTACATTGGGTATGAAGTAACAGTCTATTCCACCAGGGGTTTGCAGTACAGTGCTTCATGTATACTCCTATATGGACCACCAGATGTCCTTCTTATGCACTGCAGCCTATATTGCTATTTACCACTGTATTGTCTTATGTTATGTGTACTCTGTGTTCTCTGTGTAACATATATATAGTGTTGTGACACCCTATTTGCCTTATGTGTAATGTATGGACTAGTCCCAGAGTGGCTGGTCTTATTTAGGCTCAGTACTCTTGTAGTACTGGCCTCCCGAGCCATGTTTATGTGTGTGGAGAATAAAGAGGTGATTGCTGACAAGGATCAAGAACCTGAGTTAGTGTTGAGTCACTACAATTTGGTGCCGTGCCAGTTGGTCTTTGTTGGTTGGATAGAGAATAGACACTAGGAAGTGTAATGCTTCTCTAGTGAGGAAGGGAAGGCAACTTTCTAGTTGTCCTCTGTCTCTGACACACTCCGAGTGTAATGCCTATAAGTGTACATTTGTACAGCATAGGTTTCTATTGTGTGGAAGAGGAGAGGTGACTTCTAGTTGTCTTCAGGCTCGGAAATACCTGCACTGTGCCAGGCATAGAAGCTTAGAGTAACCGGAAAGTGTACCTCAAAACTAGAGGGCTTCTGGGAACCTTGCCTAGAGGGATCTGAATTCTCAGCCTTAGCTGGGAGTAGGACTGCCACTCACACAGGTATAGGGATCCGGGAGCCTATGGTCTATGAGAAGGTTTCACCTGATGTATGTTCCTCCTATGCTATAGGCAGGTGCAGTCCAAGGCAAAGAAGAGGAATGAATTTCTGGATGAATTTCCATGGAATTCCGGCTTGCATTCTGTTAGCATTCCCAGCTGATTTTATGCTGATTTCCAGTTGGAGGTGTTGCTGAGTCCTACTGATTTTTGGCTGGTTTTCTGGCTCAGTTTTCGGCTGAGGATGGTTGCAGTTTAAGGCAAAGAAAACTGGTTAAATTTCCAGCTGGATTCCAGATGGAATTCCAGGTGAACTTCCAGATGAACTTCCAGATAAACTTCCAGATGAACTTCCATGGAAGTTCTAGCTGAATTCGAACTGAATGTTGGTTCAGTGGGGCTCAGATTGCTGGCTTGAGTTTGGCCCATTGTGGACAGGAATTCGACTGAATTTTGGAGATATTTCCGACTGAGTTTATACTGTTTTGCAGCCAGATTTGTTGCTGGAATCTACCCGATTTCCAGCTAGTTATGGTGCTGAATTAGAGCCGAACCTTTCGGCTGGCATGGATCCGAATTTTCAGTTCACCTGGAGCCGAATTTTCAGTTCACCTGGAGCCGAATTTTCACCTCACCTGGATCCGAATTTTCAGCTGACCTGGAGCTGAATTGTCAGTTCACCTGGAGCCGAATTTTCAGCTGACCTGGAGCCGAATTTTCAGTTCACCTGGATCCGAACTTTCACCTGACCTAGAACCAAATTTTTTCGGCTGACCCGGGCTGGATTTTTCAGCTGAAATATAGCCTGAATTGTTGCTGATGTATAGCTGGAGTTATGGATGGTTTGGAGCTTGATTTATCACTGATTTTCCGGCTGGAATTTCGCCTGCTTTACAGCTATGTTTTTAGCTGGAATTATTCCTGCCTGTAGCTGGATGTTTGGCGGATTAACTAACTGAGTATTCAGCTAGATTTTGTGCTCAATTCAAACTGAATATGTGCAGTGTTTTCCGACTAGGATAGCAGGGGATATTGTTGATATGCAGCTGGTTTTTCAGCTGGTTTGTAGCTAGATTTATTGCAGTGTGGTAGCCGACCTTCCTGCTGGTTTGTGGGCAGATTTCTGGTGATTGGAGCACTTGGTTTCAGGCTTGATTTATTAGTAGACTGGAGTGGTTTTCCAGATGGTTTTTCTGTTGCTTTCCGGCTGGTTCCCTGCTGTTTTGATTGGAAATGATAAATTGGTATGGCCTGGAATATACAGTGGAATTCTTTGGTTTCCTGTGCACATTACTCTGGGAGCTGGAGTTGAGTTGTGGAATCCGGATGGAACTGTGCTGTTTCCAGCTTGAGGAGAGGTACTAGGATTTGACTTTGCAGTAGGACAACACATCCTACATGCATTGAGTTAGTGAAGTGACAAATCTGTCAAACCTTGTCGGATCCTTGTAAGCCACAAACATGGGATCTGGTAAGGGTTTACACGCGCTGTGTATTCTTCAGATCAGGAGGGTAAACTTGCCTACTGGGGCAAGTGCTTGCATCTCATTGTTCGGGGCCCATGGAGTACGGGGATGAGGGGCATGGTTCAGCTTGAGAGGTGGGTCAGGGCATGTCTATCATCCTTACACGGGTTGAAGTTGATGACGACATGTGACCTCCATGGTTTGAAATACACAGATGTGACTCTTGTCAGTCTGGTCAGCCTATTCATAAAACCGTACCTAATACTGTGTCGGGTTACTTGTTTTGTGCTGACCTGGTCACACATGGATGTGTATGATTTGTCTTAGGCATGAAAGGCTGGTCCTATGCCTGTTGTATGAGCTGATTGATTGACTGAGATACAAGTACACATGATGTGTGTAGTTCTGATTTGTCCAGTAAATTCATGTGGAAGAGATGAACATACCATTGTGGAAGCCTATGCAATGCAAGTCAGTGTCACTGTGCCTTTTACTGGCATTGGCTTGAGGTCAGATGGTGAAGGCCTATTCAATGAAGCAGATCAGCCGAAAAATGTGGTCAGTATTGCAGATGCCTTTCCTGGTATTGACTACAGTCAGTATCTCTGTGCCTTTTACAGATATTGATAGGAGCCTGGATGATAGATGAAGAATCCTTTGAACTGGATGAATTGGAATTGGGATTGCACATAGTGGGCAGTATTCCGGTTGCTGGCAACCGATGGTTGGGCTGTCCCCCTATAAGTCCTACTGGATTTCCTTGGTTGGTCAGCTTATGAGGCGGAGCTTTCAATGAATGCATCTGTCTACAAAATGTTGTTTGAGAAATCAGAAGGTCAAGTACATAGTTGAATACCAGATACATACTGCTTGAGGAAAAGAACCTTTTCCAGACCTTGCATGGAATTGGGGTTTGGCTCCTCACTTCAGCTAGTATTAAACTCAGTTGGGGCTCAGAGTGGAAAATATGATCTGTGTATGAAATGGTTAATGATGGTGTATACATAAGGACATGAAGGAGTTGGAGATAAGAAAAAATGACACAACGAGAAGTACCTATATTGGTATGATTCAGACACAGTGCAATAATGCTGAGTTATGCTGATTAAATCGACTGATAACCCTATACTGGTGATATTGCATCTGATTGACTTGGGGAATGATTGTCTAACTGACAGGGTGGATTCTTCCTTACACCTGCACATATTACTTGGCCATAGCACTTAGGTCCGGGATATGCATGTGGGATGAGTTCCCTATGTTGATCGGATGTGAAGAATGTGAATGTGGGTGGTAACATGGCTGCTCGGGTCACAAATCATGTGGTTACGACTTTGCATATATCCCTAACCGGGAATTGGCATTGAGAGTTGCGAGTGAGCTGAGTATGGACGTGCGATCACATCTATCCAGCTGCTCCAACTGGTGTAAGGGCAGTAGCTGAGTTTGGGGTTAGCTGAGTATGGACGTGCGATCACATCTTTCCAGCTGCTCCAAATGGATTAAGGGCAGTAGCTGACCCAGGCGGGGAAGCTGCTGCTATCTGAATGGGTTGAGAAGTTGGCAGGGCATCCGGACCGCAGCGAGGGAGTGCTAGTACCCCAGCGGCTAGCTACGTCGTTTGACATCCCGGACGGATGCAGTCTTGGTCCTTGTTCCTGCAAGCCCTATGGTTATTGTGGATTTTATCTCTTGAACTGTGACTGGACAGTATACTTCAATATCATGGATACTTCAATATCATGGATTCTTCAATAGACAGTGTGCTACTACTACATTTCATATCAACAGGATGTTGCTGGACTTTGCTACTTACTTAACATGGACTGGTGTGCATACTTTGTGTTTTTTTTTAACAAAAGTCTTGATTGAGGCTAGATCAAGCAAATTCAACGAACACGTATGTTGTATGTTTTCACCTTTCAATATTTTGAGAAATTTTTTCTCACCCATGTATTATGTATGTGCATTGTATGATTTGTCAATGTTTTTATATGCATTTTTATGGCATGGATTCCTGTTGTTTACTGTCTATTTACTGTTGTATTACTTATCTCATCCCTTCATACAACCTTATTGTAAGTCACTGTTGTGCCTTATAGGTTGTTCACTCCTAAAAAAGAGAAAAAGGGGAGTATTGTAGTATTTGGGTATTACAAATACTCTATACAGCTACATTGGGTATGAAGTAACAGTCTATTCCACCAGGGGTTTGCAGTACAGTGCTTCATGTATACTCCTATATGGACCACCAGATGTCCTTCTTATGCACTGCAGCCTATATTGCTATTTACCACTGTATTGTCTTATGTTATGTGTACTCTGTGTTCTCTGTGTAACATATATATAGTGTTGTGACACCCTATTTGCCTTATGTGTAATGTATGGACTAGTCCCAGAGTGGCTGGTCTTATTTAGGCTCAGTACTCTTGTAGTACTGGCCTCCCGAGCCATGTTTATGTGTGTGGAGAATAAAGAGGTGATTGCTGACAAGGATCAAGAACCTGAGTTAGTGTTGAGTCACTACACTTATTCTGTTCTGGGTTAAATCTACATCGAGAGAGATATATAATATTTCCCTTACTTGGTTGGAGTAAATTTGTGATGTTTTTCAGGGAAATGAGTCACAAATCGCAAGAATGGTATTTTTCAAAGTGTTTATTTTACAAGATTACTTCATTTGAATATTCTTTGGGGAGTTTATCACCCATAATTATATCGATTGATGCATCAAGTTTCAGTACAATGTATTTAATTCATCCTTTCTTTTCAAAGGTCCTGATATGGACTACATTTAGTAACTTTACTGCTTATTGCCCCCCAGAAATATTGGAAACTGTTTTTTTCAAAAATGAAAATATCAAACTTAAAATCTACAAATACAATACTGTTTACTATCATTGGAATCCGCTTGATCAAATTTTTATCATACATTTCTTTCACTTTCGAGGTAACCAGAGTTCCTTTCTGGTGTAAGATGATTAAACAACGGTGATTTCTCTCTGATGTCAATATTTGGAAGGGAATACTATTAATCCCTGTTCATCAGTTCACATCCTCATAAAAAACGGCTGGGTCATGGGGTTGGCTTGCCTCCCTTGCCCGGATTGGGAAAGTTCCTTCTCTCTTGACTTGTATCACTGCCAGATTGTAGGATAATGTAACACCACTCCTCAGAAAAGTCAGTCATAGTCAGACATATTCACTCATGGTAGATCTGCTCTAGTTTCAGGCACAGCCTACAGTAAGGCAGTGGTTGGTGATACAGTCATAGTCAGGGCCGGCAATGGTAACATATTCACTGATGGCAGAATGTCACAGGTCTACAACTGCTCTGACCCTGGCCTGGTTAACCACACCACCAAACTCCACACTGAACGTGAGTTGGTTCCTTGACATTTGTTCAAAATATTTATTTATACAATTCCCCTGGTGGGTTTTTTTCATTTGACCCAGTATTTTTGGGCTTACAAAGACAGATGACAAGTTGGATGAACTATTTGGTTAGAAGTTAATTTTTGATGGCTTAGCCACCTTTGATACTTCTTTTAAAGGTATATGCGGGTGTTCAATGGAAAACAAATTGGTCGGTGACTTTTTTATGAAACGTTCAGGGATAATTCCTGACTACATAAGAAAGCAAGAAATGAAAAAAAAAGTACATCTCATCGACTTACTTTTTTTTCTACAGCCACTTAAAAATAACAGTGCTTTAGCATTGAAGTCTATGGAAAAATGTGTTTTTCTTCACATTTCATTATATAAAAAAATAATGATCGGTGACTTTTCATTAATACTTTCTACACATACATTTGGTATATTATGCTACAGATTTACCAAATAAAAACAGTATGTTGACATGGTTAAAAAAAACTTGTGGTCATTTGAAATTGACCACATCACCCAAATTTAGTAATCAAGCAGCATAATCAATGAAAATGAATCCTAAAAAACATGACCCAAAACTGCTGTAATAAAAATAAACCCTGTAGATATTGAAAATGGTGCACAAATACATCTCAACTTATGATTATAATGAAATATTTCAAAGAAAAATAGGAGCCGCTAGGTGGCGTGGGTGTTGACACCCGCATATATCTTTAATAGGGCACTTCACAAATTTATTCAGTCCTGCAGCAACCATGGTGACCCCAATAATATGAGGGGTCAAAGCAGGCAGTTTTCCAGTGCCCTGATAACTTCACTATACTTGTCAAACTTTGCCCCTCATCTCTGCAAATCTTTATGCATTTTGCTAGACAAATTAGGCAAGATTATTGGACCAAGATTATTCATGCAAAATTCCAGCTGAAAAGGTCCGGTTAATTTTATAATATGGCAACTTTTATAAGAGTGTATCACTAAGAAGTAGTGATTGAGTCCACGGATTGATGTGACTCTAATGAGTTGCACATTAAGATACATCAACTCCACACCTGTTAATGGCCCAATATGTGAAGTACCCTATTCCTTTTATTCAATGGAGCCTGAAGCTATCTTCATCTCAAATAACATGAATAAATCATCATAAAACATATAATTATTTTTCAATAATTTAAGTGCCTTCTGGAGATCTAGTGTGGACACTACTTTCTACGCTGGTAGGAGTGTAAAACTTTTGCCCAACCGTAGGACTATTCTAGGCTAACTACATATATTACAATATCATTACTGACTTTCTCGACTGACGATCAACTTTCTCGACTGACATTAGGCTTTCTGGACTGACTAAATTATTCGTTGAGAAATAAACTCATATGAATATTTGTTGAATGCCCTGTGATTTCCCATACAGCCCTGCTGGAGACCCTGGATGTGGTAAGAGGTGAGTGGAACAAGCCTATGCAGCTCCTCATCCCACCCACATACAGTGGCTACCCACCAGACTGCACCGACACCACCCACACATTCCTCAACATTAGGAGGCTGCAGCTGCAGTACAAGACAGCAGTAAGCACCACCGCCACCTTCACTGTACATGTGGTGGCAGGCTTCAGCAGTGACTACATCACAGTAGCCACCACCACCGGCACTCAGGAGCAGGTCAACACCCCAGGTATGGGTCAGATTTTGTGAAAATGTTAGGGGTGGTCTCCACTGGCTGTGGTGAGCTCTGTGGTAAGCTCTGCGGTAAGCCTTGCGATGGTGCTGTGTTGGTGAGAAGTGGCGAGTTCCTGAGTACATGATTCACTGACCATGTAGGCAAGGACCTTATCATTCCTCACCACATACAGAACCAGCACAAACCATCACAAGGCTTATCGCAGAGCTTACCACAGCCAGTGGAGACGACCCTTTAGCCTTAACCAATCTATTATTAGTATTATTATTACAAGTTGAACTGTACTGACTGTATATAGAATGACTGACACACACCAAGCTCTGTAGCCACCACCACCGGCATTCAGGAGCAGGTCCACACCCCAGGTATGGGTCAGACTGTCTAAAAATGTACAGTTAGCCTTAACCAACCTATTATTATTATAGAAGTTTTATTTCTCATCAAGCATACAGTTACATGAAGGAGAAAAAGGGGATAATATATAATATGTCATCACAACCCAGCAGTGTTGATCTTCCCAGATTTCCTGATAAATTTAGAATACATTTGTTCTGTTTTCCTGTTAAATTCATTGTTAGATTATAGTGTTTACCAATCTCCTTAAATAACCAAAATTTAAGACAACATTAAGGTTTAAACTATATTGAAACATAAACAGACAGCTCTATTGATTGAATACAATACAAAATACACTCAGATATACTCATTTTTTACTCTAATTTAGCAAAATCTTTAGTTACTGTACTACTAGTTGCCCCTGTAAATATGTTGAATTTTTTTTAGAAAAAAATTATCGAAAAAAATATATGAAAGTACATATTGAGGGTCTTACTGTTCACTATCATTGGAATCAGCTCATATATTATAACAAATATTCTGTTCTTTTAAAGTAATAGTTTGTAATGTTTCTACTGTAATATATTACATAATTGTTGTTGTTCTCCAGCTGGGAGTGCATGGTTGAAGAGATCCCACACATGTGACCTGCATTCTACACTGGGTGATGTGTACAGGGACTACATCTATGAGTGCAGCTGTGAGGTGGTGCCCTGCTATGTCACTCTCACACTACGCCCTGGACACCAGCATAGAGGCCCGCTGCATGTATGTGCCTTCTCTGTGACTCTCCCCAACAATTGATCCCAATAAAGGACACCAGCTTACAGGCCCGCTGCATGTATGTGCCTTCTCTGTCACTCTCCCCAACAATTGAACCCAATACAGGACACCAACAATTGTACCCAATACAGGACACCATCAATTGACCCTAATCCAGGACACCAGCTTACAGGCCCGCTGTATGTATGCGCCTTCTCTGTCACTCTCCCCAACAATTGAACCCAATACAGGACACCATCTTACAGGCCTGCTGCATGTATGTGCCTTCTCTGTCACTCTCCCCAACAATTGAACCCAATACAGGACACCAACAATTGTACCCAATACAGGACACTATCAATTGACCCTAATCCAGGACATCAACAATTGATCCCATCCAGGACATAAAACATTGACCCCAACCCAGGACATCAATAATTGAACACAACCCAGGGCATCAACAATTGAACACAACCCAGGACATCAACAATTGAACACAACCCAGGGCATCAACAATTGAACACAACCCAGGGCATCAACAATTGAACACAACCCAGGGCATCAACAATTGAACACAACCCAGGGCATCAACAATTGACCCTAGTCCAGGACACCATCATTCAGGCCCGCTTCATATGTGTGAACCGTTTAAGGAAAATGAGTCATAAGTCGCAAGATATAGACATTGAGACATGATCATAATTGAAAAGATGAGATCAAGCTGATTCCAATGATTGTAAACACTAGGCCATATGAAAGCCTTCAAAACGCATACATACATTTAATACAATGTCCCGAAATTTGTTACACAGATTTATATGACTGTACGTGCTAAGGCCTCTAAAAAAAACAAGATTCCAATTGAGAGATCTTGTAAAAAAATCACTTTAAAAAATTTCAAATTAATGACTTGTGACTCATTATCCTAGAAAGCATCACATGTAGATATTCTATCCCTCTCCCCAAAAATTGGCAGAGCTCAATCAATCAATAACCAAAAATTTGGTGTGTCACAGAAAAGGGATATTGCAACCTATATGTCATGACATATAGGACTATATTTGGAAGGTCAAATGACCTAACATACGTTGCCCAGTTGGGATTGCAAGATATTCAGTCACCATTTATTCTCCAACCAGAGTAGCCAGCAATGTTGACGTCAAAGGTATATGTAGCCTATGCCATCGCTGGAAAGTGTTCTAAGTGTGGATATGTGCCTTATCACCTTCACGGTTCTTGTTTTAAGTACAAGGACAACTGTGATATTTTACCTGATTTAATAGCAAAAGCCTTACTAGCTAAATTGGGGATTGTGTCCAGTACATCCATGGCGTGCCTAGAAGATTCTGGGTTTGCAGATAGGAGCTATCCTTGTTATTTGAACTACCTGGAAAAGTTTGCTAGAGATTCTAACGCAGCCAAGAGATCTCCTTGTATTTTCTGAAAACGTCTTCTAAATCCGGACAGTCTAACCAAGAATGGATTTTTTTGAGATATCATCATAATTATTTAAAAAGAAGAGATTGATTGGATGCAAATGGTAGTGACAATTAGGGCACCTAATAAGTACTTCTATATTAGTTCATGCATGTTTTAAGCACTAAATATTAATGGTCACTCACTAGAAAATTAATTAAAAGAAAACCATGGCTATTCCTAGTTGAATTAATTCTGTGAGCCCACATGGTTACGATCTGTTGCATTTCGTACTTGATTACTCACATTCTTGACTTTGCTATATAACATCCAGAATAAAACAAATAAGAAAATATACTCCTTAGGATGATCACAGATATGCATGGTTATTTTCAATATATTGTATTTATATTATATTCAATTTATTGTTATTATTCCTATATTGTACTCAAATATATATTATGACTTTGTATCCTATGTATTTGGATGGAAATATCGTCCTTCTCACTCGTTTGCCCTAGTACAAGGGTAAAAACCTGGAATGTAAACCTACATAATTCTAGGTCTCACAAGCTTATGTGTATCTTGTAACAGCACTGTGTAATAATGTTCTTTATTACGACATTTATTGTTATCTTTATTATCAATGTCGTGCAAAGCATTCAGGAATTATATTCCTTGTCAAACCTGTAAATGGTAGTTTGACTCATACAGCAAAGTATGAACGTCCTAAACGTAACTCCTACCATTGTCTGTTTATGATGTAAAGTCGCGCTGTACTGCTCGACTGGGTAATTTAATTAGAAAATAATTCTTTACCCTTTTCTTAGTCATATTATCCCTAAGTCACTTAGTTATTTAGTCTACTTCTTACTAATTATTCCAAATTCTGGTAACAGCCGGAAGAAATGGTACCTAGTTGTACCAGAAAGGTATGTCAACCTATTTGTCCTTTTATTAACTACTGTACTCGTTTCTGTACTCTTCGAACATGACAAAATTAAACAACTTCTTCTTCTTTTTTTTTTAATAAACAACTTCTTATCTTATCTTATCTTATTGCTGAAATGTTTGTTTTATTTTAAACACTTTATTCATCACAACATTATGCTTCAATACATTATTCTCAGTGCATGATGACCGTCTACTTGAAAGGAAAAAGAAGTTATTATGTCAAAGTGTATAACAGCTATTATTGTATAATGCAACATATAGCAAAGAAAACAAAAAAAATAGAAAATAATACAAATAAAGATAAAACACCTTTACCTGTGCTGTGATTGAACTCAGATAAGCATATAATCAATTTTTAATTTAGTCTATTTTTATATTTCTTATAATATCCAGTCACGACAACACAGGTATTAAATCCCTTTGTACTCATATTATTCACATTATATATCAAGTCACTATAAGAGGGTCATTCCTGAGATTTCTAACCTTCACAGAAATAGCATTCCACAGCAGTTTAATCCTTATGAATAAGCTCCTCCCTCCTCCAGTTATCCACTTCAAATGTAATAGTCTCTAGCGGATAAGTCTGTGAAATTAAATTTTGATCTAAAAGGAAAATAAAAATGCTGTGATCTTCTGTAACATGAATGTATTTATTCAAATTCCTATGTAAAACAACAGTTGGCGTAGTATGAGCTCTTCGCTTAATTTATGTTCACTTACAGAATGCTCTTTTTTACTAACTGAAGGCTTTCACTTATCTCATTAATGATTGAAACAAAACCGTCTACAGAGATAATAATTATTAAACAATCTTAGTATTTAAAGGATATTTGAACATTTCCATTGAGCTCAGGGTAGCTCCGGATCCGGGCACCTCCGTCTTTGTATTCCTCTGGTTAGTACCTCTGGACGTCACTAGGATATTTATTGCAACACATGAAAATATTTACAGTTTACATGACTAAATTAATTTATCATTAATCAACAGTTCATGTTATTCCATCCGGACTTTAACCATGATATTTATTACATATTTCACCATTTATGTTCAAGTTTGTATTTATGTCATTATTATATTTATTTGATTATTCATGGTTTATGTTGCAAACATAATGTTACCTTGTGTTGGAAATCATTGATTATCTCAATGTACCTGTTCTTAAATCGGGTTGAGGAGCAAGGCCTTCAATCTAGCACACAAGGGGGAATAAAGGGAACATATGAGAGAAGTATTTCACTCTTGATGTTATATCTCGGAGCTGCGTTTGGAACATAGAATATTTCAACCCCTGATCCTTTAACTTTAATAATTATCCAGTCGTTTTAGTTTACTTACCCCCATCTCCTGCTATCAATATTCATAATATACCTTTTCTCGCAGAAGTAAACTATACAATCACGAAATATCATTATTTAAAATTGAATAATATTAAGTCAGAGCTCAAACACAAATGTGCAACGTTGGCCACAAACTCTTTGGAAAGAACATAGGCAAGAATCGCGACATAAGTAGACTTGCACAGTACTGGGTAGCTAAGCATAATTAGTGATTTTAGTAATGACATAAAATAATAAATAGGTGATAATTGATAATTAATATAATGAGGTTACACCATGCTACGTAATGTTGCATACCACTCATACACAGAACCAAGAATATAGCCGCGGCAGTGGATATGGAAAAATCGGGTCTAGCGATTCAAGAGAATAACCTCTTTGGCAAGAGCATATATACACATTCAGGCATTATATATGCGGCCAGCCTCCCTGCTCACCATATGCAAGGCCACACGCAAGGCCATAGATATACCCCAGAAGGATCTTGGCGTTTGTTTACATACCAGCCTTTTTATCTTTATTTTGTAATCTTGGGCGTTCATCTAGTTGTCCATCTTTACTCTTTACTCTCGATAGCCTTTTGTTGTGATCTCACTTGTTAAAGGTTCATTTTGAATTGAATAGAATTGAAAAATACTTCATTTGTCTAAGGTTATAAATGACTAATATTATCTGCGTATCTTGATGTTAACGCCAGCTTCTATGATAAGAAATTTGACTACACAACAAAAAAGCTGACAGAAATAGTTTTAAAATTCATAATTTTTTAAAATTGAATTGGATTAGATTAAAAGTTATGATGTCTGTACAATACGTTTATGTTTACCGTTTATAAACATTCTTATGGAATTCTCTTGAGATAATAATAATAATAATAATCCAATTTTGATTCAGTTTACGTCTGATTATGCAGTGCTGAATAGGGCAGGGCCTTCTACATATAAGTATTCCAGGGCGTCCATAACAGTTATAACATAAGGCAATGGTAAGAGAGTGGGTAACAGTAATAATGGGAATAAGTACATGAGTTTGTCTTCGACTGTTAATTACTCACCACCCTTTGGTATATAAGATAAGTCTAGGTTGTTATTTATAGAGAACGGCCTGAGTACTAAGCTATTTAAGTGTCTTGTGTCGTAAATGTTTTATCACCCAACCTATTTTATTTTGGCCAATATATATAATAGAGTGGACTAAAGCTGTTATACATAAGTTTAAAGCTCTTTTTCTCAACTGTTTTGTGGTCCTTTTGATATATTTGTATCCTAGGTAAAACATATACAAAACCCTTGAGCTATTTTCACCTTCAGCATGTGTCTTTGTACGGAGTATATTGTGCATGTGTGATATATGTGTAGGTGTGAAAACAGGCACCAGATGTCACCACTAGCTGGCAGACAGTGTTGAAGGGTTTGCAATTTAGCATTATTTAGTCCAATGTGATGCCAATACTGAAATTTATTTTATTGCACAGAAAATTCGGTCAGGGTCCAAGAATTTATTAAATGAAGGGTGCCATTTTTTCAGTATTGTCGGTGCCACCAGGGAGTGCTTTGTGTCAATTTTTTCACATTCCGCACCCTAGTGGTGCAAACAAGGACTTTTTTTTTTTTGCTACAGATTTATTCAGTTACCTGCCATCTTGGCGTATACAGTGCTATACATGAGTAATAACAGTAAATGTAAGATTTTAGAAAGCGTTTTTAACTATCAGCACTGGCTGGGTGATATCGAGTGTAAGACATTCAAGAGATGTATTTGGCTGAGCAGGTAATTTGATTACATAGTAACTCAGTTTGTTATCACCTTGACAAGGACTTGGTTAGAACCATTGTGCGTTGGGTTAAACAGGGCGTGGATTATGCACATCCAGAACTGACTTGAAAAATATGGGGGACGAAAAGGGGGACGAATAGGATATCGCTCCCTATGTTAGTTGTAGGATGGCAATACATATATCATATTCTCATAAATTCACTCCATTACTCCGTTTGCATGTCATAACATGAGTAACACTTGTATAAACATATAACAGCAGCAGAATATTGATAAATCCAGTCCTATAAGTCATAATATGAGTAACTCTTGTATAAACATATAACAGCAGCCCTCTCGCTTCTTGGAATATATTCAACAAGTAATTTCGTAGGTTGAAGAAGATGGAATTAAAGTTAGATAGAAGCTAGAGAAGAAGCAACATTTTTCTCTATTCCTACATGAGGCTGGAAGGAGGTAGTCAGATATTTCAACACTGCCACACTAGCCCAATCTCCAGCTAATTTAATGTCCCACAAAAGGAACCCCGTTTACATGCATAAACGTGGCGGCTCCTCGTCTTAAGGACTTCATTCCTATATCCTTAGGAATTCCAGCACTCTTCGCCCAAGAATTCAACCTTATAAGCGACCTGCTGTAAGAAATAGGCTTTCCATCAGAATCACACAACAAAGGCCATTCCTTAGCCCCTGGGTATGTTCTCAGATACTTTTTATAGAGGGAAACCGCACACAACGATAACTTGACAAAGGCTATAGGGCAATCAAATTTTCTTTCACCATATTGTATTGTCTTTGAAGAAGCCATAGAAATGATCATTCCCCATGGTGTAAACTTGACACACCTTCTCTTCAACAAACAAATATTTTCAGCAGGCGTTACATCAAATATATGAGGTTTCCAAAGCAATGATCTGTAGAGAATTACCACTTCCAGCCAAGTGAAAAAATCTGCCTCAGACGAAAAGTCCACATAATTATAAGTTCTTGCTAAATCAGAAGGCAACACTGGATCCTTAACTTTTACATCATTGCCTAACCTCCTTTTAATTCCGGACAAAATGAGCGACAAGCCAAAATCCTCTCCTAGGTCAGGCCCTTTATGACATTTCGACAAGAAATTGATCTCCCAAACTAAATGGTATTAATAAGTTGATCTGATCAAATTGCGTCTAAAAGCACTAATCACTGACGCATATGAAAAAGGAATTGTTCATCAACTAAGATTACTGCAGGTCCTGAGAGAGGTTGGTTTTCACATGGCCTGGCCTGAAGTCACTTCTCCAGCCACGACGGGTACATACCTGGGAGTGGAATTTGATTCCATTAAGCAGGTTATGTCGGTACCAGAAGAGAAAGTTAGTTAAAAGAGGGCCGCTGTAATCACATGTGTTTATTTTATACGTGGACAGATTACAACAAGTCCACAGGGCCTGGGTTGATTGGCTTGTCCTCGCTGGAACAATTAATTGCCAGGTTAGATAAGAGATCCAATCAATCACAGGATAACAATGAACATGAAATATTAAAACAAGGGTCAGAGTGACCACCGCCCCACCTGACCAATCCCTTTGTGTGGTGACCAGGTCCCATGGTTATCTCCCCTTCCCCCCTCCCCCTCCATACCCCCTCCCCTGACCTTGTGGTCAGTCCCTCCCACCCTTCCCACGTGATCAACCTCGATATAACGGTCAGACCTGGACCTCACTTGTACCTTTGGACTTTTAGTGATAAGTGATCCATGAGTGTTGTGGCGGTAAGAAAGTTGTTTAGCCTTCTTGTCGCAAGGGGACGTGGCAGGTGTATGTCTGAATGAGACTGATCAATGAAAACACAAAAATATGACAAATTTCACCTCATATTTTACAAAGTATTGACACTAAGAGAGCCAATATTAGATCCTTGGCATCGTCATAACGCTCTTATGAAATAATCATTATAATAATGTTTCAGTTTCTGTCTCTCTACACTAGTCTACCCCCCCCCCCACACACACACACACTCACTCATTGAACGACCCATCTCCCCCCGCCCATCCATCCATCCATGCATCTCCTTGATTCACTCGTGATATCAGCGCTCTATATAGAGACCACTAACAGACACAACCGTTCCCCTCTTGTCATGTGTGGATTATATCAGCGCCCTACATACAGACCACCATGGGTCCTGTTACAGGAAAGTGCTCACACATTGGTTGATATAACTTATAGGCATACGGTCAATTTTTAGCAGTATTTACTGCAGACTAAACATATATCTTACAGCAATATATGTATGGGGCGTACATGTCCTCAAGTACTATACATGAATAGAGCAAGGAATTTAATGGGCAAATATTAAAGGTATAATAGTACATAATTTATCATGTGAGATTTGGGAATATCAATTCCGTCCTTTTTCCTTTTAGTCCATAGAAATATTATTATCTGTTCAGAGGGAACGCATGAGAACACCCGGGTAGGGTATTGCGTCTTTTCCGTATTTGTTTGATTATTTAAATATGATGGCCTTAAATGAAAAACAAAGTGTGTAAAAGTGGTTCGGTCATGAATATGAAAATTAGAAAATAGAACTGCCTCTCCTCAATAGAGGGGAATTAGGGCAATGCCATTTGATATGACAAGAGCAAGAGAGCAAAGGGAGGCAAGAGAGAAATACCAATGAAGGACTAAAATGATCCTTTTATTTTGCAGTTAAGCAATCTTTTGGCCAAATGATGCATGTATTTGTGATGCTGACATCATGCTTTGAGTATATGAGAAAAGTTAATATTGTATTCTATTGTAGAGACATTATTTTCAGATACTTACATCAAACCACACCATTTCTAACTATTGATGGGAGAAGCCTGGTATTCATTGCAGTCATTATCATCTTTTTGCCTCAATAAATATATATCTTCTTATATCAATTAACTCTGAATAGACTAGAAGCAGGATCAATAGAATCAACAAATTAATAGCACATATTATATACATAGCTCCATAGTAATAGATAGTGATAATATTATTATCAGCCAAAAATCAGCCAGAAATCAAAACTAAAAAGTGATGTGAAAAGGTGATGTGAATAGCTGAAGCTGCAATTCATTGGCCAATAATTGAATTAGTTGGTGAACTGATTATTGAATTTATTATATGCGCATTCTATATGAGAGGTGTTATATATGGGGTACTATACAAATATTCATATAGTACACTGCTATATGAAATACTTCTTCACCATTTCAGCCACTTTTATGCACTTTTAATAGTTTTATGCACCAAGTTTTATGCCCATATAATAAATTATAGAATGGAACTCGCCTGCAATAATCGAACAATTTATTGAACTTGAGCACTCTGCCTATGGCATTGTGCTTATTTAGTCAATTTTGGATCAGATTTTGGGTGTTTTCGTGTGCAATTGTGGTAAAACAGACCGTGACTGTACTAACGGTCTATTTTTTCGTTTCCTACATTCCCATTGGCTAACTGCCCAAAGTCAGACCCAGTCTATCAACCTTTTTCCTTGATGCCCATTGGCCCCCTGCGAGACACACCCCTGGCCTGCCGCGATCGCGTCCGCACTGGTGCCGTTCGAACGGCCGTGAATAGAGCTTCAAGTGGCTTTTTTCTGCTTCTTTCTACCATCATTTGCCGTCAATGTATGGCGATTTGAATGGGTACTAACCTTCAATAATTTTAAATGTGCCTGGTGCCTCTATAGGGCCACATGTTTCACCAGCTGGGCATAGCCATAGTTTGTTGACGTTGTTGCACTTCCTATTTTCGCTCACTCGTACGCAGGTAGTGCGTTGTCAAAGAACAGAAAATTTGCCATCCAATAAAAGTTTTTCCGGCTTTCTAGGCCTATTAGAAGTTAATCTAACATTTATTGTTCTATCTTGTTTGTGTAAGGTTAAGTTCTGGTCGAAATAAAGCTGTAGAATACTGTGTTTACATCAGTACTACTGCCACGCCATCTACAGTTTGTAGCGGGCGCAATGCCACCATCTTCCCATCAGTGGATTTCATTAGAGGGTACCCCCCTCTGGGCCCTAATCAGGGCTCACTGAATGGGTGTTGAAGGTGTTAAATGATGACAGGTTAGTAAAGAATGACTTGGTGTTTCTGTTTGTTGTTTGTTTGTGTCAGGTTATGGAGGGGATCTGATCCATTATGGACTAAAATCAATAAACCACTCAGATTTTAGCGTTCGAAGGGTCTGTAGGCCCAGTGACGCCACTCGGCCTGCGGCCTCGTGGCGTCTCTGGGCCTACAGACCCTTCTCCCGCTAAAATCTTCATGGTTTATTGCTATAGTGGACGAATCTCGTCCAATCAATTTTCGATTATTGCCGGCTCGTCCATTCTCTCTATGTATATCATTCAACATATTTACTAAATGTATTTACTGATTTTAAATCTCATTTTGATATGAATACTATTATCTAGGTCACCCACCGCATTACCAGAGAATAAATGTATATTGTTTAAAGATCACCTGAGGAAATAAAATCTAAAACTAATAGAAATAATGCTCATAATAATAATTTCTTTTTTTTTAAATTTCAGCTACAGCCAAGATATTTAAGAAATGTTCCATGGATATTTTCAGGTCTCGCCTGTTTCCAATTCTAATTGACTAATTGAATAACCTAGGAAAGTTATGTCAAAGTTTATCAATGATTTATCTATTTGTAAACAATTGAAGAAGTTATATAATGGTAGGCTAAATATCAAGGAAAGAATTAAGAAAATGAGATGTTCCCAAGAAATGGAATAACAAAAACGTTATCAAATCAAAGATACAATTGGCTCATACATATATATTTGTATGTGTGTACATGTTATGTCATATCACCCAAGTTTGTTATAAACAGGACATGCACATGCCGCTGCGTCCCATATACATGGTGCTGTGTCCTGTTTCTCCCTCCAAACACTCACATCTATTGCAGATGGGAAACACGTGTAATAGCATAGATCTACTCACAGTTCTACTGATCACCAACAGGTGACTACATCCAGGTGACTACATCCAGCAACACCCTACATATGCCAGGTAAGGATCTGCTACCCCTTGTAGACATCCTGTTGGAACCGTGTATCATTTGACAAAAATGAAAATCATGATTGTACACATAATATATTGTAGATTCATACCAAGATCGGGCGTTTTACTCGCTGCAAATTAGTATATACATGCTATCGTATATTGTTGAATGTTTGCAAATATATGGCTCATTTTTAAGCCTAATTATGAGAAGGCTCCCTATTATGGACTTAGAAGGTTGTGGTTTGGAGGGAAGAGTCTTATGGCATGGGATAGAGGACGAGTGATAGGGAGTTCTCTATCCCATGTCCATAAGGCTATTCCCTCCAAACCACAACCTTCTAAGTCCTTTAGGGGTCGACCACAGACTCTATGCGCTGGTAGGTTTGTCCGTTACAAGGGCAATTTAGGGACAAAACTGGACCAAAGACCCCTAATGGTTGATGTTACGCTCGCTCATGACGTCACGCCCATTTGTTACGTCATACACTGTCCATCCGTTGTTTATTAATTAAACAGCTATACGCTTGTCTAATGCTTTGGCATCAACAAGCATGGTAGGTCATTGGAGTTTCCTAATCCCTAAGACCTCTATAGGCTGCCGGCCAGTCCCAGACAAGCTGGCATGACCATTAGTGCATGACGGCCACCAGTGTAGAACCACTAACAACAACACAGAGAAAAAAAATTTGCCCATGCTTGGGTTTGATCTAATAACCTTGTGATTCACAAGCGAGATTATACACCATTAGTCTCAAATTGCTGGGATTTTGTGGTAAACTGTGTGACCGCAGACTACGACTTCGTTCCAGCCTGTTGACCATGGTGCGTGTTTATTGTGAATTTGTGGGATTCGACCACATGTGAACATGGCTTCAACTAAGTCATCGGTCCATATAATGGCAATCTAGGTCGGGTCAGAAACATGCAGGAGGAGAGCGTGTGTTATGTTGGGAGGACCATTCATTATGTGTTCATAGGGGAGATGCAAAGTCCTATCCTTTATTTGCCATTGTCTTGGTCCTTTTATTGATTTAGTTTTTGTCACATTGCCTTGCGCGGTTAGGGACACCCTCAGCCGATGTTATATTCTAATTAATTGCTTAGCTTTTGTTCTGCAATGCTTTAAATATCCAGAAATGCCACTCACTTATTTCAAAACTAAAACCAACCATGATGAAAGTACTAAATAATCTTAAAATCACTCAAAAGGAATTTCCATTCTGTGTCTAATACATCAGTAGAAGTTATTAGTTAAATTTAAGGGTATTCTTTTTTAACCTTTCTTAAATACAGCATTAGTCCTCACTATTCAACGATTCATTTTAAGAGTATACAAGTATTTTCTTCAATGGCCAATTTTATTATGGGTTTTAGTTTCAATTTGAGATTTTACTTCCAAAGATTAAAGTAACATTGGGGAACTCTAGCCCTCCCCGCCCTATACACGATGACCTAGCAGGAGCGTGTGCTGCGGGTTTAGCCCAGTCCATTTTGGTGGTGAGCCGGGCTGGCCGTGTGTGTGAGGATCCCAAAAAAGTTCCCCAATGTTTTGTAGTGAGGTTTATTAAAGTTTGTGTTGCTTGCAAAGTGTCCAAAGGATCCCAAAAATTTGAGACTAAAACAATTAGACCCTTTTGTTGTGTTGGTTCTCGTTGTCTGGGTGCTGACATCCCCTCGGCTGACGCCTGGGGGATGTCAGCGTGCAGACAACGAGAACCAACACGCCTCGGGGATGTCAGCATGCAGACAACGAGAGCCAACACAACCTTAGGGACTAATCGTTCATTACACCATTGAATCTGTTGGAGATATCTGCACAACTTATGAGCCTGAATGCAGAGCTCAAAAACTAAAAAATATTGCTTTCCACTAGAAAGCGCATAGCTCCCTTAAAATGAGTCCAATCTGAAATTAAAAGTATCCCCAAACCCCCTGACCTTAGGAAAGACAGCCCTGCTCTCAGATTCATAATCGAATGGTTAGTTCCTTCGCTATAAATTATTTCCATTGATTGCATCAAGTCGTTTGAGTCAATACAAATAATAAAAAATTATATTCATGCATCCATGCCTCATTATACAGATCCCCGGTTAAAAAACAGCCTCTCCCCATAATCAGAAGGAAAACATGAACTGAAATTAGAACTTCTGGCTTTAGATTATCTATTGTATGATCAAGATTTCCCAACATGTCTATGTAGAGGTAAGGTAACTAACGAGGGGTTGCCTTCCCCTACCTACACAAGATTTTGTCAAGAATAATATTTGATTTACATTCCGTATACTGCTTATGACAAACCATTGTTTTTATTATCTGAGAGTGGTCAAACATTATTGAATTAGGTTAATTGACATTGTGACATATAAAAACTAATACCAAACGTCATTTGTACATTGTTTAGTTTGAATTGTATTTCTTTATATGTGTAGAATATCTATGCAATTAGAACAGACGGAATGTTTAATGTTAGATCAATTGTAATCTTTTTGTAACAGTTTATATTAGTGTATCTTTTGGTTAGACCTTTCTTTGTACGACATGAGAATATCAGGATTCGCTGAAATTGTGTGCAATAAAATCATCAAAAGAATATATGTATATGTTATGTGTTACAGGCGGGGGACCAATGCTGGTAATGGAGTCAATACAAATAATAAAAAATTATATTCATGCATCCATGCCTCATTATACAGATCCCCGGTTAAAAAACAGCCTCTCCCCATAATCAGAAGGAAAACATGAACTGAAATTAGAACTTCTGGCTTTAGATTATCTAAATTGATATTGAAAAATGATTTCTTGATATTAAAAATGTATTTCTTGATATCAATAAATCACTTTTTGATAATGAAATGTCATTTTCCGAGCAATTATCTTTCGATAACTAGAAATCATTTTTCGATATGAATAAATACTAAATAAATGACATTGATATTGGATAGATGTTCACCAATTCTATCAACCAATAACGTTTCTAAAATCTTACCAGTGATAGGTGCGATTGATCATTCATACAACAAGAGTTCTTTTTTTTGCTCGAATGACTTTTAGATGGCTTGGAAACGAAAAAAGTAAAAAATGTTAATCTTCCAATTCAGTTAAACTTTCCATTAACATTCAGTAGGTGTAAAAGATATAACAAAATCATTATAACTTTTCAAACATATGTACTAATAATGAATGTTATGATATATGAATTATCTACTATGATATATGTATCTGTATTTCTGCTATTCCTAATAGTAACAATTATCTCAAAATGGCATCTAATATGTGGGTACCACTATGTTTGCTATGCTAAAGGACATGGAATATTCACTCTTTCAACCCACTCATAAGTTACCCTATGTGATAAATATAGAAGGACAACCACCGTTACTAATACAAATTGTTTTGTAATCAAGGTTTGATTCCCTTTTTTTTTAATAATTTTACTTGGACTCAATTTAGGCAAAGATCTATATTCTCACGAGATTCATGAAACAGTTTGGACACATTACAGGTAGATTGAGAGGGAGCACATTGCGGCACTATACGGAGAAATCGTTGAATATGCACAGCTTTGATAAGACTATCTAATATATTCACTTTCTTCGGGATTCTCAGTTTAAGGCCGACCTACACATTCAAGAACTCAACTCAACTCAAGAATTAAGACAATTCATATAAATTCAAAATCATTCTTAAGAAACACACTTGAGTTCAGTGATATGGGAGCTTTCTTAGGAATTCATATGACAAATTATGGGTTCTTGCAACAATTCATAGGCAAAATCTTGGACTTTCCGTGAGTCCTCAATTCGTTTTTATTGCTAGTTCTTGAATGTGTGGGCCCGGCTTAATATAATGAAAGATTTATGGACGTGATTAAACTTTTCAATCTTATCTTGACTGGATATAAATTTGTGCCAACATCTAAATGAGGCACATAAACTATCTTAGGAAATGTATATAGCGTTTTTCATTAATTTCATTATTTGCAGTTGAGATTCTGATGCTGGTGTAATTTTGAAAACCGTGATCAGTAAATTAGGACCAACCACAAGTATGGCTACTGGAGGATGGCAGCCAGATCACCCCGACAAGAGTTGTAAGTTTGGCAACGTTACTGACTCTAAAGGGCGGCAAGGATTAAGAAGGGAATTTTTTGTCCTTGTAGAGTATGGATGGAGCTTTCTAAAAAAGAATTCTGACAACCCAACAAATAGTATGGGTACATATGGGTAAAATTCGACACGATTGACACGCGACACGGCCGCTAAATCACGGGTGACACGGCGACACGGTCCCCTTAACGTGCGACACACACAGCTTCCAAAAAGCTGATAAAATTTGACACACGACATTGAGAAATGTATTAAAAATCGACATGAGACACACTGATTTATTTAACAGGTGACACACGACATTGTATCGACCGTTAGTATTAATTAATGTATTGCTTAAAAAGTGACACGAGACATCATTGAATTGTTTTAAAAAGTGACATGGGACATGGAAAAAATTCTTATCTTGCGACACTCAGACACAGTCATAAAAAATGGGACCCATATATACCCCTAATAGTGAACTTATAGCCTCTCAATATTACTTGTCCCCAAATTTAGTGGCAGACGGCAGTGAATTCTCCAATAGAGTAATACAGCGTCTTAGTCCAGGGCATGCCCGTGTCAATTAAGTGCAAAATCTCATGTTACCACCATTTCAGAGGATATTTTCAGTTTGTTTTTATCTAAGGGCATTATAAAAGTTATTATAATTTGTAGACTTGCTGGAATCCTTTTTGGCAGCAGCTCCACTTATCATCTCTCGGTTGATCAAACTTATCATTCAGGCACATACAGTTTAACAACAGCCACATACTAATAGATACTGATAGATTCAGTTAGAATATGAGTACATTTGGTGAGATTAGTGGTTTTTATAGTGTAGCTTTAAGTGCAAGGGACGGAGGTTCACACATAATATGTCTCCTTCATTATCTGCCCATTACTGTCATGATGCCCTTAAATGTTGCCACAAAATGATATTACCTATGATTAACCTATGATTAATCTTAATTACTTTTGACCTTCATGTTGCAGTGTCAGCAGGGGAGCTTTTACTGCATACCCCCTTCCACAAGGCCCTCACTGAGCTTGGACCAAAGCTTGAGCAGACCATTACGATTCTCCCCCTCATCAGCTACCTGGAGAGTTATGGAGTAATTGATGAGTGCACTAAACAGCTCATCCAGGTAATGAATGACAAAGTGCAGCACGAAAATGAATCACAAGTTTAAAAATTCCATTCTTTGTGACTTATTCGACTGAAACGAATCACATATGTCTGAATATAACAACAATTCTTTTAGTTCTGAATCCTAGTCTCAATATGACACTTTAACAGAATAAAGGAGCACAGTTGAACCTCACTCGAGAACATTGTGCATTTTGTATTATAATGAGACATGCCCTTAATCGCAGTCGTCAACTGAAATAAAATGTTTTCTAATTCTAATTCTAATTCTAATACAAAGAAGAAGGCATAGCCCACAAATATTTCTGCCTGGAGCTCCTATAAATTTATAGTTTATGACTTTTGGTTCCTTCAATTTTACAACATTAATCCCCCTTTAAAATAAATTGAGACAGATGAATGTTGGACATACATACCTTTTCTTTAGAATCCAGTACAGTCCTGCTCAGACAACTGCAAAATAAAAATACTTTTCATATTTCAAATTCATGCTATATGAAATATAAGTGGAATTTTGGTGCACTGAATAGGTCCCACATTAAACCGATATTCAATTCAATTGAACATATTACAACAGACCTGCCTTTCAATTCCTATCTAATCTCATGGGTCAGATTTTCAGAAAATGTATAATTCGTTTTCACCAAACCTCTCAAATAACCCACATTTAAGACAGAAATAAGCTTCAAAATACAGTTTAACATAACAGAACTGATATTTTAAATCGGTGCCATACAAAATATACTCAGATATACCCGGTATTCTTCATTTTCCAGCCTAATTCATTAGAATTTCCTAAATGTGTACAGCTGCCAATTGAACATTTTCTGAAAATCTGACCCTCATATAGGATGCCGGTGCTGAGTTTCTACAAACCAGAGAGCTCCTGGAGCATGTCAAGTGTGGAGATGTGGAGCGATACGATGCCTTCCTCATGTCCCTGTTTGCTGCCAACCAGAAACACATCGTGGACCTTATACAGTCCCACCCACAACATCTGCCATTACACCATCCTTCCATATCATCACCTTCAGCAACATCTCATCAGCCACAAGAACCTATCTCTGAAGGTACTTCTCACCATTTATGCCATGATAGCTGTGCATATCCACAAAAAACATGGCCACATTAACCCATGGCATATGCATGCAGAGATTTCACTAGCAGAATCCGCTTTTCGAATGCAGCCAAATTACTCCTGCTATTTTGATTGGTTACATAAATCTAGCTGCGCCAATCAATGACGCTCATTTTATGACGCAATGTTGTAGGCACTTGTTTTTGCCGAGTCAGAGGGTTGCGAGACATGAAATGAGCACTTGTGAAAGACACTCACCAAAAACCACTTGCGTTTTGTGAATACGTTTCCGCATATGCAGCTCGTGTTTAGTTCTATCTTATTATTTCATGGCAATTATCTTCTCTGTAACCTGGCTTACTAACATTGCTCCTTTACTTCTACCAGAGGAGCCATAATGTAGTACCTGATCCTACTAGCGACACTCCGGTTAGTTATGGAACCATGTTAAAGAATACACCTTCTGAATGGCAACTTCTCACTGCTGAGCTCTTTTTTACCTTATTTCTTCTAACCAGTGAACCAACTTCTTAAATCACTCAAGTACCTCCAGATTATTTCCGTTCTGCTCTTTGCATAACTTTGCTAAACATTTTAAATCATTATGAAACTCTCCCAACCATAATCATGTGTCAATATCCTTATAAAATGTATAACAAATTTTGAAAACAATATGTTTTGTCTATGTATTTTCTCTGCACAACTAAGAAGGAAAACCATTCTTATACTACAGACATGAAGTCCTACTGCCATCAGCAAGAAAACATAATGCGAGTACCTCTTCTTGACCTGTGGGAAGAAGATATCCTTGATGTGGGCCTGAACTACACAGATGTCACTCTTCTAATGGACATGGAAACTGGCTCAAAAGCGTAAGCATATATACAGTTTGGATATGATTATTATTTTGCTAATCTATAGCACTGAGTATTTACCTAGGCTTTGAGCATTGTATGGCATATTGTGTATTTCCCGCTTGGTCTACAGAGACTAGGGCCCAATGGCTCCAGGGGCAAACGATGCTAAGGCACAATTTGTTTTTGTTTCTCCCACCGTTGGATGTGCGGGCAAACCCACAATAAGTACTGTGAAACCATCAAATGCATATGTACTTTACAGACAATAGGGCCCAACCACTCTGGGCTGTAGTGCTCAAGGAGGGATGCGCCTTAACGCTGGGTTCCGGCTACTCCCCCAACTACTGTGACTGTCTACTGCTCCCGCTTCTAAAGAAGCAACTGAAAGTAACCGGAATGGGTGCTATTGCTACCTTTCTTCCACTGCTACTTCTACCACTAGTCAGAAGTTTGATCAGACAACATTTTATTTTCACATGCAAATGAACGCATCAAGTAACGTGACAAATAACATAGCAGGAGCACTCTACGCTTCTAAAATCCGAAGTGCGAAGTAGCGTGGCTATGTAGCAGGAGCCAGTAGCACCAATCCCCGTTATTCCCCAGTTACTGCTCCCACATCTTTGATCAAGAAGCGGGAGGAGAAGCGGGAGAATTAGTGGTGCAGTGAAACTCAGGCTTAAGTGTCTAAAATATTTAGACCTATCATCTGATCATCTAGTTAGATAGCTGAATAGTTGGATTCCTTTCATGAAATAAACAGTTTGACATACATTCATCATTCTGAGTGCCTACATTACCTTTTTATTTATTTCAAGGGGATGGAGGGATGCCACACCATGTATTTAAGTCCCTTTAGTATAAAATAGCGTTACACTGTCTAGCTGGGTGGATCAGTCTAAATTTTGAGACAATGTCCCATATGGAATGCCCCTTTGTCTCTGGACCCTTGGCCCATTAGTCTGGATTATGGGCCATAGTTTCCAAAATTTATTGCCTATCCTCTGGCCCTTAGCATCGGTGGGCCCTAGCATCTGGACCCCTAGAATAATATAATAACAATAACATTCATGCCAGAAAAGGCTGGCCTTCTTCTATATTAGCCATAATTCCTCATAGAGAAACTCTGGTGTAAGAATTTGGAAGAACAAGAACAAGAAAAATGTAAGAACAACAAAAATTTGGTTGTTTTACGAAAATATAGCAACAAATGACAAAAGAATTTACTTAGTGACAAATGACAATTGCTGTTCTTTGGTAGCGACAAGAGAAATTAGCTAAGATAAGATAAGATACTACTTTATTTATCGCACTGACATTACATAAGAATAATCATACATATAAAAGACAAATTGGTATACAGTCATCTAGATTATATCCAGTTCTCCCAGACGTTACCATCTCGCACAGGGCAGAGTAATAATTTTGAAACAGAGTAAACTTTTACAGGCAAAGTTAAATAAAATAAAATGAGAATAGAATTAGAGTAGAATAATAACGAGCAAATTGTCTCATACCCCCCTCAGGAGCCCTAGCAATGAAAAACTAAAGGAGACTTTTACACCCAAGTCATGAAACTTATGTTTCAGGAAAAAGGTTTCCATAAACAAAGATGATATATTCAAGGAATGGAAGGGAAAGCCTGCCCCACGTGCAGTGTTCCTCTCTGGTTCCATTGGGTCAGGAAAGTCCACATTCTCTCGCAAGTTGATCTTTGACTGGAGCAAGAAACAATTAGGTATGGACCGTCCAGATAAATCGCTCATGGTTTTCCTCCAAGGGAAACTAATACCTCCCACAGGGGTTTGGGATGCCATAAATGATGCCTGCCCTGGCAACTTACTCAAGTCTAGGCTGAAAAAGTATGTAGTCATTGATGCAATCAACGAGGTTCAGGATCCAGATGTTTTGGATAAAATAGTAGAATTTATCCTAGAATGCAAGAAGGACCCTTCCACTGTAGTCATGGTTTCATCAAGGAACAATCCACCTGCTATGAAAAGAATCCATTTTGATAGACACATTCAAATTACAGGTTTTAATGTCCAAAAAGGATTGGAGTTTGTGGAGACCTATACAGAAAAGAATGGAAAGATGGAATTGCTTCCTTATTTGAAGAAAGAATGTTACAGAGAAGACATAAGGGCCATACTTAAAAGCCCACTGAGACTGCTATTGACATGTTTTTGTGTAACAGAAGGTGGGATTGAAGTAAATGAAGTGGAAAAGTATAGTATGTACTCCCTTCAGAGGGAAATCTACAGTATGCTACTCTGTCGGCAAGGCATAATTGAAAGTCAAGACATTGATGAAGTAATGAACTCATTTCATCAGGTGTTCTTGTTCCATGTCTTAACTGGACGCAAGAATCCTATAACAGACAACACATTTAAGATGTTTAACATTGATGTTGAGTCACCTTTGATCAAACTGCTCCAGGTTTCCCGAATAAGAAGCAAGAAAAGATTTGGTTCCTACTTTAATGTGTATGAACCCTTCCATGAGAGTGCACTAAACTTTCTTGTGTCGGAAGCCATAGCATCTTTGCTACCTAACGTTCAAAAGCTCATCCTGTTCTATCTCAGCTCATCTGATGAATGGTCAGATATACAGTTGATGCTATGCCAAAGATTTGGCCAGCATGAATCTTTAGAAGAGGAAGTTGGGATGGACAAGTCAGAGAGAGTATCGCTACTTACTGATATGATCAGATGGATGCTAATCATGCAACCAAAAAAGGAGAAGATGCCTAAGGCAACAACATATGAGAAAATGAGGAATATTACACATGAACTTTTACATCTAATAACATCCAAGGTGTTCACCAAAGACAGTCTGATCAAAGTTCTAAACAGTAAAGAATTTCTGGAGGAGGAACTCATTTCTAAAATGAATGAAGTTTTTCAAGCCATTGAAAATACTTTTGACCTTCACAGCAAAGACATACGGATAGAAGCATGGTGGATGGGAACTATGGAGGAGCTCAACTATGGCATCACAGGTCCGGAAAAATGTGGGCAACACATTTATCGATGTTTCTGCCATATGGCCACAAAAGTCCAGTGGGAAGTCTGGAGTAACACCCTGACCAAGATGTTACCCTGCTGGTACCTAGAGTGAGTACTGTCTCTGTATATACATGGTCCATTCCTACGAAATGGGCCCAGTGGCCTGAAACCAATGTACAAAAAAAATTCCTTTAATGTTTTCAATAGTTAGTGAACTTAAAGTAGAGTAATATATAATGGAACCTCTTAAATCTAAATTTGCTACTAAATTGATCAAAAAGTTTTCATTCTACATGAAATCAATGATTGGGTAAGGATTTCCTTTTTTTACGTCGCACATTTTTTACGTTGCACATTTTATGTCGCACATTAAATTGGCATTATATACTAGAAATGTTGGCAATGGGACAATTGTTTTGGTTAGATTAAGCAACTTATTTAGAAAATAGGGTCAATTCAACATGTGTTTGGCAGATTATGGTGCACGGACTCTTCCATTTTGACATAGGAATTTCAAAATTAAAAACAGCTTCATTTTTCATTTATAGCCTTTTTGAGACATTACCTTTTTCAATAGTATGCAAAAGCACAGTCAATGAATGTTTCTATATCCTTTTACATTAAAATATTATACTGCCCTTTGCTTAATTCATGTGACTAATAATTATCATTATTCTCTAGGGATGACCGATGCATTGGATTTTGTGGAGTAGAAGGCACCAATCGGTGGGCACAAGTGCAGCAAGATCAGCCTTCAGAGTACAAAGTAGAAGCATGGAGCCCAGCAGATGCATACAATATTCTCCAACAGCTGGCATCAGACATCAAGACTCAAATGTATATGAACTCAAATTGTGACCGGTTTTATTTAGGTTTATTTGGATTGTATGAATATTGTTTTGGTGTGCACACATTGTATGATTTTACTAAATCTAACTTTCAAAAGATAGTGAAGGAGGTGTCAGGTTTCACAGAAATAACCATAGGGTTAGGAGAAGTAGATGTACCGCTGATTGGAGAAAGTCAGTGCTTCCATTTAGTACCCATCTTAAGTGCTTTATTTTACTCTCATGACCACCTTTATCAGGATGGAGGTCGTCAGATCATTGTGTTGCGTGGCTATATCATGCTTTCTGAGTTGAAGCTTTTTACAAAGCACTTTCTTAAAACCAAGCTTAAAATTGTATTGTCTTTTATGAAATGTATCATTGAACAGGGCCAAAACATGTCTGAATGTTTAAAGGGTTTGTCCAATGAAGTGCTTCAACTGTCATCACCAACATGGGTGGCAGAAGATGGAAAGGATATAACATCAACAATCCATATATATTATGAAACAGAACAAAAAGAAAATCTGAAAATAGTATCCGAGACCATCAGTATAATGACTATGGAGGGAATCAACAGAACAGTTGCTATATCACACTGTGGTACCAAATTTATAGAAGTGAGAGCCTCCTGTCCTAGTGATGTAGCATGTGGACTGCAGCGATGGCAGCAATGTAGTGCGGTCAGCCAACTGGAGGAAGAACAAATTCAGAATATAAGGATACCAATTGTTAGTGAGGCTGATAACTTTGAAAAAGAGGTACCTCCAGCTGATTACTTCAAATCAGACAGCTTTGTCAATATCTGTAGACATTTGCCAAGAACAAACACAATTACATTTGACTTTGAAGAAGTCAGTCTTCCCTTGGGGAGAGATACAGTGGACTATTGTGGTAGAGTCCAACCACTGCTTCAGGCCTTGAGTACAGTTACTAAGGTGAAGCGTATCAACATTTATAATGGATATGTTACACTTTCAGACCTCTCCCATTTCATGAGATCCAGTTCAAAATTATGGAAACACAACATCAATGTTTGTTTGATAAACAGCAAAGTGATCCTGGATGAGCCTGGCTTACTTGAAAGTTTTCATGGGAAAATACCTCAGTACTTAGTATTAAGAGATACAGAGTGTTTCACACCAGATGGTGAGAATGTCTCACATCTCCACAGGAAAGAGGTGCAAACTATCACTACCCTGCCAGTGGAAGGGACTGACAGGAGAGGCCTGATATTTCACTATGGTAGCACATCTATCACAGTGTTGACTTTATGTCCAAGTGATGCAGCAAATGTACTGGAGCAATGGATGCTGAGCTGTGCTGACTCCCAAAAGGAGAGTGAAACACTTCAAACAGTCGCTGTACAAATAGTCAATGAGGATAGTGACTTGGGCACAGGGGTGCCTCCAGCTGATTGCTTCAAATCAGACAGCTTTGTCAATATCTGTAGACATTTGCAAAGAACAAACACAGTTACCTTTGACTTTAAAGAAGTCAGTCTTCCCTTGGGGAGAGCTACAGTGGACTATTGTGGTAGAGTCCAACCACTGCTTCAGGCCCTGAGTACAATTACTGATTGTCAGGTGAAGCATATCATCATCACTGATGGATATGTTACACTTTCAGACCTCTCCCTTTTCATGAGATCCAGTTCAGAAATCTGGAACCAAAACATCATTGTTGGTTTGATAAACAGCAAAGTGATCCTGGACGAGCCCGGCTTACTTGAAAGTTTTCATGAGAGAATACCTCAGCACTTAGTATTAAGAGATACAGAGTGTTTCACACCAGATGGTGAGAATGTCTCACATCTCTACAGGAAAGAGGTGCAAACTATCACTACCCTGCCAGTGGAAGGGACTGACAGGAGAGGCCTGATATTTCACTATGGTAGCAAATATATCAGAGTGTTGACTTTATGTCCAAGTGATGCAGCAAATGTACTGGAGCAATGGATGCTGAGCTGTGCTGACTCCCAAAAGGAGAGTGAAACACTTCAAACAGTCACTGTTCAAATAGTCAATGAGGATAGTGACCTGGGCACAGGGGCCGCTCCAGCTGATTGCTTTAACTCAGACGGCTTTGTCAATATCTGGAGACATTTGCCAAGAACAAACACAGTTACATTTGACTTTGAAGAAGTCAGTCTTCCTTTGGGGAGAGCAACAGTGGACTATTGTGGTAGAGTCCAACCACTGCTTCAGGCCCTGAATACAGTTACTGATTGTCAGGTGAAACGTATCAACATTAATAATGGATATGTTACACTTTCAGACCTCTCCCTTTTCATGAAGTCCAGTTCAGAAATCTGGAAACAAAACATCAATGTTAGTTTAATAGACAGCAAAGTGATCCTGGATGAGCCCGGCTTACTTGAAGGTTTCCATGAGAGAATACCTGAGTGGATGAAGCTCATGAACACCCAGTGTTTTACACCAGAGGGGGAAAACGCCACTCATCTGAGCATAAATACCTTGCCAACTGTTAGTGAGAATGTCGCCAAACGCTACTGAAGGGTGTTACAGACTTATAGTAGATTCATCCTTCCTCTAGTTTTGCAGCGGTTGCACATTCAACAGGAGTAAGAGTGATAATGAGTTTAGTTCTGGTCCTCTTTATGGTAACATTGGTTTTTTCTGGTCCTCTTTACGGTATTATCAAGAGATTTGAAGACTTACTGAGATGAAGGACATCCGGACTAAGACACCGATAATAAACTGATCCTATGCATTGTTTAAATAAACAAAACTGTAGATCGAATTGACCCCTGACAAACGGAACAAGTGTGTAAATACGTTTATTGATGTAACATTTTAGACAGTTCTAAGTACTATAATACAGTTGGACTGGGTGAAGAGGCTAATAATAAAGATTCGTTTTCATTCAATGGCCAACGACAATAATGTAATGATTAAGATGTAACTTGAAGCTATTCATTACAAATTTAGGTAAGCTAGTATCGGTGTACATATATGTCACAAGAAGGTATAACATTTACATTACATACGTGATATAAACGTTCTGTTAACCTATTTCTTTTTGTAATGAATTGTACGTTTAGAGTGATTGACTCAGCTTTGATATATGAGGTATATTTATGTTGCTGAATTTGGGTTATTGTATAACTATACGTGATGATGAATGATACATATAAATAAACCTGTATTGAACCAAAGATTACTTGCCACTTGCATAATTTTTCCGAGAAAAATAATTGTACCTTGCTTATGTGTAGAACATTGATCCTCTGAACACCAACGACTTGCATTACTATACTGAACCTGAGCATATGGCCCTTTTCTTAACTACTTCAATAGAGCGCATATGAACGAGGCCTACCTAGAACCAGTGTTATCCGTACTATTCAGACATCCGCAACTAGGTCAAAAGGCTGGGTCAAATCTAAAACAAGGAAGCGGTCCAGGCATGGGAAGTAATACTGCAATATTGCCCTTCACAGGGAAAATTGTCCGAAAAACAAAAAGCACCGACTGGGACCACCATTTTGCAGAACCTCAAACTTGATAGTTCATACTTGCTATTTGTACTGAACTAAACTTAACCGTTTTAAAAAGAGTATTATTTGGCCAATTATTCTTTTATTTCATATAATGCATCATTGTTTATAAAACAACCAATCCACGACACAAATGTTATATTAAAGATTTGGAAAGGAAAGTATATTTTGTAGTCTGTCTATTCATTTGACCACCGGAAATACTTGTATTTGGATACTTTAGTATTACTTTCATAAAAGTGTTTGTGGTCATAAATATGGGTCCTCATGCTTCTTTCTGAATTATAAGGATTTGTTATGTGTGGTATCTTGGTTTACTACAAAACTCTGAACGGAAAATATATATCAGACTGCACATACACGCCTTAAACTCTTTTATAATCAGAACACACTCGTATATTGTATTGTTTTTATTGTTTTAAATGTGTTTATTCAGCCAAGAGACATTATGTTGTTATACCCTTTTCTCAGTATTAGCGGATGGAAAAAAAGCAAAGCATAGAAGTCATTACCGCAAATTGTAGTTTTACAAATACATGTTATAATCATACAAAGAAGGTTTCGTGATAATATTGAAAATTCTGTAAATTCCGATTTAACAATAGAGCTCTTATATCTTTAACAATAAGAATAGAATCGAAGCAAAACAGGTTAAGAACCAATACCCGGGTATAGTCATTGTTACACTACTGTCCAAGGAGAGGCTAATTAATCCAAAACAACTTTCAACATACAAAAATATATTACTGAATCATTCAGATCAAGATCCATCTAGGAACCTCAACAACCGAAAAGGGCTAAATTAGATTTTCAGGGTCTGGAAAATTCCAAATATTTAATGTTCTATTGAACGTGTTTGTGCAGATATTTTTCACCTGTCTTTTAAAAGCCCTGTCATCATCCAAGGTTTTTACCTCCATCGGTAGAGAGTTCCAAAATCCCACGACACAACCGAAAAGGCTCTTCCATTGTTTTTCTTTTCTCCAAGATGTCCATGCCAATCTAACATATCTCATATGGTAACCATGTTGAGGAATAGTATCATTACAATTATGACTGGTAGAGAAAATGGTAACAAATCGTTGCAAACGCCTGTAACACAGTGGAGTAAGATTGTACATTTGGTGTAAATTAATGTTACTAAACCTATGGACATATTTACAAAGTAAAGTGAAAGCAAGGTAAAAATTAACTGAATGTAAAAATCAAGGGTAATCTTGGGTATCGCTGACTGTTTTCTATCAGCAAATTATATTAGCAAATTATTCATCATTATTCATATATCATTCCAACCAATGAGGGAACGGGTATGAATTGAAATGAAAATGAGACGCATTCTCTGAGAAATTGACTACAGATTACAAGTGGACACAGCTATTTGGAATTCAGGACATCCTTTTATTATTCAATGGAACCCACAGGTTATTTCACAAAATATATGTATAATATAACTACATGCCCCATATGCGATGAGAATAAACCGAGCCTACAGACAATGAAAAATGCCAAATGACGTCTAAGAAGCTGGATCGCACAATGAAGAAGGGCATGGCAAACAGGTAAATCTTCATGAGAAACTCACTACGTCAAACATGTTACGTGTATGTATTTTGTGGGGGGTAGTTAATTTCATTTGTTTCGACTATATAAATTTGTTGTATCAAATCAAATTTGGTAAAACTTATTTAAGGTGTGATATCCGACTAACTTAGCAATGCATAACAATTACCACCATTGTTGTTAGGTGTATTTTGTTATTAACCTGATAATTAACCTATACTCCATTCCTCCTTGATAGATTTTCGTTAAAGTGATAATAGAATACTGTCAAGAAAATAGTTCCCATTTCTGCTGGATAGGGAAAGGTCCCATGTCCATATCAAATTATGACTAAATTGGTGAAAGAATTCAATATTTAAATGAAAATTGAAAATTGAAAAAAAAACCACTTAATTTGTATTTTCTACTCATGCCAAAAATATCTTTTATTCAGATTCTAATTTTGAATTAAATGTAAATGTACATGGCCAATACAAATATTTAAAAAAACATGACGCAGTGTTTGTTGCATGCATGCATATTTATGCTCCTATAACCGTAAGAACTTATTATCCTATTCTGATGGCATTAGACGAGATTATAGCTGAGTCTGAAGGGGCTTGTTATGTTACATCACCACCTCACCTAATTAGGCGAAACATTTACAATCCATCATTAGAAAAGATGCATACCCACCCTGTGGATATATTCCTGCGTGCCTTCTATTCTCTCAATATTTCAATAATACTCGAAACCCGAAATAGTCAGAAATCTAAAGAACTTTTTTAAACATCATTAACTAATTATCTTACTTATATATCGGTAGTTGTACACACATACTTCTGCAGCTCTCTTGTGACCGACACTCTTGTAAATATAATTCGTCTTTGCCTCACATTATTTCCGTTTTTGCACATCATCCCTTCACTGTGTTCATACCAACACAACCAGCAGACAGTCGAGCGTATGGGACCAATCAGCGGGTAAAATAATAGTATCCATGAGCACAAACCATGAAGTATATAACCAATAATACACATCTGGAGAAGTACAAAATGCTTATACGCCATCCAGAATCCACAGTCATCCACTGTAGATTAATGAGTAAACATTACAGGATTTTCTGCACGACAACAATTAAATTACCAGTAAAACACTGGTGCAGAAAGACTTATATGGGACTGCCTTTCAGAAAATGTACAGTTTGCAGTTCTGCACATTTAGTAAATTATGCTAAGTTAGACTGGAAAATGGCCAATACTAGGTATATCTGAGTATATTTGGTATCGCATTGATTGAAAGTATCAGTTTTGTTATGTTAAACTGCATTTTGAAGCTCATTTTTGTCTTAAATGTGTGTTATTTTAGAGGATTGGTCAAGACGTAAGTGGTAAAAGTGGTAAAAACAGGACATCATACAGGGATCAAATTTTCGGAAAATGTACAATAATTTATTTGAACCTGTACTCATTTAGTAAATTCTGCAAAATTAGGTTGAAAGTTGGTCAATACTAGGTAAATACGAGAATATTTGGCATTGTATCGATTCTAGCAATTTGTTTGATTCGGTTGAACTGTATTTTGAACTTCATTTTCGTCTGAAATTTGGGTTATTTGAGAAGATTGGTCAAGTTGAATTGTACATGTTCTGAAAATCTAACCATCATCAAACAAACCCAAAGAAACCCGAGGACTGTTCATGCCGCTGACTTAATACAGAGGGCACCACCCTACATTAGATATCAATAATTATTTCACCCTTGATATGCTCAGCCCATAGAAATAACATAGGCTGTGTATATTGTTTAGCTGGTCAGTAACTGAAGCGACATTGCACACGGGCAATACACGGCCGACCTAGTTTTTTTTTCACTGTGCACATGCATGCTTTCTGATCTTCGCCAGTTCCGGTCCTTCTTCGGAGCCAAGTTTTCGAAGTGAATCAAGCTAAAGAAGAATTATTAAGAATTATTTGACAGACAGAGAGCATAGGGTAACAGCAAATGGTTTTACTTCCGATAAAAGGGGCGTTATGTGTGGGGTCCCACAGGGAACGGCCTTAGGCCCTCTTATGTTCCTGATATATATTGACGATCTGTACAAATGTATAAGACACAGTGGAATCCAATATTTTGCAGTCGACACTGTGTTGTATGCGTCGGGAACGGACGCCGCCAACAACAACATGATGTTGGAAGACGACCTCCACAGGGTGGGGGTCTGGTGCAAGGTGAACAAAATATCCCTGAACATCAAAAAAAGCCACGTCATGACAATACATAACAAAGAAAGAAACACCACAGAAACTAACACACCAAACATACACATAAACAAAGACAAATTATAAAACACAACAACATACACATATCTCGGTGTAGACATAGACAACACGCTCTCATTCAAAAAATATGTAGAAAGGCGAATCTCACAAGCACAGTCACGAGTCAAAGCCCTCACCAAAATATCAAGGGCACTCACAAAAGACACAATTATAATGCTGTACAAAATGACGATCAGACCAATATTAGAATACGGAGACACACTATACAACATCGCACCAAAACAGACACTCAACAGAATAACAACAATACAAAACAGAATCATCAAACTCGCACTCAAACTACACAAAAGAACAAACGTCAAACACCTACACGAAGAAATGGGCTTGCAACTACCACACACTAGAAGACAAATACACTTACTACAAAAAGCATATAAAGACACACAAACAGAAGAAAAACTAGACAGAAGAAAAATCAACCTCAGATCATTATCACAAGGACCGACACTAATAGTCCCGAAACCAAAAAGCGAAAAATTCAGGAGGTCATTTGTGTACCAGGCACCCACCCTGTGGAATAGTCTTGATGGCAAAGTTAGATGTATACCCGACTATAAAGCCTTCCAACGCTATCTAGGCACCCATTACACCGCCGACAACTAGCCGGAAGTATTATATATGTATATTGAAGATACTGAATAATTGATGCCCTCATGACTAGGGACTGAATTCCACTATATATCCCACTAGCCAGTAATGCTAAAGTTCCAACCAATAACAACAATATAAGAAAACTTATAAACTGAAGAAAACCGACATAGGTCGGACAGGGTGCTTACACACCCGCCCTATATACGTACACTTTTGTACGCCTTATTCATATGTATTACGCATAGTCAACTAGTCAACTGTTATAACTTATATGTTAGATCATTTTATATGTTCCAAACAACGGGGAGCTCGGAAGAGCTGTGAATAGCACAGACAGTCCTCCGATTCCATTATTATTCGACTCAATTCATGTATAACTGTGTGATGGAAATAAAATCGAATATTATTATTATTATTAAAGAACTAATTATTTAACAATTTATTTCTCAAAATCGCTGTAGATCATGTTATTTTAACATTAGTTTAGTGTGCGGGGTGAAATAAACACAGAACAACCCTTGGATTCTCTGTGTCGTGAATATTCACCCATGACGGTCGCGGGGCTACTGCCCCTTGACCGTCATCGGTGAATATTCACTCCCGCCTCGAATCCCGCGTAGTTCTGTATATATACCAGGTGGTGTCTCATTTGGAGAACAGAACACTGAGATAACTGGAATGCTGGGAACCAAGATTAATGTTATTACTTTGGTTGGACTGTATCTTCGTCTGAAATTTGGGTTATTTGAGATTGATTGAAGTTTCTAGCCATATTTGGAGGCTCAGCTGATGGCCTACCAGGCGCCATGAATTCCAAAGTGTATGGGAATGTCCTAGAATTGTTAACAGTTGAATTATGTATGATATGAATATGTTATATAGAGGGATAAGTACGATGAAGAGCTATGATGGTATACAACAAACCTAAGACACAACAGGCCAGTGCAAGGGGGACGACAACCAGAAAGCAGGTACATTAACCACAGTCCCGCACACTTTTTGTTATTCTTCATATGTAAATTATGGTACTCAAAAGAATGTATAGGATGTATTAAAACCACTATTGTAGCCTCCCAACAAACTGTCGTGTAATCCTTTACCACTCGGTACAACATGATATCAGACATGTCTGCTCCCTCCCAAACCCAAATGTTGTTTCTTTCCTTGCTCCACTGCATCTGAGCGATTGGTGCATGACGCCACACGATTTACATGACAAGTGCCTTCGGCACTTGGAATAAAGCAGGTCAGGTCTGTAAATTCCCTCATCTCTTTTCCATCTCCCCTATATAAGATTATTTCTAAAAAGAATTTAACTTCAGGAAATCAGAAATAAAGTTAGTCTTTATGACTGTAAACTCTCTGTGCCTTACTAATCATCCTTAGGTTGCATATTTTACCTATAAATATGCAACTATAAATATACGTTACTAAATAATATCCAGAAAGTAACTGCAGTGATGTATTTATTTGGAGGAAGTAAATTGGTTATATTTCATCAGATCTAAACGCCTTTAGATTGTTTTTATATTTAAAAATACATGATTGTCGCAAAAACGGCCTTCGCAAACGAGCCGTAAGTTTCCCGGCTACTAAACTAAACGTTCAAAACCAGACCAAGGGTTATCAGGCGTTTTGCCTTGCAAGATCTGCTGTGGATCTTATGAATACATAAGACGACAGCAGATATTTAGATTTTAGCAGAATCATTTATATTTCGTTAGCTTCTTAATGGTATCATTCCAGAGTTCTACCTTGAATATAACAGCCAAATTCAGTCGTTGTTGTTGTCCTGGACTATGGGTATTTCCTCTCGATGGTCCGCCGCTATGACGTCATGCTGTAGGCGCGTGATCTGATTGGCTGAGAGTGGCTGTTCTGGCTCTTCCAACTACTATGGCACTCTGTATGAAGCATTATGCTGCATTTCAGTCAATCGGTTGGGCGCTTAGCTTTCCCCATTCATGCTAGCATTGACAAAAGTTGAAAGAAAGTTGTCATTTACTGGTGTGCATTTCGGTTAATTTGACTTGACTAAGGTATTGCTGTATTATTTTGCTGGCTATTCATGGTACTGGATGCATACTTTTGTAGGAAATTATGTGCGAGAATGAATGATACGTATAGGGAGGCATAGAGTAGTAATCGTGTCTTCAGTCATGGGGCAGCGTTTGTAACGTTTCGGGCATAGCATGTGCTTCTGTAAAATAAGCGGTTTTGCCACAAATCGTCAAAATATATACCTTGAAAATCATAATACAGACTTTGAAATAAATACCCCCCATACCACCATGGATAGGCACAACCATCTTCTCCTACATTCCTCCTCCCTCTCTCCCCTCTGCACTAAATTCTTCTCCCCTCCTCCTTCTCCCCCTCCTCTGTTTCCTCCCCTATTCCTCCTCCTCCCTATCCTACTTCCTCACTACCATACTTGTGACAGACCCTTCCTCTTCCTTCATCTCTCATCCTTCTCCTGCCCTACATCCACCTTCCCCTAGGGGAGGGCGGATAGAGGGGAGGAGGACAGGAAAGTAGGAATGGCAGGAAGTAGAAGGAAGCTAATCAAGAGGGAGGAGGAGAGGTGAAGGACGGGAGAAGAAAAAGGGGAGGGAGAGCAGAGGGTCTAACAGGTAGTCGGGGCGAGGAAGGAAAGGGGGAGCAGAAGATACCTTAATAAAACAATGTATTATTCTTGACGACAAACTGGAATCATATTATTTGAGCTTTCTGATTAAATATAACCTGCCAAGTCCCTCTTAGTAACATTTGAGGAATTTTAATCATAAGATTAACACATCTACTGTATTTAGAATCAAGGGACTGATAATAGATGAATAGGTGTGTGTGTGGGCATGCAATTTTTTTTCCATGAAACCCTCCTATATCTGTCTCTCTCATCTCTACTCTCCCTCTCTTCTCCTCCTTCCTTCACTCTCCCCTCTCCTCAATTGTGCTCTCTCTCTCCCCAATCTTTATCCACCTCTTGCTGTCTCCTTTATTTCTAGTTTCCTAAAATTCTTAATTCTAAAAACATAAATAATATTGTATTGGCCTTCAAATGAAATAAACAAAATCTTAAAATGCTAAACTTAAATACTCATTATTTCTGTTTCCAGAGTTAAATTTGCAAGTTAAATTTGCAATATCTTTTTCAGGATATACCCAGAGAAAGAGGGGGAGAGGAGAGGGAAGAGGGAAGAGAGAAAGGAGTGAAGGGAAATTACAGACTTAACTTGCTCTATTCCAAGTGCCGAAGGCACTTGTTATGCATAATCCTAATTATCCTAATATAATAATATAATAATATCAATTGATTTCTCCTCAGGATTATACACTAACCAGTACCCCACCAGGCCCTAAATGTTGCTCAATAATCTCATAATATAAGTCTAACTCTGTTACATTTTTCATGGATGGGTGGGTAGAAGTGGGAAAGGGGTAATGAAGGTAAAAGTAAGTTGACATATATGCACTCTATATATATTTGGTGCTGTCTGCAGATAGAGAGGGTATAGCATGGACGGGGGGTCCCCTTAGCGGTGTGACAGTCAGTGAAGTGTGACACACATCTACCCCTGCTTCTCTCTCTCTCCCAGTGATTACCTCAGCACACAATCCTTAATCCTGTGCTCTATAGTAGTTTTATACAGTCTGAATGGATTAACTACACAAAACACTAAGCATTGGATGAACTGTGAATAGTTGAACTGTATTACCTTCTTTTGTCTTTAACTTATGGATACTCAGCGTGTGGCATAGCCTGCATCAGCTGTTCTCTAACTCTACATTTTGACTAAACGTAAGTACAATACAGGGATATATGTATATTATTATATGTAGGGTAATAAGGAAATGTATAAGAAGTTAGGTTGTGAGTTTATAAGTGAAATAATGATATCATTATCAGATAATGAAAGGATTCTATGGACCATTAAGGAGTATAGGTGTCAGATCTTCAGAAAATGTACAATTGGCAGCTCTACACAGTTAGGATATTCTCCCAAATTAGGCTGAAAAATGAAGAATACCAAGTATATCTGAGTATATCCTTGGTATCAAATTAATCTTAAGTATCAGTTCTGTTATGTTAAGCTGCATTTTGAAGCATATCTTTGTCTTAACTGTCGGTTATTTGAGAGGATTGGTGAAGGTGAATTGTACATTTTCTGAAAATCCAACCCATATTGCTGGTACATTTCTGATGCATGAACCCAAAGGCAAAAATCTACATGTATATAATAATACCTCCTTCAGGGGCAGAGCCAAAAATGGTCTTATTTACAGATTGAACTGAGATGGTCATTATGTGAGTCCCTATATGTATATTGGACGATTTGAGGAATTCAGAATTTGTATTTCACTACTAATTGTTATACAGTACAAGATATTAATTGCTATATGGGTCAGATCTTCAGAAAATGTACAATTGAGCTTCAAACTGCAGTTTAACACAACAGAACTTATACTTTAAATCACTGCAATACCAAATATACTCAGATATACCTCATATTCTTCTTTTCTCAGCCTAATTTAGGAGAACTTCCTAAATGTGTAGAGCTGCCAATTGTACATTTTCTGAAAGTCTGACCCATAATTATGATATATAATTTGTACCACCGTAGTCATGAGAAGAAACATCAATACTGGGAATATGCTAAAAGGTAATGTTGTCTATGATTTCATTTAGTGAAATCAAATTATATTAAACATGGAGGGACTGTGATACCCATAGAGTATTGATGAATGTAGATATTTTAACATTGATATCAGTGGCACAGAAGATCAGAATGTTCACTTAATTCTTTTTAAGTAAATAAAAAAAAACAATCTTGTGAGACCTTTTCTCATTTGTAAGATTTTTTCTCTTTTTTTACTTTTTGTTCCCAATTTGTTTTTCATCACAAATATTTGAAATAATTTGTTTAGCCTTTATTAATCATATATCATGAACTCCCACAAAATGAGATCTTGGGACCTCATCTCATCTCATTTTTAAGATTTTTTAACTTTTATTCACAATTTTGTTTTCGTATCAAAAATATATTTCTGAGGATTTTTCTTGTTTTGATTCATTCAAGCGAACATTTGGAGCTCCCATAAGTTTGGGAGCCCAAAAGACGAAAGGAAATTACGCATCTTACTTCCACCTCCTTCTCCCCATCCTCTTAAAACAATCTCAGTTAATTCAATTTCCTTCCACCTCCTCCTACCCTTCCTCCCACCTCGTCTGTCATCTCCCTTCCACCTCGTCCTGCCCTTCCTCCCCCATCCTCTGTCACCTCCCTTCCACCTCCTCCTCCCCTTCCTCCCCCATCCTATGTCATCTCCTTTCCTCCCCCCCCCCAACACACACCCATCGTCACCTCCCTTGGTGTGTGTCCTCTCATCCTCCTCCATCATCCTCTGTCCTCTACCCTTCCTAACTTTCCTTGCCTGCAAATATACCAACGTAGAGTCGGGAGGTAAAGAGATTGAATAAATCTGCAAACATTGTTGATTTCACCCACTCTATGAGTGAGTATTATTATAGCAGAAAATGTTAACATATTTCTCAGGAAATAAGATTATTATATATACAGTCCTGGCTATACTGGGCCACCCCTGCCCCCCCCCCGACCACACACACACATTCTAGAGAGAATATCTTGCATGGGGGAATCTATGACTTAAAAGTTCCCCAAATCCGATGAAGTTAATTACGGTTTATATGTTAGTGTTTCCCTTTAGCTTAGAAACTGTATTATGTGTCATGGCCCAGTTAACACCAGGAATGAGAACAGTGAATTATCCACCTCCTTTCCCCTATTTGTACCGACCAGTCTGTACAGAGGAGATATAGCCATGAAACCACCGTTTCTGTAGTGTAATCCCCTGGGACTTTCTCATTCACTAGCGACATGAGTCACCAGCCTGGGGAAATTTCTAAAAAAATACCCCGGTTGGTTCTTTGAAGTATGTTTTCAGGTAATATGATGTGATATAGTATAATATATATGTAAATGACTACTTGAGCCTGCGGCGAATAGGGGATTTGCATGTCTCTCTGCGCATGTCTACTGCAGTGCATGTTGGGAGTGAGTGAGTGGGATTGGTTGCTTTACGCCCTTATCAACACTTTAAAGTGTTATATCAAGGCCAGGAAAAGAGATAGAGAAGAAGGGAGAGAGAGCCAGAGGAAAGGGACAGAAAGGCACTGGGATGTACAATAGGGGATTTGCATGTCTCTCTGCGCATGTCTACTGCAGTGCATGCTGGGATGGATTCTGTTGAAACCTGACATTCAAATATTTAGCAATATTTTTTATCGAAAACTGCAAGAATATTTTCACCAATATCATAGCTTGTATAAATGATCTATGGAAACCAAATGCATGATGGGAAAGATTGAGACTTTTGTCATGGAAACATTGATATCACATGGATATTGACATAACAGTATTGATAAATATTCCATCCTGAAGATTGCATGTTTTCTATAGATTTTACACTGTACCATTATTCCCATGATTCCATGCGAATCAAGATTCAAAATGGCGGCTATGCACATCCCCTTTTGAGGGGTGGGGGTTGGAGGCTGGGGGGAGGGTGGGGAGGGGGGATGGGGTGGACAGGGGGACGGGTCGGACGTGGGGATGGGGCGGACGGGGGTTGGGGATACTTGCCCTAAGTGCTTAACATCCAGTCACAAAAGCTCAAATAGGCGGTTAGACCCCGAGTTTATGGTCCGAACTGGGCTCTACACTGTAAGCGGTCATTCAGTCAAATCCGTGTAAAATTACACGGTGTCCACGGCGTCTTTGGATGACGGTTTTTCTGTGTAAAATTACATTTTCATGTAAAATTACATTAATCCCATGTAAAATTCATGTAACTTTATTGTCCTGTTCCCACGTAATTATCAGCTAATGCCGTGTAAAAAAACTTACGCTAAATCCTTGTAAAACCCGGCTCGAAATAACAGTAGATCCCTGTAAAAATTACTCTGAATCCATGTAAAAGCCGGCAAACATCGTTGTGATACACCCCCACACTCCCATTCTTTTATTTACCCTCAGAAAATCATCATTTCATCAATTTGGTTCATCATTTTCTTGTTGGTGTACTTCTTCATACCAGCGTCTGTAAAGAATTAAATACAGCTTAAAAACAGTGCAAAAAGTGGGTTGATCGGGACAAAGCATATTAATTAACCAAATTGGTATTTACAAAACCCCGACCATGTCATAATTCCCATAAAAGGTTGTTACAACAATGCTATAACACATCATGAAAGGCAGAGCTGTGATACCTCTCTGACTTGGGATTACTTGGCTAGGTATGTGTGAATGCCGAGTACGTTAATATTAATCTCAGGCACAGTGAGGTGTTATGTCATGTTTTATCTTAGAAATGGCATATAAATGCAGTCCTGACGACCTTCAGAATTAACTTGTATACTCAACACACTCACTGTTTTATTATCATGGCGTGCTAAACGTAAAATTGACTATATAAATACTTCAGAATAAACATGACTAAACAATTCCCACTTGCTTATATATATATAAACACTCGTACCTCGATCCAGACTGAGTTCTAGGCCCAGATTCAGGTTGAAGCAGTGAGGCCGGCGGCGCTTGAGTGGCGGTGACGGTGTTTGATGGAGTGGGATCGGTGAATGGTCCAATCATGAGGCGGTGTCCGGCCCGGTTTGTCGGGGCGGTGTAGGGTGTTTCGTTCAAAGAGGGAGACTGGGTTTATGAGTCAGATTTCCAGACAATTTGCAGCTGTACACATTTACGAAATTCTCCTAACATAGGCTGAAAAAAGATGAATACCTGGTATATCTTAATATATTTGGTATCACATTGATATATACACTGCAAGTGAAACCGTCTTCGTACTAAACGTTTTTGAAGACGGTTTTTTTGTCCCCTTTTTGAAGACGGTTTTTTTCCGTTACCATGTTCAAAAACGTTTAGCTTCTATATTACCGTCTAGGCATTAAAAACCGTCTTCAATAGCGTATCAGAAAACGTTTAGATAATCAAATAAGGGAGAATAAAAATTGATTGAAAATTGCTTAAAAATGGGTTGAAATTGAAGATATAGGTAAGATTAGATTTGCAAGACCATTTATAGGATTGATTTGGTGTTGAGAATTGTTTAGGGGATGCATCGTGTGGGGTGAAATTAATATTGAACAATCACATATATTTCACCAATAAATACATGTCATTAACAGAGCCACTTCATTTACAATCAAATAAGGAGAAATGCAAATTAAGTATTTCTTCACTATTTCTTTATTACATGAAGATGTTACATAAAGCAAGAACCGCAGACAGGTAGGAACTCCTTGTTGAGAGATTTCATAACATATAGTATAAACATATAGTATAAAGTATCAATACATTTCACAGAAATGTAAAGATTAAGTGTTGAATTAATCTGCATATAAATGTGGGAGGGGAGGGGTGGGAGGGGTAAGATTGGGTGAGCGTATGAGAGGGGGTGAGTGGAGGAGGGGAGAGGCAAGATGGGGTGAGAGTATGAGAGGGGGTGAGTGGGGGAGGGTAGGGGTGAGACGGGGTAAGGCTATGAGAGGGGGTGAGGGGAGGAGGGAAGGGGCGAGATGGGGTGAGGCTATGAGAGGGGCTGAGTGGCGGAGGAGAGAGCAAGCCTTTAGTAACTTCAGATTTTCTATATACAATTTGTTTCCATAACTGTCACAAACTAAAGACAAAATACTACACAGGAGGTGAATAACATTATAGCCTTACTTCATTTCATATAATTTCAAGTTGATTAAGAACTCTTTGAAGAATGAATTTTGCTTTTAAAACAACAGTTGAAAAACATTATGAGTTGCATTATGAGTTTCGACAAACGTATTGACAAGAATTGCAGTAATAGTAATTAAGTATTAATAATAGTAATTTCGAAATACTTTTACTCTTTAGCTTTAAACCTTTTAGTTTTTCTTTGGTTGCTGTACTGCTGGGTTAACTTGCTGGCTTGCTCCCTCTTGCATTCCACCTGCTTGTGGTGTCCTTCTCTTTATGATCAGTTCAGAAGATAATCTCTCTGCAAAATGATAAATTCAAACGCATTTGATTATTAACTTATTAATTATAAACAGCCTAAATGATAACTAATAGACATTGTATTATTTTATTTAGAATTTTTATAATATTAATCCTTTGTAAAATGACACTTGAATCTTAGACAGACATGCACAGTGTCACGATTAATTGAGTTCAATTACATATTATATGGTATATATATGTATATATTAGTGGCATTTGTCTGATAGGAAAATTATCATCAATAAACATACCTGTCAATGGCTGTGCATGGGTGAGGTTCTGCAAGTTGAACCATGACTGGTCAGTGCTCGAGGTGCATTTGAACCTACAAACATATATAGCATTTTTAATTTTCGTTCACAAATTGTTCGCAGTAAAATGTGAGATTGTAGATTAATTGTCTTTAACCTGACACCTTAATTTATCTTGAATCTCAAACCAACGTTATAAACTTATACTTACACCCCACCTTACCCAACAGTTAAATATTTAATTATCTGAATTCCTCAAACTTAATCCTACTTTAACTCATTAATATAATCTTTGGTATTAGTAAATGAATGTCCATAATTCCGGCCATAGACTACATGTATAGAGGTACTACCATAGTCTGGGATAGCTATTGCACCCATGCATAGAGTTTTAACACCATTGTGTAGCCCCGCCACCCCGGGCCCCGCCAACAAAAGAGTCATAGGTAGGTAAAGCTAGGTAACCCCATTGGCATTGGCGTACATTGGGTGTGCTGTATGTGCACAGTAATTTCCTATATTATAACTGTGATATAAGGAGTCAATTGTAGCCCCGCCCTTTCCCAAAACAATCCCAGTACAACATAAGGCCCAAAACCCATGGTACATAATCATCTCATTTTTTCCCCAGTCACCACACCAGACCATAGTAGTATTGCATTGTTTGGCAATGCCGTATGCCGCCATATTGGATTATGTAACATTGCGTGAATTTAAAATAACAAACTATAACACCAACCAGGAGTCTTGATCAATGAGTCTAATGGTCACAGTATTGTTTTTGTAATTGATGAATAGAAGGTCCTTTACCTGGCGGTACTTTGGGAGACATGTAACTTGAACCGTTGAAGCTGCTGTAGGAAGACCAGATTTTAACAGGGTGTCCGTTACCGTATGAAATGTACCATACTTGCTCATAACAATCATAATAACAGGCCCGCAGTAGTATATCACACCTACAGGCCTATACACTAGGTGGCGCATCAATTCCATGTACATGATAATTAGAGTAGCCCTACTGTTGTTAGGCGTATTGTTTCCTGGTTTTTACTTATTGATATATTGTAATATTATATTCATAATATATTTATTTTTCTGTGCGTATATGTTTTGTGACGTTTACCTTGATCTATTTTTTTGGAAGTGAGGATGGTGTAGAACACAACATATTTGGTATCACTTTAACCAGAAAACCCTCCCTGATATGAATCTGTACTTTCCCAATTGAACATTAAATTAAAACATCCGTTCGACCTTCTGATTGGCCTGAAAATATTAGGATGCTCCGACCATATTTATTGCCGTGCAAACGTGGAAGAAGTAAACATCCTTTTCTAACAAAGAGCGCAAAATGTCGCGCAAAGCGTATGGGCGCCCACTCCCTCAGGGGTCAGCTTTCTCACGCCTGTGGTAATGCTACTAATTAGAATATTAACTGTTTTAATATATCAGTTCAGAGTGGAAGATTATAATGGGAAACAAGCCTAAAGTGATCTATAATTGTTTGTTTATCATGGGTGATTATATTTATATACGTTGAATGTGCTATTCAGTGGTATTTACCTGGTGCAATTGGGAGATCATTCATTTTGTTCCACCTTTAATATTTGAGAAAACTTATGCTACGCAAGGTTCTATTGAGTTGTAAGCCTATGGAATTTAATGGAAATTGCAGATTTGCCTTGAGATTTAATATATTATACCGGTAGTTAAAATATATTTCTTACACTTATTCCGCTCCTTGTGTCTAATGTAGTATAAAGAGTGGAACACTAAATTAAGAAATAAATGTCTTTTAAAACAAAATAAATTTCATTACTGTATATCTACATTATTCATTAATATACCAATACCTCACATTATGGGATTTCTTGCTTGTTTATTCTGGCCGGATACTATATTGATATAGGAATATTTCTGTGCTAACGATGTCTTCTGTGAATACACTATCATATACTATAGCAGCAATCTCACACATTTAAGTTTTAACACTTTTCAATGCCCCGTTTCGCGCACCCATACTCATGGGTGTGTGGCATCCTTTCCCCACAGAGGTTAATGTGTATTCAGAAATCGCCACTATTGTTACAAGGTCTAAGTCTTATTTAGAACAATTGTTTATGAGCAATAATTGAGTAGTAATGGTTCAGGAGGATTGAAAGGTATTTTGAAGGAAGGCATATTGGTCATTTGGGTCCACAATTGGTCATGAGGACAGTGAGGCTAATGTTTTCTATATCATAACGCAAATGAATAATGAATAATAGGTAGGCCTAGACTGATGTAAAATGTACTAAGATTACATAAAAAATGAAGAACAACCAGCTTAACACTTTTTAACGTGTGAATTTTACTATAACATTCTGTTCCCCACTCATACAAGTTTTGAACATCTAAATACGATATATCAGATAGTTCTCTTGATTATTTTGATGGTAACAAAAAGACCTGTGTTTTGATATCAAAAACAAGTTCATTGAACAATCATACCGTTGGCTAAATAGTATTGAACATGCTACGTATTGAAGAACGTCTTCAACAGTTAAAAGCATGTAGCAGAACGTTTAGTGCAGTGGACGGGAGCGCGGGGCTTGATTGTAAATTCGTAATCAGTGCAATAAGCGTCTACACCAATGTGTTGTAAACGTTGTTGAACATGCAAACATGTTCAACATCGTTTAGATTGAATATGTTGTGGTAAACGGTGCCTTTGCAGTGTATAGGCCTAGTATCAGTTCTGTTATGTTAAACTACATTTCGAAGCTCATTTCTGTCTTAGATGTTGGTTATTTGAGAGGATTGGTGAAGGCGAATTGTACATTTTATAAAAATCTGAACCATATAGGCAATGGCCAAGTGTAGAAGTAGCCGTTGGTTGGTTGCAGCGGTGTGTCTGAGTCAATGGAATTTCTGTAAGAGAGCGATATTAAAGTCCCTTGTGCACAGAAGAGACATGTAATAATTAATACATAATTAATTACTTTGTTTTATATACTATTTCTTTTTTAAATGAAAATACATTGGTCATGCCACCTGGAAATGTACAATTGCTGTCAGAATGACTAATTTAGAAGTTTGGTAAATTAACATGTTGTATGATCATATCTTATAGAGGGCTTCTGAAATTTTAAGCGGATAAAAATTATATTAAAATCACCTGGGTTGTTCAGGTTTTTTCCTGTTTGGCAGAATTTAAACGTAACTAAATATGTTAAGCTTTAATTAGAATTAGACCCTCCCCACACATGATGACAAGGGATGATAAAGGCGGAATAACTCAACTAGTTTAACATGGATATGTGTCTAAGTATTATCAAGTTAATAGACAAGAGTGACCGAGGGGGATCCCGGAGATGCATATTGCCCGAGGGCGGAGTGATCTCAGTGAGTGCGCGTGAGCGCACGAGCTGAGATCACGTAGCCCAAGGGCAATATGCATCGGAGGGATCACCCAAGGTCACTCTTGTGTTTATTATACCTTTTTCCGGCACTTTACACCAAAAAAAACGGTGAAAATCGATGAAAAATAGCCTAAATGTTGATCCCCTCGGCAACTCAGTGGCCCTCCCCACCTCCCTCTGCTTACATATCAATGCGCAGTGATTCGCTTCGGGGTGTGAGACGTCATCGGTAAACCTGATCCTCTGCAAAATCTAGTTCTATTTTGATTCAACTCCCACGCTTAATATCACGAATATTGCTAATATTATCACATAATAATATCTCGATTCTTCTATTAAACTGATTTTAAGTGATCAATCTGTTTTAATTTTCACCGACTTGAGTCTGTCACTCACTCAGTGACTCACTGTCAGTGTCAGCCCTACCCTCGGCAAAATCAAAACAAGTGCTAAAATCGCTCACTGTTTCGAACCAATTTGTTGCCTTTTCGCAGCTTTAAATCTTTTAAAAACACAAGTAATGCTTTGGTAAAGGGTAGCTTCGATAAACATGAAAGTATTTTAGTTTATTTCCTTTATTTGATTGATATTTTACTGCTCTTCCTGCATTGACACACGCACGCCGTAGCTGGTCAGCTTGGTCTCTGGGTGAAACTATTAGGCCAAGAAAGATATGTTTGTTTCATTGTTGTTGCCAATTTTTCATGGAACATGAGTGATGTACATTTTATATTCCACCAAATTTATGTCTATCATTTTGAAAATACCTTAATGATGTTTCAACTAATGGTTTCTACAGTCACATAATTACGTTCACCAATTTCAAAATTTATTTGGAATGTGACATGAAACGGTCAAGAACTTTTCCATGGCCTTCTTCCTAGTCGCACAAGTGTGCTTGCTTTGATCTACTTGTCAGTCAGAGCCTGTCACGCTGTCTTGGCTAGTTAACGGAATAAATTATTATCGGTGATATACTTTAGCAGAATCGCATTTTTACATGGATTTCTCCATTAAACTTTTCATTTGGCGTGCATAGCTTTATTATTTCGAGAGAAAATCGGGAAAACGATCAATGGTTTACCGAGCATGCTGTAGGCTACCGATGCCGTACCGATCATTCGTCAGTAGGAAAATAGCCTCACAGCCACAAGCACATTCAGCTTCGGAATGTGGTTAAACCACCGAGGAATTAGTTTCTTTTAAATACCTTTATCTATGATCGGTGTATATTAGGCCTATGAGTATCTTCGGCCAATAGAATTATTTAAATAAAAGTAATTACAATCAGCACTATTTTTTTAAAAATGCGGGCAATATGACAAAAATGCGGGCAATACGGACTCTTTATTGCCCGCATTTTTCAATACGAGGCTCAGTGCTTAAGCCTATGGGAGTATCATACCAACTCCACCAAAGGTATAATAATCCACTTTATTATTTCTACAAAAACACAATACTAGTGGTAACGATATACCAGGATTACAACCTGAAGAATGAGATACTCGTGTAAAACTAATAGTACAGCGGCCAAGGGCCAAAAAAGCCATTATTTAAGAAGTTACCCCTACCCACCGTATAACAAGTTAAATTTGAGGTATTTTATGTAGAATTTAATGGATATTTTCGAATCTGAAGACAAACATTGCTGAAAAGGTGGCGAACATTGTCAAAATGGCCTGTTTCCATGGAAACTAGTGATTGTTTTCTATTTTAGCAAAACATAGGTTTTTAGTGTCCCATTTCTACTTTTGTTAAGATTGTGACAAAACTTGGGAACAATAATGGGGTATCTAAGGGTTATCTTTTTCTTTCAAATCAATGACTTTGTAAGGCCAAGGTCACCAAATATGACCTTGAAATATAAAAATAGGAAAATTCTGGGATGTGACATCCTTTTTTCTCTAATGAAAATATAGTAATAGAGGAAAATGCTAACCAAATGTGAGCTATTATTCGTATGCATTAGGTTACCATTTTCCTCTTATTTTCTTAGGACAAGAAAATATAATTGGAAGCATAGAAATACAATGTCTATATAGGGAGATGCCAGAATCCAAATTTCTTTACAGTTTAACAAATGATAACCTTTTAATCACATCATGACCTATATTTTATTCAAAACCAATATAATAGCCGTGGAAACTAAGTGGTGACTAAAATTGTTTTTAAACAAGAAATTGGCTGTGACCAAGGAAAGAACGGTTTCCCCCAACCCACTCCACGCGGCAAAAAGCATTGCCAAGGACGCGTTACTAACGTGCAAATTAGAAAACGCGGCCAGGCCCAAGTAAGCTTACATTATTGCGTCGTTGCCGGCATCAGCATCAATATACAGTAGAGTTTCCTTCACACCTTCCTTATTTAAATACAAATGTTGGTCAAATTAAATATATAGGGGTACAAAAGCATGCTCTTTCAGAATTTAAGCTCATTGGCAATGTATTTCGAGTAGAAATAACGTTTTATATTACTTCGCGGGGGCGTAATTTCCCGCGATATGTCAGATCTGTGTAGGCCAGACTGTAGGCTCTACCGCTACTGTAGCCTATACTTCTCCATCTTCCTTATCTACTCAACCATAGTCAAAATATAGAGACCTATCTTTGTCTACTGGAAGAAAGAGTTATTTTTCTCAATTTCTACTTTTTAAAATGTTTTCTGTAGGCCCTATATGTACCGTTGTTCACTGATCCGGTCAGCTGATGTTAGAATTGTCAATGTTCAATCACAGTGACTGAAAAGTTGTCAAATTCTTGATCACTGATACAGCTTCCCTCATATCTTCCTTATTTAATTATAACAGCATTGATAAAACTGCATATTTGGGGGTAGAAAAGCATGTTCTTTCTGCATTTCAACATCTTTGGAAATGCATTTAGAGTAGAAATAGCGTTTTATTATTTTTCTGAAGCGTAAAATCACTGTGATGTGTATGCAAATGCAAAGAAAATTCAGGTTTCCCAGTACAAGCACCTCATACCGTCTTCGGTGCTTGTACCGCCTTCAGTGCTTGTGCCTTCGGTGGGGGAAACCTTAAAATATTGTCACATGGTCAATGCTGTATTCAGTTAAGACATCTTTATGTGGGATTGGGTTGAGTTCGATACATGTTTTTTATTGTCTATTTATTTAGCAATTATTGGACGACTTGAAGCATGGCCCAAAAATAAAGAACGAGGTTAGCGTATGAATAGAGCACAAACCCGCAGTGTGAGTGCTTTATTCTACACCATAGAGTTCATTATTCACACATCCATGCGGAGAACAAGTCCTATTGGAAACAATTTTTTTATGTTTGGATTTCTATACATTTTCTGACATCAAAACCAATTTTAATCTAATAATGATTACCAGAGTGCTGAGTGTTTAAAAATGATTTAGTATTTTTTAATAATCACTTCATTAATGATATTATGATTATCTTATAGATCTTTGGAAATTCTATCAATTGTTAACTTCTATTTGACCAATTCAGTGGGTCAGAAATCTTTTATTATTAAAAGTGAAATTTACAGTGAGGAAATTGTTGCTGTTTCTGTAGTACTATATTTCTCACTCTAACAGGACACCTCATGATGGTGAACAAGGAGACAGACCCACCAGTAGAGTGTCAAGATGGAGATGGAGCCACAGAAGGGGGAGCACACTACATCCAACATGATGGACAACAGGAGATGGACCCACCAGTAGAGAGAGAGGGAAGCCCTGGAGATGAAGCCACAGTGGAAGAAGGGGGAGCAGAGGGTGGACACTACACCCCACATAGTGAACAACAGGAGATGGACCCACCAGTAGAGAGAGAGGGAAGCCCTGGAGATGAAGCCACAGTGGAAGAAGGGGGAGCAGAGGGTGGACACTACACCCCACATAGTGAACAACAGGAGATGGACCCACCAGTAGAGAGAGAGGGAAGCCCTGGAGATGAAGCCACAGTGGAAGAAGGGGGAGCAGAGGGTGGACACTACACCCCACATAGTGAACAACAGAAGATGGACCCACCAGTAGAGAGTGAGGGAAGCCCTGGAGATGAAGCCACAGTGGAAGAAGAGGGAGCAGAGGGTGGACACTACACCCCACATAGTGAACAGGAGATGGACCCAGCAGTAGAGAGTGAGGGAACCCCTGGAGATGAACAACAGGAGATGGACCCACCAGTAGAGAGTGAGAGAACCCCTGGAGATGAACAACATAAAATGGACCCACCAGTAGAGAGTGAGGGAACCCCTGAAGATGAAGCCACAGTGGAAGAAGGGGGAGCAGAAGGGGGTAACTTCACCCAATATGATGACCAGCAGAAAGCTGAGATAGCTCGGTATGGGAATTCTGAGTGAATATTACATAATGTAGCACCTAGCTATAATACATGCTAGCTCTTATACAAGATCATGTTTCAATTCCTACTATCCATGTTTAAATTGTATCCTAATCTATAGTATGGCCTTTAATATCAATCTTATACAACTATATATGGTTCACTGAATACAAGTTGTAATATATATTGTTATAGGCGGAGTGCTATTGACTGAACTATGACCTTATCTTATACCACAATGTATAATCTATGATATGAATGTTTATACAACAGTATCCTGAGCGCAACTGATGACTACACGGTGCTTGACCTGCCACAAGGTGCAGCTGAGGAACAGGTCAGACGGCAGTACCGGGTGCTCGCCCTGCTGGTGCACCCGGACAAGAACAAGCATCCAAGGGCAGGAGAGGCATTCAAGGGTATGTTTTATTTTCCACAAAGTAAATGGACAAGTATAGCAAGATAATCAGCCAATATCATATTTATAGTGTTATACAAGTTTACTATAGATGTGTTGGCTTTGAAACAATGTATTGTAGTGTTGTATATGTTGTGTGTGTATAAAACTCCACGCTCTGAGTTGCTAATGTGCTGCACTTAGAAGACTTACAACAGTAGTTCTGAAGTGCTGGCCTTCTTGTAGTGTCCATAAGCAACAAATTACCCAAATTATATTTCCAAGCAAACCATGCTTACAGAGGAATCTTTGGAATTATTTAAAATAAATAGCGTTGAGGGTCAGCATCCTAAGCCTATAATGCCGCTAGGGCGTCATTACATGGGATGTGGGTGTCCAACGCTGTGGCGTCATATATATATGTAGGCCCGTTCCCTACAACCAGGGCATCCGTCCACAATGCCCTCAAGAGAAATGCCAAGCGATTCCCCATGGATATATATTTTACTACCAAATGACAATCCACGAGACATCGATCAACATGTGACACTATTTCTTTCTTTATTTACTTATTCAGCAAAATAATGTTCTTATCTACAAATCATATTCGGCAATCGATGACACATACCTTTTTTACCCCAATAATATAAGATAAAATTATTATTTACGCCTTGTATTTTAATGTTAGAATATATTAAAGGAAATTGATCATGATTGTAAGAAACACAAATTTAATATTTATATGTTTATACCTAATCTCTAATACTCACACTTTCAGCCCTTGCCCAAGCCTTCACCAACCTCATGTCCAGATCAGCTTCAGGTATGTACTCCACTATATGAGCACAATTATTTCTTTAAGCTTTTGTCTCTTTAAACCCGATCAACAACTACCATCAAATATCACTCCTACTAACTCCTGCTAGATTAATTGAACACATTCTCCATTTAGATTGCTTTTGTTATCTGGTTCAAAACGAATGCTAGATCAACACCAAGCTGGTTTCCTGCATGTTGAACCCACAGTCAAGACTATTAGTAACTTTCATATGATTTAACCTGAGCCCTAGAGAAAAAAGTAAACAATTCTATAGCTTAAAGGTAAATACCAGTGTTCACTTAAAAAATGAATGAATCATGGAATTTTCTTTAAACTTTGGATTTAGAAAGAACATGGTTGGGGGAACCCAAAAAGCCCCCCAAAACCATATGTCATTGGATTAGTTTTTATTTTAGGGACCACTGAAGTTTATTACTGTTTACTATAGAAGTCTATGGAAAAAGGGGTATTTTCTACATTTTCTCCAATAGCATATGATTGAATCATACGAGTTTCTTTTAAATCTGCATATACATTGCTGACATGTTATTCTACCCTCCCAATTAAAAAAAATAAGGGGTCATTGAACTAAAAAAAAAGTTATTCAGCTAAACTTGCATCACAATGAGCTTCCCCCATTGAAATCAATAGTGAAGGGAAGTAAACTTCACTCATCCCTAAAACACAAAATAATATGATAACATCCAGTTTTTTTGGCATTTTGTATTCCCCCAACCATGTTCTTTCTTAACACAAAGTTTGAACAAAATATATTGAATTCTATTGTTTCATGCATTAGTTCCTTGAATTCCCGCCTGCTGCAGTGCTGACAACGCTGGTATTCATCTTTAAAAAAAGACAAATTTCATGTGTTTTACACTGGAAATGAGATCGGCTCTCTTCTGTGGCAACTGCCATGGGATGCACTAGCTAAAGTTTCATCCTTTTTGTTATACTTTTACTTAGTGTGATGAGTAATGAAGTTTGAAAAAAATGGTTCATGAGTTTGTATAGATAGTCTATCCCATTTTCAGATCGGGCTAGGTCTTGGCATTCTTACGAACACTGTGTTGACTGCTGCTGTCTTGAGGACTAGAGGGCTTAGATGTATGTGGGTAGCATTCTGCCGAACACTGTCCCCTAATTACACCCCCCCCCCCCCTTTACATTTCATTTTCACATGTGTACATATATTTTGACTAGTTTCTATAATACTCTCTGGTCTGCCCGAGAGGGATCAGGGCCAGTATCTCTCCATCATCCTATGTGGGAAAAGAAATTTTCTTCGAGATAGGTTTTGAATTGAACCAATTTTGTATTTAGGAGTTGTTTCACCATTGTATACCAGTATAGCAGAATGATTTTTGGAATAAGGTAGACACTGGTAATTGGAAGTTTAGGGATACGTCATGTAAAATCACCTAATGAAGCTCATCTTAGCCATAATATCACTTATTATTACCATTTTTCACCACCATACTAGTTTAACTGTACATTAGATTTAGAAAACCGTAGATAAATGTAACCATACTAAAGTTCAAACAAGTTTCAGGCACCCGGCGGAAGACCTACCTAGACGCAAGTCTATCTAGAATGCTGGTCCACCTCATTGTACACAACACCTATTTTTGCAATAGATAATACTTGAATTGAATTGAATTGAGTTCTCTGAAAAGACATGTGGTTCATAATTTGTTCAGTTTGAGTCAATTACTATTTAGGAGGCCTGCCCAGTGATGTGGATGCTCATGAAGTGTTCCAGGAGAACTGCTCAGTGACAACCTTCCTCAAAGGTAAAGGCTATTGTTATCTCAAGAATCACTAAATGTTGCACCATCATTTCAATAAGTCAAAGGCTATTTGTCCAATAATGTCTGTTCTATTACATACAAGGAAAGTAGCAAACAGATATGATGATGATTAGTGGGCAAGTGGATCACTATATATCGGGGGACCGGAGATGTAATCAATGTTGATACAGGAAGGCTCTTAATAAAGTTGATGTTGTTTATTTAAACTCTAGACTTTTGGGCTTACTTGCCCTTCTTCAGGAGTAATGTGATATGAATGATGAAATCAATTTATTACACTACAGAAGACCTCAGCAAGGAACTTGTGCAACTGAGGTTAGCTAATCTGATTGGAGAGAATTGGTTCGAATTAGGCATGAGGCTCAAAATAGATAGAAACACCTTGATGGATCTCTCTGGCCATGGGGTGTACAGAAACCTCCCATTCATCATGCTCATGGATTGGGCATCCAAGATGGCAGACGATGAGCAGAGAAGGAGCATACTGGCTGCTGGGCTTGTGGAGGTTGGGCGACCTGATCTTGCCCACGTTGTGATGAATACACCAGGTTAGGTTGTCACTAATATTGCAGACATCTTTAGGGTATTTAACTGGTTCTAGGTCTTGTTTTTCTCCCCATATCCCAGAGACTATCCAACATGTCCAACGTATTCACTTTTTTAAAAGAAATATTTATTGAACATTTAAATTAATTGGTTTGACAACATTAGCATATGTAGTGAGCATTCATTATTACTTAGTGATATGGACATGAAAACCTATGCCACATTCCCCTTGACATTGCTGCTTCTAAGTTTCATCTCATCTTCCATCCTAATTTTTCTGAAGAATTTAAACATCAACTTGTTAATCTAATGCAGATTCCCAGCTGCAAGAAATATATGCCACAGTTGCTAATGCAGTCAGTGCAGAGTGGAAAGCCTTGGCCATCAATATTGGGGTATGTCCAAATGAAATTTGCAGCCTAGAAGCAATAACAATGTCCAGGACCAAGCCAGCATACAGATTTGAGAAAGGAGCTACTCTACTGCGGGAGTGGAAGCAGAGCAGAGGGAAAGCAGGCGACAGGGATCTACTCTTTGCACTAAGAGACATGAGGAGACAGGATGCCATTGAGCATCTTTGTAAGTAATGCTTTAACAAAAGGTGCCTTGTTTTCTTACAATATTTAAAAGTTTAAACTGTAAGATCTTTCTATTTTCATACAAATATAATTTCTCCGCCAACATTCCATATTTTCTGGAAAATGATTAGAATAATTAATATGAAACTGATTCTAATCATCATGATTATATTCATTATTTTCACAGGTGGATGGATACCACACTGTCTCCGTTCTGAATCTCCCGGTAAACAATATATATTCATATATTAGTAACATGTGTAAGCTTTGTAGAAAAATGTTGTCATAACTATAGGAGGAACATTTCTTCCAAATCCCTTGAGATCTATTTAGCATGAATATTAATGTCTTTATTGATTTTGGCATATACTATCTCGTTGAAGTAGGTCTGCAACTGTTTCTAATTGTATGCTGTAATATTTTTAACAATAGACCGCCTTCTTTCTGGGCATTGGACATGAGTGGATTTCCATACAGATCAGGACATCTTTCGTTCTCCAATGATCTGCATTTAGTGTGGGAGATGGATAAACCAGAGGCTGTTCTTCTGTTGTACATTAATGATGCAAACAAATTTTTTTTTTTTTTTTTTTTTAAAGGTTTCATTCAATTTTATCCTGCCGTCGTGGCTTTTACAATTCTAACAGTAAGATAAATCGCGTCCCTCTGGTTTATGCAAACAAATTTAATATTATAATTAATTAGGTCTATCATGGGAAGTGTTAATGTCTGTGCCACCATGCCAGAGTTCATTCTATAGATTTGAAGTCTGGCCAGAAATGAAAAATGTATATCTGTGATCGTTATGTTTGTGACAATGGTCCTGCATTGACTACCGTATTTGAATAGCCACAGGTGTCAATGAATAGTATAATCTTCTATTCATGCAGCAACAGTAGGAGTTGGCGGAACAGAGAGATCCCAGTACCCGCCAGACCTTCAATCTGCCGTGCCTGCACCATCCCACCAGCCTGCATCACCCCACCAGCCTCCACCACCCCACCAGCCTGCACCACCGCACCAGTCTGCACCACCATGTGAGCCTGCCATCCTTACACCACGCCAGCAGTCTGCCCAGATAGAGCAAGTAGCACTTCCAACAGAGGAGGACATCAGTGAATGTGAGTACTGTTGGACCAATCGCGCCAATTCTGCCTTTTGCAGGCAAAAGCGTAGCTTCTTCTAAAACATAACAGACGGCGCCCCATGCACCCCTTCTTAAGCCACTCAGACCTGGACCGCCTATATTTCACTTTTCTTCAGTTTTTTCCCCTGGTTTGTCTGCCACCACCCGCCAGAACACAACTACCTATACCGATCAAGCCCGTCAGAATTAGTTAACAGCACAGAGTAAAAATCTTGGAAAATTACGATCAATGATCCGAAATGCATCCTGAAATGCATGGGAACTGTACGTAAGGCTTCTCATAGAACTGGGTCAGTGATCTGGCCAATCACATAGTGCTACATCATCGCGCCAGCAGCTCAAAAAGATGCTTTAGTCAATGACGTCATAACGTTGGAGTGAGGAAAGCCCCCCAGTATCGGTACAAATATTTAACAAAATATATAATCTATCTAGGATTATAATCTATTCCATTAAAAAGTTTACGAAATCTAGAATCAAATCCCAAAGTCTAAATGTCTGCAGGGGTTTTATGGCGTTGCCATAAAGACGCCTGCAGGCCTCGCCAAGCAAAACACCAAGTCCAGACAACCCTCTGCGGTGAAGTTTGGCCAGGTTCCCTGGCTCTGCAGTCACCAAAACCATAATTTTAAAAGCTTTGATTATTCCTATTGATATAACAAATAGAGAGACAATGACAATAATCTTACTAAACTAACCAGCCAAGCAGTTCCCATACACAAATTCTCGCGCTGATACTCCCCTGGATCTACGCCATCTCAAAAACTTCCTTTTTCATATGTTTGCTTTACTTACATTATTAGGTTTCAAGGTCAAAATTGTTGTATCTTACATCAGGCCACCCTAATGAGGCCATGTTTCCAGGTTGTGCCCCACTTTCTGACCTTCAATATACAGATTTGCCTTCATGCCAGAAAGAACAGGTTTAGGATTAGGATTAGGATTAGGGTTAGCGTTAGGGTCATTTTAAAAGATATTATTTAGTTTTAAAATCACTGATACTGGTTCGTTTGTGGTGCTTGTGCACATCCACCAGGGTCAGCTGTTGCGCTAGAGCTAGCAGGGTCAGCTGTTGCACTAGAGCTTTTCTAGTAACCTTTTTTCCTTTGCCTTCCCGGCAGAGGATCCCCATTCCCACCATACATATTTCTTACCGGAATGATGCCCCATTGCAGGGCCACTGGTCACCAGATGTGTTGGCTAGATGCTCTATAACCAGGGACATGCCATATAGATATTCAGGTAAAGACATGCATGAAGGGTCAGAATTTTTCATAGGAACTCCCTTTAGAAGGCACATATATTGATACTCAAGATGGAATGACATTCCTGTTACAAGTTACAAGTGACTGACGGATCCAAGGAGATAGACAATTGACCAAGGGCTGAGGCTGTCCGTAGCATGGCTGATGATGCTGTTGGAGTCGGCTCAGGACTTTTATTTTTTTATTTTCGCAGTGCTGCCCGACTTGCTCCCCCTTGATGTTAGTGAGATAAAGTGTCCATTTAGTGTCAGAGCCAGTATTTTCCATTGATTTTTGTAACAACTGCAACCTCAAACCTGCAGGAGGACTCTCCAGAGTGACTGTGATGCCCTCCAAAAGCTCCACAGCGACCCATTATCAAATAGAATAATAAGCCAGGTTTAAATACCAACAAAATTCTGTCGACCGATTGCCTTCTAGGCAGCATGGATTTGAAGTGTTTGAGTTTTTTTCGAAAAGCCTGCAGCTATAGACAAAGAACAGGCAGTTCCGGTCATATGTGGTGTTGGTAGGTTTGATGCCTTGGATATAGCAGCAATTGCACCATATTCCCTTACCACCCATATAACTTGGGGCAAACTATTCCTTTGATTATACCAATGGCACAGAGAAGCCTAATATACCATGCTTTAATTCACAATTTGGAATAAACAATGTTTTAACCGTTTATTTTAGGTGCTTATCTTTTATTCTACAAACAACTAAATGTTATATACTACAGACATGGAGACCTACTGCCATCAGCAGGAACACATTATGCGAGTACCTCTTCTGGATCTGTGGGAAGAAGATATCCTTGATGTGGGCTTGAATTACACAGATGTCAACCTTCTTATGGACATGGAAACTGGCTCAAAAGGGTGAGCAATATAGCAATCTTGATATTATGAATATTATGTTGATGGTCTGTAGAATTTCATATTTGCATCTAGGCATTGATTATACTGCATTCATGCTACTTGTGTAAAGTTTAATACAATAATAACTTAACAACCACAAGTTTTCAATTTTGTTTGCTTAATTTTATTCCCTCCCCCCAAAACCCCGGGCCCCATTAGTCGAACCCCCACTGAAATTTGCCATAAATGGTACCCAAATCGACATTGTCAATGAATTCAAATACCTAGGGTCAACAATTGATGACCGTCTAAATATCTCCCCACAAGTAAAACTAACCCTCAGAAATGCAAATGCAGCCATCGCCACATTCGCTAGAATAAGACCCTTCCTATCAATAAACATTGCCTTTCGAATACTAAAATCAATGATCCTCCCCCACCTTGAGTTCAACTCCTGCTTCCTAGATATGGCAAATACCACTTCTAAAGCAAAGCTAGAAAGAACACTCAGAAGAGCTGTCCGTATCGCCTCCCTATCAAGGAAAACCATGTCCAAAAACAACCTCCTCCCTCTTCAAACTAGATGCACCCTTCAACTCCTCCTCCTAATGCACAAGAGAGCCCACAGCAGTCCCCCCCCCCTAACCCAACTACCTCTAACGAATCACGGGAAACTAGGGCCTCATCCATCTTTAACCTCCCCATTCCTCGCCCGAAAAGAGAGGTGTGCAGACGCGCCCGCCTTTTCTTGAGGCACACTCTGGAATGATCTACCAAAACCCCTGAAAGATGAGCAAGACCCTCAAGCTTTCAAGAGCAAAGCCCTCCTATTCCTGAAATCAAATCGGTGAGATGACTATCCTAGTCAATTTAACGATCCTAATTCTAAAAATCACTCAGTAATAACATCATGCATTCCTATATGTCACCAATGAGGCAGTGGCAGTACCAAATATTATACTTGCCATTTCATCTCATACCACTTTGAAGCCTCCATTGACTTACATGTATCGCACTGTATTGTATTGTGTTGTTTTGCATTGTACTATATCGTATTTAATTTCTGTATTGTATTGTACTGCATTGTACTTTATCTTAAATAATTGCCACAAACGTAGTATTTTTTGTTACTTATCGATGTTAACCTAAGTAGACTGCAGCAGCAGGTAGAACGCCACAAACCTATACTGTGTTACCTGTTCTCAACTGTATTGTGTATATTCGTCTTGAGAAGCTGGATAAATAAAATCATTAAAAAAAAAAAAAAAAAAAAATGTTGATAAACTAACAGCATGTTAGGGTCACTTCCCCGTTGACTGAGGAATATCAGATATATCTCATTGGTGTACGTTCTGTGCCTCCCACAGTCTTTTAACTTGGGAAAACAGCTGGTTTCATTCTGACAGTACTGTGCTCTCTGCAGACAATGTTTTACACTTCGTACTTTTGTAAAAGAAGCACATTCAAGTCTCTATGCTTCTTAAGAATTCCTGGTGCTTAATCTATTGTGTGGTACTCATGTTTGGGAAGATAAACAAGCATGGGGATAGCCTAATTTTAAAAGGACTGGGCAAAACCATACCTGTAGGTTCCATACCATCTAAGAGAAGGTATAGGAGAATTTAACACCTAATTCATGAACTTATGTTTCAGGAGCAAAGCATTCATAAACAAAGAGAATATATTCAAGGAATGGAAGGGAAAGCCTGCCCCACGTACAGTATTCCTCTCTGGTTCCATTGGGTCAGGAAAGTCCACATTCTCTCGCAAGTTGATCTTTGACTGGAGCAAGAAACAACTAGGTATAAACCATCCAGATAAATCACTCATGGTTTTCCTCCAAGGGAAACTAATACCTGCCACCGGGGTTTGGGATGCGATAAATGATGCCTGCCCTGGCAACTTACTCAAGTCTAGGCTGAAAAAGTATGTAGTCATTGATGCAATCAACGAGGTTCAGGATCAAGACACTTTGGAGAAAATAGTACAATTCATCCAGGAATGCAAGAAGGACCCTTCCACAGTAGTTCTGGTTTCATCACGGAACAATCCATCTGCAGTGAAAAGAATCCACTTTGACAGACAAATTCAAATTACAGGTTTTAATGTCCAAAAAGGATTGGAGTATGTTGAAACCTATACAGAAAAGAATGGTAATATTGATCTGCTTACCTACTTCAAGAAAGAATCGCACAGAGAAGACATAAAGGCCTTACTTAAAAACCCACTGAGATTGCTATTAACATGTTTTTGTGTGACAGAAGGTCGGATAGAAGTTAATGAAGTGGAAAAGTGTAGCATGTACTCCCTTCAGAGGGAAATCAACAATATGCTTCTCTGTCGGCAAGGCATATTTGAAAATCAAGACATTGATGGAAGAGTGATCGCCTCATTTAATTGCGTGTTCTTGTTCCATGTCTTAACTGGACGTAAGGATCCTATAACAGACAACACATTTAAGATGTTTAACATTGATGTTGAATCACCTTTGATCAAACTGCTCCAGGTTTCCCGAATAAAAAGCAAGAAAAGATTTGGTTCCTACTTTAATGTGTATGAACCCTTCCATGAGAGTGCACTAAACTTTCTTGTGTCGGAAGCCATAGCATCTTTGCTACCTAATGTTCAAAAGCTCATCCTGTTCTATCTCTGCTCATCTGATGAATGGTCAGATATACAGTTGATGCTTTGCCAAAGATTTGGCCAGCATGAATCCTTAGAAGAGGAAAGTGGAATGGATATATCAGATAGAGTATCACTGCTTACAGATATGATCAGATGGATGATCATCACACAACCTAAAAATCAAAAGATGCCTGATGCAACAACGTATGTGAAATTGAGGAATATTACACATGAACTTTTGACTCTAATAACATCTAAATTATTGATAACTACCAACAGCCTGATAAAAAGTATAAAGGGCGATGAACTTCTGGAAACAGAACTAGTTTTCAAAATGGATGAAGTTTTTCAAGCTATTGATGATACTTTTGACCTTCACAGCAAAGACATACGGATTGAAGCATGGTGGATGGGAACTATGGAGGAGCTCAACCATGACATGACAGGTCCAGAACGTTTCGCGCAGCACATTTATTGGAGTCTCTGCAATATGGCTAAAGATGTTCAGTGGGAAGTCCGGAGTAACACCCTTACCAAGATGTTACCCTGCTGGTACCTTCAGTGAGTATTGCCTCTGTATGCATGTGATAAGGCACTAACAACACTTAACACTGTATCACTGGAACTATTTAACCCTAATTTGAGCATTCGATAGGGTTCTAGGACCACATGCATTAGATATCTTGTCAATAACCATCAAATAGCACCTGAAGAGTTTAATTGTACATATTTCTACTTGTATTACATTTTGCTTAATCCATATGAATTTATTATCATTCTCCAGGGATGACCAATGCATTGGGTTTTGTGGAGTAGAAGGAACTAATCGGTGGGCACAAGTGCAGCAAGATCAGCCTTCAGAGTACAAAGTAGAAGCATGGAGCCCAGCAGATGCATACAATATTCTCCAGCAGTTATCATCAGACATCAAGACTCAAATGAACAAGAATGAAAATTGTGACTGCTTTTCTTTAGGTTTATTTGGACTGTATGAATATACCTTTGGTGTACACATTCCCGATGATTTTGACAAATCTAACTTTCAAAAGGTAGTTAAGGAAGTGTCAGGTTTCAGAGAAATAACCATAGGGTTAGGAAAAGTAGATGTGCCGCTAATTGCAGATTGTCAGTGCTTCCATTTAGCACCTATCTTAACTGCCTTATTTTACTCTCATGACCACCTTTATCATGATGGAACTCATCAGATCATTGTGCTACGTGGCTATATCATGCTTTCTGAGTTGAAGCTCTTCATGAAGCACTTTCCTAGAACAATGATTACAATTGTATTGTCTTTCATGACATGCATTATTGAAAATGGCCAAATATTGTCAGAATGTTTGAAGGGCTTATCGAAGGATGTATTTCAACTGATATCACCAACCTGGGTTACTGAGGGAGGAAAGGACATAACGCCAACTATGGAAGAATATTATGAGTCCGTAGTAAAGGAAAACAAACAGCTACGACAGGAAACCTGTATAGTGTCTATAGAATGGACAAACAGAACAGGTGTTATACTTCACAATAATACCAATTCTATTGAAGTGAGGGCCTTATGCCCTGGTGATGCAGCCTATGTGCTTCACCAATGGCAGCAACGCAGTGCTGACACTGAGGAGCACCAACTTGAGAAAATCACAGTAAAAATTGTTAGTGAGGCTGGTTACCTGGTAAGAGGGGTCCCTCCTATTGGTGGTTTAGTAGCCTTTGCATTTTTAGGTCTCTTGAGAAGTTTGTCAAGAACAAATGTTGTTAGTTTCTGTTTTGCAGAAGTGAGGGTTCCCTTGGAGACAGCTAGGGCAGTAGAGTCTAACAATGTCCGACCATTGCTCCAGGCATTAACCAGCATGTCAGGTTGTGAAGTGAAGGATATCAGGATTCAGTATGGGTATGTCCTGCTTTCTGACCTGTACTACTTCCTGGATACTAGTTCACAATGTTGGAGTCAAGGCAACAAGCTTTATTTGATTAAGAGCAAAGTAATTCTGGATGAGCCCGCCATGCTTGAAGGTTTCCATGAGAGAATACCTGGGTTTGTGTACATCCAGGATACACAGTGTTTTACACCAGAAGGTGAGAATGTCACTCATGTCTACTGGAAAGAGTTGCAGACCTACAGTACATTGACTATAGAGGGGACTGACCGAACAAGTGGTATATTTCACCGTGATAACAAATCTATTGGAGTGGTTGCCTTATGTCCTGGTGATGCAGCCCATGCACTGCACCACTGGCAGCAAACTAATGTTGACATACATCAGGAGGAAGAACAACTTGAGGATATCTTAGTAACACTTATTACTGGGCTTGTTAGACTGGTGGTAGGGGTTCCTTCTGTTGGTATCTTTGGAGTTGACAAGTTTGTTGGTCTTTTTAGTAGTTTGCCAAGAACCCAATTTGCCACTTTTAGGTTTGAAGAAGAAAGTGTTCCTTTGGAGAGGGGTAGAGTAGAAGAGTGTAACAATGTCCATCCACTTCTCCGGGCATTGACCAGGGTGACAGATAGTGAGGTGAAGGTTATCAGGATACAAGATGGATATGTCCTGCTTTCTGACCTCTACCACTTCCTGGATACTAGTTTACAATTTTGGAGTCAAGGCATTATGCTTTATTTGATAGAGACCAAAGTGATTCTGGATGAGCCAGCCATGCTCGAAGGTTTCCATGAGAAAATACCTGGGTTATTGTACATCCAGGATACACAGTGTTTCACACCAGAAGGTGAGAATGTGACGCATGTCTACTTGAAGGAGTTGCAGACCTACAGTACATTCAGTATAGTGGGGACTGACAGAACAGGTGATATATTTCACCATGATAATAAATCTATTGTAGTGGAAGCCTTATGTCCTGGCGATGCAGCTTGTGTACTGCACCTATGGCAGCAATGTAGTTGTGACAGCCATCAGGAAGAACCACTTGAGGAGGTCAGGGTAAGACTTGTTAGTGAGCCTGGTAGCCTGGTGAAAGTGGTTCCTTCTTTTGGTAGCTTTGAGATTGACAAGTTTGTAGATCTCTTGAGAAGATTGCCAAGAACAAATATAGTAGGATTTCTGCTTAAAAAGGTTTGTGTGCCATTGGAGAGGGGTAGAGTGGGAGATGTCCAACCATTGCTGGAAGCATTGACCAGTGTGTCAGGATATGAGGTGAAAGATATCAGGATTCATGATGGGTATGTCCTGCTTTCTGACCTCTCCCACTTTCTGGAAAATAGTTACCAATGTTGGAGTCAATCCATTACGCTTTGTTTGAATGACAGCAAAGTGATCCTAGATGAGCCCGCCCTGCTTGCAGGTTTCCATGAGAGAATACCTGGGTTATTGTACATCCAGGATACACAGTGTTTCACACCAGAAGGGGAGAATGTCACTCATGTCTACTGGAAAGAGTTGCAGACCAGCAGTACATTGCCCGTAGAAGGTACTAACAGAACTGGTGATATATTTCACCGTGATAACACATCTATTGATGTTAGAGCCTTATGTCCTGGTGATGCAGCCTATGTACTACAGCAATGGCAGCAATGTAGTGTTGACGCCCACCAGGAGGAACAACCACTTGAGAAGATCACAGTAAGACTTGTTAGTGAGAGTGATAACATGGTGAAAGGGAACCCTTCTTTTGGCAGCTTTGGAGTTGACAATTTTGTCGAACTCTTGAGAAGTGTGCCAAGAACAAATTTTGTCAGTGTTTTGTATGAAGAAGTGAGTGTTCCTGTGGAGAGGGGTAGAGTAGAAGAGCATAACGCTATCCAACCATTGCTCCAGGCATTAACCAGTGTGTCAGATTGTGAGGTGAAGGATATCAGGATTAATTATGGGTATGTCCTGCTTTCTGACCTCTCCCACTTCATGAGTTCTAGTTCACAATGTTGGAGTCAAGACATTACGCTTCATGTGATTCAGAGCAAAATCGTCTTGGATGAGCCTGCCATGCTTGCAGGTTTCCATGAGAGAATACCTGGGTTATTGTACATCCAGGATACACAGTGTTTCACACCAGAAGGTGAGAATGTCACTCATGTCTACTGGAAAGAGTTGCAGACCAGCAATACATTGTCTATAGAGGGGACTGACCGAACAAGTGGTCTGTTTCACAAAGATAACAAATCTATTGATGTTAGGGCCTTATGTCCTAGTGATGCAGCCTATGTACTGCACCAATGGCAGCAATGTAGTGTTGACAGACAACAGGAGGAACAACTACTTGAGAAGATCCAAGTAACACTTGTTATTGAGACTGCTAGCCTTTTGAAAGGGGTTCCTCCTATTGATAGCTTTGGCTTTAACAGGTTTTTAGGTCTTTTGAGTAGTTTGCCAGCAACCCATATAGTCGAGTTTTGTTTTGAAGAGGTGAGTGTTCCTGTAGATAGAGGTGGAGTAGAAAACTGTAACAATGTCCACCCACTGCTGAAGGCATTGACCAGCATGTCAGACTGCACGGTGAAGGATATCAGGATTCAGGATGGATATGTCCTGCTTTCTGACCTCTCCCACTTCATGAGTTCTAGTTCACAATGTTGCAGTCAAGACATTATGCTTTGTTTGAATGAGACCAACGTGATCTTGGATGAGCGATCAATGCTTGAAGGTTTCCATGAGAGAATACCTGACTGGATGACGCTTGTGAACACACAGTATTTTGCACCAGAGGGGGACAATAGCACCATCTGAGCAGGAATGCCTTGTCTACTGTTAGTGAGTCACCATACGCTACTGAAGTGTGTTGTAGATTTATAGTAGATTCATCCTTCCCCTAGTTTTGCAGCGGTTGCACATTCAAATACCGCAGAGTATGTGTGATAATGGGTTTAGTTCTGGTCCTCTTGAAGGCAACATCAACAAGAGATTCAAAGACTTACTGATGGTATGATGAAGGACATCCGGACTAAGACACTGATAATAAACTGATCGTATGCATAGTTTGAATAAACAAAACTGTAGATCCAATTGACCCCTGACAAACAATGTGAGTCCGAACAAGTTTGTAAATATGTTTATTGATGTAGCATTTTTGACAGTTCTTATACACCATTGGTATGGGTAAAGAGGTTATTAATAAAGATTCATTTTCATTCAATGGCTGACAACAATAATATAATGATTAAGATGTATGAGTTTTAGTAGATTCATCTGATCTCGTCATACATGTTGTGAGAACACCGCAAAGTAAAACAATCAAGGGCTTAAATTACTACCTAATGTTTATTGTAAACTCCCTTAAAAATGTCTAAGTCACAATGTCGATAATGTTTCCATTTCTATCTTGAAGTACAATTGTTAGATGGTATATTTACAACAGAGCAGGATGTAATTGTTGCAGCATGATGTATGATATATGGTTGATACATTTCACAGGTAGTGAAAATAATCTTGCCCTACATTCATAATGTAAGTTTGTTTGACATAGTCAACCCTAGGATAATTAGATGGAATGCCACGAAAAGTGATCTATGAGGTGGGATCATCTGCACTTGTAGTTGTATCATTGCAAGTGGCGTAGCCACGAGCGATGATGCAACCGTTTAAACTACGATTTTGCATTCCATATTTATATCACAACTAATATGTTAAAAAATGATTTATTTACCTTGCATGGCTTTCCGCCGAAACTTGTTTATCTTATGCATCCAAAACACTTTATGAAAGACTCAATCTCATTGGATAATAGAGCGCACATGACTGTTGACCCACTTTTCCTGAACCAATCAGAGCCAAGATAACAAGCGCCTTCGTTACTGGGCAGAACACACATGTACTTTTCCAAACATTATTCATAGGCCGGATCACCGTGTCGCGAGATTAATAACAAGCCAAACAAGTTGTGATATAATGCAACATATTTCATAATTGGAAGATCATTGTATTTATCTAGCTACAAGCCATGTAGGAAATATATATGGAATGTGTGAGAATTGATTTAATTATGTGAGTTCTGTGTCAGTATTAAATTCACAGAAAACATGTTATGTTTAGCATGAAATATTTAATAGTGATTTAACAGTTATGTAAATAGTCGTGTGTTTATACATGATTCCAGCAACACAGACTTCATCTTTCCTTTCATGCTTTTGGTTTCATCTACACAAGCTTTGATATTTGTGTAATGATCCTTGAATTTGTCATGGAAATATTGCTAAATGTGTGTCTTAGACGTGAACTGAATATATCATTGTGTAGGCGATTGATGGCTGATGATTGTAGTTGCATTTGTAAATGATTGGCCTGTCTGTGGCCTGTGTTCTGTCTCTGTCTCTCTAAAAGGGAGTTGTATTATAATCTTAGGCAGAATAAAACTGGCTATGATACTGAAAGTTTGTTCCATTTCTATCTGATCAAGATTACCTAAGCAAAACCATGTAGTCGATTAAGTTCAGCTGGCCAAACTAAATATTTGATTAAGTATGACTGGCAAAAGACTAGAAAGAAACAGATAATTACAAGAAGCTGCAGAACAAATTCATTTATTAGAAAAAATACGGTAGTAATGGCGTATTCAACATCACTCTTGGTCATCTCTGGGAATGATCACCTAGAAAACACCCTCCAACTAATGGGACAGCGATTAGGCAATAGACAAAACCGTAACAATACATGTAAAAGAAAAGTTAATAGACAATTGTAATATCAGTCCATTGTAAAAGGAATATAATTCATGACACATATTGGAAGATTGAACAGTGAAAAATTCTCAGATTGAAAAATATTATAATGAATTTCAGAAATCTTCTAGTGTGAAGTGTGTTGTATTATGATTGGCAATGTATCTTGCAACAAAACACCAAACTCAGCTAGTGCATCCCATTGCAGTAGTGTAGGTAACTAGTCACTTTATACCTCTATATACCGTAACTTGTAATTTAAAAGTCTAGTCTAAGGGACCCTCTGGAAGAGCTGTGGCTGCCACAGAAGAGGACTGACCCATTTCCGATGTATATTATCGTATATTTTTATCATGTACTGTTTTCGGAAATAAACAATATACACATACATACAGATTCTCTCAGTTCTTGCTAGCCTTTATCTCTTTAATTCACCCAAGCACCTCTTTTTTTCTTTTTTTTTTATTTCTTTTATTTTGGCAGTATACAATTCATGGCCTCGCTCTCAGGCGGTATTCTTACCACCTGCCTTAACTAACTTAGTAGTCTTACCATGTTAGTACTTTTTGTGCCTTACATTCTATCACAGTCACTATGTCTTGTGTCGAGGGGGCATGTGAGGAAAGACGGTGGGCGTGGGATACACCCCACTATTTACCTAGACTCATTACTCTGGATAATTGTCATAATCCTAGTGTAAATTAGAAGTCCTCATTGTTCTGAGCTGTCAGTATGCTTCTTTTTAATTGTTTCTTTAGAGCTACATTATCTAGATTACTGAGATTCGCTTCCAACTTATTCCAGTTTGAGGCTATCTGGTAAAATAATGAGTTCCTATCACTCTCAGTTTTCGGGCGAAAATGGATAATCTCAGATAACCTTGACGGTTGAGGAATAACTGACCCCAAACACACAGAAGCAACACAATAAGAGAAACGGCAAAAGGCATAAATACAGGTGTCCACAGACAACCAGGTAAAATAGCAGAGTCCAAAGTAAGCAGGGTAAAAACAATTGACCATTGTAATACAACTAACAACATCTGGCATTAGAAACATACAACCGAGCCAGCCTATGCCCAGCCTGAGTGAGTCCAGTGAATGGGAGCTGGATCACTGGCATGCGCTGCCGATGCAGACTGGGGATGTCTACTCTGCCTCAGCAACTTGATGTGCAGCACAATTTAGCCATGTTTTTAGTACATTTGTCGTCAAGATTGTGCTACTCGTCTTTTGGACAACTTATTTTCTGTGATAAATCACTTAAGCAAACTGCATGGTACCAACCTCAGGGAAGATTTTGGCCTAAGCTTACTGATGAGAGGTTTGAAGAGAAACTTGGGCACTGAAACCAACCCCAAGGAAGGACTCTTGCAAGATGAGTTGAGGAGACTGTTTCAGAAAGTAGATTTATCCTCAGACAGATGCATTGCATTGTTGGCTAGGCCTCCTGTTATGTTTCAGGACGCTTCCTAGAAAATGTCATGTGTTTTCGGGACAATTCAAAATGCACTTGCTGAAGTGTCAGGACGTAGTGTTTGAAAAATGGGGTATGAAGGTGACTGTGGCATCATCAAAGACTAGTCAATATGGTCTGTGTTTGGCAACCCAACTAAAGAACTGGTTCCAAAGATGTCCAGCCAAACCTGACGACCCCCTGATTTCCTATGTGAACGGTACTGTTGCTGGGGCGACAGGCTTGTGCCCTTCTTGTCTGTCGCGTCTTTCTATGCTTATCTAAGTGGTTGATTATTCTCATGGAAAGATACCCAGGACCTCAAGATCTGCCTCTAATATCTGTGAATGGTTTGCCTATCAAATATTCCTTTGCCTTGTCCTTGTTCAAGGATTGGGCTTCAAGGGCTGGTATCATGAAGGATATCGGAATGCATTCTTTAAGGCGTGGATCTGCCACGTTTATGCATTTACTGGGTCTGCCTCTACAGGATATCAAGGATGCTGGTGATTGGCAAAGCCTGTGTGCATTGGATTACGTTATTCCTCCTATTGACTACCGTGTTAACACTGAGAGAAGAATAGCAGAAGCTCTATCCAGTCACAACGGCTGCCTCATGTTCTTCAAAACTAACAAAACCGAAGCCCTTGGATTTACCAGTATCTTCGTTTCCCATCACCTGAGGATTATTGGGTTGAAATGAGATGACCTCAAGAGCAACCCATGCACTGACGATCTTTCCATACTTTTCGAACATATCATGCAACTTCTCATCGGACATATCTTCTCCGAAGTTCTTGATGTAAACATTTGTGAAGTTCTTAACCTTGTCACCCATCTGTTTGCGACGCTGACCTTGTGACATGAATTTTCCTACATATACTTTTTTGCCGTTTAACAACATGCCGTTGACTTTTTCTATGGCGTTGGCGGCAGCTTCTGCCGTTTCAAAATGTACAAATCCATATCCTTTGGATCCATTACTATCTGAGGCAATCTTACAAGACAAAATATTACCAAAGGCTGAGAATGTGTCGTACAGAGCCTTGTTGTCGATGCTCTTGTCTAAATTTTTCATGAAAACATTGCCTACACCTGAACGACGAAGTGAGGGATCTCGCTGCGACCACATTATTCTGACTGGTCTGCATTTTATTGTGTCAAAGTTCATTGTGTCTAAAGCTTTCTCAGCGTCTGATGGTTGCTGACAATTAACGTAAGCATAGCCTAGAGAACGTCTTACTGGTCCAGCTGTTGAGAATTTCTCAAAAAGCATAGCTTCTGTAACGTCTGGGTGCAAATCTCCGACATAGAGAGATGCCATAGGGTAGCTTGGTGCGCCTGGATTCATCTTGAAGGTTTATTTGGTTGCTGGATAGATGATTTCTTCACAATGTCAAGTTGTCAAATGTCAGGTTGCATGCAAATGGCGTCCGTAGCACTGATGGTTTTGATGGTATTTTATATTTTTTTGATTTTTATGTATATTTTTATAACAACAGTGTTGTTTGACGCTAAAGGTTCACACAACACGTGAATCCTACTTGGGAGTTCCAAACATGAGTCTGAGAGGCATGTGATCACTGCATGTGTGTGCTGTATACTGCAAGTTACAACTGTATAGATACATCTCCATTCACATTACCTAGCATACAGCTTTATTATACATCTCCATTCACATTGTATAGCATACAGCTGTATTATACATCTCCATTCACATTGTATAGCATACAGCTTTATTATACATCTCCATTCACATTGTATAGTATACAGCTGTATTATACATCTCCATTCACATTGTATAGCATACAGCTGTATTATACATCTCCATTCACATTACCTAGCATACAGCTGTATTATACATCTCCATTCATATTACCTAGCATACAGCTTTATTATACATCTCCATTCACATTGTATAGTATACAGCTGTATTATACATCTCCATTCACATTGTATAGCATACAGCTGTATTATACATCTCCATTCACATTGTATAGTATACAGCTGTATTATACATCTCCATTCACATTGTATAGTATACAGCTGTATTATACATCTCCATTCACATTACCTAGCATACAGCTGTATTATACATCTCCATTCATATTACCTAGCATACAGCTGTATTATACATCTCCATTCACATTGTATAGTATACAGCTGTATTATACATCTCCATTCACATTACCTAGCATACAGCTTTATTATACATCTCCATTCACATTACCTAGCATACAGCTGTATTATACATCTCCATTCATATTACCTAGCATACAGCTGTATTATACATCTCCATTCATATTGTATAGTATACAGCTGTATTATACATCTCCATTCATATTACCTAGCATACAGCTTTATTATACATCTCCATTCACATTGTATAGCATACAGCTTTATTATACATCTCCATTCACATTACCTAGCATACAGCTGTATTATACATCTCCATTCACATTGTATAGCATACAGCTGTATTATACATCTCCATTCACATTGTATAGTATACAGCTGTATTATACATCTCCATTCACATTACCTAGCATACAGCTGTATTATACATCTCCATTCACATTACCTAGCATACAGCTGTATTATACATCTCCATTCACATTACCTAGCATACAGCTGTATTATACATCTCCATTCACATTGTATAGTATACAGCTGTATTATACATCTCCATTCACATTGTATAGTATACAGCTGTATTATACATCTCCATTCACATTACCTAGCATACAGCTGTATTATACATCTCCATTCACATTGTATAGCATACAGCTGTATTATACATCTCCATTCATATTACCTAGCATACAGCTGTATTATACATCTCCATTCACATTACCTAGCATACAGCTGTATTATACATCTCCATTCACATTACCTAGCATACAGCTGTATTATACATCTCCATTCACATTGTATAGTATACAGCTTTATTATACATCTCCATTCACATTACCTAGCATACAGCTGTATTATACATCTCCATTCACATTACCTAGCATACAGCTTTATTATACATCTCCATTCATATTACCTAGCATACAGCTGTATTATACATCTCCATTCACATTACCTAGCATACAGCTGTATTATACATCTCCATTCACATTACCTAGCATACAGCTGTATTATACATCTCCATTCACATTGTATAGTATACAGCTGTATTATACATCTCCATTCACATTGTATAGCATACAGCTGTATTATACATCTCCATTCACATTGTATAGTATACAGCTGTATTATACATCTCCATTCACATTACCTAGCATACAGCTTTATTATACATCTCCATTCATATTACCTAGCATACAGCTGTATTATACATCTCCATTCACATTACCTAGCATACAGCTGTATTATACATCTCCATTCACATTACCTAGCATACAGCTGTATTATACATCTCCATTCACATTGTATAGTATACAGCTGTATTATACATCTCCATTCACATTGTATAGCATACAGCTGTATTATACATCTCCATTCACATTGTATAGTATACAGCTGTATTATACATCTCCATTCACATTGTATAGTATACAGCTGTATTATACATCTCCATTCACATTACCTAGCATACAGCTGTATTATACATCTCCATTCACATTGTATAGCATACAGCTGTATTATACATCTCCATTCACATTGTATAGTATACAGCTGTATTATACATCTCCATTCACATTGTATAGTATACAGCTGTATTATACATCTCCATTCACATTACCTAGCATACAGCTGTATTATACATCTCCATTCACATTACCTAGCATACAGCTGTATTATACATCTCCATTCACATTGTATAGTATACAGCTGTATTATACATCTCCATTCACATTGTATAGCATACAGCTGTATTATACATCTCCATTCACATTGTATAGCATACAGCTGTATTATACATCTCCATTCACATTACCTAGCATACAGCTGTATTATACATCTCCATTCACATTGTATAGTATACAGCTGTATTATACATCTCCATTCACATTACCTAGCATACAGCTGTATTATACATCTCCATTCACATTACCTAGCATACAGCTGTATTATACATCTCCATTCACATTGTATAGCATACAGCTTTATTATACATCTCCATTCACATTGTATAGTATACAGCTGTATTATACATCTCCATTCACATTGTATAGCATACAGCTTTATTATACATCTCCATTCACATTGTATAGTATACAGCTGTATTATACATCTCCATTCACATTACCTAGCATACAGCTGTATTATACATCTCCATTCACATTGTATAGCATACAGCTGTATTATACATCTCCATTCACATTACCTAGCATACAGCTTTATTATACATCTCCATTCACATTACCTAGCATACAGCTGTATTATACATCTCCATTCACATTGTATAGCATACAGCTGTATTATACATCTCCATTCACATTACCTAGCATACAGCTTTATTATACATCTCCATTCACATTACCTAGCATACAGCTGTATTATACATCTCCATTCACATTGTATAGTATACAGCTGTATTATACATCTCCATTCACATTACCTAGCATACAGCTGTATTATACATCTCCATTCACATTACCTAGCATACAGCTGTATTATACATCTCCATTCACATTACCTAGCATACAGCTGTATTATACATCTCCATTCACATTGTATATTATACAGCTTTATTATACATCTCCATTCACATTGTATAGCATACAGCTGTAATATACATCTCCATTCACATTACCTAGCATACAGCTGTATTATACATCTCCATTCACATTGTATAGTATACAGCTGTATTATACATCTCCATTCACATTGTATAGTATACAGCTGTATTATACATCTCCATTCACATTGTATAGTATACAGCTGTATTATACATCTCCATTCACATTACCTAGCATACAGCTTTATTATACATCTCCATTCACATTACCTAGCATACAGCTTTATTATACATCTCCATTCACATTACCTAGCATACAGCTGTATTATACATCTCCATTCACATTGTATAGCATACAGCTGTATTATACATCTCCATTCACATTGTATAGTATACAGCTGTATTATACATCTCCATTCACATTGTATAGCATACAGCTTTATTATACATCTCCATTCACATTACCTAGCATACAGCTTTATTATACATCTCCATTCACATTACCTAGCATACAGCTGTATTATACATCTCCATTCACATTGTATATTATACAGCTGTATTATACATCTCCATTCACATTGTATAGTATACAGCTGTATTATACATCTCCATTCACATTGTATAGTATACAGCTGTATTATACATCTCCATTCACATTGTATAGTATACAGCTGTATTATACATCTCCATTCACATTGTATAGTATACAGCTGTATTATACATCTCCATTCACATTACCTAGCATACAGCTTTATTATACATCTCCATTCACATTACCTAGCATACAGCTTTATTATACATCTCCATTCACATTACCTAGCATACAGCTTTATTATACATCTCCATTCACATTACCTAGCATACAGCTGTATTATACATCTCCATTCACATTACCTAGCATACAGCTGTATTATACATCTCCATTCACATTGTATAGTATACAGCTGTATTATACATCTCCATTCACATTACCTAGCATACAGCTGTATTATACATCTCCATTCACATTGTATAGCATACAGCTTTATTATACATCTCCATTCACATTACCTAGCATACAGCTTTATTATACATCTCCATTCACATTACCTAGCATACAGCTGTATTATACATCTCCATTCACATTACCTAGCATACAGCTGTATTATACATCTCCATTCACATTACCTAGCATACAGCTGTATTATACATCTCCATTCACATTGTATAGTATACAGCTGTATTATACATCTCCATTCACATTACCTAGCATACAGCTTTATTATACATCTCCATTCACATTACCTAGCATACAGCTTTATTATACATCTCCATTCACATTACCTAGCATACAGCTGTATTATACATCTCCATTAACATTACCTAGCATACAGCTGTATTATACATCTCCATTCACATTACCTAGTATACAGCTTTATTATACATCTCCATTCACATTACCTAGCATACAACTGTATTATACATCTCCATTCACATTGTATAGTATACAGCTGTATTATACATCTCCATTCACATTGTATAGCATACAGCTGTATTATACATCTCCATTCACATTGTATAGCATACAGCTTTATTATACATCTCCATTCACATTACCTAGCATACAGCTGTATTATACATCTCCATTCACATTACCTAGCATACAGCTGTATTATACATCTCCATTCACATTGTATAGTATACAGCTGTATTATACATCTCCATTCACATTACCTAGCATACAGCTGTATTATACATCTCCATTCACATTACCTAGCATACAGCTGTATTATACATCTCCATTCACATTGTATAGCATACAGCTTTATTATACATCTCCATTCACATTACCTAGCATACAGCTGTATTATACATCTCCATTCACATTACCTAGCATACAGCTGTATTATACATCTCCATTCACATTACCTAGCATACAGCTGTATTATACATCTCCATTCATATTACCTAGCATACAGCTGTATTATACATCTCCATTCACATTACCTAGCATACAGCTGTATTATACATCTCCATTCACATTACCTAGCATACAGCTGTATTATACATCTCCATTCACATTACCTAGTATACAGCTGTATTATACATCTCCATTCACATTGTATAGTATACAGCTTTATTATACATCTCCATTCACATTGTATAGTATACAGCTGTATTATACATCTCCATTCACATTGTATAGTATACAGCTTTATTATACATCTCCATTCACATTGTATAGTATACAGCTGTATTATACATCTCCATTCACATTACCTAGCATACAGCTGTATTATACATCTCCATTCACATTACCTAGCATACAGCTGTATTATACATCTCCATTCACATTACCTAGCATACAGCTTTATTATACATCTCCATTCACATTGTATAGTATACAGCTGTATTATACATCTCCATTCACATTGTATAGCATACAGCTGTATTATACATCTCCATTCACATTACCTAGCATACAGCTGTATTATACATCTCCATTCACATTACCTAGCATACAGCTGTATTATACATCTCCATTCACATTACCTAGCATACAGCTGTATTATACATCTCCATTCACATTGTATAGCATACAGCTGTATTATACATCTCCATTCACATTGTATAGTATACAGCTGTATTATACATCTCCATTCACATTACCTAGCATACAGCTGTATTATACATCTCCATTCACATTACCTAGCATACAGCTGTATTATACATCTCCATTCATATTGTATAGCATACAGCTGTATTATACATCTCCATTCACATTACCTAGCATACAGCTTTATTATACATCTCCATTCACATTGTATAGTATACAGCTGTATTATACATCTCCATTCACATTACCTAGCATACAGCTGTATTATACATCTCCATTCACATTACCTAGCATACAGCTGTATTATACATCTCCATTCACATTACCTAGCATACAGCTGTATTATACATCTCCATTCACATTGTATAGCATACAGCTGTATTATACATCTCCATTCACATTACCTAGCATACAGCTTTATTATACATCTCCATTCACATTACCTAGCATACAGCTGTATTATACATCTCCATTCACATTGTATATTATACAGCTGTATTATACATCTCCATTCACATTACCTAGCATACAGCTGTATTATACATCTCCATTCACATTACCTAGCATACAGCTGTATTATACATCTCCATTCACATTACCTAGCATACAGCTGTATTATACATCTCCATTCACATTACCTAGCATACAGCTGTATTATACATCTCCATTCACATTACCTAGCATACAGCTGTATTATACATCTCCATTCACATTACCTAGCATACAGCTTTATTATACATCTCCATTCACATTACCTAGCATACAGCTGTATTATACATCTCCATTCACATTACCTAGCATACAGCTGTATTATACATCTCCATTCACATTGTATAGTATACAGCTGTATTATACATCTCCATTCACATTGTATAGTATACAGCTGTATTATACATCTCCATTCACATTACCTAGCATACAGCTGTATTATACATCTCCATTCACATTACCTAGCATACAGCTGTATTATACATCTCCATTCACATTACCTAGCATACAGCTGTATTATACATCTCCATTCACATTGTATAGCATACAGCTGTATTATACATCTCCATTCACATTGTATAGCATACAGCTGTATTATACATCTCCATTCACATTACCTAGCATACAGCTGTATTGTACATCTCCATTCACATTACCTAGCATACAGCTGTATTATACATCTCCATTCACATTGTATAGTATACAGCTTTATTATACATCTCCATTCACATTGTATAGTATACAGCTGTATTATACATCTCCATTCACATTACCTAGCATACAGCTGTATTATACATCTCCATTCACATTACCTAGCATACAGCTGTATTATACATCTCCATTCACATTGTATATTATACAGCTGTATTATACATCTCCATTCACATTGTATAGCATACAGCTGTAATATACATCTCCATTCACATTGTATAGCATACAACTGTATTATACATCTCCATTCACATTACCTAGCATACAGCTGTATTATACATCTCCATTCACATTACCTAGCATACAGCTGTATTATACATCTCCATTCACATTACCTAGCATACAGCTGAATTATACATCTCCATTCACATTGTATAGTATACAGCTGTATTATACATCTCCATTCACATTGTATATTATACAGCTGTATTATACATCTCCATTCACATTACCTAGCATACAGCTGTATTATACATCTCCATTCACATTGTATAGTATACAGCTGTATTATACATCTCCATTCACATTGTATAGTATACAGCTGTATTATACATCTCCATTCACATTACCTAGCATACAGCTGTATTATACATCTCCATTCACATTGTATAGCATACAGCTGTATTATACATCTCCATTCATATTGTATATTATACAGCTGTATTATACATCTCCATTCACATTGTATATTATACAGCTGTATTATACATCTCCATTCACATTACCTAGCATACAGCTTTATTATACATCTCCATTCACATTGTATATTATACAGCTGTATTATACATCTCCATTCACATTGTATAGCATACAGCTGTATTATACATCTCCATTCACATTACCTAGCATACAGCTGTATTATACATCTCCATTCACATTACCTAGCATACAGCTGTATTATACATCTCCATTCACATTGTATATTATACAGCTGTATTATACATCTCCATTCACATTGTATAGCATACAGCTGTATTATACATCTCCATTCACATTACCTAGCATACAGCTGTATTATACATCTCCATTCACATTACCTAGCATACAGCTGTATTATACATCTCCATTCACATTGTATAGCATACAGCTGTATTATACATCTCCATTCACATTACCTAGCATACAGCTTTATTATACATCTCCATTCACATTACCTAGCATACAGCTGTATTATACATCTCCATTCACATTACCTAGCATACAGCTGTATTATACATCTCCATTCACATTGTATATTATACAGCTGTATTATACATCTCCATTCACATTGTATAGCATACAGCTGTATTATACATCTCCATTCACATTGTATATTATACAGCTGTATTATACATCTCCATTCACATTGTATAGCATACAGCTGTATTATACATCTCCATTCACATTACCTAGCATACAGCTGTATTATACATCTCCATTCACATTACCTAGCATACAGCTGTATTATACATCTCCATTCACATTACCTAGCATACAGCTGTATTATACATCTCCATTCACATTACCTAGTATACAGCTGTATTATACATCTCCATTCACATTGTATAGCATACAGCTGTATTATACATCTCCATTCACATTACCTAGCATACAGCTGTATTATACATCTCCATTCACATTACCTAGCATACAGCTGTATTATACATCTCCATTCACATTACCTAGCATACAGCTGTATTATACATCTCCATTCACATTGTATATTATACAGCTGTATTATACATCTCCATTCACATTGTATAGTATACAGCTGTATTATACATCTCCATTCACATTACCTAGCATACAGCTGTATTATACATCTCCATTCACATTGTATAGCATACAGCTGTATTATACATCTCCATTCACATTGTATATTATACAGCTGTATTATACATCTCCATTCACATTGTATAGCATACAGCTGTATTATACATCTCCATTCACATTGTATAGTATACAGCTGTATTATACATCTCCATTCACATTGTATAGTATACAGCTGTATTATACATCTCCATTCACATTGTATAGTATACAGCTGTATTATACATCTCCATTCACATTACCTAGCATACAGCTGTATTATACATCTCCATTCACATTACCTAGCATACAGCTGTATTATACATCTCCATTCACATTGTATATTATACAGCTGTATTATACATCTCCATTCACATTGTATAGTATACAGCTGTATTATACATCTCCATTCACATTACCTAGCATACAGCTGTATTATACATCTCCATTCACATTACCTAGCATACAGCTGTATTATACATCTCCATTCACATTACCTAGCATACAGCTGTATTATACATCTCCATTCACATTACCTAGCATACAGCTGTATTATACATCTCCATTCACATTGTATAGTATACAGCTTTATTATACATCTCCATTCACATTGTATAGCATACAGCTGTATTATACATCTCCATTCACATTACCTAGCATACAGCTGTATTATACATCTCCATTCACATTGTATAGTATACAGCTGTATTATACATCTCCATTCACATTACCTAGCATACAGCTGTATTATACATCTCCATTCACATTACCTAGCATACAGCTGTATTATACATCTCCATTCACATTGTATAGTATACAGCTGTATTATACATCTCCATTCACATTGTATATTATACAGCTTTATTATACATCTCCATTCACATTGTATAGTATACAGCTGTATTATACATCTCCATTCACATTACCTAGCATTCAGCTGTATTATACATCTCCATTCACATTGTATAGCATACAGCTGTATTATACATCTCCATTCACATTACCTAGCATACAGCTTTATTATACATCTCCATTCACATTACCTAGCATACAGCTGTATTATACATCTCCATTCACATTACCTAGCATACAGCTGTATTATACATCTCCATTCACATTACCTAGCATACAGCTGTATTATACATCTCCATTCACATTGTATAGTATACAGCTGTATTATACATCTCCATTCACATTGTATAGTATACAGCTGTATTATACATCTCCATTCACATTACCTAGTATACAGCTGTATTATACATCTCCATTCACATTACCTAGCATACAGCTCTATTATACATCTCCATTCACATTGTATAGTATACAGTTGTATGACAGGCAATAAATAGCAAGAGAATTAATATGCAAGATCTTTTCATATGCATGAGGTGGTGCAGGGCTGTTTTTATGAGTTGCCATAGGCGAGGAGTAGAAATGGCCATGATACACAAATTATATTAAATGAAAGCTCACACATTGAGTTCACAAGTCCTCTATTGCTTCCCACTATCCATCAAAATATTCATTTATTTGTGAGGCATTGATACAACACCTCTATCACTTCACACTATCCATAGCTGATACAACACCCCTATTACTTCCTACTATTAATAGTCTGTTTTTCCTTAAGTTGTGAGTCATTGATACAACACCTCTATCACTTCACACTATCCATGGTTGATACAACACCCCTATTACATTTTAGAATCACCAAAGTATTTCTTGGCTTTGCAGTTGTTGATACAAGTCCCCTGTTACAGGAAACTATAAATCCAATCTTCCTTTTGTTGCCAGGAGTTGATGCAAATCCCCTATTACTATAATAAATCTTTAGTTTTCAAAGTTAGCAGAGAAAGCAGCTTTAAAACACTTGACTTTATTATGGAAGCCTTTACTATTAGACTTTAGAATATACTCCTTGGAAGGAGAGGAGCAAAGTAAGTGTGGTCCGGAGATGATAGCGGGCTCCTTGTGTAAAGCTTTATGTTAACCTTATCTAGTGTTTGTTTAATCTGAAGTGTTATCACAAGTATTGCATTGCTCTCTCATTATCTATATATCTACTCTGCCTACAGCAAAAATTTAACAGTTTTAAATTTAAGCATTCACTGAAGGGTTATAGTGTGTCAATTCCCAAGTTAAATATTGCTTTCTTCATTTCAAATATAAAATGATATCAATTAATGGTTTTGTGCTCACAAACATTGGTGGCATACTCAGAGATGTTTTAGACGGTGAGGTCGAAAATATACATTACAACAAAGATTAATGATATGGCAGTGATAAAGTGTCTTAGGTTACATGAGATAACATTGTTTAACTGTCAATGTTAAGTGACATGAGTCCATTGTATACGTTACCTACACAGATAGTGAGGGCAGGTGATTTCCCTTGATCTTGAACAAGTGGACAGTGATTTATGTGATGCACTGGCAACACGTTTTTTAGATCTCAGAGGTGGGATGGACCTTAAGGCAGTTAAGGTAATGTTTAGTTATTTCATGTGTGTGTGAACACGGGAGGGGGGAGCAGGGACACATGTTCTCGCAATGGTGTTCATTCCAGATTTCATATTCAATGAAATTAACCCTTTATTATGGAAGTGCAATCTTTAGGCAAATACAACTTTATGATAAAGGTGACATGATTGGGCACATAAACCGTTATCATGGATGTTCAGAGAGAGTGAGCAGAGCTACTTATAGGCGGTTCTGCATTGTAATAGAAATGTGTCAATACGGATCGATGATAATACACAATCGAATATAAGCTTTTTCATATTATAGGAATTATTAATATATGCTGGTGTTCACTGAAAAAAGATTGTCCACTAACATTTTCAAGAAACTTTTCCGGGATTATACCTTATTACATATAAGAAAGAAAAAATCTAATAAAACAGATGTTATAGCAACTTAGTTTTTGTTTCACAGTCACTTGAAAATAACAGTGTTTTATATGCAACTCTATGAGAAAATGCGGTATTTTTTTCACTTTTTATTTTATAGAAAAAAAATGTTCAACTTACTTTTTATCGAAATTTTCTACACATGTGTATATGAGGTCATATGCTACACATCAATTGAAAAAAAAACATACATCACCGGGGTCAAATAAAAGTTATGGTCATTTGAGGCTGACCACATCACCCAAATTTACTAATCAATGGGAATGAATCTTAAAAGATATGACTCAAAACCGCTGTAATAAAAAATCCAAGTAGATATTTGAAATCATGCACAAATACATCACAACTTATAATAATAATAAGGAAATATTTCAAAGAAAAATATGAGCCACTAGGTGACACCCACATATATCTTTGATTTGAATCACTGGGCAGAGAGAGCATTTGAGAATGGTCTGTGGGCATTGGGGTATATTTTATTGTGTGGTATACCTCTTTTAACAGGCGCACCAAAACAGCAGATATAGTCAGTAGATAAGAACCTCTGGTCTGGCAGTAGAACATCTGCTTTTGACCTCAAAGGCCCATAATTAATTCCCTCTCAAGTATACCCTTTTTGAGCTTTGCATAAGGACCTATGATCCATTCTGTATTGGTATCAGTGGGGTTATAATGCCAGTAGAGGTATATGTACTACCTTATTTCCTATTAGTTTCTTATCCTCTTTCCAATGATCACACTTACATATCCATAGAAAGGAAAATTGCTTCAATAACAAATAATTAATTGTAATCATCTAAGATCCCCTTGGCTGTTGCAACAGACAACTAATTCATGAAATATTCATGGCTTGTCTTTACTTCACATAACAGAATATTATAACAAGTTCTTTCCAAGGAAACTTTCATCTTAATCCCTCAAAAAATTTCAATTAACCAGGTTTATTATTCATATGAGAAAATACAGCCAAGAGGCATGTTTAGACATACATCTAGTATGCCACCCTAAGTTAACTATGAATTAAAAAAGACCTACCAACATTTCTCCCCCCTTTTCCGTTCAGAAGATTACATGAGAACTTTGTCTCCATGTGGCATGATCGCTTGTCAACCAATAAGCTGATGTTGTACACAGATATTGAACCTTGTGCATCTTTATCAGAATAAACTCCTTCAACTCCTCCTTGAAGATGTCCATGATATGTTTGTTCAGGTGTTTGATCCCACCCCCTCCCTCTAAACTGGTGTATAAATAGCGCCTGTGCAAGGGACACTGTCGCGGTTGTGGGGTGGCAACCGTAGACTCATCAACCCTCTCAAACCGTGATCCTGAAGTTTGGCACCCAACTCTCCATCAACCTCCAGGCTGCACATCCAGATTTAGGGCATCCTACTATCCACGACCCTACAGGCTGCGCACCTAGCTTAAGGGCACCCAACTCTCCAACAACCATAAGGCCTATTTTAGGTGAGTTTCTGCCTTTCTATATGAATTGCCTTAAAATGTCTGATTTTGTCAAACAAACAAACGTGTAATCTATTATGAAGAGGGATGTTGTACTGACTTTTGAACTAGAAGCAGCTTTAATTCCAACGCCAGTGTTCTATTTCACCTCCACCTCCAAGCACTGGGTGACCAGGTTATCACACTAAAATATCAAAGTGGCCGTATGTATGTCCCTCTGTGGCTGTACTGTGCACTTGTTATTTTATTTGTTTATTCATGTACTCGTGCAACACTTGCTGAGGTAGTTGGCAGCAGAGATGTATGTGTCCTACACACAATGATACATGTATGTGTGTGCATAGTTTAGCCAGAGGTGGAATTATCATTATATTGTTTGTTTGTTCATGTATGTGAGCTGATATTGATTAGGCGGTCCCTCAGGCAACAGTAATATGCTCCAACTGATGAGAACACTTCATAATAGAGCAGAAATGTATAAGTGTGTGTTTATTGATAACCTGTTGTGACTACCATTTACTTCATCAACAAGTTAATGGCAGATGTTAGCTAATATCTCATCTTACAATTGTGACTTTCTAATGCACAGTAAATGCTGTAGTTTAAAAATAATGTATTTACTAGCGTTAGCCATTGTTAGAACTTACAATAGGGGGTTTGTACTAGCAATAGTCAGTGTTAGAATTTACAAAAGAGGGTTTGTACTAGCATTAGTCAGTGTTAGAACTTACAATAGAGGGTTTGTACTAGCATTAGTAAGTGATAGAACTTACGATAGGAGGTTTGTATTAGCATTAGTCAGTGTTAGAACTTACAATAGGGGGTTTGTACTAGCATTAGTCACTGTTAGAACTTACAATAGGGGGTTTGTACTAGCATTAGTCACTGTTAGAACTTACAATAGGGGGTTTGTACTAGCATTAGTCAGTGTTAGAACTTACAATAGGGGGTTTGTATAATCATTAGTCAGTGTTAGAACTTACAATAGGGGGTTTGTACTAGCATCAGTCATTGTTAGAACTTACAATAGAGGGTTTGTACTAGCATTAGTCACTGTTAGAACTTACAATAGGGGGTTTGTACTAGGATTAGTCATTGTTAGAACTTACAATAGGGGATTGTACTAGCATTAGTCACTGTTAGAACTTACAATAGGGGGTTTGTACTAGCAATAGTCATTGTTATTACTTACAATAGGGGGTTTGTACTAGCATTAGTCAGTGTTAGAACTTACGATGGGGGGTTTGCATTAGCATTAGTCATTGTTAGAACTTAAAATAGAGGGTTTGTACTAGCATTAGTCACTGTTAGAACTTAAAAAAGGGGGTTTGTACTAGCATTAGTCATTGTTATTACTTACAATAGGGGGTTTGAACTAGCATTAGTCACTGTTAGAACTTACAATAGGGGGTTTGTACTAGCATTAGTCAGTGTTAGAACTTACAATAGGGGGTTTGTATTATCATTAGTCAGTGTTAGAACTTACAATAGGGGGTTTGTACTAGCATCAGTCATTGTTAGAACTTACAATAGAGGGTTTGTACTAGCATTAGTCACTGTTAGAACTTACAATAGGGGGTTTGTACTAGGATTAGTCATTGTTAGAACTTACAATAGGGGTTTGTACTAGCATTAGTCACTGTTAGAACTTACAATAGGGGGTTTGTACTAGCAATAGTCATTGTTATTACTTACAATAGGGGGTTTGTACTAGCATTAGTCAGTGTTAGAACTTACAATAGGGGGTTTGTATTATCATTAGTCAATGTTAGAACTTACAATAGTGGGTTTGTACTAGCATTAGTCATTGTTAGAACTTACAATAGTGGGTTTGTACTAGCATTAGTCATTGTTATTACTTACAATAGGGGGTCTGTACTAGCATTAGTCAGTGCTAGAACTTACAATAGTGGGTTTGTACTAGCATTAGTTAGTGTTAGAACTTACAATAGGAGGTTTGTACTAGCATTAGTCACTGTTAGAACTTACAATAGGGGGTTTGTACTAGGATTAGTCATTGTTAGAACTTACAATAGGGGTTTGTACTAGCATTAGTCACTGTTAGAACTTACAATAGGGGGTTTGTACTAGCAATAGTCATTGTTATTACTTACAATAGGGGGTTTGTACTAGCATTAGTCAGTGTTAGAACTTACAATAGGGGGTTTGTATTATCATTAGTCAATGTTAGAATTTACAATAGTGGGTTTGTACTAGCATTAGTCATTGTTAGAACTTACAATAGTGGGTTTGTACTAGCATTAGTCATTGTTATTACTTACAATAGGGGGTCTGTACTAGCATTAGTCAGTGCTAGAACTTACAATAGTGGGTTTGTACTAGCATTAGTTAGTGTTAGAACTTACAATAGGAGGTTTGTACTAGCATTAGTCAGTGTTAGAACTTACAATAGGGGGCTTGTACTAGCATTAGTCAGTATTAGAACTTACAAAAGAGGGTTTGTACTAGCATAAGTCAGTGTTAGAACTTACAATAGGGGGTTTGTACTAGCATTAGTCATTGTTATTACTTACAATAGGGGGTTTGTACTAGCATTAGTCACTGTTAGAACTTACAATAGGGGGTTTGTACTAGCATTAGTCACTGTTAGAACTTACAATAGGGGGTTTGTATTATCATTAGTCAGTATTAGAACTTACAATAGAGGGTTTGTACTAGCATTAGCCAGTGTTATAACTTACAATAGGGGGTTTGTACTAGCATTAGTCAATGTTAGAACTTACAATAGGAGGTTTCACTAGCATTAGCCAGTGTTATAACTTACAATAGAGGGTTTTTACTAGCATTAGTCAGTATTAGAACTTACAATAGGGTTTTTTTACTAGCATTAGTCAGTATTAGAACTTACAATAGAGGGTTTGTACTAGCATTAGCCAGTGTTATAACTTACAATAGGGGGTTTGTACTAGCATTAGTCAATGTTAGAACTTACAATAGGAGGTTTGACTAGCATTGGTCAGTGTTAGAACTTACAATAGAGGGTTTGTACTAGCATTAGTCAGTGTTAGAACTTACAATAGGGGGTTTGTACTAGCATTAGTCAATGTTGGAACTTACAAAAGGGGGTTTGTACTAGCATTAGCCAGTGTTGGAACTTACAAAAGGGGGTTTGTACTAGCATTAGCCAGTGTTATAACTTACAATAGGGGGTTTGTACTAGTTTTAGTCAATGTTAGAACTTACAATAGGAGGTTTGACTAGCATTGGTCAGTGTTAGAACTTACAATAGAGGGTTTGTACTAGCATTAGTCATTGTTATTACTTACAATAGAGGGTTTGTACTAGCATTAGTCATTGTTATTACTTACAATAGGGGGTTTGTACTAGCATTAGTCAGTGTTAGAACTTACAATAGGGGGTTTGTATTATCATTAGTCAATGTTAGAACTTACAATAGAGGGTTTGTACTAGCATTAGTCATTGTTAGAACTTAAAATAGGGGGTTTGTACTAGCATTAGTCAGTGTTAGAACTTACAATAGTGGGTTTGTACTAGCATTAGTCATTGTTATTACTTACAATAGGGGGTTTGTACTAGCATTAGTCACTGTTGGAACTTACAATAGGGCTTTGTACTAGCATTAGTCATTGTTAGAACTTACAATAGTGGGTTTGTACTAGCATTAGTCATTGTTATTACTTACAATAGGGGGTCTGTACTAGCATTAGTCAGTGGTAGAACTTACAATAGTGGTTTTGTACTAGCATTAGTTAGTGTTAGAACTTACAATAGGAGGTTTGTACTAGCATTAGTTAGTGTTAGAACTTACAATAGGGGGTTTGTACTAGCATTAGTCAGTATTAGAACTTACAAAAGAGGGTTTGTACTAGCATTAGTCACTGTTATAACTGACAATAGGGGGTTTGTGTTAGCAGTAGTCACTGTTAGAACTTACAATAGAGGGTTTGTACTAGAATTAGTCAGTGTTAGAACTTACAATAGGGGGTTTGTACTGGCATTAGTAATTGTTAGAACTTACAATAGGGGGTTTGTATTAGCATTAGTCACTGTTAGAACTTACAATAGTGGGTTTGTACTAGCATTAGTCATTGTTAGAACTTACAATAGGGCGTATGTACTAGCATTAGTCAGTGCTAGAACTTACAAAAGGGTTTTTTTATTAGCATTAGGCATTGTTAGAATTTACAATAGGGGGTTTGTACTAGCATAAGTCAATATTAGAACTTACAATAGGGGGTTTGTATTAGCATTAGTAAGTGTTAGAACTTACAATAGAGGGTTTGTATTAGCATAAGTCAGTATTATAACTTACAATAGGGGGTTTGTATTAGCATTAGTCAGTGTTAGAACTTACAATAGGGGGTTTGTACTAGCATTAGTCAGTATTAGAACTTACAATACGGGGCTTGTACTAGCATTAGTCAGTATTAGAACTTACAATTGAGGGCTTGTACTAGCAGTAGTCAGTGTTAGAACTTACAATAGAGGGTTTGTACTAGCATTAGTTAGTGTTAGAACTTACAATAGAGGGTTTGTTCTAGCATTAGTCATTGTTAGAACATACAATAGGGGGTTTGTACTAGCATTAGTCAGTGTTAGAACTTACAATAGATGGTTTGTATTAGCATTAGTCAGTGTTAGAACTTACAATAGGGGGTTTGTACTAGCATTAGTCATTGTTATTACTTACAATAGAGGGTTTGTACTAGCAATAGTTAGTGTTAGAACTTACAATAGAGGGTTTGTACTAGCATTAGTCAGTATTAGAACTTACAATAGAGGGCTTGTACTAGCATTAGCCAGTGTTATAACTTACAATAGAGGGTTTTTACTAGCATTAGTCAGTGTTAGAACTTACAATAGGGTTTTTTTACTAGCATTAGTCAGTATTAGAACTTACAATAGAGGGTTTGTACTAGCATTAGCCAGTGTTACAACTTACAATAGGGGGTTTGTACTAGCATTAGTCAATGTTAGAACTTACAATAGGAGGTTTGACTAGCATTGGTCAGTGTTAGAACTTACAATAGAGGGTTTGTACTAGCATTAGTCAGTGTTAGAACTTACAATAGGGCTTTGTACTAGCATTAGTCAGTGTTAGAACTTACAATAGAGGGTTTGTACTAGCATTAGTCAGTGTTAGAACTTACAATAGGGCTTTGTACTAGCATTAGTCAGTATTAGAACTTACAATAGAGGGTTTGTACTAGCATTAGCCAGTGTTACAACTTACAATAGGGGGTTTGTACTAGCATTAGTCATTGTTATTACTTACAATAGGGGGTTTGTACTAGCATTAGTCAGTGTTAGAACTTACAATAGGGGGTTTGTATTATCATTAGTCAATGTTAGAACTTACAATAGAGGGTTTGTACTAGCATTAGTCATTGTTAGAACTTAAAATAGGGGGTTTGTACTAGCATTGGTCAGTGTTAGAACTTACAATAGAGGGTTTGTACTAGCATTAGTCAGTGTTAGAACTTACAATAGGGCTTTGTACTAGCATTAGTCAGTGTTAGAACTTACAATAGAGGGTTTGTACTAGCATTAGTTAGTGTTAAAACTACAATAGAGGGTTTGTACTTGCATTAGTCATTGTTAGAACTTACAATAGAGGGTTTGTACTAGCATTAGTTAGTGTTAAAACTACAATAGAGGGTTTGTACTTGCATTAGTCATTGTTAGAACATACAATAGGGGGTTTGTACTAGCATTAGTCAGTATTAGAACTTACAATAGAAGGTTTGTATTAGCATTAGTCATTGTTAGAACTTACAATAGGGGGTTTGTACTAGCATTAGTCATTGTTATTACTTACAATAGAGGGTTTGTACTAGCAATAGTTAGTGTTAGAACTTACAATAGAGGGTTTGTACTAGCATTAGTCAGTATTAGAACTTACAATAGAGGGTTTGTACTAGCATTAGCCAGTGTTGTAACTTACAATAGAGGGTTTTTACTAGCATTAGTCAGTGTTAGAACTTACAATAGGGTTTTTTTACTAGCATTAGTCAGTATTAGAACTTACAATAGAGGGTTTGTACTAGCATTAGCCAGTGTTACAACTTACAATAGGGGGTTTGTACTAGCATTAGTCAATGTTAGAACTTACAATAGGAGGTTTGACTAGCATTGGTCAGTGTTAGAACTTACAATAGAGGGTTTGTACTAGCATTAGTCAGTGTTACAACTTACAATAGGGCTTTGTACTAGCATTAGTCAATGTTAGAACTTACAATAGGGCGTTTGTACTAGCATTAGCCAGTGTTATAACTTACAATAGGGGGTTTGTACTAGTATTAGTCAATGTTAGAACTTACAATAGGAGGTTTGACTAGCATTAGTCAGTATTTGAACTTACAATAGGGGGTTTGTACTAACATTAGTCAGTGTTAGAACTTACAAAAGAGGGTTTGTACTAGCATAAGTCAGTGTTAGAACTTACAATAGAGGGTTTGTACTAGCATTAGTCAGTGTTAGAACTTACAATAGGAGGTTTGACTAGCATTGGTCCGTGTTAGAACTTACAATAGAGGGTTTGTACTAGCATAAATCAGTGTTAGAAATTACAATAGGGGGTTTTTACTAGCATTAGTCAGTATTAGAATATACAATAGGGGGTTTGTACTAGCATTAGTCATTGTTAGAACTTACAATAGAGGGTTTATACTAGCATTAGTTAGTGTTAGAATTTACAATAGGGGGTTTGTACTAGCATAAGTCAATATTAGAACTTACAATAGGGGGTTTGTATTAGCATTAGTAAGTGTTAGAACTTACAATAGAGGGTTTGTATTAGCATAAGTCAGTATTAGAACTTACAATAGCGGGTTTGTATTAGCATTAGTCAGTGTTAGAACTTACAATAGAGGGTTTGTACTAGCATTAGCCAGTGTTACAACTTACAATAGGGGGTTTGTACTAGCATTAGTCAATGTTAGAACTTACAATAGGAGGTTTGACTAGCATTGGTCAGTGTTAGAACTTACAATAGAGGGTTTGTACTAGCATTAGTCAGTGTTAGAACTTACAATAGGGCTTTGTACTAGCATTAGTCAGTGTTAGAACTTACAATAGAGGGTTTGTACTAGCATTAGTTAGTGTTAGAACTTACAATAGAGGGTTTGTACTTGCATTAGTCATTGTTAGAACATACAATAGGGGGTTTGTATTAGCATTAGTCAGTGTTAGAACTTACAATAGAAGGTTTGTATTAGCATTAGTCATTGTTAGAACTTACAATAGGGGGTTTGTACTAGCATTAGTCATTGTTATTACTTACAATAGAGGGTTTGTACTAGCAATAGTTAGTGTTAGAACTTACAATAGAGGGTTTGTACTAGCATTAGTCAGTATTAGAACTTACAATAGAGGGTTTGTACTAGCATTAGCCAGTGTTATAACTTACAATAGAGGGTTTTTACTAGCATTAGTCAGTGTTAGAACTTACAATAGGGTTTTTTTACTAGCATTAGTCAGTATTAGAACTTACAATAGAGGGTTTGTACTAGCATTAGCCAGTGTTACAACTTACAATAGGGGGTTTGTACTAGCATTAGTCAATGTTAGAACTTACAATAGGAGATTTGACTAGCATTGGTCAGTGTTAGAACTTACAATAGAGGGTTTGTACTAGCATTAGTCAGTGTTACAACTTACAATAGGGCTTTGTACTAGCATTAGTCAATGTTAGAACTTACAATAGGGCGTTTGTACTAGCATTAGCCAGTGTTATAACTTACAATAGGGGGTTTGTACTAGTATTAGTCAATGTTAGAACTTACAATAGGAGGTTTGACTAGCATTAGTCAGTATTTGAACTTACAATAGGGGGTTTGTACTAACATTAGTCAGTGTTAGAACTTACAAAAGAGGGTTTGTACTAGCATAAGTCAGTGTTAGAACTTACAATAGAGGGTTTGTTCTAGCATTAGTCAGTGTTAGAACTTACAATAGGAGGTTTGACTTGCATTGGTCCGTGTTAGAACTTACAATAGAGGGTTTGTACTAGCATAAATCAGTGTTAGAAATTACAATAGGGGGTTTTTACTAGCATTAGTCAGTATTAGAATATACAATAGGGGGTTTGTACTAGCATTAGTCATTGTTAGAACTTACAATAGAGGGTTTATACTAGCATTAGTTAGTGTTAGAACTTACAATAGAGGGTTTGTACTAGCATTAGTCAGTGTTAGAATATACAATAGGGGGTTTGTACTAGCATTAGTCCGTGTTAGAACTTACAATAGAGGGTTTGTACTAGCATAAATCAGTGTTAGAAATTACAATAGGGGGTTTTTACTAGCATTAGTCAGTATTAGAATATACAATAGGGGGTTTGTACTAGCATTAGTCATTGTTAGAACTTACAATAGAGGGTTTATACTAGCATTAGTTAGTGTTAGAATTTACAATAGGGGGTTTGTACTAGCATAAGTCAATATTAGAACTTACAATAGGGGGTTTGTATTAGCATTAGTAAGTGTTAGAACTTACAATAGAGGGTTTGTATTAGCATAAGTCAGTATTAGAACTTACAATAGCGGGTTTGTATTAGCATTAGTCAGTGTTAGAACTTACAATAGAGGGTTTGTACTAGCATTAGCCAGTGTTACAACTTACAATAGGGGGTTTGTACTAGCATTAGTCAATGTTAGAACTTACAATAGGAGGTTTGACTAGCATTGGTCAGTGTTAGAACTTACAATAGAGGGTTTGTACTAGCATTAGTCAGTGTTAGAATATACAATAGGGGGTTTGTACTAGCATTAGTCATTGTTATTACTTACAATAGGGGGTTTGTACTAGCATTAGTCACTGTTAGAACTTACAATAGGGGGTTTGTACTAGCATTAGTCAGTGTTAGAACTTACAATAGGGGGTTTGTATTATCATTAGTCAGTGTTAGAACTTACAATAGGGGGTTTGTACTAGCATTAGTTAGTGTTAGAACTTACAATAGGAGGTTTGTACTAGCATTAGTCAGTGTTAGAACTTACAATAGGGGGCTTGTACTAGCATTAGTCAGTATTAGAACTTACAAAAGAGGGTTTGTACTAGCATAAGTCAGTGTTAGAACTTACAATAGGGGGTTTGTACTAGCATTAGTCATTGTTATTACTTACAATAGGGGGTTTGTACTAGCATTAGTCACTGTTAGAACTTACAATAGGGGGTTTGTACTAGCATTAGTCACTGTTAGAACTTACAATAGGGGGTTTGTATTATCATTAGTCAGTATTAGAACTTACAATAGAGGGTTTGTACTAGCATTAGCCAGTGTTATAACTTACAATAGGGGGTTTGTACTAGCATTAGTCAATGTTAGAACTTACAATAGGAGGTTTCACTAGCATTAGCCAGTGTTATAACTTACAATAGAGGGTTTTTACTAGCATTAGTCAGTGTTAGAACTTACAATAGGGGGTTTGTACTGGCATTAGTAATTGTTAGAACTTACAATAGGGGGTTTGTATTAGCATTAGTCACTGTTAGAACTTACAATAGTGGGTTTGTACTAGCATTAGTCATTGTTAGAACTTACAATAGGGCGTTTGTACTAGCATTAGTTAGTGATAGAACTTACAATAGGGGGTTTGTACTAGCATTAGTCAGTATTAGAACTTACAAAAGAGGGTTTGTACTAGCATTAGTCATTGTTATAACTGACAATAGGGGGTTTGTGTTAGCAGTAGTCACTGTTAGAACTTACAATAGAGGGTTTGTACTAGAATTAGTCAGTGTTAGAACTTACAATAGGGGGTTTGTACTGGCATTAGTAATTGTTGGAACTTACAATAGGGGGTTTGTATTAGCATTAGTCACTGTTAGAACTTACAATAGTGGGTTTGTACTAGCATTAGTCATTGTTAGAACTTACAATAGGGCGTATGTACTAGCATTAGTCAGTGCTAGAACTTACAAAAGGGTTTTTTTATTAGCATTAGGCATTGTTAGAATTTACAATAGGGGGTTTGTACTAGCATAAGTCAATATTAGAACTTACAATAGGGGGTTTGTATTAGCATTAGTAAGTGTTAGAACTTACAATAGAGGGTTTGTATTAGCATAAGTCAGTATTAGAACTTACAATAGGGGGTTTGTATTAGCATAAGTCAGTATTAGAACTTACAATAGCGGGTTTGTATTAGCATTAGTCAGTGTTAGAACTTACAATAGAGGGTTTGTATTAGCATAAGTCAGTATTAGAACTTACAATAGGGGGTTTGTATTAGCATTAGTCAGTGTTAGAACTTACAATAGGGGGTTTGTACTAGCATTAGTCAGTATTAGAACTTACAATACGGGGCTTGTACTAGCATTAGTCAGTATTAGAACTTACAATTGAGGGTTTGTACTAGCAGTAGTCAGTGTTAGAACTTACAATAGAGGGTTTGTACTAGCATTAGTCAGTGTTAGAACTTACAATAGAGGGTTTGTTCTAGCATTAGTCATTGTTAGAACATACAATAGGGGGTTTGTACTAGCATTAGTCAGTGTTAGAACTTACAATAGATGGTTTGTATTAGCATTAGTCAGTGTTAGAACTTACAATAGGGGGTTTGTACTAGCATTAGTCATTGTTATTACTTACAATAGAGGGTTTGTACTAGCAATAGTTAGTGTTAGAACTTACAATAGAGGGTTTGTACTAGCATTAGTCAGTATTAGAACTTACAATAGAGGGCTTGTACTAGCATTAGCCAGTGTTATAACTTACAATAGAGGGTTTTTACTAGCATTAGTCAGTGTTAGAACTTACAATAGGGTTTTTTTACTAGCATTAGTCAGTATTAGAACTTACAATAGAGGGTTTGTACTAGCATTAGCCAGTGTTACAACTTACAATAGGGGGTTTGTACTTGCATTAGTCATTGTTAGAACTTACAATAGAGGGTTTGTACTAGCATTAGTTAGTGTTAAAACTACAATAGAGGGTTTGTACTTGCATTAGTCATTGTTAGAACTTAAAATAGGGGGTTTGTACTAGCATTGGTCAGTGTTAGAACTTACAATAGAGGGTTTGTACTAGCATTAGTCAGTGTTAGAACTTACAATAGGGCTTTGTACTAGCATTAGTCAGTGTTAGAACTTACAATAGAGGGTTTGTACTAGCATTAGTTAGTGTTAAAACTACAATAGAGGGTTTGTACTTGCATTAGTCATTGTTAGAACTTACAATAGAGGGTTTGTACTAGCATTAGTTAGTGTTAAAACTACAATAGAGGGTTTGTACTTGCATTAGTCATTGTTAGAACATACAATAGGGGGTTTGTACTAGCATTAGTCAGTGTTAGAACTTACAATAGAAGGTTTGTATTAGCATTAGTCATTGTTAGAACTTACAATAGGGGGTTTGTACTAGCATTAGTCATTGTTATTACTTACAATAGAGGGTTTGTACTAGCAATAGTTAGTGTTAGAACTTACAATAGAGGGTTTGTACTAGCATTAGTCAGTATTAGAACTTACAATAGAGGGTTTGTACTAGCATTAGCCAGTGTTGTAACTTACAATAGAGGGTTTTTACTAGCATTAGTCAGTGTTAGAACTTACAATAGGGTTTTTTTACTAGCATTAGTCAGTATTAGAACTTACAATAGAGGGTTTGTACTAGCATTAGCCAGTGTTACAACTTACAATAGGGGGTTTGTACTAGCATTAGTCAATGTTAGAACTTACAATAGGAGGTTTGACTAGCATTGGTCAGTGTTAGAACTTACAATAGAGGGTTTGTACTAGCATTAGTCAGTGTTACAACTTACAATAGGGCTTTGTACTAGCATTAGTCAATGTTAGAACTTACAATAGGGCGTTTGTACTAGCATTAGCCAGTGTTATAACTTACAATAGGGGGTTTGTACTAGTATTAGTCAATGTTAGAACTTACAATAGGAGGTTTGACTAGCATTAGTCAGTATTTGAACTTACAATAGGGGGTTTGTACTAACATTAGTCAGTGTTAGAACTTACAAAAGAGGGTTTGTACTAGCATAAGTCAGTGTTAGAACTTACAATAGAGGGTTTGTACTAGCATTAGTCAGTGTTAGAACTTACAATAGGAGGTTTGACTAGCATTGGTTCGTGTTAGAACTTACAATAGAGGGTTTGTACTAGCATAAATCAGTGTTAGAAATTACAATAGGGGGTTTTTACTAGCATTAGTCAGTATTAGAATATACAATAGGGGGTTTGTACTAGCATTAGTCATTGTTAGAACTTACAATAGAGGGTTTATACTAGCATTAGTTAGTGTTAGAATTTACAATAGGGGGTTTGTACTAGCATAAGTCAATATTAGAACTTACAATAGGGGGTTTGTATTAGCATTAGTAAGTGTTAGAACTTACTATAGAGGGTTTGTATTAGCATAAGTCAGTATTAGAACTTACAATAGCGGGTTTGTATTAGCATTAGTCAGTGTTAGAACTTACAATAGAGGGTTTGTACTAGCATTAGCCAGTGTTACAACTTACAATAGGGGGTTTGTACTAGCATTAGTCAATGTTAGAACTTACAATAGGAGGTTTGACTAGCATTGGTCAGTGTTAGAACTTACAATAGAGGGTTTGTACTAGCATTAGTCAGTGTTAGAACTTACAATAGGGCTTTGTACTAGCATTAGTCAGTGTTAGAACTTACAATAGAGGGTTTGTACTAGCATTAGTTAGTGTTAGAACTTACAATAGAGGGTTTGTACTTGCATTAGTCATTGTTAGAACATACAATAGGGGGTTTGTATTAGCATTAGTCAGTGTTAGAACTTACAATAGAAGGTTTGTATTAGCATTAGTCATTGTTAGAACTTACAATAGGGGGTTTGTACCAGCATTAGTCATTGTTATTACTTACAATAGAGGGTTTGTACTAGCAATAGTTAGTGTTAGAACTTACAATAGAGGGTTTGTACTAGCATTAGTCAGTATTAGAACTTACAATAGAGGGCTTGTACTAGCATTAGCCAGTGTTATAACTTACAATAGAGGGTTTTTACTAGCATTAGTCAGTGTTAGAACTTACAATAGGGTTTTTTTACTAGCATTAGTCAGTATTAGAACTTACAATAGAGGGTTTGTACTAGCATTAGCCAGTGTTACAACTTACAATAGGGGGTTTGTACTAGCATTAGTCAATGTTAGAACTTACAATAGGAGGTTTGACTAGCATTGGTCAGTGTTAGAACTTACAATAGAGGGTTTGTACTAGCATTAGTCAGTGTTAGAACTTACAATAGGGCTTTGTACTAGCATTAGTCAGTATTAGAACTTACAATAGAGGGTTTGTACTAGCATTAGCCAGTGTTACAACTTACAATAGGGGGTTTGTACTAGCATTAGTCATTGTTATTACTTACAATAGGGGGTTTGTACTAGCATTAGTCAGTGTTAGAACTTACAATAGGGGGTTTGTATTATCATTAGTCAATGTTAGAACTTACAATAGAGGGTTTGTACTAGCATTAGTCATTGTTAGAACTTAAAATAGGGGGTTTGTACTAGCATTGGTCAGTGTTAGAACTTACAATAGAGGGTTTGTACTAGCATTAGTCAGTGTTAGAACTTACAATAGGGCTTTGTACTAGCATTAGTCAGTGTTAGAACTTACAATAGAGGGTTTGTACTAGCATTAGTTAGTGTTAAAACTACAATAGAGGGTTTGTACTTGCATTAGTCATTGTTAGAACTTACAATAGAGGGTTTGTACTAGCATTAGTTAGTGTTAAAACTACAATAGAGGGTTTGTACTTGCATTAGTCATTGTTAGAACATACAATAGGGGGTTTGTACTAGCATTAGTCAGTGTTAGAACTTACAATAGAAGGTTTGTATTAGCATTAGTCATTGTTAGAACTTACAATAGGGGGTTTGTACTAGCATTAGTCATTGTTATTACTTACAATAGAGGGTTTGTACTAGCAATAGTTAGTGTTAGAACTTACAATAGAGGGTTTGTACTAGCATTAGTCAGTATTAGAACTTACAATAGAGGGTTTGTACTAGCATTAGCCAGTGTTGTAACTTACAATAGAGGGTTTTTACTAGCATTAGTCAGTGTTAGAACTTACAATAGAGGGTTTGTATTAGCATAAGTCAGTATTAGAACTTACAATAGGGGGTTTGTATTAGCATTAGTCAGTGTTAGAACTTACAATAGGGGGTTTGTACTAGCATTAGTCAGTATTAGAACTTACAATACGGGGCTTGTACTAGCATTAGTCAGTATTAGAACTTACAATTGAGGGTTTGTACTAGCAGTAGTCAGTGTTAGAACTTACAATAGAGGGTTTGTACTAGCATTAGTCAGTGTTAGAACTTACAATAGAGGGTTTGTTCTAGCATTAGTCATTGTTAGAACATACAATAGGGGGTTTGTACTAGCATTAGTCAGTGTTAGAACTTACAATAGATGGTTTGTATTAGCATTAGTCAGTGTTAGAACTTACAATAGGGGGTTTGTACTAGCATTAGTCATTGTTATTACTTACAATAGAGGGTTTGTACTAGCAATAGTTAGTGTTAGAACTTACAATAGAGGGTTTGTACTAGCATTAGTCAGTATTAGAACTTACAATAGAGGGCTTGTACTAGCATTAGCCAGTGTTATAACTTACAATAGAGGGTTTTTACTAGCATTAGTCAGTGTTAGAACTTACAATAGGGTTTTTTTACTAGCATTAGTCAGTATTAGAACTTACAATAGAGGGTTTGTACTAGCATTAGCCAGTGTTACAACTTACAATAGGGGGTTTGTACTTGCATTAGTCATTGTTAGAACTTACAATAGAGGGTTTGTACTAGCATTAGTTAGTGTTAAAACTACAATAGAGGGTTTGTACTTGCATTAGTCATTGTTAGAACTTAAAATAGGGGGTTTGTACTAGCATTGGTCAGTGTTAGAACTTACAATAGAGGGTTTGTACTAGCATTAGTCAGTGTTAGAACTTACAATAGGGCTTTGTACTAGCATTAGTCAGTGTTAGAACTTACAATAGAGGGTTTGTACTAGCATTAGTTAGTGTTAAAACTACAATAGAGGGTTTGTACTTGCATTAGTCATTGTTAGAACTTACAATAGAGGGTTTGTACTAGCATTAGTTAGTGTTAAAACTACAATAGAGGGTTTGTACTTGCATTAGTCATTGTTAGAACATACAATAGGGGGTTTGTACTAGCATTAGTCAGTGTTAGAACTTACAATAGAAGGTTTGTATTAGCATTAGTCATTGTTAGAACTTACAATAGGGGGTTTGTACTAGCATTAGTCATTGTTATTACTTACAATAGAGGGTTTGTACTAGCAATAGTTAGTGTTAGAACTTACAATAGAGGGTTTGTACTAGCATTAGTCAGTATTAGAACTTACAATAGAGGGTTTGTACTAGCATTAGCCAGTGTTGTAACTTACAATAGAGGGTTTTTACTAGCATTAGTCAGTGTTAGAACTTACAATAGGGTTTTTTTACTAGCATTAGTCAGTATTAGAACTTACAATAGAGGGTTTGTACTAGCATTAGCCAGTGTTACAACTTACAATAGGGGGTTTGTACTAGCATTAGTCAATGTTAGAACTTACAATAGGAGGTTTGACTAGCATTGGTCAGTGTTAGAACTTACAATAGAGGGTTTGTACTAGCATTAGTCAGTGTTACAACTTACAATAGGGCTTTGTACTAGCATTAGTCAATGTTAGAACTTACAATAGGGCGTTTGTACTAGCATTAGCCAGTGTTATAACTTACAATAGGGGGTTTGTACTAGTATTAGTCAATGTTAGAACTTACAATAGGAGGTTTGACTAGCATTAGTCAGTATTTGAACTTACAATAGGGGGTTTGTACTAACATTAGTCAGTGTTAGAACTTACAAAAGAGGGTTTGTACTAGCATAAGTCAGTGTTAGAACTTACAATAGAGGGTTTGTACTAGCATTAGTCAGTGTTAGAACTTACAATAGGAGGTTTGACTAGCATTGGTTCGTGTTAGAACTTACAATAGAGGGTTTGTACTAGCATAAATCAGTGTTAGAAATTACAATAGGGGGTTTTTACTAGCATTAGTCAGTATTAGAATATACAATAGGGGGTTTGTACTAGCATTAGTCATTGTTAGAACTTACAATAGAGGGTTTATACTAGCATTAGTTAGTGTTAGAATTTACAATAGGGGGTTTGTACTAGCATAAGTCAATATTAGAACTTACAATAGGGGGTTTGTATTAGCATTAGTAAGTGTTAGAACTTACAATAGAGGGTTTGTATTAGCATAAGTCAGTATTAGAACTTACAATAGCGGGTTTGTATTAGCATTAGTCAGTGTTAGAACTTACAATAGAGGGTTTGTACTAGCATTAGCCAGTGTTACAACTTACAATAGGGGGTTTGTACTAGCATTAGTCAATGTTAGAACTTACAATAGGAGGTTTGACTAGCATTGGTCAGTGTTAGAACTTACAATAGAGGGTTTGTACTAGCATTAGTCAGTGTTAGAACTTACAATAGGGCTTTGTACTAGCATTAGTCAGTGTTAGAACTTACAATAGAGGGTTTGTACTAGCATTAGTTAGTGTTAGAACTTACAATAGAGGGTTTGTACTTGCATTAGTCATTGTTAGAACATACAATAGGGGGTTTGTATTAGCATTAGTCAGTGTTAGAACTTACAATAGAAGGTTTGTATTAGCATTAGTCATTGTTAGAACTTACAATAGGGGGTTTGTACCAGCATTAGTCATTGTTATTACTTACAATAGAGGGTTTGTACTAGCAATAGTTAGTGTTAGAACTTACAATAGAGGGTTTGTACTAGCATTAGTCAGTATTAGAACTTACAATAGAGGGCTTGTACTAGCATTAGCCAGTGTTATAACTTACAATAGAGGGTTTTTACTAGCATTAGTCAGTGTTAGAACTTACAATAGGGTTTTTTTACTAGCATTAGTCAGTATTAGAACTTACAATAGAGGGTTTGTACTAGCATTAGCCAGTGTTACAACTTACAATAGGGGGTTTGTACTAGCATTAGTCAATGTTAGAACTTACAATAGGAGGTTTGACTAGCATTGGTCAGTGTTAGAACTTACAATAGAGGGTTTGTACTAGCATTAGTCAGTGTTAGAACTTACAATAGGGCTTTGTACTAGCATTAGTCAGTATTAGAACTTACAATAGAGGGTTTGTACTAGCATTAGCCAGTGTTACAACTTACAATAGGGGGTTTGTACTAGCATTAGTCATTGTTATTACTTACAATAGGGGGTTTGTACTAGCATTAGTTAGTGTTAGAACTTACAATAGGGGGTTTGTATTATCATTAGTCAATGTTAGAACTTACAATAGAGGGTTTGTACTAGCATTAGTCATTGTTAGAACTTAAAATAGGGGGTTTGTACTAGCATTGGTCAGTGTTAGAACTTACAATAGAGGGTTTGTACTAGCATTAGTCAGTGTTAGAACTTACAATAGGGCTTTGTACTAGCATTAGTCAGTGTTAGAACTTACAATAGAGGGTTTGTACTAGCATTAGTTAGTGTTAAAACTACAATAGAGGGTTTGTACTTGCATTAGTCATTGTTAGAACTTACAATAGAGGGTTTGTACTAGCATTAGTTAGTGTTAAAACTACAATAGAGGGTTTGTACTTGCATTAGTCATTGTTAGAACATACAATAGGGGGTTTGTACTAGCATTAGTCAGTGTTAGAACTTACAATAGAAGGTTTGTATTAGCATTAGTCATTGTTAGAACTTACAATAGGGGGTTTGTACTAGCATTAGTCATTGTTATTACTTACAATAGAGGGTTTGTACTAGCAATAGTTAGTGTTAGAACTTACAATAGAGGGTTTGTACTAGCATTAGTCAGTATTAGAACTTACAATAGAGGGTTTGTACTAGCATTAGCCAGTGTTGTAACTTACAATAGAGGGTTTTTACTAGCATTAGTCAGTGTTAGAACTTACAATAGGGTTTTTTTACTAGCATTAGTCAGTATTAGAACTTACAATAGAGGGTTTGTACTAGCATTAGCCAGTGTTACAACTTACAATAGGGGGTTTGTACTAGCATTAGTCAATGTTAGAACTTACAATAGGAGGTTTGACTAGCATTGGTCAGTGTTAGAACTTACAATAGAGGGTTTGTACTAGCATTAGTCAGTGTTACAACTTACAATAGGGCTTTGTACTAGCATTAGTCAATGTTAGAACTTACAATAGGGCGTTTGTACTAGCATTAGCCAGTGTTATAACTTACAATAGGGGGTTTGTACTAGTATTAGTCAATGTTAGAACTTACAATAGGAGGTTTGACTAGCATTAGTCAGTATTTGAACTTACAATAGGGGGTTTGTACTAACATTAGTCAGTGTTAGAACTTACAAAAGAGGGTTTGTACTAGCATAAGTCAGTGTTAGAACTTACAATAGAGGGTTTGTACTAGCATTAGTCAGTGTTAGAACTTACAATAGGAGGTTTGACTAGCATTGGTCCGTGTTAGAACTTACAATAGAGGGTTTGTACTAGCATAAATCAGTGTTAGAAATTACAATAGGGGGTTTTTACTAGCATTAGTCAGTATTAGAATATACAATAGGGGGTTTGTACTAGCATTAGTCATTGTTAGAACTTACAATAGAGGGTTTATACTAGCATTAGTTAGTGTTAGAATTTACAATAGGGGGTTTGTACTAGCATAAGTCAATATTAGAACTTACAATAGGGGGTTTGTATTAGCATTAGTAAGTGTTAGAACTTACAATAGAGGGTTTGTATTAGCATAAGTCAGTATTAGAACTTACAATAGCGGGTTTGTATTAGCATTAGTCAGTGTTAGAACTTACAATAGAGGGTTTGTACTAGCATTAGCCAGTGTTACAACTTACAATAGGGGGTTTGTACTAGCATTAGTCAATGTTAGAACTTACAATAGGAGGTTTGACTAGCATTGGTCAGTGTTAGAACTTACAATAGAGGGTTTGTACTAGCATTAGTCAGTGTTAGAACTTACAATAGGGCTTTGTACTAGCATTAGTCAGTGTTAGAACTTACAATAGAGGGTTTGTACTAGCATTAGTTAGTGTTAGAACTTACAATAGAGGGTTTGTACTTGCATTAGTCATTGTTAGAACATACAATAGGGGGTTTGTATTAGCATTAGTCAGTGTTAGAACTTACAATAGAAGGTTTGTATTAGCATTAGTCATTGTTAGAACTTACAATAGGGGGTTTGTACTAGCATTAGTCATTGTTATTACTTACAATAGAGGGTTTGTACTAGCAATAGTTAGTGTTAGAACTTACAATAGAGGGTTTGTACTAGCATTAGTCAGTATTAGAACTTACAATAGAGGGTTTGTACTAGCATTAGCCAGTGTTATAACTTACAATAGAGGGTTTTTACTAGCATTAGTCAGTGTTAGAACTTACAATAGGGTTTTTTTACTAGCATTAGTCAGTATTAGAACTTACAATAGAGGGTTTGTACTAGCATTAGCCAGTGTTACAACTTACAATAGGGGGTTTGTACTAGCATTAGTCAATGTTAGAACTTACAATAGGAGATTTGACTAGCATTGGTCAGTGTTAGAACTTACAATAGAGGGTTTGTACTAGCATTAGTCAGTGTTACAACTTACAATAGGGCTTTGTACTAGCATTAGTCAATGTTAGAACTTACAATAGGGCGTTTGTACTAGCATTAGCCAGTGTTATAACTTACAATAGGGGGTTTGTACTAGTATTAGTCAATGTTAGAACTTACAATAGGAGGTTTGACTAGCATTAGTCAGTATTTGAACTTACAATAGGGGGTTTGTACTAACATTAGTCAGTGTTAGAACTTACAAAAGAGGGTTTGTACTAGCATAAGTCAGTGTTAGAACTTACAATAGAGGGTTTGTTCTAGCATTAGTCAGTGTTAGAACTTACAATAGGAGGTTTGACTTGCATTGGTCCGTGTTAGAACTTACAATAGAGGGTTTGTACTAGCATAAATCAGTGTTAGAAATTACAATAGGGGGTTTTTACTAGCATTAGTCAGTATTAGAATATACAATAGGGGGTTTGTACTAGCATTAGTCATTGTTAGAACTTACAATAGAGGGTTTATACTAGCATTAGTTAGTGTTAGAACTTACAATAGAGGGTTTGTACTAGCATTAGTCAGTGTTAGAATATACAATAGGGGGTTTGTACTAGCATTAGTCCGTGTTAGAACTTACAATAGAGGGTTTGTACTAGCATAAATCAGTGTTAGAAATTACAATAGGGGGTTTTTACTAGCATTAGTCAGTATTAGAATATACAATAGGGGGTTTGTACTAGCATTAGTCATTGTTAGAACTTACAATAGAGGGTTTATACTAGCATTAGTTAGTGTTAGAATTTACAATAGGGGGTTTGTACTAGCATAAGTCAATATTAGAACTTACAATAGGGGGTTTGTATTAGCATTAGTAAGTGTTAGAACTTACAATAGAGGGTTTGTATTAGCATAAGTCAGTATTAGAACTTACAATAGCGGGTTTGTATTAGCATTAGTCAGTGTTAGAACTTACAATAGAGGGTTTGTACTAGCATTAGCCAGTGTTACAACTTACAATAGGGGGTTTGTACTAGCATTAGTCAATGTTAGAACTTACAATAGGAGGTTTGACTAGCATTGGTCAGTGTTAGAACTTACAATAGAGGGTTTGTACTAGCATTAGTCAGTGTTAGAATATACAATAGGGGGTTTGTACTAGCATTAGTCATTGTTATTACTTACAATAGGGGGTTTGTACTAGCATTAGTCACTGTTAGAACTTACAATAGGGGGTTTGTACTAGCATTAGTCAGTGTTAGAACTTACAATAGGGGGTTTGTATTATCATTAGTCAGTGTTAGAACTGACAATAGGGGGTTTGTACTAGCATTAGTTAGTGTTAGAACTTACAATAGGAGGTTTGTACTAGCATTAGTCAGTGTTAGAACTTACAATAGGGGGCTTGTACTAGCATTAGTCAGTATTAGAACTTACAAAAGAGGGTTTGTACTAGCATAAGTCAGTGTTAGAACTTACAATAGGGGGTTTGTACTAGCATTAGTCATTGTTATTACTTACAATAGGGGGTTTGTACTAGCATTAGTCACTGTTAGAACTTACAATAGGGGGTTTGTACTAGCATTAGTCACTGTTAGAACTTACAATAGGGGGTTTGTATTATCATTAGTCAGTATTAGAACTTACAATAGAGGGTTTGTACTAGCATTAGCCAGTGTTATAACTTACAATAGGGGGTTTGTACTAGCATTAGTCAATGTTAGAACTTACAATAGGAGGTTTCACTAGCATTAGCCAGTGTTATAACTTACAATAGAGGGTTTTTACTAGCATTAGTCAGTGTTAGAACTTACAATAGGGGGTTTGTACTGGCATTAGTAATTGTTAGAACTTACAATAGGGGGTTTGTATTAGCATTAGTCACTGTTAGAACTTACAATAGAGGGTTTGTACTAGCATTAGCCAGTGTTACAACTTACAATAGGGGGTTTGTACTAGCATTAGTCAATGTTAGAACTTACAATAGGAGGTTTGACTAGCATTGGTCAGTGTTAGAACTTACAATAGAGGGTTTGTACTAGCATTAGTCAGTGTTAGAACTTACAATAGGGCTTTGTACTAGCATTAGTCAGTGTTAGAACTTACAATAGAGGGTTTGTACTAGCATTAGTTAGTGTTAGAACTTACAATAGAGGGTTTGTACTTGCATTAGTCATTGTTAGAACATACAATAGGGGGTTTGTATTAGCATTAGTCAGTGTTAGAACTTACAATAGAAGGTTTGTATTAGCATTAGTCATTGTTAGAACTTACAATAGGGGGTTTGTACTAGCATTAGTCATTGTTATTACTTACAATAGAGGGTTTGTACTAGCAATAGTTAGTGTTAGAACTTACAATAGAGGGTTTGTACTAGCATTAGTCAGTATTAGAACTTACAATAGAGGGTTTGTACTAGCATTAGCCAGTGTTATAACTTACAATAGAGGGTTTTTACTAGCATTAGTCAGTGTTAGAACTTACAATAGGGTTTTTTTACTAGCATTAGTCAGTATTAGAACTTACAATAGAGGGTTTGTACTAGCATTAGCCAGTGTTACAACTTACAATAGGGGGTTTGTACTAGCATTAGTCAATGTTAGAACTTACAATAGGAGATTTGACTAGCATTGGTCAGTGTTAGAACTTACAATAGAGGGTTTGTACTAGCATTAGTCAGTGTTACAACTTACAATAGGGCTTTGTACTAGCATTAGTCAATGTTAGAACTTACAATAGGGCGTTTGTACTAGCATTAGCCAGTGTTATAACTTACAATAGGGGGTTTGTACTAGTATTAGTCAATGTTAGAACTTACAATAGGAGGTTTGACTAGCATTAGTCAGTATTTGAACTTACAATAGGGGGTTTGTACTAACATTAGTCAGTGTTAGAACTTACAAAAGAGGGTTTGTACTAGCATAAGTCAGTGTTAGAACTTACAATAGAGGGTTTGTTCTAGCATTAGTCAGTGTTAGAACTTACAATAGGAGGTTTGACTTGCATTGGTCCGTGTTAGAACTTACAATAGAGGGTTTGTACTAGCATAAATCAGTGTTAGAAATTACAATAGGGGGTTTTTACTAGCATTAGTCAGTATTAGAATATACAATAGGGGGTTTGTACTAGCATTAGTCATTGTTAGAACTTACAATAGAGGGTTTATACTAGCATTAGTTAGTGTTAGAACTTACAATAGAGGGTTTGTACTAGCATTAGTCAGTGTTAGAATATACAATAGGGGGTTTGTACTAGCATTAGTCCGTGTTAGAACTTACAATAGAGGGTTTGTACTAGCATAAATCAGTGTTAGAAATTACAATAGGGGGTTTTTACTAGCATTAGTCAGTATTAGAATATACAATAGGGGGTTTGTACTAGCATTAGTCATTGTTAGAACTTACAATAGAGGGTTTATACTAGCATTAGTTAGTGTTAGAATTTACAATAGGGGGTTTGTACTAGCATAAGTCAATATTAGAACTTACAATAGGGGGTTTGTATTAGCATTAGTAAGTGTTAGAACTTACAATAGAGGGTTTGTATTAGCATAAGTCAGTATTAGAACTTACAATAGCGGGTTTGTATTAGCATTAGTCAGTGTTAGAACTTACAATAGAGGGTTTGTACTAGCATTAGCCAGTGTTACAACTTACAATAGGGGGTTTGTACTAGCATTAGTCAATGTTAGAACTTACAATAGGAGGTTTGACTAGCATTGGTCAGTGTTAGAACTTACAATAGAGGGTTTGTACTAGCATTAGTCAGTGTTAGAATATACAATAGGGGGTTTGTACTAGCATTAGTCATTGTTATTACTTACAATAGGGGGTTTGTACTAGCATTAGTCACTGTTAGAACTTACAATAGGGGGTTTGTACTAGCATTAGTCAGTGTTAGAACTTACAATAGGGGGTTTGTATTATCATTAGTCAGTGTTAGAACTGACAATAGGGGGTTTGTACTAGCATTAGTTAGTGTTAGAACTTACAATAGGAGGTTTGTACTAGCATTAGTCAGTGTTAGAACTTACAATAGGGGGCTTGTACTAGCATTAGTCAGTATTAGAACTTACAAAAGAGGGTTTGTACTAGCATAAGTCAGTGTTAGAACTTACAATAGGGGGTTGTACTAGCATTAGTCATTGTTATTACTTACAATAGGGGGTTTGTACTAGCATTAGTCACTGTTAGAACTTACAATAGGGGGTTTGTACTAGCATTAGTCACTGTTAGAACTTACAATAGGGGGTTTGTATTATCATTAGTCAGTATTAGAACTTACAATAGAGGGTTTGTACTAGCATTAGCCAGTGTTATAACTTACAATAGGGGGTTTGTACTAGCATTAGTCAATGTTAGAACTTACAATAGGAGGTTTCACTAGCATTAGCCAGTGTTATAACTTACAATAGAGGGTTTTTACTAGCATTAGTCAGTGTTAGAACTTACAATAGGGGGTTTGTACTGGCATTAGTAATTGTTAGAACTTACAATAGGGGGTTTGTATTAGCATTAGTCACTGTTAGAACTTACAATAGTGGGTTTGTACTAGCATTAGTCATTGTTAGAACTTACAATAGGGCGTTTGTACTAGCATTAGTTAGTGATAGAACTTACAATAGGGGGTTTGTACTAGCATTAGTCAGTATTAGAACTTACAAAAGAGGGTTTGTACTAGCATTAGTCATTGTTATAACTGACAATAGGGGGTTTGTGTTAGCAGTAGTCACTGTTAGAACTTACAATAGAGGGTTTGTACTAGAATTAGTCAGTGTTAGAACTTACAATAGGGGGTTTGTACTGGCATTAGTAATTGTTGGAACTTACAATAGGGGGTTTGTATTAGCATTAGTCACTGTTAGAACTTACAATAGTGGGTTTGTACTAGCATTAGTCATTGTTAGAACTTACAATAGGGCGTATGTACTAGCATTAGTCAGTGCTAGAACTTACAAAAGGGTTTTTTTATTAGCATTAGGCATTGTTAGAATTTACAATAGGGGGTTTGTACTAGCATAAGTCAATATTAGAACTTACAATAGGGGGTTTGTATTAGCATTAGTAAGTGTTAGAACTTACAATAGAGGGTTTGTATTAGCATAAGTCAGTATTAGAACTTACAATAGGGGGTTTGTATTAGCATAAGTCAGTATTAGAACTTACAATAGCGGGTTTGTATTAGCATTAGTCAGTGTTAGAACTTACAATAGAGGGTTTGTATTAGCATAAGTCAGTATTAGAACTTACAATAGGGGGTTTGTATTAGCATTAGTCAGTGTTAGAACTTACAATAGGGGGTTTGTACTAGCATTAGTCAGTATTAGAACTTACAATACGGGGCTTGTACTAGCATTAGTCAGTATTAGAACTTACAATTGAGGGTTTGTACTAGCAGTAGTCAGTGTTAGAACTTACAATAGAGGGTTTGTACTAGCATTAGTCAGTGTTAGAACTTACAATAGAGGGTTTGTTCTAGCATTAGTCATTGTTAGAACATACAATAGGGGGTTTGTACTAGCATTAGTCAGTGTTAGAACTTACAATAGATGGTTTGTATTAGCATTAGTCAGTGTTAGAACTTACAATAGGGGGTTTGTACTAGCATTAGTCATTGTTATTACTTACAATAGAGGGTTTGTACTAGCAATAGTTAGTGTTAGAACTTACAATAGAGGGTTTGTACTAGCATTAGTCAGTATTAGAACTTACAATAGAGGGCTTGTACTAGCATTAGCCAGTGTTATAACTTACAATAGAGGGTTTTTACTAGCATTAGTCAGTGTTAGAACTTACAATAGGGTTTTTTTACTAGCATTAGTCAGTATTAGAACTTACAATAGAGGGTTTGTACTAGCATTAGCCAGTGTTACAACTTACAATAGGGGGTTTGTACTTGCATTAGTCATTGTTAGAACTTACAATAGAGGGTTTGTACTAGCATTAGTTAGTGTTAAAACTACAATAGAGGGTTTGTACTTGCATTAGTCATTGTTAGAACTTAAAATAGGGGGTTTGTACTAGCATTGGTCAGTGTTAGAACTTACAATAGAGGGTTTGTACTAGCATTAGTCAGTGTTAGAACCTACAATAGGGCTTTGTACTAGCATTAGTCAGTGTTAGAACTTACAATAGAGGGTTTGTACTAGCATTAGTTAGTGTTAAAACTACAATAGAGGGTTTGTACTTGCATTAGTCATTGTTAGAACTTACAATAGAGGGTTTGTACTAGCATTAGTTAGTGTTAAAACTACAATAGAGGGTTTGTACTTGCATTAGTCATTGTTAGAACATACAATAGGGGGTTTGTACTAGCATTAGTCAGTGTTAGAACTTACAATAGAAGGTTTGTATTAGCATTAGTCATTGTTAGAACTTACAATAGGGGGTTTGTACTAGCATTAGTCATTGTTATTACTTACAATAGAGGGTTTGTACTAGCAATAGTTAGTGTTAGAACTTACAATAGAGGGTTTGTACTAGCATTAGTCAGTATTAGAACTTACAATAGAGGGTTTGTACTAGCATTAGCCAGTGTTGTAACTTACAATAGAGGGTTTTTACTAGCATTAGTCAGTGTTAGAACTTACAATAGGGTTTTTTTACTAGCATTAGTCAGTATTAGAACTTACAATAGAGGGTTTGTACTAGCATTAGCCAGTGTTACAACTTACAATAGGGGGTTTGTACTAGCATTAGTCAATGTTAGAACTTACAATAGGAGGTTTGACTAGCATTGGTCAGTGTTAGAACTTACAATAGAGGGTTTGTACTAGCATTAGTCAGTGTTACAACTTACAATAGGGCTTTGTACTAGCATTAGTCAATGTTAGAACTTACAATAGGGCGTTTGTACTAGCATTAGCCAGTGTTATAACTTACAATAGGGGGTTTGTACTAGTATTAGTCAATGTTAGAACTTACAATAGGAGGTTTGACTAGCATTAGTCAGTATTTGAACTTACAATAGGGGGTTTGTACTAACATTAGTCAGTGTTAGAACTTACAAAAGAGGGTTTGTACTAGCATAAGTCAGTGTTAGAACTTACAATAGAGGGTTTGTACTAGCATTAGTCAGTGTTAGAACTTACAATAGGAGGTTTGACTAGCATTGGTTCGTGTTAGAACTTACAATAGAGGGTTTGTACTAGCATAAATCAGTGTTAGAAATTACAATAGGGGGTTTTTACTAGCATTAGTCAGTATTAGAATATACAATAGGGGGTTTGTACTAGCATTAGTCATTGTTAGAACTTACAATAGAGGGTTTATACTAGCATTAGTTAGTGTTAGAATTTACAATAGGGGGTTTGTACTAGCATAAGTCAATATTAGAACTTACAATAGGGGGTTTGTATTAGCATTAGTAAGTGTTAGAACTTACAATAGAGGGTTTGTATTAGCATAAGTCAGTATTAGAACTTACAATAGCGGGTTTGTATTAGCATTAGTCAGTGTTAGAACTTACAATAGAGGGTTTGTACTAGCATTAGCCAGTGTTACAACTTACAATAGGGGGTTTGTACTAGCATTAGTCAATGTTAGAACTTACAATAGGAGGTTTGACTAGCATTGGTCAGTGTTAGAACTTACAATAGAGGGTTTGTACTAGCATTAGTCAGTGTTAGAACTTACAATAGGGCTTTGTACTAGCATTAGTCAGTGTTAGAACTTACAATAGAGGGTTTGTACTAGCATTAGTTAGTGTTAGAACTTACAATAGAGGGTTTGTACTTGCATTAGTCATTGTTAGAACATACAATAGGGGGTTTGTATTAGCATTAGTCAGTGTTAGAACTTACAATAGAAGGTTTGTATTAGCATTAGTCATTGTTAGAACTTACAATAGGGGGTTTGTACCAGCATTAGTCATTGTTATTACTTACAATAGAGGGTTTGTACTAGCAATAGTTAGTGTTAGAACTTACAATAGAGGGTTTGTACTAGCATTAGTCAGTATTAGAACTTACAATAGAGGGTTTGTACTAGCATTAGCCAGTGTTATAACTTACAATAGAGGGTTTTTACTAGCATTAGTCAGTGTTAGAACTTACAATAGGGTTTTTTTACTAGCATTAGTCAATGTTAGAACTTACAATAGGAGATTTGACTAGCATTGGTCAGTGTTAGAACTTACAATAGAGGGTTTGTACTAGCATTAGTCAGTGTTACAACTTACAATAGGGCTTTGTACTAGCATTAGTCAATGTTAGAACTTACAATAGGGCGTTTGTACTAGCATTAGCCAGTGTTATAACTTACAATAGGGGGTTTGTACTAGTATTAGTCAATGTTAGAACTTACAATAGGAGGTTTGACTAGCATTAGTCAGTATTTGAACTTACAATAGGGGGTTTGTACTAACATTAGTCAGTGTTAGAACTTACAAAAGAGGGTTTGTACTAGCATAAGTCAGTGTTAGAACTTACAATAGAGGGTTTGTTCTAGCATTAGTCAGTGTTAGAACTTACAATAGGAGGTTTGACTTGCATTGGTCCGTGTTAGAACTTACAATAGAGGGTTTGTACTAGCATAAATCAGTGTTAGAAATTACAATAGGGGGTTTTTACTAGCATTAGTCAGTATTAGAATATACAATAGGGGGTTTGTACTAGCATTAGTCATTGTTAGAACTTACAATAGAGGGTTTATACTAGCATTAGTTAGTGTTAGAACTTACAATAGAGGGTTTGTACTAGCATTAGTCAGTGTTAGAATATACAATAGGGGGTTTGTACTAGCATTAGTCCGTGTTAGAACTTACAATAGAGGGTTTGTACTAGCATAAATCAGTGTTAGAAATTACAATAGGGGGTTTTTACTAGCATTAGTCAGTATTAGAATATACAATAGGGGGTTTGTACTAGCATTAGTCATTGTTAGAACTTACAATAGAGGGTTTATACTAGCATTAGTTAGTGTTAGAATTTACAATAGGGGGTTTGTACTAGCATAAGTCAATATTAGAACTTACAATAGGGGGTTTGTATTAGCATTAGTAAGTGTTAGAACTTACAATAGAGGGTTTGTATTAGCATAAGTCAGTATTAGAACTTACAATAGCGGGTTTGTATTAGCATTAGTCAGTGTTAGAACTTACAATAGAGGGTTTGTACTAGCATTAGCCAGTGTTACAACTTACAATAGGGGGTTTGTACTAGCATTAGTCAATGTTAGAACTTACAATAGGAGGTTTGACTAGCATTGGTCAGTGTTAGAACTTACAATAGAGGGTTTGTACTAGCATTAGTCAGTGTTAGAATATACAATAGGGGGTTTGTACTAGCATTAGTCATTGTTATTACTTACAATAGGGGGTTTGTACTAGCATTAGTCACTGTTAGAACTTACAATAGGGGGTTTGTACTAGCATTAGTCAGTGTTAGAACTTACAATAGGGGGTTTGTATTATCATTAGTCAGTGTTAGAACTTACAATAGAGGGTTTGTACTAGCATTAGCCAGTGTTATAACTTACAATAGGGGGTTTGTACTAGCATTAGTCAATGTTAGAACTTACAATAGGAGGTTTCACTAGCATTAGCCAGTGTTATAACTTACAATAGAGGGTTTTTACTAGCATTAGTCAGTATTAGAACTTACAATAGGGTTTTTTTACTAGCATTAGTCAGTATTAGAACTTACAATAGAGGGTTTGTACTAGCATTAGCCAGTGTTATAACTTACAATAGGGGGTTTGTACTAGCATTAGTCAATGTTAGAACTTACAATAGGAGGTTTGACTAGCATTGGTCAGTGTTAGAACTTACAATAGAGGGTTTGTACTAGCATTAGTCAGTGTTAGAACTTACAATAGGGGGTTTGTACTAGCATTAGTCAATGTTGGAACTTACAAAAGGGGGTTTGTACTAGCATTAGCCAGTGTTAGAACTTACAATAGGGGGTTTGTATTAGCATTAGTCAGTGTTATAACTTACAATAGAGGGTTTTTACTAGCATTAGCCAGTGTTATAACTTACAATAGGGGGTTTGTACTAGTTTTAGTCAATGTTAGAACTTACAATAGGAGGTTTGACTAGCATTAGTCATTGTTATTACTTACAATAGGGGGTTTGTACTAGCATTAGTCAGTGTTAGAACTTACAATAGGGGGTTTGTATTATCATTAGTCAATGTTAGAACTTACAATAGAGGGTTTGTACTAGCATTAGTCATTGTTAGAACTTAAAATAGGGGGTTTGTACTAGCATTAGTCAGTGTTAGAACTTACAATAGTGGGTTTGTACTAGCATTAGTCATTGTTATTACTTACAATAGGGGGTTTGTACTAGCATTAGTCACTGTTGGAACTTACAATAGGGCTTTGTACTAGCATTAGTCATTGTTAGAACTTACAATAGTGGGTTTGTACTAGCATTAGTCATTGTTATTACTTACAATAGGGGGTCTGTACTAGCATTAGTCAGTGGTAGAACTTACAATAGTGGTTTTGTACTAGCATTAGTTAGTGTTAGAACTTACAATAGGAGGTTTGTACTAGCATTAGTTAGTGTTAGAACTTACAATAGGGGGTTTGTACTAGCATTAGTCAGTATTAGAACTTACAAAAGAGGGTTTGTACTAGCATTAGTCACTGTTATAACTGACAATAGGGGGTTTGTGTTAGCAGTAGTCACTGTTAGAACTTACAATAGAGGGTTTGTACTAGAATTAGTCACTGTTAGAACTTACAATAGGGGGTTTGTACTGGCATTAGTAATTGTTAGAACTTACAATAGGGGGTTTGTATTAGCATTAGTCACTGTTAGAACTTACAATAGTGGGTTTGTACTAGCATTAGTCATTGTTAGAACTTACAATAGGGCATTTGTACTAGCATTAGTTAGTGATAGAACTTACAATAGGGGGTTTGTACTAGCATTAGTCAGTATTAGAACTTACAAAAGAGGGTTTGTACTAGCATTAGTCATTGTTATAACTGACAATAGGGGGTTTGTACTAGCATTAGTCACTGTTATAACTGACAATAGGGGGTTTGTGTTAGCAGTAGTCACTGTTATAACTTACAATAGAGGGTTTGTACTAGAATTAGTCAGTGTTAGAACTTACAATAGGGGGTTTGTACTGGCATTAGTAATTGTTGGAACTTACAATAGGGGGTTTGTATTAGCATTAGTCACTGTTAGAACTTACAATAGTGGGTTTGTACTAGCATTAGTCATTGTTAGAACTTACAATAGGGCGTATGTACTAGCATTAGTCAGTGCTAGAACTTACAAAAGGGTTTTTTTATTAGCATTAGGCATTGTTAGAATTTACAATAGGGGGTTTGTACTAGCATAAGTCAATATTAGAACTTACAATAGGGGGTTTGTATTAGCATTAGTAAGTGTTAGAACTTACAATAGAGGGTTTGTATTAGCATAAGTCAGTATTAGAACTTACAATAGGGGGTTTGTATTAGCATAAGTCAGTATTAGAACTTACAATAGCGGGTTTGTATTAGCATTAGTCAGTGTTAGAACTTACAATAGAGGGTTTGTATTAGCATAAGTCAGTATTAGAACTTACAATAGGGGGTTTGTATTAGCATTAGTCGGTGTTAGAACTTACAATAGGGGGTTTGTACTAGCATTAGTCAGTATTAGAACTTACAATACGGGGCTTGTACTAGCATTAGTCAGTATTAGAACTTACAATTGAGGGTTTGTACTAGCAGTAGTCAGTGTTAGAACTTACAATAGAGGGTTTGTACTAGCATTAGTCAGTGTTAGAACTTACAATAGAGGGTTTGTTCTAGCATTAGTCATTGTTAGAACATACAATAGGGGGTTTGTACTAGCATTAGTCAGTGTTAGAACTTACAATAGATGGTTTGTATTAGCATTAGTCAGTGTTAGAACTTACAATAGGGGGTTTGTACTAGCATTAGTCATTGTTATTACTTACAATAGAGGGTTTGTACTAGCAATAGTTAGTGTTAGAACTTACAATAGAGGGTTTGTACTAGCATTAGTCAGTATTAGAACTTACAATAGAGGGCTTGTACTAGCATTAGCCAGTGTTATAACTTACAATAGAGGGTTTTTACTAGCATTAGTCAGTGTTAGAACTTACAATAGGGTTTTTTTACTAGCATTAGTCAGTATTAGAACTTACCATAGAGGGTTTGTACTAGCATTAGCCAGTGTTACAACTTACAATAGGGGGTTTGTACTAGCATTAGTCAATGTTAGAACTTACAATAGGAGGTTTGACTAGCATTGGTCAGTGTTAGAACTTACAATAGAGGGTTTGTACTAGCATTAGTCAGTGTTAGAACTTACAATAGGGCTTTGTACTAGCATTAGTCAGTATTAGAACTTACAATAGAGGGTTTGTACTAGCATTAGCCAGTGTTACAACTTACAATAGGGGGTTTGTACTAGCATTAGTCATTGTTATTACTTACAATAGGGGGTTTGTACTAGCATTAGTCAGTGTTAGAACTTACAATAGGGGGTTTGTATTATCATTAGTCAATGTTAGAACTTACAATAGAGGGTTTGTACTAGCATTAGTCATTGTTAGAACTTAAAATAGGGGGTTTGTACTAGCATTGGTCAGTGTTAGAACTTACAATAGGGCTTTGTACTAGCATTAGTCAGTGTTAGAACTTACAATAGAGGGTTTGTACTAGCATTAGTTAGTGTTAAAACTACAATAGAGGGTTTGTACTTGCATTAGTCATTGTTAGAACTTACAATAGAGGGTTTGTACTAGCATTAGTTAGTGTTAAAACTACAATAGAGGGTTTGTACTTGCATTAGTCATTGTTAGAACATACAATAGGGGGTTTGTACTAGCATTAGTCAGTGTTAGAACTTACAATAGAAGGTTTGTATTAGCATTAGTCATTGTTAGAACTTACAATAGGGGGTTTGTACTAGCATTAGTCATTGTTATTACTTACAATAGAGGGTTTGTACTAGCAATAGTTAGTGTTAGAACTTACAATAGAGGGTTTGTACTAGCATTAGTCAGTATTAGAACTTACAATAGAGGGTTTGTACTAGCATTAGCCAGTGTTGTAACTTACAATAGAGGGTTTTTACTAGCATTAGTCAGTGTTAGAACTTACAATAGGGTTTTTTTACTAGCATTAGTCAGTATTAGAACTTACAATAGAGGGTTTGTACTAGCATTAGCCAGTGTTACAACTTACAATAGGGGGTTTGTACTAGCATTAGTCAATGTTAGAACTTACAATAGGAGGTTTGACTAGCATTGGTCAGTGTTAGAACTTACAATAGAGGGTTTGTACTAGCATTAGTCAGTGTTACAACTTACAATAGGGCTTTGTACTAGCATTAGTCAATGTTAGAACTTACAATAGGGCGTTTGTACTAGCATTAGCCAGTGTTATAACTTACAATAGGGGGTTTGTACTAGTATTAGTCAATGTTAGAACTTACAATAGGAGGTTTGACTAGCATTAGTCAGTATTTGAACTTACAATAGGGGGTTTGTACTAACATTAGTCAGTGTTAGAACTTACAAAAGAGGGTTTGTACTAGCATAAGTCAGTGTTAGAACTTACAATAGAGGGTTTGTACTAGCATTAGTCAGTGTTAGAACTTACAATAGGAGGTTTGACTAGCATTGGTCCGTGTTAGAACTTACAATAGAGGGTTTGTACTAGCATAAATCAGTGTTAGAAATTACAATAGGGGGTTTTTACTAGCATTAGTCAGTATTAGAATATACAATAGGGGGTTTGTACTAGCATTAGTCATTGTTAGAACTTACAATAGAGGGTTTATACTAGCATTAGTTAGTGTTAGAATTTACAATAGGGGGTTTGTACTAGCATAAGTCAATATTAGAACTTACAATAGGGGGTTTGTATTAGCATTAGTAAGTGTTAGAACTTACAATAGAGGGTTTGTATTAGCATAAGTCAGTATTAGAACTTACAATAGCGGGTTTGTATTAGCATTAGTCAGTGTTAGAACTTACAATAGAGGGTTTGTACTAGCATTAGCCAGTGTTACAACTTACAATAGGGGGTTTGTACTAGCATAAATCAGTGTTAGAAATTACAATAGGGGGTTTTTACTAGCATTAGTCAGTATTAGAATATACAATAGGGGGTTTGTACTAGCATTAGTCATTGTTAGAACTTACAATAGAGGGTTTATACTAGCATTAGTTAGTGTTAGAACTTACAATAGAGGGTTTGTACTAGCATTAGTCAGTGTTAGAATATACAATAGGGGGTTTGTACTAGCATTAGTCCGTGTTAGAACTTACAATAGAGGGTTTGTACTAGCATAAATCAGTGTTAGAAATTACAATAGGGGGTTTTTACTAGCATTAGTCAGTATTAGAATATACAATAGGGGGTTTGTACTAGCATTAGTCATTGTTAGAACTTACAATAGAGGGTTTATACTAGCATTAGTTAGTGTTAGAATTTACAATAGGGGGTTTGTACTAGCATAAGTCAATATTAGAACTTACAATAGGGGGTTTGTATTAGCATTAGTAAGTGTTAGAACTTACAATAGAGGGTTTGTATTAGCATAAGTCAGTATTAGAACTTACAATAGCGGGTTTGTATTAGCATTAGTCAGTGTTAGAACTTACAATAGAGGGTTTGTACTAGCATTAGTCCGTGTTAGAACTTACAATAGAGGGTTTGTACTAGCATAAATCAGTGTTAGAAATTACAATAGGGGGTTTTTACTAGCATTAGTCAGTGTTAGAACTTACAATAGAGGGTTTGTACTAGCATTAGCCAGTGTTACAACTTACAATAGGGGGTTTGTACTAGCATTAGTCAATGTTAGAACTTACAATAGGAGGTTTGACTAGCATTGGTCAGTGTTAGAACTTACAATAGAGGGTTTGTACTAGCATTAGTCAGTGTTAGAATATACAATAGGGGGTTTGTACTAGCATTAGTCATTGTTAGAACTTACAATAGAGGGTTTATACTAGCATTAGTTAGTGTTAGAACTTACAATAGAGGGTTTGTACTAGCATTAGTCAGTGTTAGAATATACAATAGGGTGTTTGTACTAGCATTAGTCCGTGTTAGAACTTACAATAGAGGGTTTGTACTAGCATAAATCAGTGTTAGAAATTACAATAGTGGGTTTTCACTAGCATTAGTCAGTATTAGAATATACAATAGGGGGTTTGTACTAGCATTAGTCATTGTTAGAACTTACAATAGAGGGTTTATACTAGCATTAGTTAGTGTTAGAATTTACAATAGGGGGTTTGTACTAGCATAAGTCAATATTAGAACTTACAATAGGGGGTTTGTATTAGCATTAGTAAGTGTTAGAACTTACAATAGAGGGTTTGTATTAGCATAAGTCAGTATTAGAACCTACAATAGCGGGTTTGTATTAGCATTAGTCAGTGTTAGAACTTACAATAGAGGGTTTGTACTAGCATTAGCCAGTGTTACAACTTACAATAGGGGGTTTGTACTAGCATTAGTCAATGTTAGAACTTACAATAGGAGGTTTGACTAGCATTGGTCAGTGTTAGAACTTACAATAGGGCTTTGTACTAGCATTAGTCAGTGTTAGAACTTACAATAGAGGGTTTGTACTAGCATCAGTTAGTGTTAGAACTTACAATAGAGGGTTTGTACTTGCATTAGTCATTGTTAGAACATACAATAGGGGGTTTGTATTAGCATTGGTCAGTGTTAGAACTTACAATAGAGGGTTTGTACTAGCATTAGTCAGTGTTAGAACTTACAATAGGGCTTTGTACTAGCATTAGTCAGTGTTAGAACTTACAATAGAGGGTTTGTACTAGCATTAGTTAGTGTTAGAACTTACAATAGAGGGTTTGTACTTGCATTAGTCATTGTTAGAACATACAATAGGGGGTTTGTATTAGCATTAGTCAGTGTTAGAACTTACAATAGAAGGTTTGTATTAGCATTAGTCATTGTTAGAACTTACAATAGGGGGTTTGTACTAGCATTAGTCATTGTTATTACTTACAATAGAGGGTTTGTACTAGCAATAGTTAGTGTTAGAACTTACAATAGAGGGTTTGTACTAGCATTAGTCAGTATTAGAACTTACAATAGAGGGTTTGTACTAGCATTAGCCAGTGTTATAACTTACAATAGAGGGTTTTTACTAGCATTAGTCAGTGTTAGAACTTACAATAGGGTTTTTTTACTAGCATTAGTCAGTATTAGAACTTACAATAGAGGGTTTGTACTAGCATTAGCCAGTGTTACAACTTACAATAGGGGGTTTGTACTAGCATTAGTCAATGTTAGAACTTACAATAGGAGGTTTGACTAGCATTGGTCAGTGTTATAACTTACAATAGAGGGTTTGTACTAGCATTAGTCAGTGTTACAACTTACAATAGGGCTTTGTACTAGCATTAGTCAATGTTAGAACTTACAATAGGGCGTTTGTACTAGCATTAGCCAGTGTTATAACTTACAATAGGGGGTTTGTACTAGTATTAGTCAATGTTAGAACTTACAATAGGAGGTTTGACTAGCATTAGTCAGTATTTGAACTTACAATAGGGGGTTTGTACTAACATTAGTCAGTGTTAGAACTTACAAAAGAGGGTTTGTACTAGCATAAGTCAGTGTTAGAACTTACAATAGAGGGTTTGTACTAGCATTAGTCAGTGTTAGAACTTACAATAGGAGGTTTGACTTGCATTGGTCCGTGTTAGAACTTACAATAGAGGGTTTGTACTAGCATAAATCAGTGTTAGAAATTACAATAGGGGGTTTTTACTAGCATTAGTCAGTATTAGAATATACAATAGGGGGTTTGTACTAGCATTAGTCATTGTTAGAACTTACAATAGAGGGTTTATACTAGCATTAGTTAGTGTTAGAACTTACAATAGAGGGTTTGTACTAGCATTAGTCAGTGTTAGAATATACAATAGGGGGTTTGTACTAGCATTAGTCATTGTTAGAACTTACAATAGGGGGTTTGTACTAGTATTAGTCAGTGTTTGAATTTACAATTTGGGGATTGTATTAGCCTTAGTCACTGTTACAGATCTACAGTTGGGGGTTTGTTTAAGTAATAGTGATTGTTTTTACTTATAAAAACTGTTTTGTACTAGCATTAGTCATTGTTAGAACTTACAATAGAGGGCTATGAGTCTCAATGGTGACGTAAAATACAGTGGAACCTCACATAAAGACCCCCCTCGTCTTGAATTTGTTCCCTTTATTAGATGTTTAAAACATTCCCACTATAGAGACCACCACTTTATACAGACCACCTCAGGTTGTGATCACCATTTCCCAGTCAAAAACAGACAAATACTCCCTGTTTCGTCCCACCCATTCTGAGGTGAAACAAAATGAATCCACATTGACAGAAAAGCTAGGCTGTCAGTCAATGAGTGTTTTCACTCAGTGAATCTGAAGGTGTGAGAAGCCACACAATCACTCCCCTGGTACAATGAATTCTAGTAACTAATGAACTAATACATGTACGGAATGCCAAGGCTGTATATCGAATGTGCTTGGGGTCATTCTAAGGAGTTTACATTTAACTTATTTACTAGTAATTGACCATGAGGATATTATTGAAAAACAAAATGTTCATGCATAAAAAAAGGCGAATTACTGATACGATATCTTAATGCTCATCATCATTGGAATCAACTTGATGGCTTTTAAAATATTTCATTTTCATTAATCACAGGAAAGCCGAGTGACACCTAGCTTAAAACTAAGCAGTTTTCAAGGTTATCTGCTCGTAGTCATGAGTGTCTACGGTAAAGTACATGATATACAAATTATATTATATGACAACGCCCCAAAACCAACACATTGCAAGTTCTGACACATATTCCTGACAAACATCACACAATGATTGAAAATGTGCAGGTTCATAGGGGGTAAAGAGTTATTATCATCATTAATAGTTATCTATGAGTTATATCGTTCATTTATGAAGGAGTTATCCATGGTATAGTTTGTATTCTGTGTAATGTAAAGAATAGTACTGTCAACTAGATATCATGTTTCTCTCGTCTTTGAATTATACGTTCAAGAATACTTTAAATAATCCTTGTTTTCTCGTTTTTTTAAAGTCCAATAGAATATTTAAATAGTTCATATGAAACAACGCACTGTCCACCATGGACTAATTGATGCGTTGCACTGATAGCCACCCCCTCTGCCCCCCCCCCCCCTCCCTCCTCCCACCTAACCCTAAACCCCTCTAATGCGACCACCTCGCTATGCAACCAAAAGTGAGCCAAGACAAAAATATAGTGGATATCACTCCAACCATGAATCCTGGGTAATTCTGTCTATCTACAATATAGGGGGGTTGTAATAGCAGCAGTTAATACTATAATTTACAATATAGGGGGGTTGTAATAACAGCAGTTAATGTAAGAACTTACAATATAGGGGGGTTGTATTAGCAGCAGTTAATGTAAGAACTTACAATATAGGGGGGTTGTAATAGCAGCAGTTAATACTATAATTTACAATATAGGGGGGTTGTAATAACAGCAGTTAATGTAAGAACTTACAATATAGGGGGGTTATATTAGCAGCAGTTAATGTAAGAACTTACAATATAGGGGGGTTGTAATAGCAGCAGTTAATACTATAATTTACAATATAGGGGGGTTGTATTAGCAGCAGTTAATGTAGGAACTTACAATATAGGGGGGTTGTAATAGCAGCAGTTAATATTAGAACTTACTATATAGGGGGATTCCAATAGCATCAGTTAATATTAGAACTTACAATATAGGAGGGTTGGAGTTGCAGGATTTAATGCTAGAACTCACCATCATTATAGTGGAGTTATATTAGCAGCAGTTAATTCAGGACAGTTGATGTTAGAACTTAGAATATAGGGATCTTGTAATAGCAGCAGTTAATAGTAAAGTGTAGCAGTAAAGTAATTAAACATACTCCATATGAAGGCCTTCAAAACGCGGGGACATTTTCATTACAATGTCCCGAAATTTGTTACATGGATTCATATGACTATTTATAAGCACTAAACCCCTAAAGATCAGAGCATTTTGATAAAGAGATCTTGTGGAAAAAGACACTTTGGAAAATGTTTATTTTGCGACTTGTGACTTATTTTCTTGGAACACATCACATATATATATGCGGTATGGTATGAGCAGCAGTTACTGTAAGAACTTACACTATAGGGAATGGGGTTTTAATTGTAGTAGTTATTTTTAGATCATTGGGCTTAATAGGAAAATATGTCTTTATTTTAGTTTAAAAGATGCATATGGGGAGTCTATATGACCATAAGCTTCATCAAATCTCTTATTGAGTAATAACAACCTACTTTATGTAAGATGTCTGAAGTTATTTTACCTTTTAACATTACGTTGCTAATTAGCATCTAACTAGAGTCATATTCTGAACACTTAAAGGTAAATACCTGTGTTTAATTAAAAAATAAATGAATCATGGAATTTTCCTTATACTTTGGATTTAGAAAAAACATGGTTGGGGGAATCCACAAAGCCCAAACAAAACATATGTCATCGGATTAGGTTTTTTTCTAAGGGACCACTGAAATTAACTACTGTTCACTATAGAAGTCTATAGGAAAATGGGTATTTTCTGCATATCCCCAATAGCATGTGATTGAATCATACGATTTTCTTTAAAATGTGCATATACATTGCTGACATGTTATTCTACCCTCCCAATCAAAAAATTAAGGGTTCATAAACTAAAAAAAAGTTATTCAGCTAAACTTGTATCACAATGAGTTTCCTCCATTGAACTCAATAGTGGATGGAAGTAAACTTCACTTATCCCTAAAACACAAAATTATATGATAAACATCCATTTTGTTTTGCATTTTGTATTCCCCCAACCATGTTCTTTCTCAAGACAAAGTTTGAACAAAATATATTAACTTCTATTGTGTCATGCATTAGTTGTAATGTTGTAATGTTCAGTCAACTTTGAGTGACTTTATTTCATTGTAATTAGGTAAATTATGCAAATGTGGAAGGATATTTTGTCCTCATGAGATGCTTGCTTAGATGCCCCCTTCTTGTGCCGACCCCCAAAATAACATACAATAACAAATGATGCCAAACACTTTCCTAACTTGAGTAATATCCCAAAACAATGTTATTACATTATATGTTTATGAGCCTTTTAGGATTATAACTCATCACTTACTATAATAATCTATGATTAAGTAAATTATCACATAAAGTCAATGTGATAAACAGTAGCTAGAAGTCTTTTAACAGGGAATAGTGTCGGTTTGATTTTATGATTAAAAGATAAAAAATAATATGAATTTGTTCATCTTATATGATCACATGGTATTACATTACAAATGCTCTATGCAAGAAGCAGGGACTCAGTCAGTATATAGGACCATGTCCCAGATTAACTGACATCTACACAATGGTTAGTTTATCAGTCCGTCACCCCCTCCACCTTCACTTGTCTCTAGACTCAAGTGTTTACATGTCTCATACGTGTTTGTCACTATAGTATATGTGCACTATGGTTTTGTGACGTATTCTTGTGGACCTGCACAACTAACTCTCCTGGGGAACTGGGTGTGTGTGTGGGTGGGCGGGGGAATAGGGGGGACCACGGGGGTTGTGTAGGGAGAGACCTCACTAATTTGGTTAATTAATGCACCATTTAATTCAGATTTTACAATAGAGTAGACAATACACTCATGGACATGTATGTGTAAAGGCTACCAGTAAGGCAAACCAATTCCATAACAGAAGTGGCAAAAACTCCCATAGACTTAGCATTGCAACAATATCATGTGCTACTATTACAACCATACCTCTTCATAATCCCAATTCAAAGGGTTGAAGGTCTGGTAATAATTAATGGAAAGTTTTAGCCGTTAGGGTATTAAATTTGTCCATATTTCGGCCAAGAGAGGACTATAGGCCAGGGGATGCTTTGGGCTGGATGTCAGGAGTTACAATAGGGGGATTGTAATAGAAGCAGTGTATGTCAGGAGTTACAATAGGGGGTTTGTAATAGAAGCAAAATATGTCAGGAGTTACAACAGGGGTTTGTTATAGCAGCAGTGAATATCAGGAGTTAAAATAGGGTGTTTGTAATAGCAGCAGATGATCTTGCATTTCGATGTTTCAAATTGCAATGATACAAACCCTCTATCACATAAACAAGGTGTCTGTCCCAATATATAGGAACATGTTGTCTATCAGCTGGTGACTACACAACCTTATCAGACCGTCACCTCTTCCATGTTCACTTGTGTATAGACTCAAGTGTTTACATGTTTCATACATAGACAATGTCTACCTGACCATGTACACATAGACCTGTCTACATGTAAGGTGTCAGGTAGACATTATCATGGGTCCAGTCAATATATAGGAGCATGTTGTCTATCAGCTAGCCTCTATACAATGCTTCCATCATAGTCTGAAGTGTTTACATATCCCACATATGCCTGTCTCCTATCTAGTGTTTGACGCAGTGACAGACATTCCCTTGGATGTGATTGCCCTTGGAATTAAAGCTCGATTACCAGCAAATTACCGTCTGAATGTTAGGCAATTTAAATTTGATTCCATTTCATTACCGCTAACCATGGATATATTCAATATTTACCGTTTCTAGTGTTCAGAAGTTGAAAATTGAGAAAGTCATTGAGATCTTTAGCCCAATTTAAGTTGAAGGCTTGACGTCACTAGGAAGGACATTTTATTTGAATGAATGAAATCACCTAGAATTGGCGTTTTGGAATAAAGTAAGATGAAATACAATTAGAAGATTTAGCATTTTTAAACAAGTACGGAATTAAAATTCTTTTAGGAATAATATTTCGCAATTATTTTCTTTAGCTTAGCTTTACCATTGATATAAATTCACATTGAACTTCAGGTGCAAATTTGTCATCTGGTTCCCGCATTTTCCCTCTCATCTGGAAGTCATCAGACTGGGCCCTGTTAAAGCTGTTTATCTAATTATTCGTACATAGCTGTTGACAGTAGGATTCTTAATAAGATACCTCACCATTTGTTTATTATATGACATAACTCTCACTATCTAGATAGGCTGACGTAGTCCTAGTGTTTCAATTTGATGTTAATCCCGCTTAGGGCTGGCGCACACATGGCCGATTTGGCTCCTGATTGCCCCACGATTTGGGCCTCCTGGTGAATCCTAAGATTTCATTTCAAACCAGTTTATGTTCTCTAAAAACATAAAAAAAGGATTTGAAATGAGATCCTAAGATTCATCAAGAGACCCAAAACGTGGGGCAATCGGGGGCCAAATCGGCCATGTGTGCGCCAGCCCTTAGATAATAACATCACAATGCACATAATGGATCTAGTATAGTCTTATATATAGTGGAACTAACGCAATAAAAAAGCCTTATACATATCCCTTCATGATGGTAGATGTATAGGCGCGTGGTCTAAATCTCTTACTTTCCCAGGATAAGGTAGAGGGTAATTAGGGATGAGGAAATAAATAAAACCCACCATAGAACCACATTATGTGTGAACTTATAGTAAGATTATTTTTTCTTCAAAATAGCCTTGGAATTAGGGGCAATATGTAAGCTATTTCTAATTGCAATCATAACAAACTGCTTGTTAAAATACTTTACATTTACCTATGTTTAATCTGGTTTGGTAGAAGGTAATTGCTTGTCATCTGATTTGGATAGTTTGTTAAGTCTACACAATTATTTTATTATGGTTCCTAGGTATCATTAAGTTTGAAGCTCATCTCACACTTCTGGGCATGAATACTAAAACCTATCAGATTCCCCCACGCCCTCCAACTCCCCTAGCCCAGCCTCCCCCTCACCCCGCCCCCCATTACCAGAATATCAATAGTAAAATGTGTAAAACGGCTGATTGTACATTTTCTGAAGATCTGAACCAGTTATTTTGTTTAATTCCAGACCTGTATTACATATCATCTCTGAGGTTGGACATTAAGGTCTGCCTACCACTGTAGCCACAATGGTAAGTTATTACTTTAATTTACACTGGCCACATAAATCTGTATGCAACATTTGTAAAATCTAAAGATTTTCTCATTGTCAAAAATCTTATGTAAGTGCCATTTGACATGAACTTTAGAGAACTTTGTCGGATTGTTCTTACTGCAGGACATCTTAAAATTTTGTGCAAAAATACTTTCTTATTGCTTCAACTCCACATTATCTCTTTTCTCCCATACAAATCAACTTTAAATTCCTTCATAAGCATTGGGCTTTCAGACAAATAATTGTTAATTATTGTTAACTCCTAAGAATTAAGAATTATATGTATGCATTTGGTAGTACTTTGTTTGGTCATGAATTAAACTGAAAATGCAGTTTTAACACATATTAACATTGTCTAAGAGCAGGAACAATGGTCATACTTTTGGTTCATGGGGTTGTTCCTTGTATGGGTGTCCAGATAATCAATCTTTAATGAACAAAATTGTAGTGTTCTCCACAACTAACTGGGTTTGGACAACAAGACAAAAACAAGTTAACAAACTCATATTGCTTTAGTCACTCAAATGTGCAGCTCTCTTTTTCCTGACTGGTCAGCTGACCAGAGCCAGGATACCAGGTCATAACTCCACATGACAAAGGGTAAAATGCAGAGTAATGGGGGACCCACTGCCGGCGATGGGCTTTGTGATAGACCTTGGTGATTAACCTTTGCCTTTGCAATGAGTATGGAAATGAATTATTGCAAATGTGCATCGCAAAGAGCGTCACAATAGACTTTTGTAATGACATAGTTTTCGAAGTAGTTTTGCAATATTGTTATGTAACATTACGTAACATTGTGTAACCTCATTATCTATCTAATTATCACCTATTAATTATATTATCTCATTATTAAAATTGCTAATTATACTTAGCTACCCAGTACTGTGCAAGTCTACTTATTCATGCTAAGCCATAGGTATTACGTAAGGGCTCCGCCCCCTACTCTTTACCCACATCCTGTAGGAACATGTGTACAGATTCTAGTTCATTAAATCAGTTGCTTAGTTCTTCTCACGAAGACCACACATTCGTTTGTATTCTTCCATCATACCTTAACACTGGCGGACAACCCACTCGATCTTGGACTTATAAAATCTGACATGAACAAGCGAGTTCTTTCCTGAATATGGAGAGATTATTTGAACATTTCATCAGAATATAAGCTATGGAAGATGCTCCGAATTCGCCTGAGTTGGCATTGTTTGACAGACTGAAAAAATCGGTGGAACGTTTGGCAGCCATTCCTCAAGCGATTGTGACGAGAAGACAATTGAGAGAAAATCGTGGTAAAATCCTGAATCAACAGCCTAAACAACTGGTATTTGAAGAAGACCCATATGAGTTGCCTCAGGATATGGAAGATGAGCAGGAAATACAGTTTAAAGCAGGACCACAAGCAATTCCGCTACCCCCCTCCTCCAGCACGTGAGCAGATAGAGGTTCCAGAACAAGTTCAACAGGAAAGGGTAGTGAATAATCAATGGATTGACGATATTATGAACAGAAATGTGCAGCAACTAGCTGGGAATAATATTGGTCAGGAACAGCTGGTTGAAGACAATCCAGTCAACGAGGAAAGAGTTGGCGACCTTGACCTTATTTGACTTTAGCAGATGATTTTGAGTTCTATATCACAAAAGGCTATCACAAAACCCATCGCAAAGCAGAACACCCTTTTGGGATCAATCACAAAGCATATTAACTTCTCTTGATAGATTATATATGAATATAAAACATGCAAAATAATTCTGCGATAAACTCTGCAACTTTTCAGTAGGAAAACCTGTTGCAAAACCTATCGGGAAGTAGCACTGACTGCTGTGACAGGATTATGTTTGTGATTGAAAACGTTCCATTCTATCGTGAAACTTATTGCAAAGCTTATAAGGATGCCCATCGCCGTCAGTGTGGGCCCCCCATAATAAGAAGCACATAGCCTGGGAAAAGATATTGGAGGTGAATAAATTATTGGGCACAACCAAAACCACCAATGAAGAGTTATCAAATTGTATATAGAGCTGAACTAATATCACATACCATTTAGTGCAAAAAGTTTAGAAGGCTTTTAATTCACTTCATCTCAACAGGGTGAAAGGGCCTTAATAAAGCATCTAAACAATGTTGGACCAGAATTAATGGACTGTATGACGGTGACAGATCGCCTGCTAGCCCTCTTGATGCAGAAATGTGGTATCAGAAGAAATGACTCTGAAACAATCCAAGTAAGTCACATTATTTCCATTAATGATGTATCATGTAGTGGTTATGGGATAATTCCAGTGTGGTTGTTCAGAACTGCACACATAATTAGTTTTGGCTTCCATGGTTACACATGACTAAATAGTGCAGCATAGGCCTAACCTATAAATGAGGTTGCCTCAAGTGACATCACTTTAGCTTACATATATATAGGTAGAACTAACCTTAGTGATGTATTTCCGATCGTTCATCACCAACTTGGAGGCAGGGCAATCCCGAGGTGCTACGCTACGCTTCGCACCTCGGGATTCCCCCGCTGGAAAGAAGTTGAAGAACGATCGGAAATACATCACTAAGGTTAGTTCGAGATTTATTTGACCTCTTGCAAACAATTTTAGACATGTTAGATTGCTATTAATTATGGTAACTTGCTGCAAGAAAAAAACAGCGAAGGCATGGCCTGGTTTCATTAATGTTTGAATTCATGTCAGTCGTCGTAGCATTGACGACGGCTGCCGCACTTTCAATGCTTAGCAGACAACGTAACATCATGACATGGCATGTCCCTATGGCAACGCTGGCCTACTTTCAGAAGAACCAATGAAAACGTAGAAGGATAAACTGGGTCATCTGTTTCTTCCCTAGGGAGGAATGAAACATATTTCTTCCCGCTCACTCGCATATAACAAGCCTATACAAAGTCTATGGATACTCTGTTCCAGAGGTGAAATCAAATGTCATCTTGAGCCTCCTCACACTGAAGTTTAGGCTAAATAAATTAGACTTTATGACCATGGCAGTGGGTAATAAATAGCAAATGGCACTTTGTTCTGGTTCAAACTGATATTGACACAATCAGAAAACTAAATGAACCCAATGTCTGATTTGTCTCAATTGGTTTCAAGCCTGTATTGTGCCATTTGCTATAAAAACCTCATGGATAGTTCAATGGGTACCATTTGGTCCACCAAGGATTGAAGTAAAACACTTGACATTTTGTGTACAAGCATCAGAATGCTGCCGCAATCAGTATGTTCAGTGGCTTCTGACTTCATTGTCCTGGTAGGTTTGTCGGTATTATTCTTATTTCATTAGAGGCCATTAAGACATTCAAATAAGTTGCACTATCATTGAAGGTGTAAAGTACCCTGGAAATAGATTTCCAGTTGAGGGTCTCTATTATTTAGGGTTGAGTGCTTCACATGCTTCATGAGGGTTTTGCAAGAATTTTTGTATGCAGGACCCAATGATCTACAAGGACTATATTACTACACATGTATACTTATAGAAATTCTCCATTAAGCTCTAATCCTGAGTTAAATATTATCTTAATGATGGAATTCATTTGTGTGGATTATTAATTTCAAATTTAAACCAATACTTTAATCATCCATGCTATGGGTTCACAGATGCAGGGAAACACCAGTGACAGAAAGGTGTCCTTACTGCTAGATTGGGTGAAACGGGATGCAGAGGAAAGATATCGTTCTCTGGTAGAATCCCTGTACCAGCATGGACAAAAGAAAGCTGCTGATATCCTCTCCAGTGTGCTCGGTGCATGCGGCGGTAAATCACAATCCAGTGTTACGCCAGACCCTGGTAATAACAGCTTAATTATCACAGATCTTCAGGCCATCTTGAGGGGAAGATCCTAATCATTAATTTAATGAATTTACTAGCATTCTAGTCTTTAATTCTACAATGTTTACAATCATTGGAATTATCTCATCAATATGATGATACCTCAAAATCCATCTTTTGCAATTTTTTTCTGCATCAAATTACATATTATATTATATGATCTATTGTAACTCATATGTCGTATGTAATTAAGTTTCAATGTTATGAGCAAGTATAAATACCAAAGCAAGTTTGGATTAATACTTCAACATTAAGAAAATATCTAATCATTTAACACTTGTTTCTCATTTTATTCTACCTATTTCTGCATGATGATAATTTAACATTTCAGTTTTGCCATGGGTGAAAGATTTAGTGGAGGAAAATCAACATTTTTCAAAAAATTTACGGATCTTTAAAACTGATGCTGGCTACAGTGAGTACAAAGACAATATAATGGAAACTTTCACCAAATTACGATTGGTTAAAGGGGACATTGCTGCTCCACAAAAGTAAGTGATATGTTAAGTAATTTCAGAGTATAATATAAAATGAATACATGGATAGAATATGGTATTGGCATAGCTCAACTTTGCCGTTGAGGGCGGTTCACACAATGCTTCTAAAATAAAGTCATTGATACCAGTGTCTGGATCCTCAGGATCAAGCCTACAAATATTCAAATAACAAGTTATTTTGAATCTTAGTAATCAGTTGTTTTGGGGGTAGATATTTAATAAAACTTTACACTACTCCAGATTCTGTTGTCCTCAGTTCATTCATTGTTGCATGTGAATTAGATACAAAATGCTACTACAGGTAGTACAGTTTTATTAAATTATTTGTGTGAGTTAATGTCTTATTGTGTGTATTACTTGATTACAGGATGAGCTCCCCAGAGATATCAATGGAGGAAGCACTTGGTTACATTGATGGAGCTAAAGTACTTTTATTTCAGTCCGTTCCTGGGGCAGGCAAATCTTGTTTAATGCTGAAGATTACCAACACCTGGGGGGAGGCCATATTGGAGAATACAGAGGTTTGCTATCCTGTGCTGAAAGGTGTTAAGAGCCTTCTATACTTGAGGCCGGATGATTGTAAATCCACACTGGCTGAGACAGTGAAAGAAACCTTTGTGAAGAGATGTGGTGCTAATAGTGAAGCTGCTATTCATCACTTTAATAACAAGCCTGAGGAGACTGCCATTGTGTGGGATTCTCTAGATGAGGTCTATGATAAGAAAGATCTAATCAATGACCTTGAGCATGAAATGAGGGAGGAGAAGAGGATTATAATTGCAGGGGTTAGAACAAATCATCCTGTGTTGAATAAACTCCAGGGTAGATGGAAAGAATGGTTTATTGAAGTCCAAGGATTTGACCGGTCCGGAATTTTAAATTTTGTTGGAAAATTTTGTGAATCTCATCCAAAAGAATTTTCCCCGGGCAAATCTCAGGAAGTCAAGAAAGACTTTCAAGCAGCTGTAGATGGGGATCGAAGGTTATGTGGATTGTTGACCATTCCACTTGTCCTAACAATGGTGTGTTTGTTAATAAAGGCTGGGAAAATTGCATCCAACACCATGAGAGGGCTCACAAAACTTAAAATCTATGAGCTAATAGAAGAGCTGGTATGTGAGCGAGATGGTCTTAGTCCAACAAAGCAAGAAATGACATTATTTCATAAGTTCTCTTTATTGAGCATGTTCAAAGATACAAATTGTTATGAAAAGGAGATGTGTGATACAGGAATAGATCCAACTAAAATTCCATTCATTCTATTAGGAAAGAAAGATATTACAAGCACTAAGCTAGGACGCAAAATTATATGGCCCCATTTGTCCTTCATGGAGTATGGGGCTGCTAAGTACTTAAAGGAGGTAGATGAAGCACATATGAGCCAGGTTCTCAAATTCCTATCCAGCAAACCAGAATTTAGTAATACATTTGTCTTCCTCCTTGAAATGATTGACCTGGATACTAACAAAATGATTGCGATTGTTAATGACATTTTGGCCTTACAATCAAACTTCACTATCCCATGGCACTTTTGGTCATGCACTGGCAAGTCCATGAAAAAACTCTTAGAATTTATTTCAGGAATTCATATAGAGCAATTGTTAGAGTCCCCTCTAGTACAAGACAAGCTCTGGTCAAAACCACTAGTTCCTTGCGCCAGGTGTTGGAAGAAGACAGGATTCACCTCCACTGCCCAGGGACAGGCCGTCATAAATATTGCTAACAACTGTATCAGTGTTTTGTCAAGTGCTGATCAACGGAAGGCAGCCTACAAGGACACAGTTTTTAAAGTATTGCCAACAATGTAAGTATGATTGCATCTATGCTTACAACTGATAAGGGAAGTTCAGTCTGGTCTGGAAACAGATCTATGACAAAACCTGTACTTTTTTAAGGAGAAAATTTACGTACAAATCATGACATCAGACTAGATTATGAACATTTCATGCATATCTTGATGTATTTATCTATTTTGTATATGTCTCTCAATGCCTTACTTCCCTAAATACCAATTTCAACAGGTTTGGTGAGCATGGGATAACTTTCCCTGTTCCTAGCTCAAAGAGATCAGTCAAAATTACAGAGGCCACGCCTGGCTACATCAATCTTCATGCCAATCGTCCAATTGACTTTGTATCAGCCAACATCTTCACCACTCTATCACAGAAAGTTATGACACACCTAGCACTTGAATGTGATCTTAAGGACAAGATTTACTCCCATGAGGACCATACAACAACACCAAGAGAATGGTTATCAGTGATCGAGGCACTGGTAAATCATTGTCATGCCTTTGATGAAGGCACACTACTGATGAAATCCCCTGTGCGAGCCAGCAATGATGGTTTTCTCCTTGTGGTATTGGAATGTCATCAAAAGTTGTCTGACCATGGTGTGAAATGCGTTGATGTAGGAGATGATATCACTGGGTTTGTGGATCAAACATGGAAATGCACAACTGATGGTAAAACCATCTACAAGCTGTCTCCTGATGGGAAGCTCACAGTCAACATCAGGTGAATTATAAATTTCACTATGTTTCAGGAAAATCAGTCACTAGTCGCAAAATTGGTATTTTCCAATATTATTCAATTACAAGATGTATTTTTTGAAATATTCTCAAGCATTGAGTCCTTGATGTCGCATGAATACATTTATCAAATTTAGTGTGTTAAAGAGGAACATGCATTTTTTAGGTGATCCTAAAGAATGTATTCAACTACTTTAACTACTTTACTTCTAAATGTCCACCAACAAATATTGCAAACCTTTTTTTTCTAAACTAAATATCTCAAACTAACAATATAGAAACAATTTGTAGATGTCCTACCTTTTATTTGCATTAGAGTCCGCTTGATTTTGTCTTTTCAATTATAATAACTCAAAATACATTATTGGTGACTCATTTTCCTAATACATGTCCAAATATGGTGAAATAACATGTAATCTAGTGATTAATAATTAAGATAAGCAACTATGGAAATACACATGACCACAGACTTGTAATGAGAATGACCACAGACTTGTAATGAGAATTACAAGTCCGTGATATGATTCAAGGAGATATAATATATCATCTTCTCATAAGGTATGAGACCCTTTAGGCAAAGTGAGTTAGAAGTTGGTCAGCCAATATGATAAAGCTACTTTTGGCATTAAAATTCATACAAGAATAGATATAACAAGAGCAATTTATACAATTATTTAAGAGAATTGAATGTGAAAGGTCACAATTATTGATTTACCTACTGTACCAAATGGAAATAATAAATATTGAAAAAATTACAGTGTTGTAAAACATTATGTAATGGCTACACAATTTTGTTACTTAACTTCAAGATGTACAGGTGATATAATGGTGCTCAGGGAAGCATTTGACCTAGTATAATAGTTACACAATAACAACTAATTAATGATTAAATTACAACAGCAGCAAGAGTGTTCTGTATTATTACATTATTACGACCTGATGAAGGGCACACCATAGCCCAAAGGCTAGTTCTTAATGAAAAAAACCTAAACTAATAACAAAGGTTTTATAATCCATCATCATATCTCCATCAACCTGGGCATAAGATATACAAGTTACCCACCTTACTTTGATACATTATTATTATTATATTACGATTATAAACATTTACAATTGATGAAAACTGGCCAAATTGCTAGGAAATGTTAACAATATAATTTTTATTAGTGAGTCAGACTAAAATACTTACAATAAAAATTACAGATCATTTGCTATATAACCATTGTTCTTTTAATTTTCTATCAAGATTAAGAGCAGACAAGTTTGGTAGAGATGTGGAATTGGATAAACAATGTGAACAGCTTGTTGTTGAGGCGGACAGGATGTCTGATATCAGTGTGGAACATGTGGGGACATGTCTTCGGCTCCTGGACCAGGGAGTTAGGCTGACCCTACCATGGCAAGATGGTTTAAGCTTTAGTAACACCAGCTGTAGTATGACTGAGGAGTGGAAGAGGGCAACTGACTATCTGGCTTCATGTGGTACACCAGGACGTTTAACAGTTGGTATCAACAACTCTCTTTCCAAGGATCAAGTTCTAGCCTTGCTTCAGATGCGGCCTGGTATCTCATGGTGGTTTAACATGGAGGAGAATGGTGATGTTGTTACATCTACTCACAGGGTACTAATGAAGGATGGATGGACAGCCATAGGAGGAGGAGGAGCAGCGTGCACCCTCAGGCTGTCCTCTCCTGATGGGTCATCACAAGTATCTATGAGGTAATCTGATCTATCCTATACAATATAACACTCTTATAGTCCATGACTTACATGTGTCATGTGATCCGGTGCTACTTCAACTGCAAAAGGCTGTTGCTGAATCTCACCAGAAGCAGGGCAGGAACTGGTCTTGTGTGCTGCTACTCCACACAGTACCAAGGCAGTTACTGGCAGGGTCCATTGCATTACAACAGTGGGTCATCTATCCCACCCATGAAGTTCCCTTTTCAACTTATTATAGCTCTCTCACAGCTCTCTCATTAAGTTTATTATACCTTTGGTGGAGTTGGTATGATACTCCCATAGGCTTAAGCACTGAGCCTCGTATTGAAAAATGCGGGCAATAAAGAGCCCATATTGCCCGCATTTTTGTCATATTGCCCGCATTTTAAAAAAAATAGTGCCAATCCTAATTACTTTTATTTAAATAATTCTGTTGGCAGAAGATACTCATAGGCCTAATATGCATTGATCATAGATAGGCCTAAAGGTATTTAAAAGAAACTAATTCCTTCGGTAGTTTAATCACATTCCTAGTGCCCTAAATTGAGCTAGATCGGCGTGGCTAAAGTCTCAATGCAGGGAGAGCAGTAAAACATTGACCAAATAATAAACTAATATCCATTCATGTTGGCAATGTGTAGGTTTCCAATACGATTATATCATGAAGAAAGTTATATTATGTTTATTTTGTCTATTCATAAACTAGCCACGACGGCAACAACAATGAAACAAATAAATCTTTCTTGGCCTTAGTTTCACCCCAGCTGACAACAACATGATCGGCTACGTGTGTCAACGCAGGAAGAGCACTAAAATATCAATTAAATAAACAAAATAAACTAAAATCCTTTCATGTTTATCTAAGCCTAACCATTACCAATGCATAACTTTGTTTTAAAGAGATTTAAAGCTGTGGAAAGCTGTGAAACTTACAATTTATTCTGCATCTTGAATAGTCCATAATAGTCCTTGAATAATCCATTTGCTGACAGTGACTGAGTGAGTGACTCAAGTCGGTGAAAAACAGCGAGTTCAAAAATGAAAAGTATACAAATTAAAACAGATTGATGACTTAAAATCTGTTTAATAGAAGAATCGAGATATTATTACGTGATAATATTAGCAATATTCGTGATATTAAGCGTGGGAGTTGAATCAAAATAGAACTAGATTTTGCAGCGGATCAGGATTACCGATGACGTCTCACACCCAAAGGTGAATCACCGCGCATTGATATGTAAACAGAGGGAGGTGTGAGGGGTCACTGGGTCGCCGAGGGGATCAACATTTAGGCTATTTTTCATCGATTTTCACGTTTTTTTGTTGCGTAAAATGTCGGAAAAAAGTGCCCTCGGTGGATATATCTCTGTTGCATATTGCCCTTGGGCTACGCGATATAAGCTTGTGTACTACATGCACTCGCTAAAATCGTGTAGCCCTCGGGCAATATGCACCTCCGATATCTGCCTTGGGCACTTTTGTCTATATACTGCCCCCTTCAAACGGCAAGGCATGAGTAGTTGCTACTTGGCCATCAGCAGATCACATAGTCAATTTAAATATAACCAGATGATTAAATATTTAGGAATTAAACAACAAGGGTTGTAGCATGAGGAGGATCAGCGATCCAATAACTCACAAGGCCACAGGCGGAGTCAGTTTATTGGATTGCTGATCCTCGGAATGGTACAACCCAAGTTGTTTAATGCTTTTAGTGTGTGATGGGTCAGATCACATACAAATAGACAACCTCTCACCTCTTGTCTCTCACCTCTAGTCCCTCTCCTCTTGTCTCTCACCTCTTGTCTCTCACCTCTTGTCTCTCACCTCTAGTCCCTCTCCTCTTGTCTCTCTCCTCTAGTCCCTCTCCTCTTGTCTCTCACCTCTTGTCTCTCACCTCTTGTCTCTCACCTCTTGTATCTCACCTCTTGTCTCTCTCCTCTTGTCTCTCACCTCTTGTCTCTCTCCTCTTGCCTCTCACCTCTTGTCTCTCTCCTCTTGTCTCTCACCTCTTGTCTCTCACCTCTTGTCTCTCACCTCTTGTCTCTCTCCTCTTGTCTCTCACCTCTTGTCTCTCACCTCTTGTCTCTCACCTCTTGTCTCTCACCTCTTGTCTCTCACCTCTTGTCTCTCACCTCTTGTCTCTCACCTATTGTCTCTCACCTCTTGTCTCTCTCCTCTTGTCTCTCACCTCTTACCTCTCACCTCTTGTCTCTCACCTCTTGTCTCTCACCTCTTACCTCTCACCTCTTGTCTCTCACCTCTTGTCTCTCACCTCTTACCTGTCACCTCTTGTCTCTCACCTCTTGTCCCTCACCTCTTGTCTCTCTCCTCTTGTCTCTCACCTCTTGTCTCTCACCTCTAGTCCCTCACCTCTTTCCCTCACCTCTTGTGTCTCACCTCTTGTCTCTCACCTCTTGTCTCTCACGTCTTGTCTCTCACCTCTTGTCTCTCACCACTTGTCTCTCACCACTAGTCCCTCACCTCTTGTGTCTCACCTCTTGGCCCTCACCACTTGTCTCTCACCTCTTGTATCTCACCTCTTGCCTCTCTCCTCTTGTCTCTCACCTCTTGTCTCTCACCTCTTGTATCTCACCTCCTGCCTCTCACCTCTTGTATCTCACCTCTTGTATCTCACCTCCTGCCTCTCACCTCTTGTATCTCACCTCTTGTATCTCACCTCCTGCCTCTCACCTCTTGTCTCTCACGTCTTGTCTCTCACCTCTTGTCTCTCACCACTTGTCTCTCACCACTAGTCCCTCACCTCTTGTGTCTCACCTCTTGGCCCTCACCACTTGTCTCTCACCACTTGTATCTCACCTCTTGTCTCTCACCTCTTGTCTCTCAGCTCTTGTATCTCACCTCTTGTCTCTCACCTCTTGGCCCTCACCTATTGTCTCTCACCTCTTGTCTCTCTCCTCTTGTCTCTCACCTCTTACCTCTCACCTCTTGTCTCTCACCTCTTGTCTCTCACCTCTTACCTGTCACCTCTTGTCTCTCACCTCTTGTCTCTCACCTCTTACCTGTCACCTCTTGTCTCTCACCTCTTGTCCCTCACCTCTTGTCTCTCTCCTCTTGTCTCTCACCTCTTGTCTCTCACCTCTAGTCCCTCACCTCTTGTCCCTCTCCTCTTGTGTCTCACCTCTTGTCTCTCACCTCTTGTCTCTCACCTCTTGTCTCTCACGTCTTGTCTCTCACCTCTTGTCTCTCACCACTTGTCTCTCACCACTAGTCCCTCACCTCTTGTGTCTCACCTCTTGGCCCTCACCACTTGTCTCTCACCTCTTGTATCTCACCTCTTGCCTCTCTCCTCTTGTCTCTCACCTCTTGTCTCTCACCTCTTGTATCTCACCTCCTGCCTCTCACCTCTTGTATCTCACCTCTTGTATCTCACATCCTGCCTCTCACCACTTGTATCTCACCTCTTGTCTCTCAGCTCTTGTATCTCACCTCTTGCCTCTCTCCTCTTGTCTCTCACCTCTTGTCTCTCACCTCTTGTATCTCACCTCCTGCCTCTCACCTCTTGTATCTCACCTCTTGTATCTCACATCCTGCCTCTCACCACTTGTATCTCACCTCTTGTCTCTCAGCTCTTGTCTCTCACCTCTTGTCTCTCACCTCTAGTCCCTCACCTCTTGTCCCTCACCTCTTGTGTCTCACCACTTGTCTCTCACCTCTTGTCCCTCACCTCTTGTCTCTCAGCTCTTGTATCTCACCTTGTGTCTCTCACCTCTTGGCCCTCACCTCTTGTTTCTCACCTCTTGTATCTCACCTCTTGTATCTCACCTCTTGTCTCTCACCTCTTGTGTCTCACCTCTTGGCCCTCACCACTTGTCTCTCACCTCTTGTCTCTCTCCTCTTGTATCTCACCTTTTGTCTCTCAGCTCTTGTCTCTCACCTCTTGTCTCTCAGCTCTTGTCTCTTAGCTCTTGTCTCTCACCTCTTGTCTCTCACCTCTTGTCTCTCACCTCTTGTCTCTCACCTCTTGTGTCTCACCTCTTGTATCTCCTCTTGTATATAACCTCTTGTCTCTCACCTCTTGTCTCTCACCTCTTGTCCCTCACCTCTTGCCTCACTCCTCTGGTCTCTCACCTCCTGCCTCTCTCCTCTTGTCACTCAACTTTTGTCTCTCACCTCTTGCCTCTCACCTCTTGTCTCCCTCCTCTTGTCTCCCACCTCTTGTCTCTCACCTCTTGTCTCTCACCTCTTGTGTCTCACCTCTTGTATCTCACCTCTTGTCTCTCACCTCTTGTCTCTCACCTCTTGTGTCTCACGTCTTGTCTCTCACCTCTTGTCTCTAACCTCTTGTCCCTCACCTCTTGTCCCTCACCTCTTGTATCTCTCCTCTTGTCTCTCACCTCTTGTCTCTCACCTCTTGTATCTCACCTCTTGTCTCACCTCTTGTCTCTCACCTCTTGTGTCTCACCTCTTGTCTCTCACCCATTGTCCCTCACCTCTTGTCTCTCACCTCTTGGCCCTCACCACTTGTGTCTCACCTCTTGGCCCTCACCACTTGTATCTCACCTCTTGTCTCTCACCTCTTGTCTCTCACCTCTTGTTTCTCACCTCTTGTCTCTCACCTCTTGTCCCTCACCTCTTGTATCTCTCCTCTTGTCTCTCACCTCTTGTATCTCTCCTCTTGTCTCTCACCTCTTGTCTCTCACCTCTTGTCTCTCACCTGGTTCTGCCACTATCAGTGTGGTTCTGCCACTATCTGTGTGGTTCTGCCACTATCAGTGTGGTTCTGCCACTATCAGTGTGGTTCTGCCACTATCAGTGTGGTTCTATCAAGACCGTTTTCCCCAAATCAGTATGGTTCTGTCACAATCAGTGTGCTTCTGCCACAATCAGTGTGATTCTACCACTATCAGTGTGGTTCTACCACTATCAGTGTGCTTCTGCCACAATCAGTGTGCTTCTGCCACGATCAGTCTGATCACTAGGAAACTGCGCTCACTAGGGAAGTGCACTCGATTTAGTGGTGGTGTAGGGCTTTCTAACTTGGCTGCATCTCTAAAAGTTACTGAGATATATGCATAGACAATCTATGCGACATGTGGCTCATTATTTTGTGACACATCTGCACCCTTAGACAATGCACTAGGAGTGCTAACAGCTCGTTACTATGCAACCAATGCATGTACAGCATATTCAGTGACACCAGTAGATTCCTTGGGGTCAATTTAGTGGGAGTACGTCTTTTCAAATTGGCTGTATGTCTAAAACTTACTGAGATATGGGCTCATTCCCATTCCAGCCACTGCGGTACACATGACCCACATAACATGGAGAACCCTGTTTGCTAGGGCAACCCATCCAAATACAACATTTACAATGACACCATTGAATTCCTTGGGGTTGATTTAGTTGGGGAAGGTCTTTTTAAATTGGCTGTATATCTAAAACTCACTGAGTTATAGGCATAGACAGATCTGTGCGACTTCTGTGCGGGTGGGTCAGATTTTCAGAAAATGTACACTTCAACGTTGCCAATCTTCTCAAATAACCAAAATTTCAGAGAAAATTAAAGTTCAAACAGATTTCTAGAATCTAGAATCAATGCAATGACTGAACTGCAGCCTGATTTTGCAGAATTTACTAAAAGAAACTGTACATTTTCTGAAAATCTGGCTCCCATAGACATAGCACTGAGACACTATGCAATCCCCAAAGGATCCTATGTTAATGGCCTTGGAGGCGCAATCCAAAATCTCTTCTCAGATCTTTAATAATAATATTTTTTTTTTGAGGTTTGTTCAAGTACAGTTTTGCCTTATGCTCTATCAGAATCATTCATCGAAAAAACGATTGGAAAAAAAAATATTTCCCTGAGATCTAGGGTCAAACATATCTACAAGAGCAGGTGAGGGCCAAAAGTAAAATCGTTTCTCACATCTCTAATAAAAATAGTTCATTTCCAAGAGTTAGCCCATCCACATTTCTCGCCTCCCTCTCCTGAATGCCACCAGTGAAAAAACGGTTTGAAAATATTTTTTTCCCCCTGAGATACAGAGGTTCACGTGTTTGGCCTGGGCTGAGCCTGGGGTGCAGAGTGACCAGGACGGAGCGTTTCCTGTTTGGAATTACCCATTCCCAGGATCTCTGTGAAGATAAAAATATTTTTTCTTCACTACCCTTTATTTTTCATGTGGGTCCATCACATAAAAGGTGGAAACAGACAGATATCAAAAAAAAAAATTTTTTCACCCAAAACTCTCAAAAAAAAGCATATTTTGCAAAAGTTGGACTTGAAAAAAGCTGGACTTGTAAAAAGTCAAATTTCCAAAAAAATCTTTTGTCTCTGATTGTCAATTTTTTTTTCTTATCCTATTAACTATACTTGGAAATAGCTACCATCAAAAAAAAAAAAATCTATCCATAAATAAGCAAGTTATAGCTTTTCACAACATTTTGTTCTATTTATAGATTTTTCAACTGGAATGCTAAAACTCACATTTACCATGGAAATTTTTTTTTCTTGATTATCAATTTTTTTTTCTGATCTTATTCATCAGGGTTGGAAATAGATACCATCCAAAAAGAAAAGTGATTTGAGCATAATTACCAAAGTTTTCATCTCTCAATATAACCTATTTCCTGGTGGATGTTTTATGAAACTTGTGTTGATACAATGTTGAGATTAATTGCCACTGACTCATTACTGTTACAGGTACAAGGGGAGGGGCACCACACTGTACCTGGGTGTAGCAGGGAGCACCAGGACAGTGGGTGTGGAGGATTATGGCTCAATGCTTGAGCTCTACTACAGCCACCCTGCAGACCTGGCAGCCTCTGGTGCTTCCTGCCTCACTAGGGGCAGACAACTGGGGGCATTATACCTATACCACCGCCGCCATGACCAGAAGTTACTACATGGGGCTGCACCTTACACCCACAGTGATGAGGAGGAGAGGGCAATGGTGGAGCACCTGGCAGGCCAGCCTATAGCCATGAAGGGAGGGGGCCACCTGTGGTTCCACTATAAACACTCCCCTGCTGCCAGCCTGGCACCCACATTAGACAGTGTACTCCTGCACCTGGCCACCTGGTGCAGCACTGGTGTTAGAGATATAACATTTTGTTATGGTACAATGAGTGCACCTACCCTGGAGGCAGTGTGTAACAGTATACCAGCAGGCTGGCACACTCAGCCAGGGGGGGATTCAAGGGGTAGCTCATGCATGCATGTGACTGGGCCGGGGGGCATGAAGCTAGACATACAGCTATGTGATGTAACCATACTGTACAGTAGTGACCAGGAGCTGGCACAGGGGAAGAGATTCATTAAGAAAACAGGGATTTGTGCTTACCCAGAGTACAAGAAGACTGAGTGAATGTGTTTTACACATATATTGACATGTATATAGTAGTAGAGATTTTTAGAAAATGTACAATTGTCAGATCTACATACTTAGGAAATTCTGCTAAATTAGGCTGAAAAATGTATTTAAAGTATCAGTTCTGTTATTTTAAACAACATTTTGAAGCTCATTTTTGTCTTAAATGGGGGTTATTTCAGAGGATTGGTGAAGGCAACTTGTACATTTTCTGAAAATCTGACCAATTTGTTTGTATCAGGAAGGAAACTATAGAGATGGGGTCATCATGGCTTTAGGCAGTGGACTATATGGGTGATCTTTGGGTTTTCAGGTTTTTCACAAGCTCAAATCTTGCGCATTTTTCTGCAAATTGGCCTGCAATAAGACCATTGACATAATTTAAAAACACCCTGCTAGCTGGGGAGGAATTTCAACAAATCATGCAAATGGTGATACCTTTTTGAAATTTGGTATGGTGTTAGAACAGGCCATGAGATATTCAGAGACTATCAGATTTTAAATTGCCATAACTAAGCTTCTACTGACTGCATCTTCAAGTGTTATACCAGGTTTTTAATGTTTTTGGGTATGAAGAATTCATTTCTGAAGTCTATTTTTAGTTTCAAGGTCATTTCAAGGTCGATATTTAAATATGGCTGCCATGGTGAACCAAAATGACATGTCTCAGCTCCTGTAAATACAATATCCATGTGTAGTGGTATTGGTTTACTTCCTCTCCGAAGCACCAGCTGGAGCTACCACTGTGTGCTATTCCTCTGTGTCATATTACTGAGATTAGAAGTCACGCGTATTTCTATCTCCTATCTTTTACAAACAGCATTTTACAGTATTATTGTCTAACCTTAATGTATAAAGGACTGTGGCCTTAGTGCCCGTGTGGCTGTAAAGTATTTCAAATCTTTTATTGATTAGTACTGATGTTCATGTACTCCGAGACACCATGTGGTACTGTGTACCTGGATTGGTGTACAGGTCCGAGAACCAGCTTCGGACAGGTCATGCTTACCTCTTGAGTCTGAATAAACAGAGAACGGTGTAGGAAATCATTCTTTTGTCTTATTCTTTGCTAAAAGAACTGGGTTGTAGTGAAGAACACTACAATTGGTGCCGTGATCCAGTTTTAGCCTCAATTGGAAAGTTTTTGGTGGTTTTTTCTTCGGAATAACCCTGTTGTCTCTTTATTGGGAATTGGAAGCCTTCCTCGGAAGTGCTATGGCGGACGGTATTGATACCACTGCCCAGGCTGGTCCTGGGCTTGATAATGTTGCCCCTCCGAGGTTTCCAAACCCTGGAGGTATTACCTCTCCGAGGCTTCCGAGCCCGAGAGGCGCTGCTCCACTGAGGCCTCCGAGCCCGAAAGTCTTTGCTCCACCTAGGCTTCCTGATCCTAGAATTGGTATCCGACCAGCGAATCCTAGGCCTGGATTCTCGTTGGATAACCCCACCTGGGGACAATATAGAGGTGGCGATGCGAGCTTGTTGGATGCAGATCCTATGGATCTGGTTAATGAGATTCGAGCTTTGAAACTCAAAAATCAGAATTTGAAGGCTTCTTATTCTGATGAACAGACTCGTTGTCATGAGTTTGCAACTGAGATGAGGCAACTTGTGATTCAAAATCGCGAGTTGCATGATTGTTTGGACACTGTGTCTAAATCAGCGGCAGATACCACTAAAAATTTGATGATAGAAAATGAAAAGCTACGTAACGAAGTAGCTAGAGTGGATGATTTGTCGGCCGATTATAACAGAGTTCAGATGGCAAACCTCGGCTCGGATGTTGATAGTCAACGGGCTACTAGCATTACTAGTGAGGATCTCATTCCCCAGGTCCAAGGGATGTTTGATGCTGCACGTGCTGCGGTAGTAGGGGCGGAAAAGGCCGGAGAATCACAAGATGCTGGTGCGTCTTATGTGTTAGGAACTCCTAAACCTTTGGAGCCTGAAAAGAAGGTGACGATCCGAGACCCTGTACCTCGGATTCCAACCTCGTCTCCGCAGTCAGAAGGAGTGGGTTTGCTAAGCCATACCCCTCCTACGGGTTTAGCTGGTGCTGGCGCGCCTTCTAGTATTAAACGCCCTAAAGGGGAGAGTATTTATGCTAGGGGTAAGGTGTCCGACAGTACTTATACGGCTAAGCCAGGCGTGTGGACAGAAGGCCCTACCATGGCTGCTTCACAAACTCTAGTCAAATACACTAGAAAGCCTTTAAATATAAAGGACAGATCCTTGGTGCAAGGTTTGCACTATGAAGGATCGGATGATTGTGATTTGGATGTTTTTGAGTACACTCACTTCGAGGAGGTGGAAACAATCGGTCCTAAACCCCCAGTCATGAGATTGTGGGATGGGAAAGATCCTTGGAGAGTGTACTTGGGAGAAATGCAAGTTGTGGCTGAGGCGCACAACTGGTCTGAAGCTCAATTTCTAAGGCAACTTAGATGTGGGGCTAGAAAGCAACTAGCTGATATGGGTGGTCTACCTACGGGTATTACTCTCACTCAATTTGTGGCCCACATGGACGCAAATTTTGGAGATCACTCTCGGGTGAAACGACAATCCGAGTTTTACTCTTGTCGTCAGACACCCAGGCAAACTAGCAGACAGTTTGCCAATGAAGTTGCTAGGCGGGGAAGGTATGCCTTTGGCACAGGTATTGATAATACCTTGAGAACCCTGTCGCTGAGAATATATCTGGGTGGCCTAAGTAACCAAGAGGAGGCTACCTGGGTACGTTTTAAGCAGCCCTTTGATCTGTTGGAAGCAGCTCACTACTCCGAAGTGTGGGAGAGTTGTACGTTGGAAACAAATTCTCTTGTTTCCATTCAGGCCGGTTCAGTGCAGCCAGCGTTGCCAGCACTTAGTAGCCTTCCAAGGGCTAGGATTAAGGCCGTCACTCAGGCTACAGATGTAGCTCAAGCTGAAAGCATTCCGGAGGACTCTGGGTCCGAGGAACTGCAGGAAGTTTTTGTGCAGGCAGTCCAGGCCTGGGGTGATGGTAGGAAGAAACCTTCCTCGGGTGCAACTGGTACTGATAAATCCAAGGCTCCTGGGCCTAGGAAATTTGTCGGAACCATGCCAAAGACGTGTCACTTGTGCGACCAAGACGGACATTTCTTGGCGAAATGCCCTAGGAAGTTGGAGTTGCTCGGACTCTTGAAGCAGGCTGAGGCCTCAATAGGCAAGCCGGCTTCGGGAAATGCCGACAGACCCTCATAAAGAGCGAGGTGGGGGTCGGGAATAAGTCGCTTTCAAGTACTGCAGTCCGAAGGGAGTCTGTGAGTAGCATAGGGACTGAGGGTCAGGCCCAGGCACTGGGAAGTATGTCGGACGCGCTCTCAGTAGAGCAAAGCCTTCAGAAAGCCAGAGATTGCGCATCGTTGCCGGACGGTAAAGCCTCTCCAGGGACTGAAGGTCCCCTGGAGGATTCAGATGTGAGATGGGGTCAGTCTGGATTTCATGCTGAGGAAGGTCAGATTTTACTGGTGGGAAATCAGATTCCTAGAACTTCTGCCCAGATTCAGAAAGTTTCCGTGCACTTGCATAAAACTTTGGAGATTCCAACTAATGAAATATTGGTTCGGGAGAGATGGTACGCCCCAGTAGGATTAGGTGGAGGTCATGGACATTTCTTGGTAGACCCAGGTGCTACAACTTCCCTGGTCACTAAGGGTTTCTATGATTCCCTTCCAAATGCACCACCTTTGGTTTCGGTACATATGGTGTGTTCAACTGGAACGGGTACACCTATATTCACTTATGGAAGTGTGCTTTGCCCCATGGTAATGGGTGGACGGACATACATGATTACATGTTTGGTCGTTAGTGGTCTTAAAGGACCCGAGGACGGCATTCTTGGAGCTGATTTTTATTGGGTCCATCGATGTAGTCTTGACTGGTCAGGATTGTTCTACTTAGAAAACCGAGGACATTCAGTGGAATGTAGGTTATGGAAAAGACCCCCTGAGTACAACGTGAAAGAATCCTCTGTGAACACTATAGATGTAAGTGAAAACGATGGGGAACGGGCGGTGAAACTTCGGAAAGCAGTTGTCATCCTCCCGAAATCCGTTACTCTTGCTGAATTAGATGTTTGCAGTGACTCAGACGCATCAACTGGTTTGATGTTCGAGCCAGACCAGGGATTGCTGAAGGACTATTCTTTGGGGAGCTTGAACACTTATGTGTCAGGTGACGGGAAACCGGCCTTGGTAGCCTTTTGCAATCCGTCCGAAAACCCAGTGAGGTTGAAGAAGGGTATGGTGGTAGGGAAAGTGAATAAAGTGACTTTATTGACACCACATTCAGATGATCCCGAACAGGAGGAGGATCCGAGGATCCGTGAGGCGATAATTAACTCTATTCAGGTGTTGGAGTCCCCAATTGCTGATGATGATTTGATTTGTCCCGAGATTCCTGTACCACCAAGTCCAGTATGTCCGCTGACTAAGTTGATAGGTGATTCACACCTAACTGAGGCCCGAGATAAAGAAAAAGCTCTGACACTTCTGCAGGATTTTGAGACTTGTTTTTCCTTGCCAGGGAATAAACTCGGATGCACACATAAGGTTCGTCATGTGATAAACACAGGGGATGCTAATCCGATTAAGCTCCCTTATAGACGAATACCTGTGTTCAAACGAGACAAGGCTGAAGAAGAGATCTGGAAGATGTACAGAGAAGGTAGAATCGAACATAGCAGTAGCCCTTGGGGAGCACCTATTGTTATGGTCGCAAAAAAAGATGGCACTCAGAGGTTTTGTGTCGACTATCGTCAGCTGAATTCTGTGACGATTAAGGACAGCTTTCCACTCCCGAGGATCGATGAGTGTTTAGAGGCATTGGGTGGCAACCAATGGTTCTGTACTCTTGATCTGGAAAGTGGGTATTGGCAGGTTGCTATGGACGAGGACAGCAAAGAGAAAACTGCTTTCTTGTCTAGCGTGGGATTATTTCAGTTCAAAGTGATGAGCTTTGGATTGTGTAATGCCCCTGCCACATTCCAGCGTATGATGGACCAGATGTTGGATGGTCTCCGCTGGAAGTCGTGCTTGGTATACTTGGACGATGTGGTGGTTTTCGGAAAAACTTTTGATGAGTGTCTGGATAACCTCCGATTAGTCCTGGAAAGAATCCGAGAGTATGGCCTTAAGCTTAAGCCCAAGAAGTGTGAACTTTTCCGCCGACATGTGGAATACTTGGGCAGGATTGTGTCCAATAAAGGAATCTGTGCTAACCCAGAGAAGGTGCAGAAAGTCCGAGATTGGCCAATCCCGAAAAACGCAAAGGAGATTCGGCAATTCCTAGGTTTTGCTTCCTATTATCGGGAATTTCAGCCGGATTTTGGTTCGATCGTAATTCCTTTGCAGAAGGTGGTGACCGAGGCAGGGAGGGAGAAGCGCTATACTAAACCTATAGTGTGGAACTCTGACTGTGATAAAGCTTTCTCAAAGGTGAAAGATTTACTGACTACTGCACCAGTGTTGGGTTATCCGAGAACAAAAGGGGATTTTATTCTTGATACTGATGCCAGTGGTTTTGGCATGGCCGGAATCCTGTCCCAGATACAGGATGGGAAGGAAGTAGTTCTTGGATATGCTAGCAATGGTTTCACTCGCCCGCAGAGGAACTATTGTGCTACTAAACGGGAGCTGCTCGCAGTACTTACGTATCTGAATAAGTTCCGACATTATCTGCTTGGTAATAGGAATTTTTGTGTCAGAACAGACCATGCCTCTTTGAGATGGTTGCTGAATTTTAGAGATCCTACTGACATGCTCGCCCGATGGCTAACTACCATCCAGGAGTATGGGTTAGATCAGTCTATGATTTTGCATCGTGCAGGGAAAAAGCATGAAAATGCTGACGCCCTTTCGAGGTTGCCCACTAGAAAATGTGCTAGGCTAGATTGTCCGGATTGTGGGTCTCATGATGCTGTCATTGCAGAAATAGATGCACAGCAGATTGTTTCCCTCGGAGCTTTAGAAAATACCATTCAGAAAGCACAACAAGACGACCCAATCATTTCTCGGGTGATTGCATTGGTTAATGGAACGGAATCTGTTCCTAGCAAGGAAAATCTTGCTGGTGAATGTGATGAGTTCAGGAACTATGTACATCACCTAGGGAGTCTGTCAATGGTAGATGGTATTCTGTGTCTGGAATGGACCAGGCGGGGTACCAAGAAGTTGTATGTTCGGAAGGTGATTCCTACATCATTGAGGAGTGAGATATTTGCAGGCTTGCATGGTCCGAAGACCTCAGGTCATTTTGGTGTATTCAAGGTGTCCTGGTCGGCCAAGATGAAGTATTATTGGCCCGGGATGAAATACGACCTGACTAGGTGGATTAAGGCTTGTCCTGAATGTGCAATGCGAAAGACCCGAGGAGGGGGAGGAATCTCTCTTCTCAAGAAGGAGAAACATGGTGAGAGGTGGAACCGGATATCTTTGGATATTCTAGGGCCGTTTCGGGCGACCCCTAGAGGAAACAATTATGTCATGGTAGTAGCAGATCATTTTTCTAAGTGGTCTGAAGCCTATCCCATGCCAGATCACACAGCTGAGCGTTGTGCTGAGGTGCTCTTTAAAGAGTGGATTTTGCGGTTTGGCTGCCCTGTTTCTTTGCAAACTGATGGCGCACCCGAATTCCGTTCTGCACTAGTAAAGAGTTTGCTGGAGATGTTGGGGATTGAGAAATTAATCACCCTTCCCTACAGACCCCAATCAAATGGCCAATCAGAGAGATTTAATCGCGTCCTTGTGGAGCAGCTCTCTTGCTTGACTGACTACGATGGCGATGATTGGGATTTGTTGGTTCCCTGTATTGCTCATGCGTACAGAGGAACGGTACAGGCCAGTACCTTGTGCACTCCGAATGCAGTTGTATTTGGAACTGAACTGGTGACTCCATTGGACATTGTTCATGGTGTGTCACCTGGTGGTTTGGATTTTCCCTGTAGGGTTGCTTTTGTTGAAAATCTCAAGCAATGGATGAGGAAGGGTCACCAATTCGTTAGAAAGAATCTCGGAGTTTCTGCTGTGCATCAGAAAAGAGATTTTGACAAACGAAGTAATCCGAAATCATTTAAGGTGGGAGACATTGTTTACCGATTTTGTCCTCCCAAGGCCGGTAAGAAGGTTGGTCCAAAATGGGACGGCCCTTACAAGGTCAGACGGTTCATAGGGGGTACCACTTATGAACTAGAGACATCCGAAGGTCTTTTGAGATATCATGTTGATTATCTCAAGGCTGCTTTTGACGAAAATGGTCCGAGGCAAGTCATTAACTTGCATCGGGCTGATGAATTTCGTAAGCAAGAGAAAGCAGGCCGTGATATTTTGAGACTGAAAGATGGTAAGGTCCTGGCTGGGAAAGAATGCCCAGTGCAGAAGGAAAGAGACAAGGTTACCATAGGTGTGAAGCCTAGAGGTAGACCTAAGGGTATAGCTGGTAAGAAAAAGAAAAATGCTAAGCGCCCAGCTGTTCCTCCAATTATTGATTCCCCTATTGTGAGGCGAAAACCTGGCAGGCCAAAGAAATTACCAGCTCAGGCTGATAATGTTGTCCTGCCTGTAGGCAAGAGGGGGCCAGGTAGACCAAAAGGTGTGTCAGTTGTTGCTGCTACACCCCGGTTACCTGACCCTGTGAAAAGGAAACCTGGCCGTCCTAAGAAATTAGTTGTTAAGACAATTTCGGACGATTCAGGCCCTGGAAAGAAGAGGGGGAGGGGGTTGAGGAAAATTCCTCAGGCTGGTAAAAACCCTATTCCAACTGCTACACGAACTTTGCGTTCTCGCACTGTTCAAGTTCGAGTGTAAGATGGACCCGAATTGGTATCATTGAGGGAAATTTTCGAGCTGGTTTGCCTCAAACACAATAAAAGTACACAACGAGAAGTCGAGGAGTGGAAGACCGAATTTATCCACTCTGAAGCCCATTCGACAATATAGATTTATTTCTATTATTGCCCGAGAGGACGATCTGAGATTTTGGAAACATCTGATTTGACTGCGAGGAGTGCTTGTATCTAGGTTGGCCTGTTTTAAGTTATGGTAACTTGGGGCCAGCTGGAGGGTCAGAATCTATTTAGAAAGTAAATAGAGTGTTGCACAAAAGCCTGGTACGATGATCACTTGAATCTAAAATTAGCTAGCTCTGTACATGTCTCATACAGAGGATCAGAACAGCCGGTCAAGCATGATCCGAGCTGTAGTAGGCTCCGATACCAAACTGGTTTCTAGTCACCAGCGGAGCGCGGGAACTCGGGTGGCGCTGCACGCAGCGGTGGCGTGCTTACACACTAGCTGTCTCATCGGGTAGACACCGCGTGTTGCACCTTTTTCACTTGACTTCCTGACTCGAGTGAGAACGGTCATACAACGAGAAAGAAAACTCTAGAGTAAGTTCCCTTGATCCCAGAACTGCTTGAAAAGTCTCTTGAAATGTGAATACCGTTCTAACTTAAGGTTGTGGGAAGCATGAGCCCTGCATTTATTGTAGTTTTTCTATAAAACATAGTTGAAGGTGGGCTAGGCCTCCGGTATGTGAAATGCAACGGCCATGACGGCTAGACAAGCGGAGTGTTGTTATGAGTCGGAATTCACCTCTGTATAAGCCTTTCCCAACCTGTATGTACCCTCAAGTACTGTGGGGAGTTTTGCTATGGGTATAAACCAAACCTTCATGAAGTTTGGTAAGAATGTCATGTTCATAATATCTGTAACTGGGCTCCCTAGCCAGTTCCGAGCTCGCTTCGGGTACCTCCCCTGTCTAAATAAGCTAAGTGCTATAGGCTGGTCTGGTTTCCGAGGAGCTAGTGGTACGATCCGAGACATCTTCGGATGCTTTTTCTGGACATTGTGATTTATATTGTGAATTATTTTTATTACAGTTGCCAGTGCTAAGAAGCTGCAAGATGTCTTCTGACAAGAAAACCGAATCCGAGAAGAGTCTCGGACTGTCCGATTCGGAAGGTGAAGCGGTCTCGGACCGTGTAGCCGCGGAGGTCCTGCGAGGAGCAGATGACCTGTTAAGCCTCTCCAAGGAGGCTAGTAGTCCGGACCATGGTTCGGAAAGTGACATGGACTTTGAGGAGGTCCCAGACAAGGCCCCGGCCGTTGGTGACACCTCGGGTGTCTCTGGTGCCACTTCATCGTCCCCTGAAGTCGAGGAGAAGGTTGTTCCTCCTCGTAGACGGTCTCCCAGGAAGGCTGTCAGCCCGGGGAAGCTGTTTCAGCGAGACAGAACTCCTTCAATCCCCAGAAGCACAGTGGCCATCACTCGTGCTTTGTCTCTCTCCCCTTCCCACTCTTCACAGGGGCAGGAAAGAGGAAGAAGGAGAGACCGCCGCTCCACCCAGCCTGGGAGGAGTGCCTCCGAAATACCCAAAGTGGCGGTTGCATCCAAGCAACCTTCCCCTTCTGGGTCGGGGTCGAGTGGAAGCATGCCCCCTCCTGCTGCTTCCCTCAAGAAGATCCCGAGAAAAAGCAAGAAGTCCCAGAAGAACCAAGTTCATAGGGCTGAAGCGCGGAGGGTTCAGCTATCGGGACGAGGTTCTGTGGACAGCCTTCGCCTGGAATTGGATAGGGTATCCGAGATCGCTCCCCTGGACCCTTCCAAGGACACGAAGAAAGGCAAGATTCCCCTGGCGGAGGAATCAGATGATGAGAGCGCGCAGTTCTCGGACAGTCTCATGGCTACCTATGAGACTGAAGTGTGGCCCAAACTGACGAAGAAGGAGGATATGTCGGTGGGAAACCACATTAAACTGAGAGGTGTGTCAAAGCTCTGGCAACCCGGATGGAGGTGTCCATTCCTAGTCTGCCGCCACGTAGGGATCAACGCATCTGGCGTTCGTTCCTATAGGACTAGGGAGCGGTTTTTCCGCCACCTCTCCGAGGAACATGCTCCGTTTGTCCAGGTATGGGTATGCCCGTACAAGAATTGTGCGCAGGCATACGACAGGCGGGTTGAGCTTATTCCTCATCTGATGACTGGTGGAGAAACTCTCCACAACCAGTCGAGAAAGGACTCCATCTACAAGGCCAGCAAGGTGGAGCCCGAGGTCAGGACCAACCCTTCTTTCCTGAAGATGGTCTACCTCTCGGGGCAACACATGGCTGCCATGAGACGGAGCTCTAGTGGTCGTTCGGAGACCCGCGACCAGACAGGAGCTGCTGCTTCCACTTCCAAGGAAGCTAGTGGTTCCCAGAAAACGCAAGGCAAAAAGCGCCCTGCGTCCGAGAGTCGGACTCCCTCTCCTGCCTCCAAGCGCCAGTCGAAGAAGGCTAGGCTTTGGGAGGATGACTTGATTGGCCAGCTTCCGGAGGACACCAAAACTTTGGTTGCTGCCCAGGAGGCCGCTGTTAAGAAGGCCCTGAAAGACCTGTCGGCTGCTTCTGAGGCAGTGGGCAAACAGGTGGTAGCATCCATGGCTACTCTGTCAGCCCCTCTCAGGCAAGTTGAGACCGTGCGTCGACAGGTTGCGGAGTCAGCTCGCCTGCAGGAGGTAACAAAAACGCAGGCGCAGCTGATCAAGCAGCTGAAGAAAGAAAGCGAGGTGAAGGACAAGCGCATCCGAGATCTGGTGGAAGCGAATGCCGTCCTTCAGAGCTTACTAGATGACTCGGAGAGAAGTGAGGGAAGTCCTTCGGAGTGCGAAAACCAAGCTACCCTGCAGCAGCAGCAATGTCGGTCTGATGTTGGCTCTGCTCCCCCGATGACTGCTCCTCCTGTCAGCTCTTTGACGGTGGCCGGTACGCCACTCCAGATTGACCCTGCCCAGGCCATGCTGTTGGCTAACCTGCTTAGCAGTATGGCTCAGACTGCTGCTTCCGCGAGTCCAGCTGCGGCTACAACATCTGCTGTATCCGAGACACAGCCCACACCCACCCAGGATCTGGATCCCGAGGACCTGATGGATGGCGCAGGCGGCCTGTTCAGTGAGTCCGAGAACCCGGAAAAGCCCTCCATGCCAATGGACTTTGACGGCTAGGATGCGTGAGGAAACTATTTTTATCATGTGGACGCCTCGGATCTGTCTTCGGACTTTTGGAAATTTTTTCCCAGTTGGAACTGTTTCCTTACCAGATTTATTTTTTCTACACTGTATATAACGTGTCTTGAGTTACAGATTTTATATTTTTGCTATACTTACTCTTGTGATTTTTGATGTGTTGTTGGACAGAAGGTCTGCTACACTTTACCTTTCTAAACGAAATAAGGTTTTCTACAAGAGTTTAACACATATTTTATACTTCGGATTTGTTCTCTTATATAGATAGGACACCATATGCTCCTTCATGTACACTGCCATAAAATGTTCGGATTTGTTATCATATGTAGTGAGGACTCCATAAGCTCCTTCTTGTATGACTGTTAGTAGTTCCGATATGTTTTGTATGTAGAGAGGTCACATTATGCACCTATCTGTATCTGTATTTTATTATTTCCGAGGTTTTGGAAATTGTACTTTTACCCGATGATCTGTTTTTTATAACCATTTGAAACTGCTATCTTTATTACCCTTTTTGAAATTTTTCTCCTGTTCGGATTTTTCAATTTTGTTAAAAATCCTAAAAAAGGGAAAGGGGTATTGTAGTGGTATTGGTTTACTTCCTCTCCGAAGCACCAGCTGGAGCTACCACTGTGTGCTATTCCTCTGTGTCATATTACTGAGATTAGAAGTCACGCGTATTTCTATCTCCTATCTTTTACAAACAGCATTTTACAGTATTATTGTCTAACCTTAATGTATAAAGGACTGTGGCCTTAGTGCCCGTGTGGCTGTAAAGTATTTCAAATCTTTTATTGATTAGTACTGATGTTCATGTACTCCGAGACACCATGTGGTACTGTGTACCTGGATTGGTGTACAGGTCCGAGAACCAGCTTCGGACAGGTCATGCTTACCTCTTGAGTCTGAATAAACAGAGAACGGTGTAGGAAATCATTCTTTTGTCTTATTCTTTGCTAAAAGAACTGGGTTGTAGTGAAGAACACTACACATGTATAATAAAAGTTTTTTTTTATGTTTTAAGACAAGAGTGATCTATTTCTGAAGTCATTTTCCTCTTTCAAGGTCATTTTCCAGGTCAAAAATCAATATGGCTGGCATTGAGGCATGAGAAGGTCATATGTCAGCTTCTATGTTTCTAAGGCAACATACAACCATATTTAAGATTCAAACATTCAAAAATAAAAATGCCACATTTTCCTTACAAAATACACATGGCCTTAGCTTTCCATTTTTGAAAGCAATCACTTCTTCCTGATTCATTTGGTGGCCATCTTGGATTTTCCCTGATGCCATAATGAAAAAACGTATATCTACTGAGATCTCAGCCTCTAAGCCACTTAGGATGACAATCTTGGTGTCTAAACATATATTTCCGGGGTCAAGGAATACAAATATACCATTTGGAAAGGACCAGATTGTTTTTATGAACACCTAAACTGGAAACAGGGAAAATCCAAGTTGTCCAAGTATTTTTCTGTGGAGTAGGTATATATGAGACACAGTGAATGGAATACAGCACTAATGAATAAATATTCATAGGATGAGAATCCTGAGGATTCATATTGTTTTCTGGATGAATTACTGATTCAATAAATGAGGGACTCTTTTTTTTCAAACTTCATTATTGATTCATTGCAATAATTGTATTTGAGTGAAATATTTTCCCCTCTAATGAAGTCATTATTGTAGAGAACCTTTTTTAAAATACATCATGGATGCAACCTCTGAAGAAAAAAAAATACATGATGTGGCAGGGACATAAGTCACAAGTCACAAAAAATGATATTTTTTAAAATGTTTTTCCACATTTTTCTGAATTGTTTCATTTGTTGTGTTAGTGCATAAATGCGTCAGCCGTTCAGAAAATGTACAATTCACCTTCACCAATCCTCTCAAATAAACCACATTTAAGACAAAAATGAGGTTCAAAATGCAGTTTTGACTAATTCATGGCTCAATTTAGCAGAATTACCTAATGCCAATTATACATTTTCTGAAAATCTGAGCCAAATACATATTTTGATCTTCTGTTGACTGGTGACAAGACTGTGAGTTAAATAATACGTATCTGTGGTTATCCTAAGATGAATATATGATTACTTCATTAGTCGCTGACCATTAAGAAACAATTAAAACATATGTTTGTATACAACAATGGAATCAGCTTGATCAGACCTTTCCTGACAATCTATTTCAGGTGACTTTTGTCTCCTTTTCACTTAACATGTACAAAATTAATAAGATTCTTTGCAGAACTTGATTCAAGTACAATTATTGATTCCTCTGATGAAGTTGTTGTTGCTGAAAATTTTTTGAAAAAAAATGCATAATGGACAAATCCTCTGAGGGAAGAACAAGGTCATATTTCACTCTTAACACGGTTGTTTTGTTGTTTTGTACCAAAAAGGGTATGAAAATACTTTTGTACATTGTCATTCTGTGATATATCCTTATTTTGAAATGAATATTTTTTAGTTATGTTTCGGTGAAAGTATTTCACCTTCGCCTCACAAACATGTGCTCCAACAAATGAGGCGGTTTGGAGTAAATATATCCTATTGGCTTTGTTAGTTGTGTCACTATTGTTGTCCAACAATGATGTTATTACTTTGTCATTGCAAACGTTTGTTATAAATAAAGTTTGTTATAAACTGTTATTTGCTGCCATGATGTGAAGGACTTTTCCTGAAAATTATACAGTTTATATCATATCTAATGTAGATATCATATAACCAGCATCATATTTAAAAGACTTGTTAAACCTTTTTAAATAAAAGCTTTTCTTGGAATACCATATTAACTACTTTGGTTATTATTCATTTCTTTTAATTATAGGATTTATGTACATTCAACTCGGAAAACATGAATATATGACCAGTTCTGCCGTTTTGACAACATTTTGCTCATGGGCAGCCACAAAATCTCCCAAAATTAAGTTAGAGCAATTAAGATTAGTCAGCTGTCTTTTATTTGTTATATTAAGCTAAGGTATTAATGGAATTAACTGCCAAGTAGGGAACCAGAACCTAATTATTTATGATTTTACAGAGGGGCAGATGAAGACAGATCATGCTAATGAATATATACTACAATCTGTGGACATATTTTCTCTGCCTGCCTGACAAAATTAACTACAAATAGCCTGTGAATATAATTATTGGATTTAAAATATTACAACATGGTAGAGGACTATTCAGTTTTTCTGATAGAAGTATGGGTCAGTGAAAGAAAATGCACAGGGAAGAAGACACTTCTCTGGATCTCTCCAGCTTAAACACTACCAATGTTTAATAATTATCTGATCATGATCCTATAGGTTCCTTCTGCAATAATATAATTATAAACATATTATAGTGGACAGTGGGGGAAGGGAAACTAATCTCTGATTCAAAGGCATTCAGTGGATAATGTTGTAACATTCCTCTGAGTTAAATTAGAATATATAGAAACTACTTTGCAATTCCAGTTTTCAACTCCTTATGTGATAAAGCGAGGATCCTAGCCTCCCAAGCTTGAACATACAGCAGCCTTGAAGAGATGTTATGAAATAATCAACACATACAGCAAAGTTTTATTTTGCAATATCAATTAGGAATATGAATACATATAGTTAGTGAATAACTACTGACTTCATGATGAATTAGAATAACATTAAACATAAGTTAAATAAATGTATAACAAGAGGCTCCCCCTACTGGTAATATAGATGTAGAACAAGTGGCTCCCCCTACTGGTAATATAAATGTACAACAAGTGGCCCCCCCTACTGGTAATATAAATGTACAACAAGTGGCTCCCCCTACCGGTAATCTACATGTAGAACAAGTGGCTCCCCCTACTGGTAATATAAATGCACAACAAGAGGCTCCCCCTACTGGTAATATAAATGTACAATAAGTGGCTCCCCCTACTGGTAATATAATTGTATATTCACAAAATGTAGAAATGGTCTAAATTGCTCTCATCTATATTAATCTTACTTTATTTATATCATGTTGGTGCCAATCATTCTAAAAACAAATCAAATCTAGTTTGTTTGCTTTATTCACCCCTTGTTTACCATCTACACATGATGCACTCACACCCAATTATCTACTCACTCTGTGCCAAGATGCTAGATGTCAAAATCAGGATGAGTGGCCATTGCTAGTGTGGCCGTGGAGGCCTGTTTTTTCCTTCAGTTGTATCGATAGCCCTAAGATTGATGGTTAATTATCTGAAAACATTATATGTACACAGTGTTTCTCCTGCCTTTCCCATCACCAGCAACCATGCCAACCCAACTCCCGTCGCATAGAATGACATAGCATCTATGCGACCCCAGAGATAAATTCATAAAAACACTGAGCTAGGCGAGGCTAGAACACTTAACCTTTAGTCCAGAGGTGAGCGCCAAACCCACTGAGCTACCTCCCTTTGTGGTGAATGTATAGCTTAGAAAGCTAACATAGCAGAGGAAGGAAAAACGTCCATTACTCCTTTATTAATGCTGTGATGACTGTGTTACTTTAAAACATCATTCTAGATATGTTTAGAGGGCGTTCTGTGGCAACGGAAATTACTAGATATATCAGATCACTGTAAAAAGGTGATCGTGTGCCGTTTTGAGCAAGTAACCTTTCTCAGAAATAGAGAGACTGGTGGTGACACCTATGGGAATTGATATGTACCTTGTTGGCACCTTTTGGTGGCCACAACTAAGTCACCATGGCGTCTAGGTGGCAGCACCAGTTGGTAGTTTGAGACTTGAGTCCTACATTGAACTATTATTCTGGTTGAGTGAATAACTATACTCAGATTGTAGAGCCAACATTTTCTACCTCATAATAGGAATCCGATCATTTACTAAATGGTTTTTTTTAAAACATAGGAAATATTATTTTTATTACCATTATTTAAAACTAAAAATGGCTAAAATCACGGGGTGACTATGTCAGAATAGAAAAACTCTGTAAATGAACATATATAGTTAACCAATGATAGGGGTAACTATGATTTTCATATAGCAAGCCAAAAATATTAATGAACGAAAAAAAAAAATCTGTGGTTCCCCAATTTTTCTTGGAAGACAAATGCCTTGGAAAAGAAATAAATTTTAAAAGTATAGTTCCAAATTCTGAGTGTATGAAAAACATAATGGCAGTTATGACTTTTGAAATCCCCCATTAGCCTATTTTGTGAGTATTGACAATGTATAGCACACATATCAATTTGATATAAAATTGAATTTTAAAAAGCAAAAATATACAATACAAACTGTTCAGTTCTAGAGCAGGGTGGCGGGCTGGGACTCATGTCAAAATTAGTTTCATTGAGAGCTATTAGTACAGGCCTACACTTGAAGCATTCTAGAACAGTGAACTAGAGATATTCATCTTTTGATTTCCACTCTTTCACTCTTTATGGACAAGTTGACAAAGCTACCAACCCACAGGATGCTACCATCTCCAGGATGAATTAATAAGTGACATCTCAAACCTTCTTTGGTTCAGTTACAGATAATTGAAATCATGTAACAGAAGCCTCGCTAACAGAGTGTGAAATTAACACCAGCCACCACCAAATGTAAAACCCAAAAGATACCATGTGTGAAGGCTGTGGTCAGTCCACTATAGTAACATGAGCTGGACCCATACCAGGGAGCAGGATCCAACACACAATTACAGAGAGGGAGAGCTGCAGCAATATATGGGTTCATATATGTAATTCAGGGATCAAATGTTTGGGTATAAATAAAAGAGATATGATTGAGAATATTTGGGTTTATAATTATATTAAAAAATTCAGGGCCATTCTCCAATGAATATTTGTGATGTGACTGGAGATGATATGTTCATCAAATGTTTACATCCTCGCCTTTTTAACTTGTTTGGAGTCAATTTGTCACATCCTGATTGGAAGGTAGGATATGAGGTACTGAAGGGGGAACTGAAGCATAGATGGCGTAGTGTGGGGAGAAACTGTATCAGTAAGTCCATTGGTAGAGGGATTTTGATTAAAGGTTAATGCCAGCACCATCAGCTCTGGTGCAGGTGTGAATTCATAGAACTAATGTACAAAAGAATAGGAGTAACACTATTTTTGAAAAAAAATCATCTTGAGAAAGAACATGGTTAGGTCTATGGTAATTATTAGGGATTATGAATAAACACAAATCAGTAGTGGTAGCCCAGCCTCTCGCCATTGAAGGCACAAATCCAGCATTACTGTAGAATGTCATGTTTTACGTTCTAATACGGGATTTGCATATCCGCTATTTTGAATCTTCAGTCACATGGCATCATGGGACGAATGGTACAGTTCTTAGAATACAGCTTACGCTGCTCAGTGGGGCCCATCATCCAGTGGAACTCCCCCGTTCCTTGAACACCAAACTGCTAAGTGGGACCCCTCATCAGGTGGAAATCCCTTTCCTTGACCGTTTTGGCGCTTTCCACTACGGTCTCCGGGGGCGCGCCAACTGAGGTGATCAGAATTAATTAAAAGCCAGGGTCTGACTAGCTTTTCCATGGCTCCTCCCTCTTCCTCCATATCCAGCAGGATGCCTCTTTCCTCCAGTGAGGCCCAGGAAGCCCAGTGTTTTCCAGAGGGAGTTGGATGCGAAGCCTCGGCAGCCTACCTCGACTGGGAAGTTCCAAGCCTTCCAGTTGTTTCCTAGGCACGCCTCGACCAATCCTTGGTACTTTGGTACTCCCTCTTTCTTTCATGGGCTTCCTCCAGTCTGGTCTCCCATGGCACTGTTAGCTCCACTAGAACCACTTGCCTTGTACTTGGAGACCACAGCACAATGTCAGGTTGCAGTGTTGTTATTGCTACTTCTCTTGGGAATGTTGATCTCCCAAAGACATCAGCTTGCATCTTCCAGTCATTGGCTGTTGCCAGGATGCCGCTTGGTGGTCTGTTGGAGCTGCCTTTTGTTCCGCCTCTTACACAGCTGATGAATTTGGGCCCTTTTCTTCCTCCGGTCTAAATCCAGGGCTGCGCAGATCTCCCGCAGAACTTGGTCATGGCACCATGTATAGCGCCCACCTGTCAGCGTGACATTGCATGATGACAGCACATGCTCCAGATTAGATGGCCTTCCATACAACTTGCAGTTTGGATCCTCAGCTAGTCCCCACACCCTGAGATTGCATGGTGAAGGCAGCACGTCATAGACCAATCGGAGCAGGAATGATAGCCTATACCCATCCATCTTCCAGATGTCCTTCCAAGACATGCTCCTGGGTTGGGCTTGCTCCCATCTGGTTGACTGTCCTTGCTGGCTCATACCTACTGCCCTAGTAAGTTGAGCCTCTTCCTCAGTCAGTCGCACTTCTTTCAGGATTAGTTCTCTTTTGCCCCGCTTGCTTGCTGTTGTCCATGAGGCTCTGGGTATTGAGCCCAACCCCAATCTACCTGTTGCAACTGTGCCAATAATCTCTTTATGGCGCAATCGGCTCTCGGCGTCCTCAATGGCTGTGCTTGCTTTCCACTTTCATCCTGTTTTGACATCAATCCTGGCTTCCCGTACCATGATGTCCTCACTATCCCGGAACATCAATGCCTGCCGTGCTTTGGTCACTTTGAACTCCTCTGTGATCGACATGAGGGGTAGTTGCAGTTTGGAGCTCCTGCTGTACAGTCCAATGCTGCTGAATGACTTTGGCACTCCAAGCTATCTACGTAGGTGATGGTTAAATAGACGCTCTAAGCTCTCAACCCTTGTCATTGGCACTTCATACATAAGCAGGGGCCATGTCATCCTTGGTAGAACTCCGTGTTGGTAACACCAGGCTTTGTACCTCCTGGGTAGTCCAGATTTCTCTATGGTTTCCATCCACAGCTTGGCTTTCTGTATCATCTCGTTGATGCTATCCTTGTCCACCAAGGTATCCTTGAACCACTTGCCCAAGCTTTTCACAGGTGCTTCGCTAAGAGTAGGTATTACAGCATCAGCAATCCTGAACTTGAATCTGTCCTGGACCTTGCCCCACTTGAGTTTGACACTTCTAGTAGACCTAACACTGGCAGAGGCTGTTATCCAGGTTCTGAACGAAGTAATGTAACTGATCAACTCTGTTAGATCCTCCAGCATCCATCGGCCCTCTACAACACTCTTTGCTGTGATGGTCATGTCGTCCATGAAGGCTCTTGTTGGAGGCTGTATTACTCCTGATTCGAGGACCGGTCCTCAGCACTTTTTCTCTGCCGACTTGACTATTAAATTCATTGCTATGGAGAAGAGAACTACAGATATGGTGCACCCGGTAACAATTCCGACCTCTAGTCGCTGCCAATCTGTTGTGTAGTCTGCAACGGTGAATCGCATGATGAAATTATCAAAGTAGTGTTTCAGTAGCCCCCTGATCTTCTCTGGGATGTGATACTCCGCCAGTGTTAGGTCTACTAACTTGTGTGGAATACTTCCATATGCGTTCGCTAGGTCTAGCCAGATCACCGCTAGGTCTCCCTTGTTCTTCTTGATTTCTGTGATTATCTTGGTGAGGACGCCAGTGTGTTCCAGACAGCCAGGTACACCTGGTACGCCTCCCTTCTGTACTGATGTGTCGATGTACTTGTTTCCCAGGAGATATGACATTATTCGCTTTGCCAAAACGGCAAGGAACAACTTTCCTTCAACGTTTAGCAAGGAAATGGTCCTGAACTGTCTCAGAGACAAAGATTTTTCCTCCTTTGGGATGAAACAGCCCTCTGCTTTTAGCCACTCTTCTGGCAATTGGCCCCGCTTCCATATCACTTTCATGGCCTTCCATAACTCCTTCACGGTCCTTGGGCAGTTCTTATAAACCCTGTATGGTACTCCATTTGCCATTCACATGGCATTATGGGACGAATGGTACAGTAGAAACTCTATAGAAATCATTCCATGTTCATCATGGGATGTTTCCACAATAGATGTGGTAACATTTAAATTCATTCTATATGTATTTCTCTGGTATGTATTATAGAAACACTTATGTTTTTGTTGTAGTGAATTAGAGGGTTCTGTCGGAAGAACTGTCAAGGCAGAGATATGTGACCAATTTTTCCGAGTAAGGCATATGTAAAAAAAAGAATTTGGAAAAATAAATTTTCAATATATTAATGCTCTTATGCCAATATCCATGTGTTATACATGTTTCAACAACACAAGCCTCCATCATACCCATAATCCATAATGCTTTTGGTTTTCATAGATCATGTATAAAAGCTATGATATTGGGAAAAATATTCGTGCAATTTTTGGTAAAAATGTTGCCAGATATTTGTATTCCAGATTTCATTAAGAGCCATCCCAGGATGCACTGTAACAGACATGCGCAGTGACACATACATATCCCCTATTAATGTATGTGCCTATGTGGGTTGGATTTTCAGAAAATGTACAATTGACAGCTGTGCATATTTAGCAAATTTTGCCAAATTAAGTTGAAATTTGGTTAATTTATTAAGAAAAATTGAGCATATTTGACATTTCATTGATTGTAGCAATGTATTTGAACTTTATTTTTGTCTGAATTTTGGGTTATAGTAAGTGTAGCATGGGGCTGGGGGTGGTTGTATAGTTAGGTGGTGGGCTGGGGAGGGAAGGAGGTACATGTACACTATATACTGTCTCCTATACATACACACAGTGAGTATAGCATATGGGGGTGGGGGGTGTGTGTGGCCGCTCACTGGTGTCAGAGTCAGTGACATGTGACCAACATCCACCCCTCCTCCTCTCTCCCTCCTGTGATTACCTCAGTCACTGATGCATGAACATACAAACATACATCGCTGCTCCTCTGTCCTCCTTCCAGTCTAGTGGATACCCCAACACACAACACTTATCCCTGCTCTCTATAGTAGTGTTATACAGTCAGAATGGATTAACTACACACAACGCTATGCATTGCTTATGGCGGGAGGAATCTGCCTGGTTCCAACTGTTGAACTGAAGCACCTCCTCATTACCCTAACTACTGGATACCCAGAGTGTGCACTAATCCTACATCACCTGTTCCCTTATACTACAGTCTAACTACTGGATACCCAGAGTGTGCACTAATCCTACATCACCTGTTCCCTTATACTACAGTCTAACTACTGGATACCCAGAGTGTGCACTTATCCTACATCACCTGTTCCCTTATACTACAGTCTAACTACTGGATACCCAGAGTGTGCACTAATCCTACATCACCTGTTCCCTTATACTACAGTCTAACTACTGGATACCCAGAGTGTGCACTTATCCTACATCACCTGTTAACTTATACTACAGCCTAACTACTGGATACCCAGAGTGTGCACTAATCCTACATCACCTGTTCCCTTATACTACAGTCTAACTACTGGATACCCAGAGTGTGCACTAATCCTACATCACCTGTTCCCTTATACTACAGTCTAACTACTGGATACCCAGAGTGTGCACTAATCCTACATCACCTGTTCCCTTATACTACAGTCTAACTACTGGATACCCAGAGTGTGCACTAATCCTACATCACCTGTTCCCTTATACTACAGTCTAACTACTGGATACCCAGAGTGTGCACTAATCCTACATCACCTGTTCCCTTATACTACAGTCTAACTACTGGATACCCAGAGTGTGCACTAATCCTACATCACCTGTTCCCTTATACTACAGCCTCAGAAAACGTAAGTACAACCACAATGTATACATGTACATATTATGTACATTATTATTCATGTATTATATTAAGGGTATGTATACTAATTGATACAGAATTAAGTATATCCACCAGTTCCCCTTTCAGTACCAAGTCACCTCCACTGTACCCTCCAGTTCCCCCTTCAGTACCCCATACCTCCACTGTACACTCCAGTTCCCCCTTCAGTACCCCATACCTCCACTGTACCCTCCAGTTCCCCCTTCAGTACCCCATACCACCACTGTACCCTCCAGTTCCCCCTACAGTACCCCATACCACCACTGTACCCTCCAGTTCCCCCTTCAGTACCCCATACCTCCACTGTACCCTCCAGTTCCCCCTACAGTACCCCATACCTCCACTGTACCCTCCAGTTCCCCCTACAGTACCCCATCCCTTCACTGTACCCTCCAGTTCCCCCTTCAGTACCCCATCCCTTCACTGTACCCTCCAGTTCCCCCTTCAGTACCCCATACCTCCACTGTACCCTCCAGTTCCCCCTTCAGTACCCCATACCTCCACTGTACCCTCCAGTTCCCCCTACAGTACCCCATCCCTTCACTGTACCCTCCAGTTCCCCCTTCAGTACCCCATCCCTTCACTGTACCCTCCAGTTCCCCCTTCAGTACCCCATACCTCCACTGTACCCTCCAGTTCCCCCTACAGTACCCCATACCACCACTGTACCCTCCAGTTCCCCCTTCAGTACCCCATACATCCACTGTACCCTCCAGTTCCCCCTTCAGTACCCCATACCTCCACTGTACCCTCCAGTTCCCCCTACAGTACCCCATCCCTTCACTGTACCCTCCAGTTCCCCCTTCAGTACCCCATCCCTTCACTGTACCCTCCAGTTCCCCCTTCAGTACCCCATACCTCCACTGTACCCTCCAGTTCCCCCTTCAGTACCCCATACCTCCACTGTACCCTCCAGTTCCCCCTACAGTACCCCATCCCTTCACTGTACCCTCCAGTTCCCCCTTCAGTACCCCATCCCTTCACTGTACCCTCCAGTTCCCCCTTCAGTACCCCATACCTCCACTGTACCCTCCAGTTCCCCCTTCAGTACCCCATACCACCACTGTACCCTCCAGTTCCCCCTTCAGGACCCCTGAGATATACACTCTACATTCTACAGCAATAGTCTATTCAGTGTGTATATGTATTATACAATCTCTCAAAATATACATCATTTTAACGTGTAGGTTAGTGCTATGGCTCAGTGATGATTCGGCACATAGTGGGATGGTCGCCTACCAGTGTATTATATCTCAAGTTTGGAAGTGAGCCAAACTAGGCTTTTTTTTCTTTTTTAAAGTTTTTATTTCCTACAAAATGATCAGAAAATATGCAGAGATGACCGCCGCTGACAATAAGCGTTTTTATAGGCCATCTGCATTCAAATCGATTAATAATATAATAATATTGATGTCAGTGATAGGATTACTCCTAGACTATACAATACATGGGGTGATTATTAGACAAATATGATGGACATATGAGTTAAGAAATGATGAGATGAAAAAATAAGGATTAGGATCTATTTTCGATACATTTCTAGAGGTGAGAGAGTGAAGGAGGAGTTGAGCAATAGGTCTGATTTATTCCATAGTTAGAAAGTGTTTTTTATGGTTATTTCCGATATTCTCTGATTCATTTTACCTATTAACCGTATTATTGTACCATTGTGTATTAGTCCCTCCCTATAGAAACGTTGCCTCTATCAGGGGAGCGGCTGGAAGATCTGGGAGGTTCCAAAATGGTTTCCCAGAAGTCTGCCAACCTATTTATCACTGTAAACTCTTTTTTAATAAATAAAAGATTGCTCTATCTATCTATCTATCTATCTATCTATTTATCTATCTACCTATGTCAGTGATTGGACACCTACTGCCTTGATGGATTTTCTGGACCAGGATTATGCAAAACAACTTGCAAATCTGTTACTACCAAGTATTTCACCCACAAGATCTATTTGTAGGAACGTTCTCATTTTGGAGTATCTAATAACATTAATAAAACCAATGGGAATAATCTTGTTCATAGAACCAAACAACTTTGACTCCTCGCCATCCATCCCTCTTATCTCTGCCCTCCTCTCAAGAGGTGGGTTTCTCACCAATAACACAAAACCACAACTACCCCACCCACCCCTTGATACCCAACACCACCCCCAGATAAGGAGCCACATAACCCAGCACATAACCGGGTACTGATACTTTAACGATTGGGAGCAAGCTTTGATACAGTTGTGGGATAAATTAGTTAATTTATGAGAAGGGCTCATAAATCGAGGGTGCATCGCTGTTATATATGCACTCCTACCGTCGTGCGTATATATGCGATCACCCACGGTTATTCACCCTTCTCATACATTAATCAATACTCATCCCATTGCTTTAAATAATTACTAATGGCATCATAATTAATGCATAATTCCTGTCAACTCAAAAAGAGAGCCCAAGATATATATTTTGGGCCAGACTCTGTCATGATTATTGAAGGGATTTCATGCGTTACTATGTTGGAAAACACAATAGTAATTTAGTTGAACTGGCTTCATGAAGTAAAAATAACATCAACTTGCCTTAAATCATAACGAATGAAATAAAAACTAATTGATAAAGGCTTCCAATCCAGTAAAAGAGCTGAAAATATGTATTAGGTCACCCTATATTGAAATCATTGAAGGGATTTCATGCGTTATTGTGTAAACCAACATGATAATAATTTATTAGTTGAACAGTCTATATGAAATTCAATTCATCATTACTTTGCTATAAATAATTTGAAATGAAATCAAAATTAATGCATTTTACATTCATCCTAAAGAGAGAGTCTGAGATATAAATTTTGGGCCACCCTATGTCATGGTTATGGATGGGATTTCATGCGTTAGCATGTAAATCAACAGAACAATGATCTAGTTGAACAGGTTTTATAAAATAAATATGAGCTTCACCTTGCCTTAATTAATTACAAATGCAATTGCAACTAATATGTAATTAATTTCAACTCAAATAGAGATACATTGGCATATGTTTTGAGCCACCCTATGTCATGATAATTGAAGGGCCTTCATGCGTTATGCTTAAACTCACACAATGATACATCAGTTGAACAAGTTATATGCTTTGAATCATTTCAAATAGAATCTCAACTTATTTATAATCATTTTCAAACCAGAAATACAGCCAAATAAATATATTGGGCCACCTTTTCTACTATATCTGCAGATGTGTCACTGTCAGTTTACATAGGGCTTTCATGCGTTACTAAGGGACAATTTAAGGGTTATTGGCCTGTTATTTGTCCTGAATCAAGATTATCACCAAATTGTGTAGTGGTGCCATTAGGGAGATTGAAATGGGACTAGAAAATGCTTATATGAATTATTTTCTTTTATTTGTTAATCCTGTATGCATTATTTTTCAGCCATAACGCATGAAATCCCTTTTAGTTGGAAAATAAGGGTTGTATATAATAACCTCTTCCTCGCTCAAAAGTTTTGAAAATATCAGGTGGACATTTTTATACAATAAAGAATACATGTATACCTTCTCTGATATACTGTTTTGTATACATACTTGAAAAATATATATGTCTAACCATTCATGTAAAAAAAGGGATTTCATGAGTTACTGTGATGGTTGGAAATTATTAAAGGTCGCTGTGGAGGTGGTTACCATGTTCATATGCCCAAAAAGTAAATTATAACTAATTTAGTCCTAGATGTATTGGAGAAATGAAAAGAAACATGCAGACGAACGTTCTAGGCATTGTGCAAATCATTTACATTTTACTTCATTGGCTTTTTCTATTGAAAAATGATGCAAAACATCAGTTTTTAGAAGGTTAAGGTACTAAATATTGGAGCCAGCCTAGGAAAAGTGTACATGGAATGAAAGCCCTTGTTCATAGGAACAATATGAGTCTAATATCTTTAATGTCCGAAGCATATTGATGATGACAGGGCCGCAAATATGATATTTAGGCAAAACAGCACACTTGAAAAATCTGACCCAATTAACAACCTTGATGTTTACTTAATATTATCAAGAGATAAATGGCCGACAACAAATAAGGACAAATAAGGACTTAATTAAGACGGGTAATGTTGTATGATATATGAACCTCTATTCATATCAGTCAGCTTAGTATGATTAATTTACCTGTAACACCTCCACTCCACCCCCCGTCACCCCACCCCACTCCCCATTTAGACTCCATGTATGACATATGATCCCCCTTCCACCTCCTCCTCCCCTTCCTCCCCCATCCCCTATCATCTCCCTTCCACCTCCTCCTCCCCTTCCTCCCCCATCCCCTATCATCTCCCTTCCACCTACTCCTCCCCTTCCTCCCCCTTCCTCTATCATCCCCCTTCCACCTCCTCCTCCCCTTCCTCCCCCATCCCCTATCATCTCCCTTCCACCTCCTCCTCCCCTTCCTCCCCCATCCCCTATCATCTCCCTTCCACCTCCTCCTCCCCTTCCTCCCCCATCCCCTATCATCTCCCTTCCACCTACTCCTCCCCTTCCTCCCCCATCCTCTATCATCTCCCTTCCACCTACTCCTCCCCTTCCTCCCCCATCCTCTATCATCTCCCTTCCACCTACTCCTCCCCTTCCTCCCCCATCCTCTACCATCTCCCTTCCATTTCCTCCTCCCCTTCCTCCCCCATCCCCTATCATCTCCCTTCCACCTCCTCCTCCCCTTCCTCCCCTTTCCTCTATCATCTCCCTTCCGCCACCTCCTCCCCTTCCTCCCCTTTCCTCTATCATCTCCCTTCCGCCACCTCCTCCCCTTCCTCCCCCATCCCCTATCATCTCCCTTCCACCTCCTCCTCCCCTTCCTCCCCCATCCTCTACCATCTCCCTTCCATTTCCTTCTCCCCTTCCTCCCCCATCCTCTGTTATCTCCCGTCCACCTCCTCCTCCCCTTCCTCCCCCTCCCTCTATCATCTCCCTTTCACTTCCTCCTCCCCTTCCTCCCCCTTCCTCTATCATCCCCCTTCCACCTCCTTCTCCCCTTCCTCCCCCATCCTCTATCATCTCCCTTCCACCTCCTCCTCCCCTTCCTCCCCCATCCTCTGTTATCTCCCTTCCACCTCCTCCTCCCCTTCCTCCCCCATAGTCTGTTATCTCCCTTCCAACTCCTCCCCTTCCTCCCCCATCCTCTATCATCCCCCTTCCACCTCCTCCTCCCCTTCCTCCCCCATCCTCTATTATCTCCATTTCACCTCCTCCTCCCATTTCCTCCCCCATCCTCTATCATCCCCCTTCCAACTCCTCCTCCCCTTCATCTCCTATCCTCTATTAGCGATTAGCCTTTGAAACGTTATTGTTTGTCATGGTCCAGTTCAGACCAGGAATGAGAAACAACTGATCCACCCCCTTACTCCTACCCACTGGTCCGTAGAGAGGAGATATAGCCATGAAACCACTGTTTCTGTAGTAAAATCCCGTGGGAATATTATTTATGCTCAGGTATCACAACTAAACTCTATCTAACACTAACTGTTTTCCTTCAAGATTTATACTGATAGGGCTGGTTGTAAAGATAATTTAATGGAGAAAAATAAAGTTGTTGTTATGCTTGTTCTATATTATATACACTTTTGCCTGACTTGCCCTTCTTACAGTTCATTGAAATACTTATGTTACTATAGGATAAGGAAAGGATAGGAGGAAAGGATAGGAGGAAGGGATAGGAGGAAGGGATAGGAGGGAAGGATAGGAGGAAGGGATAGGTGGGAGGGATAGGGGGAAGGGATAAAAGGGAAGGATAGGAGGAAGGGATAGGTGGGAGGGATAGGAGGGAGGGAGAGGAGGGAAGGATAGGAGGAAGGGATAGGTGGGAGGGATAGGGGGAAGGGATAAGAGGGAAGGATAGGAGGAAGGGATAGGTGGGAGGGATAGGAGGGAGGGATAGGCGGGAGGGATAGGAGGGAGGGATAGGAGCAAGGGACAGAAGGGAGGGATAGGAGGGAGGGATAGGAGGGAGGGATAAGAGGGAGGGATAGGAGGGAGGGATAGGAGGGAGGAATAGGAGCGAGGGTTAGAAGGGAGGGATAGGAAGCAGAGATAGGAGGAAGGGATTGGAGGAAGGGATAGGAGGGAAGGACAGGAAGGAGGGATAGGCGGGAGAGAAAGGAGGGAGGGATAGGAGGGAGGGATAGGAGGGAGAGATAGGAGGAATAGAAAGAAGGAGGGAGGGATAGGAGGGAGGGATAGGAGGGAGGGATAGGAGGGAGGGATAGGAGGGAGGGATAGGAGCGAGGGTTAGAAGGGAGGGATAGGAAGCAGAGATAGGAGGAAGGGATTGGAGGATGGGATAGGAGAGAAGGACAGGAAGGAGGGATAGGCGGGAGAGAAAGGAGGGAGGGATAGGAGGGAGAGATAGGAGGAATAGAAAGAAGGAGGGGGGGATAGGAGGGAGGGATAGGAGGGAGAGATAGGAGGAATAGAAAGAAGGAGGGAGGGATAGGAGGGAAGGATAGGAGGAAGGGATAGGAGGGAGAGATAGGTGACAGGGATAGAAGTGAGGGATAGGTGACAGGGATAGAAGTGAGGGATAGGTGACAGGGATAGAAGTGAGGGATAGGTGACAGGGATAGGAGGAGGGGATAGGAGGGAGGGATAGGAGAGAGGGATAGGAGGGAGGGATAGGAGAGAGGGATAAGAGGAAGAGATAGGGGGAAGGGATAGGAGGGAAGAATAGGAGGAAGGGATAGGAGGAAGGGATAGGAGGGAAGAATAGGAGGGAAGGATAGGAGGAAGGGATTGGAGGGAAGAATAGGAGGGAGGGATAGGAGGAAGGGATAGGAGGGAAGGGTAGGAGGGAGGGATAGGAGGGTGGGTTAGGAGGGAAGCATAGGAGGAAGGGATAGGAGGGAGGGATAGGAGGGAAGGATAGGAGGGAAGGATAGGAGGGAGGGATAGGAGGGAAGCATAGGAGGAAGGGATAGGAGGGAAGGATAGGAGGGAAGGATAGGAGGTTGAGATAGGGGGAAGGATAGGAGGGAAGGATAGGAGGAAGGGATAGGAGGGAGGGATAGGAGGGAAGCATAGGAGGGAGGGATAGGAGGGAGGAATAGGAGGGAAGCATAGGAGGAAGGGATAGGAGGGAAGGATAGGAGGGAAGGATAGGAGGTTGGGATAGGGGGAAGGATAGGAGGGAAGGATAGGAAGAAGGGATTGGAGGGAGGGATAGGAGGGAGGGATAGGAGGAAGGGATAGGAAGGAAGGATAGTAGGGAGGGATAGGAAGGAGGGATAGGAGGGAAGCATAGGAGGAAGGGATAGGAGGGAGGGATAGGAGGGAGGGATAGGAGGGAAGGATAGGAGGGAAGGATAGGAGGGAGGGATAGGGGGAAGGATAGGAGGGAAGGATAGGAGGGAGGGATAGGAGGGAAGGATAGGAGGGAAGGATAGGAGGAAGCGATGGAAGGGAGAGATAGGAGGGAAGGATAGGAGGGAGGAATAGGAGGGAGGGATAGGAGGGATAGGAGGGAGGGATAGGAGGAAGGGATAGGGGAGGAATACGAGGGATGTATAGGAGGGTGGGATAAGAGGAAGGGATGGAAGGGAGGGATAGGAGGAAGGGATAGGGGAGGAATAGGAGGGACGTATAGGAGGGTGGGATAGGAGGGAGGGATAGGAGGAAGGGATGGAAGGGAGGGATAGGAGGAAGGGATAGGGGAGGAATAGGAGGGACGTATAGGAGTGTGGGATAGGAGGGAGGGATCGGAGGAACGGATGGAAGGGAGGGATAGGAGGGAAGGATGAGAGGAAGAGATAGGAGGGAGGGATTGGATGAAGGATAGGAGGGAGTTATAGGAGGGAGTTAAGGGATGGATAGATAGAAGACATTTGAATCCTCATAGGGACTATGTCTCTCTATTTTTATGGTATGTGAGCAATTACAAATCATGTTGACCTTGTTGTTCAGTCATTGTAACATGCACACACACCGACGGTGACTTTAGTCTCTAGTATAGTTTAGTAACACCCCCACCCCCTCCCCAGCCAGACCCCCGTCATTCACTTGCCTCCTGACAGTATCCCCCCCCCTCCCCGCCATACCATGCCCCCATCCCACCTAACTCTATATATGACATATTTGTAACTATTTGCAAGTATCAAGTGGCTGTGTGTTGCAGGAGGGTAGGAAGCCGGGGGGGGGGGGGAGTAGGGGAGGGGGTGGAGAGAACATAGAGGGAGAGGAATGGCAGGGGACATAGACAAACTGTTTTGTCGAAATGTGTTTACTTTCAATTGTCACATATTATTTCCAATCTATAGCACTCTAATGAACAGCTTAATTCCTAATACAGTGAAATGTTTTACACCATTTAAGCTACCTTCCTCAGCTTTCTCATTTGCACATAACATATATTTGTATCCTAAAGACAAAATGTGCGGAGATCAATTGTATATATAAGTGACAAGGCCATCTGTGCTGTTTGAATCCCATTTTGACATTTATCTAGCTAACATTTGGGATCATTTTTTTTAATTTATCATTGATGATCTGCCTTCCACCTCCTCCTCCCTTTTCTCTCCCATCCTCTATTATCCCCCTTCCACCTCCTCTTCCCATTCCTCCCCCTCCCTTTATCCTCTCTCTTCCATCACCTCCACACCTCCTCCACACCTCCTCCTCCCCCATCCTCTATCATCTTCCACCTCCTCCTCCCCCATTCTCTGTCATCTCCCTTCCACCTCCTCCTCCCCTTCCTCCCCCATCCTCTATCATCTTCCACCTCCTCCTCCCCTTCCTCCCCCACTCTCTATCATCTCCCTTCCACCTCCTCCTCCCCTTCGTCCCCCACTCTCTATCATCCCCCTTCCACCTCCTCCTCCCCTTCGTCCCCCACTCTCTATCATCCCCCTTCCACCTCCTCTTTACATGGATGAAGCTGTACGGATAATATTTCAACCATAAATAGGGTAAAAACCGAAAATATTCACCTTCAGTGCCCCCTGGTGGCCAATAAGCTACTCATTTGAAAAGCGTATCATAGCTCATTTGAAAGCCCATGACCGCTTCTATTTTTGGGGATAGGTGAGAATCCGTCCCCCGAGATGGTACTCATGAGAGGACTCAGAAAAGGGAGAGTGAAAGTGGTGTAGTTCTAGGGATAGATATAATGGCTTATTCAATTCAATTCAAATATTTTTTTATTGTCGAATTTCTCAAAACAATGGTGGTTGTTCAAATCTGGCGTGCCAGCTCTTCCAGTGAGTGCTTATTATATCATCCCTTCTAGATATCTGTTACTGTGAGAAGATAGGTAGGGTGGGATGAGAGAAAGAGGGAAACCTGTAACATACATATTCAAAAATGTAATACGGGTACGATTTTCATGTTTAATAATTTGATTGTAATTTGCATGCATAATTATCTACTACAGATGCAATGTCTCATATTGTAACAATACTCTGCAAACTTGAATATCATCTCTAGACTCAATGTTACAAGGGAGTATCATACCTACCTCTATCTATAAGTCAATTAATTATGAATCTTGTATGCCACTCATAATGCTGTTTTCCCACATCTGACTATAGTAGCAAAATACCTACTGTTTTTTCTGTGCTGAGGTTCCTTTAGCTAACCTCTTGTTGTCAGCGCTTCTCCACAAGTGTTGGAATTTTGTACATACCTTTTCTTTTCTACACTGTCTTAATTTATTTTGAATAAGTGACTTTAAACTTGACAACTCGCAGCTCTTGTCTGTCACATAATTGTTGTATAACTGTTCAAACAAAAACTAGTTGGAATGTGTATAAGGCATTTGCCGGAAGAAATGATTAAATCATAATTGGCGCAACCACCTTTTTGTAATTTACCATCTTTGCAAATAAAAGAATTCTTCAATCAATCAATCAAAGAGGGTGAAGGAGACTGGGAGTAAGGGAGAAGGGAGGGATAGGGAACTGGTACTGTGGGGGAGTGTTAACCTTACCACAAATAGTTAATGATGATGTGTATGATTAAAGTGAGTCAGCCTATCGCTGCCATCTCTCCCCTCTCCTCTCGCCTCTCACCTTATAATTCTCGCCTCTCATGTCTCGCCTCTCGCCTCTCGCCTCTCACATCTCGCCTTTAAAGGTGCAACTGGGAAGTCTGTGGATTCCGTTTCCAAAGTGCAAGGTCCATCTTTTCCATGGCTTGACTTATAATGGTGGACTGGGAAAACTAGTGAGACTGAGCAGAGAAAGTGTGTGAGAGAGAGGATAGGGGATGGGGAGGGGGAGAGGAAGAGGGAGACAAAAAGGGAGAGAGAGAAGAAGCATATGCCAAGAACTCTAAATGATATTCAATGATAAGTTCCTTCAACATGCCAGTGTAACCAAAGGTAGGCAGGGAAGTAGTGGTACTTGTACATTGTGGTACATGTTGAAATAATAAATTGTATCTTTGATGAATAATATAGTTTCACATACGGTGGGTCTAGACATCTCCACTGCCATATCTATGATTATACACAGACATTATTAGGTAATCATATGTGATGTGTCACAGGAAAATGAGTCACAATTTGCCAAATTGTGTTTTTTTCAAAAGTGATTCATCCAGGAGAACCTTGCTCAGAATGCTTGTAAATTATCATAGGAATCAGCTTGTGACTTGTGACTCATTTTCCTGTAACACATCACAAACTATATCTATTCTTGTTCATTCATCTCTAATTAACCCAGTTCTATGTTATCGGTTTAAATTATATTATCATTCTTTAATGAATAAAAATACAACTAAATACTAGCAAAAAACAACAGTTTACCAAAGATTAAATTGTGAAAGGTGGAATCTTCAGTAAGCATATGGAAAACATGGTGGGGTGTGAAAGGTGAGAGTCGAGAGGTGAGAGGTGAGAGGCGAGATGGCAGCCATGGGCTTCCGTAGAATCCCCCTATGTACCACTTGTCCCGACTACTGGTTGGTATGTGCACAACCATAACTTAACCTTGTTGTTCAGTCACTGTAACATGTCCACAAGCAGGCGGTGAGGATTTGTAGTATAGTGTAGTGTAGGCACACAAGCTGGGGGATTTACCATTAGGTATACACTCTGTACTCGTCTGTTGGCAGTAAAACATCAAAGCTCGCTATGGTTAATCCCATGCAGTGCTGCTCCCAACAGGACAAGTTTAGAGTGTAGTGAGGTATAAACATTAATTTGTGCCACATCACAAATTAAAACTCGGTATCAATCTTTTTTTTTATTTGGTTTTTGAAAATTTTTATTCAGACATAGACATTTTCATACAGGGTATGAATATTCCCAGAATCGCCTGAGATTTTAAGTTAAGCTAATATACATCCAGATATCCAACAGCATCATTATTTTTTTGCAATTGAAAAAAATTGAGAAAAGTTGTGTAAAAAGAAAAAAAAGTAGTAAAGTAAGAATATGTATAGAGATATTCAATGTAGTATAATCCTATAACATTATGTTTATCTAGCAATTCTACCTTCTTAGTGACTGATCAATTTAAGCAGTTTTTACTGTCACTCTTAATAGTAGTACAGTGATACGAACAGATATCTATCCGAATAATACAGACAGTTTATAAATCGATCAATAGCTAAGTTCCTAAAAACAATGGTGTATATAAAAACAACAAAATTAAACAGTGTTCTGCGTCGTGCTCTCACATATTGACCGTTGAGTATTACACTTCTCGTTAAATTATAATTCTTTCATTCTTACAAAATTTGTCATCATCACTTTTAATTTTTAACATAGATCTACTCCCGAGGTGGTGACGCTTTTGTGCAACAACTAAGGGCTCTTCTATCACTTTTCAATCAAGAACCTATCTGACATCGACACAAACGGTCAGACAAACAAATTCTGACATCTGATAATCTCAGCTCTGTGTGTGTGATGGGGGCGGAGATATCTAAAAGAGTTAATAGAAGTTACAGATGGATGGAGGAGAGTAAGGTATTTATTTATACAGAGGGGAAGGAGTTAAAGTAGAAGGAGGACAAGACAAGAAGGAGGAAGGAGGAGGAAGGAGGAGGAGGAAGGAGGAGGAAGGAGGAGGAGGGAGGAGGAGGAGGAGGAAGGAGAAGGAGGAGGAAGGAGGAGGAAGGAGGAGGAAGGAGGAGGAAGGAGGAGGAAGGAGGAGGAAGGAGGAGGAAGGAGGAGGAAGGAGGAGGAAGGGAGGAAGGAGGAGGAGAGGAGGAGGAAGGAGGAGGAAGGAGGAGGAAGGAGGAGGAAGGAGGAGGAAGGAGGAGGAAGGAGGAGGAGGAGGAGGAGGGAGGAGGAGGAAGGAGAGGAGGAGGGAGGAGGGAGGAGGAAGGAGGAGGAAGGGGAGGAGGGAGGAGGAGGAAGGAGGAGGAAGGAGGAGGAAGGAGGAGGAAGGAGGAGGAAGGAGAGGAAGGAGAGGAAGGAGGAGGAAGTAGGAGGAGGGAGGAGGGAGGAGGGAGGGAAGAAGAAGGAGGAGGAAGGAGGAGGAAGGAGGAGGAAGGAGGAGGAAGGAGGAGGAAGGAGGAGGGAAGGAGGAGGAAGGAGGAGGAAGGAGGAGGAAGGAGGAGGAAGGAGGAGGAGGAAGGAGGAGGAAGGAGGAGGAAGGAGGAGGAAGGAGGAGGAAGGAAGAGGGAGGAAGCGGAAGGAGGAGGAAAGAGGAGGAGGAGGAAAGAGGAGGAAAGAGGAGGAAGGAGGAGGAGGAAGGAGGAGGAAGGAGGAGAAAAGAGGAGGAAGGAGGAGGAAGGAGGAGGAGCAAGGAGCAAGGAGGAGAAAAGAGGAGGAAGGAGGAGCAGAGGAGGAAGGAGGAGCAGAGGAGGAAGGAGGAAAAGGAAGGAGGAGCAGAGGAGGAAGGAGGAAAAGGAAGGAGGAAGGAGGAGGAAGGAGGAGGAAAGAGGAGGAAGGAGGAGGAGGAGGAGAGGAGGAGGAGGAAGGAGGGGGAGCAGAGGAAGGAGGAGCAGAGGAGGAAGGGGGAGGAGGAAGGAAGAGGAAGGAGAAGGAAGGCGGAACAGGAGGAACAGGGAGGATGAAGGAGGAGGAGGAAGGAGGAGGATAGGAGGAAAGGGAAGGATGAAGGAGGAGGAGGAGGAAGAAGGAGGAGGAGGAGGAGGAGGAAGGAGGAGGAAGGAGGAGGAAGGAGAAGGAAGGCGGAAGAGGAGGAACGGGGAGGATGAAGGAGGAGGAGGAAGGAGGAGGATAGGAGGAAGGAGGAGGAAGGAGGAGGAGGAAGAAGGAGGAGGAAGGAGGAGGAAGGAGGAGGAGAGGAGGAAGGAGAGGAGGAAGGAGGAGGAGGAGGAAGGAGGAGGAAGGCGGAAGAGGAGGAAAGGGAAGGATGAAGGAGGAGGAGGAAGAAGGAGGAGGAGGAGGAGGAAGGAGGAGGAGGAGGAGGAAGGAGGAGGAAGGAGAAGGAAGGCGGAAGAGGAGGAACGGGGAGGATGAAGGAGGAGGAGGAAGGAGGAGGATAGGAGGAAGGAGGAGGAAGGAGGAGGAGGAAGAAGGAGGAGGAAGAAGGAGGAGGAAGGAGGAGAGAG